>CM067334.1:77910000-79110000 GCA_034376525.1 Nicotiana benthamiana | reverse complement strand
TTGATTTATTGGCTTGATTTAAACACCCTTTTTGATATGCAATAATTCTTAATTGATTTAAACATCCTTCGTGGTATGCAATAATTCTTACGTTTAAAATGTCATTTTAAGCAAACTCAGTATATCAAACAATAATTATTTGAAACCAAAACAGTTTTGATAAATAAAGTAAAAAGTCCTATAAATATTTACGCATCATTTTGATGAATAGAAGTCAAAACACCCCTCAAAAGACCAAAAAAAGGGCGGGTGGGAGCCTATGATCTTACCAAAAATATGAATACGTAAATTTATTTCACAATTTTGTTTTTCTTAGTAATACTAATAAGTTATATTCAATTTGTGTAACCAGTAAATATTCTTTAGGTGATCCTGAGAATTATATTCTTTACGCTAATTAATTATGTATATAACTTAAACTCTACTCATATTAAATTTTTCAAGTGATTAGTGAACGTGCCAAAATACTTTTTAAAAGCCGATACTTTTGACAGTAAAAGAAGAATAAGTAAAGGGTTGAGAAATTAGTAATAATAAAATTAAACTTCACAGTTGAATAATTATTAAAAAGAAAACTTCAATTCCTTTATTTATCTTTATCTATTTTTCTCCTCATAGAATTACAATCTCTAAAAGACGTGACGACGCGCACAGAAAACTATTTGGATGGAGACTTTCTAGACTTTCTCTTTATAAAGTTTTATTACATCAGATGAGTTTTAATAATTGTCACTACTTTGACCTTTCAGTTTGATGGACATCTGAAATAGGTAAAAGAGAAAATAAATTTTTTGAAAAAGTTAAATTATGCACAACATGTAAGATATATGGACTTATATCTATATACATATGAACAATATATGGATAAATTTTATGTTATGTGCTATCTTTTGGTTTGGCCTAATTTTGTGGTCTTATGGACATTATGTTAAGGGGGCCAATATATTGTCATATAAAGTGTAGGACTAATGTGTAGATACCCAAAAGGGTAACCTTAGTCAATGATGGGCTAACTAAGATTACATATATGTAACTATGGTTACATGCTTATGACTCTTGAGTTTCATAACTCATTTGTTATAAGTGGGGGGTTATGGTTCCCACATTGTAGCAAGACACTCTCTTCTTCCTCCCATTGAATCAAGAGAGCCATTTCTTCTTGTCTTGCATATCTTTGTGGAAAACTATACTCCAATTTTGGTTGTTGTGACATATTCTTGTGTAAGCAATACTTCAAGACAATCTTGAAGATAAGGATCAAGGAGTTTTCAAACAATTATCAAAGGAGGCTTAAGGATTTCCACATATGGATTCAGGTACGCTTCCGCTCATGTTGTTGTTGTTCCAAATTATTCGATATGAAGGCTTTTGTGTTTTAGTCGGAATCATAATTCTAACAATTGGTATCAGAGCCTCCTTCATATTTGGATAATTTGGATGTTCATGAAATTGCATGTTATATAAAGTTCATGTTTAACTTATGATAGAATTTTGCTTTTGAAATTCTAGTACCATGATATAGCATGATTTCATGAATGTTATGTTTTGATGAACTTTGGCGTTTCAATATTTTGATTGAATTGAAACATTGAAATTTGCAAAATTTTGGTTAAAGATCAACATGATTTCTTGTTTTAATTTCTTGTTGAAAACCATTTTAAGTCGTTGGACAGAATACCAAAATAATCGATTACTGCATTAAGATAATCGACTGTCTTGAATTATTCATCAAAATTTTGCAAAACAGAAACAGTCAATAATCGATTATTACACTTCAATAATCGATTATTTAATTTTGTTCATCAAAATTTTCGAAACAGAATGATAGAATAATCGATTATTCATTTTGAATAATCGATTATTCAAAGTTTTCAGAAAAAATTTGGAAATTACAATAAGCCAGAATAATCGATTATCAAGGACCTGATAATCGATTATCCTGGACCAGCAAGCCCTCATAATCGATTATCAAGGACCTGATAATCGATTATCAGGCAATTAATTGCTGAAAACGATTTGTTTTGGCTGTTTAATAAGGACATAATGTTAGAAACGTTTTTCATAATTAATAAAATGTTTTAAGTCTTTTAAGTTTCAGATTTTAATTGAATATTTAAAATATGTCAATTAATATTAAGTTTTTATAATTATTAATGTATTGTACATTAATATTCAGTTTTTAATATTAATTGTTTTAGTCCATCTTACTTCAGATTTTGGAATTGTTCAATTAAGTCTAAAATAATTAATATTCAGATGTTACATGTCAAAACATGTAATTTTCAGTTAAGATTCATAATATGGCTTAATGAACTAAAGTTTTTAGCATCTAATATTTTAAATTAGTCAATTGAAGCATTATGTTGCCAAAGTAATCTCTATTGTGTAGATTGATTGATCTTGAAATATAAGATGACTGTGGATGTTAGTCTTCCATGCGTTTAACACCGGCCCAAAGGAAGGTTGTTATTTGGCAGGAATTCGAACATGCTTGTGGTGATAAATATGTGACAATTATTTGGTTTTCCATGTGAATATTACATCAGCCCAAAGGAAGGCTTGATATTTGACAGGAGTTTATTGTCAATATTTGATCACTACACCAAGAGTACCACTTACAAGTTGATTTTCTGTCCAAAGACTAATATCAATGTTGTGCAAGGTATCTTGTAATGGGATTTGCCTATTTCGAATCTGAAAACTAAAGTTAAAGTTCAAGTTATTGTAAGCATGTATTAAGTAATCCTTTGTTCTATTTTCAGTGAATTCTTCAGCTGCTTCGATATCTGCTAATATAAACAGCATCCCTGTGCTTAACGGCACAAACTTTAAGGAATGGAAAGAGAACATTATGATCGTTCTCGGTTGCATGGATCTTGACCTTGCACTTCGGAATGAGCAACCTGCTTCTCTTGAGGATACATCCTCTCCTGATGAAAGGAGGGAGATGGAGAAGTGGGAACGCTCGAATCGCATGAGTCTAATGATCATGAAACGTGCAATTCCAGAATCATTCAAGGGCACTATGAATGATGAAGCTAATGCCAAAGTTTTCCTTGAAAAGCGTTTTGAACAAAACGAAAAGGCGGAAACAAGTACACTATTGAGTAAACTTGTTTCCATGAGGTATAAGGGCAAGGGAAACATTAGGGAGTACATTTTGGAAATGTCTCATCTTGCTTCGAAACTTAAGTCACTCAAGCTAGTATTACCTGAAGAACTGCTTGTGTACTTAGTTTTGATATCTCTTCCTGCACACTTTAATCAGTTTAAGGTCAGTTACAACTACCTGAAGGAGAAATGTACTCTTAATGAGCTCATTTCACATTGTGTGCAAGAGGAGGAAAGGATAAAGCAAGATAAGACTGAAAGTGCTCATTTGGCATCCTCTTCTAAGGATCCTAAGAAGAGGAAAGGTAAGGAAGTTGCGGTTGCAAGGCCCAAGAATAAGCAACATAAGGAACCTAAGGTTGAAATTACTGAATTAGGTTGCTTTTTCTGTAAAGGGACTAATCATGTGAAGAAAGACTGTACCAAGTACCACGCTTGGCGTGCGAAAAAAGGTACATTTCTTTCTTTTGTTTGTTCTGAAGTTAATTTAATTTCGGTACCTAAGGATACTTGGTGGGTAGATTCTGCTGCTACTACTCACATAAGTATATCTATGCTAACCAAATGATGGTGAAAGATACATCTATGTGGGTGACGGCAAGAAGGTGTCAGTTGAGGCTATTGGAAAATTTAGGCTGTTGTTTAAGACCGGTTTTTATTTAGATTTGGATGAGACTTTTATTGTACCGTCTTTTAGACGGAATTTAATTTCTGTTCCCAAATTGGACATATCCGGTTATTCATGTTCATTTGGTGACAATAAAGTTAGTTTCTTTCAGAATTCAAATCTTATCGGTACTGGTCTTTTATCAACATTTGATAGCCTATATTTGGTTGATACAATAACCTCAAATAATGAAACCTTGCATACAAGTTTAATTGGTACCAAAAGAAAATTAACTAATGAGAATTCTATATCACTTTGGCACAAACGTTTGGGTCACATATCCATTCAAAGAATTCAGAAACTCGTGTCAGTTGGAATTCTTGATTCTCTTGATTCCTCAAATTCGGATATTTGTGTTGAGTGTATCAAGGGAAAACAAACAAACAAGACGGATTAGGTGCTAAGAGAGCTTCGGACGTCTTAGAATTGATACATACGGATATTTGTGGGCCATTCCCTACTCCTTGTAGGAATGGTCAACAATACTTTATCACATTCATAGACGATTACTCTCGTTATGGGTACCTATATCTTATTCATGAAAAGTCCCAATCCATAGACGTGTTCAAATCATTTAAGGTTGAAGTTGAAAATCAACTAAGCAAAAGGATTAAATCCGTTAGATCTGACCGTGGTGGTGAATACTATGGCAGATATGATAGTTCAGGTGAACAACGTCCAGGGCCATTTGCTAAATTCCTAGATGAGTGTGGGATCGTCCCTCAGTATACTATGCCAGGAAGTCCTACGATGAATGGTGTAGCTGAGAGACGAAATCGGACCCTTAAGGATATGGTAAGAAGTATGATTTGTCGTACTACTTTGCCAGACTCACTCTGGGGAGAAGCATTAAAAACCGCAGCTTATATTCTTAATAGAGTTCCAACCAAAGCTACAATCAAAACCCCATATGAACTTTGGACTGGGCATAAACCCAGTATTAAGCACTTACACATTTGGGGTTGTCCAGCTGAGGCAAGGCCTTATTGGCCGAATGAAAGGAAACTGGATGCTAAGACGGTTAGTAGCTATTTTGTTGGATACTCTGAAAGGTCCAGGGATTTTAAGTTTTATGATCTCACTTCTAGAACTATTTTTGAGACGGGTAATGCTAGGTTTTTTGAGGATATTGAGTTTGGGGGGTGGGGAGACAAAGTTGTTAGAGATTTTGTCTTTGAGGGAAGAACATGTGTCTTTCCCTCAAGTTGTTGATCTTGGTCAGGGTGTTCTCATTCCTGACACAGATCACACAACTCCAGTTCAAGACGATCTCGAAAATCTCCCCAATCAGGATCCTGAAATTAATAATGAAAATCAAACTCAACAACCTCAAGAAACTGAAGTGCCATTAAGGAGATCCACTAGAGAGAGGAGAAATGCAATTCCGGATGATTATGTTGTATTTCTCCAAGAACAAGAAAGTGACATTGGACTTGAGGAAGATGATCCAATCAACTTCCGTCAAGTCATCAAGGGTTCTAACTCTCAAAAGTAGATTGATTCCATGAATGATGAGATGAAGTCTATGAGCGATAATGACGTTTGGGAGCTTGTTACATTGCCTGAAGGTATTAAACCTATTGGTTGTAAATGGATTATTAAAACCAAAAGGGATTCAGGGGGCAATGTTATTAAGTATAAAGCTCATCTTGTCGCAAAAGGCTACACTCAAAAGGAAGGCATTGATTATAAAGAGACTTTCTCTCCAGTTTCATGGAAAGACTCTTTCAGGACTATAATGGCACTAGTAGCACATTTTGATCTTGAACTTCATCAGATGGATGTTAAGACAGCGTTTCTCAATGGTGAAATTAAGGAAACAATTTATATGGTGCAACCTGAAAACTTTGTTTCGGATGAATCAGAGAAAAGGGTTTGCAAATTAAAGAAATCCATCTATGGGCTCAAGCAGGCTTCCCGTCAATGGTATTATAAGTTTCATGCAATCATTACATCTTTTGGTTTTGAACCGAATGTTGCTGATGACTGTATATACCATAAGTTCAGTGGGAGTAAGTATATTTTTCTGGTTTTATATGTCGATGACATACTGCTTGCCTGTAACGATATAGCATTATTGCATCAAACTAAGAAATTTCTTTCAAAGAAATTTGAAATGAAAGATCTTGGTGAAGCTTCTTTTGTATTAGGAATTCAGATACATCGAGATCGCTCAAAAGGTGTTCTCGGTCTGTCACAAAGGGCTATATCGATAAGGTTCTGAAAAGATTTGGCATGCAGGATTGTAAACCAGGTAACACCCCTGTTGCTAAGGGAGACAAGTTTAGTCTCAAACAGTGCCCAAATAATAATTATGAAATTTCGGAAATGCAGAAGACGCCTTATGCTTTGGCTGTAGGTAGTCTGATGTATGCTCAGGTATGTACACGACCTGATATAGCATACATTGTTGGGATGTTAGGCCGATATCTAAGCAATCTGGGAATGGACCATTGGAAGGCAGCCAAAAGGGTCATGAGGTACTTACAGAGAACAAAGGATTACATGCTTACATATCGGAGATCGGACCAGCTTGAGATCATTGTGTATACCAATTCCGATTTTGCTGGATGTCAGGATAGTCTGAAGTCTACTTCAGGCTATATTTACATGCTTGCTGACGGTGCTATCTCTTGGAGAAGCATCAAGCAAACTCTTACGGCCACTTCCACCATGGAAGCGGAATTCATGGCATGTTATGAAGCATCCAATGAGGCATTATGGCTGCGGAATTTTGTTGGTGGACTGCGGATTGTTGATAGCATTAAAAAGCCAATTAGGCTATTATGCGACAACAGATCGGCAGTCCTTTATGCTAATAACAACAGTAGTTTGACGAAAGCAAAACATATGGACGTCAAATTTCGGGTTGTTAAAGAAAGAGTACATAATGGACAGTTGTGCATTGAGCACATCAGTACAAACTCCATGCTTGCGGATCCGCTCACTAAGGGATTGACACCAAAAGTATTTCTTGAGCATATTGCTTGTATGGGTGTCAAATCAGTTAAGGATTATGTATTTTAGTGGGAGTTTGTATTATACAATTATGTATTGTCCATTACATTCAGTAATTCAGTTATATCTGCGCAGATATTCAGTTTTAAAGTTTTTGTACTCTTACAGTTTATGATTGATCTCAATAAAGAGAACCAGTTGGAAATAGACATTCTATTATTTCCATGCTACATACCTACACTTGATCCATGTCGTTGGTTATATTGATATACGTGATCTGTGTTGGTTCTAGTTACGCAAGAGTAACTAAGAGCTCTTAGTTCCTATGTTGGTATGATTGATGGACCGGATTGTTCATGACAATTTTATTGTGATAGCAATTTTGAGCTCATAAGGTTATAATGTAACATATAATGCTAAGGTTTGTACATATGTATGTGTATCTCATCCAAGTGGGAGATTGTAAGATATATGGACTAATATCTACATACATATGAACAATATATGGATAAATTATATGTTATGTGCTATCTTTTGGTTTGGCCTAATTTTGTGGTCTTATGGACATTATGTTAAGGGGCCAATGTATTGTCATATAAAGTGTAGGACCAATGTGTAGATACCCAAAAGGGTAACCTTAGTTAATGATGGGCTAACTAAGGTTACATATATGTAATTATGGTTACATGCTTATGACTCTTGAGTTTCATAACTCATTTGTTATAAGTGGGGGGTTATGGTTCCCACATTATAGCAAGACACTCTCTTCTTCTCCCATTGAATCAAGAGAGCCATTTCTTCTTGTCTTGCATATCTTTGTGGAAAACTATACTCCAATTTTGGTTGTTGTGACATATTCTTGTGTAAGCAATACTTCAAGACAATCTTGAAGATAAGGATCAAGGAGTTTTCAAACAATCATCAAAGGAGGCTTAAGAATTTCCACATATGGATTCAGGTACGCTTAGCTCATGTTGTTGTTGTTCCAAATTATTCGATATGAAGGCTATTGTGTTTTAGTCGGAATCATAATTCTAACACAACAAATAAAAGATCGTGTAGAAAAGCGTGTGTCATAGTATTGTAAAAATACTACTTACTAATCATAGAGTATAATATTTGCATTTGGCGTATTGGCCAAGGTCTTGGGCAGACAAGACATGCTTGGCAAAGGTTTGACAAGCCAACATGGGAAAATTGGGGCAGTATGGCATGGTGCATATGGCATGGCATGCGCGTTAGAGCCAGTGGTACTGGCACTTTGGATTGTGGCTGTGTCAAGTGCGGGCTAAGCTATAGCAAATCAATGCAGAATGATATCAAAGGATTTTAATACATAAGACAAGAATATGTGAAGCAAAATACAAGCAATGGCACGGGTGAAACAAGGGTTGACATGGACAAGCAGAAACTCGGCCAAGGCGTTTAGGGGCGACAGTGGCGTTGCATGTGCCGAAAAATCATGGATGGCAGGTTGCATACAAGGCATTGGTGCGAAGCAATATCAAAGGGCCAAGAATGCCAGCCTTAGGTGTCACGACCCGGATTTTTCCCACCATCGGGAGTCATGATGGCGCCTACTGTCGAAGCTAGGCAAACCAATATTTATAATCATTTTTACAAAACTTAAATGTAGAACAAGATAAATACTAAAATAATTAATTAAAACATGCGGAAGTCTTTTAACAACAATAGCAAAAACAAAATGCGGAAACTTACAACATGTCTCTACCCATTATCTGGTGTCACTACTCACGGACAACTAAGAATACTAAAGCAATAGTCTAAAAGAAATACATCATATGTCTGTTTTGATACAATAAAAACAAATTAGAAAAGATAGAAGAGACTCGAGGCCCGCGAACTACATGAGAATCTCTGGACTAAAGGATTGCCCACTAACTACTATTGCGGTCTGCAGGCTGTGTCCTGACCTGTGCACAAAAAGGCACAGAAGCGTAGTATCAGCACAACCGACCCCATGTGCTGGTAAGTGCCTGGCCTAACCCCGGCAAAGTAGTGACGAGGCTAAACTGGACCTACTATAATCAACTTGTACAGATATATGGGCCATAACAGAAAGATAACAAAATTATACAGATAATGGGGAGGGGACATGCTGGGGGTATAACGGTTCAATTATATAATTGACAAACAAAGAAATGGAAAATGCATAACTAACATCAATAAAAAAAAGACCAGTAAATCAAATGTCGCACGGCACCACCCATCGTGCTTTTACTTTCGTCCTCACCACGATAATCAATTAAAGTGTACGACATCACCCATCGTACTTTATCACTCTTCCTCACCAATCAATAGCATAAAGTAGTTACACGACATCACCCATCGTGCTTTATCACTCTTCCTCACCCAATCAATAGCATGAAGTAGTTACACGGCATCACCCATCGTGCTTTATCACTCTTCCTCACCAATCAATTATACGGCATCACCCATCGTGCTTTATCACTCAACCTCACCCAAGCAATTACACAGAATCATCCATCGTGTTGTATCACTCAACCTCACCCAAAACAAGTATCACATATAATAGGGCGAAGGTATAAACGAAACCGTAATAATACTCCCGGCAGGGGGGAAATATAAGTAATACATAAATCCCGGCAAGGGAAAATAATGCAACAATGCGTCCTGGCACGGGAAAGTTACCAAAAATTTTCTCTTTTAGTTCATTTGCTTCTCAACTACAACTTCATAATTCATTTAATAAGTAACTAGCACAATTGTTCACTTCTTTCGAAATTTTAATAGCAATTATGACTCACGATCATGCTAGACTCGGGCGCATAGGTAACCGTCACCATACCTGTACACCGACTCCACATATCACATAGCAAATATTAACCTAATCCTATTCCCTCAAGCTAAAGTTAGATAAAACACTTACCTCGAATCCAAAAATAGCAACTCAAAGCTCAACAATCGTCTTTCCTCTAGAATTCGACCCCCAACCAACGATATTTAACATAATCATGTTCAATATTATCAATAAGAATCCAAAAACACATTCCCATATCCTAGAAATGCATTTCCTAGCTTACTGTCAAAAATATTAAAATCCGACACCGGGGTCACGTGGCCCAAACTCGAGGCTCGGACCAAAACCGGGTTACCCATTCCCCCACGAGTACATATATGTAATTTGTTTTGGAATCGGACCCCAAATTGAGGTCCAAATCCCCAATTTTATGAAAACCTAGGTCCTACCCCAAATCCCCCCATTTTTAACCATGAAAGTTTTGATTTAAGGATGAAATCATGTTAGAAGATGATAAAGATTAAAGAAAACTAGTAAAAATTGATTTACATTTGGTTTGGGGACGAAAGGGCTCGAGAGAAATCGCCTATGGAGGTTTTGGGTTTTGAAAATATGAAAAGTGAGGTTTAAAATAAGTTAAGTAGAAACTCCACACGTGAAGATGTCGCAAATGCAATATCAACTTCGCATTTGCGAACTGGGCAGAACTAAGGGGGACTTCGCATTTGCGACAAATTGTTCGCAATTGCGAACTAGGAAAAAATGAAGGGGATCTCGCATTTGCGAGAAAAAGTTCGCAAATGTGGAAATAGGTTTAGGCTGGGCAAGCTCGCAATTGCGAGATTGACTTTGCATTTGCGAAGTCTGGCTGCCAAGGAGGGAATATCGCATTTGCGAGATAAACATCACATTTGCGAAGAAAGGCCAAACAAGGGAGGTTCACATTTACAATCAAGTCTTCGGTATTGCGAAGACTGCAGACACCAGCAGATTCAAATGCAACAAAATGAGCCTAACACCTATCCGAAACTCACCCGAGCACTCGGGTCCCCAACCCAAACATACACCCAACCTCTAAAACATCCTACAAACTTACTCGTGCGATCAAATCGCCAAAATAACATCAAAATCAAGGAATCAACCTCCAAAACTCATGATTTTCATTTCAAAGTTCTAAACTTTCAATTTTTTTCCACTTTTAGTCTGAAACACGTCAAATGACGTCCTTTTTCAACCAAAACTTACAGATAATGCTTAACGGCCATTTACGACTTGTACCAGATGTCGGAACCAAAATACGAGCCCGATACCATCACTTTTGATCAAATTTTCATTTCTATTTTTCGTTTAGCATTTTCAATAACAATTTCACATAAAGGCTCCGTACTCGGGCCTGGGACCTCGGATTTTGATTCCGAGAATACGTCCGGGTCCTAAATTTCCTTACGGACCCTACGGGACCGTCACATCACGGGTCCGGGTTCGTTCACCCAAAACATTGACCAAAGTCAACTATTGCAATATTAGTATCAAAATTCATAATTTTTTAAACACAGAATTCAAATATTTTCACATAAAAATCTCCCGGTTTCGCACTCGGACTGCGCACCTAAATCGAGGCAACCAAATAAGAATTTTTCAAGGCCCCAGAAGCGCAAGAAAAGGGAGAATTACAGCGATGACCCTTTGGGTCGTCACATTAGGCGTGCAACAAATGACCAAGTCAAAGATCACATGCAGTGTACATGAAAATAGTTGGTTGTTACCTTTTTGTAACTACTTGTACCATGGGCGAAGCTTTACATGTTGTAAAGGGTGGTTTACTGATCACCCTTCGTCGGAAAATTACACTACATATATAGGTAAAATATTACATTTTAGAGGTATATAACATATGTTGAACACTCTTTCTCGAAGATTTTTTTCACTTCTTTCAAGTTGAACACCCTTGAGTAAATTCCTGGCTTCGCCATTGACTTGTACCCATGACTGCTTTATGCTTGTATCCGCCTATATTAGTTGAGGATGTCAACTACAAGATATGAACAAATTTAGCATTAGCCCGCCAAGTGGCAAAAGCCATAAGCAACAAGTGTAATGTGTTGTCACGTGCCAAAGGTTGATTGCGTGTTATAAATAGGTGCCTTTCAACTTAGTGAGATGTGTGTGGGGAATTTCGTGCGAAATTCAATAGGGAAACAAGAGGAAAACATGAGAGTTTCAAATTATTTCAAAAGGGACTAAGGTTATGCATTGGCCAGGTCTTAATATTGGCTAAAGAACAACTTGTGTTTTTTGTCAAAGTGGGGCTCTGATCGACTTGAGATCATAGTCTAGTAAGGGTTTCATTTGTAAGTTTTCGAATTAATATAAGTGTTGGAATTTTTTCATATTTGATTGTGTTCTCGTTATATTTGATGCCTTAAATAATACTAAGTACAAACTTGCTGAAAAATTGGCTATGTGTTGGGAAGGTTGTGTCAAATGCGTAACTTGACCGCCATGTAGGAGTGAGTTTGGCCTGGCTAACGCCACATGTGACACATTCTGTGGTGGAAGGGGTTTAGCGGTTGGAGGGTATTTCTAATAACTTTATCAATAGTAGGGGAATTTATATTTGCAAAGTATAACGAAGGCTATGATATATATTTAAACACATGTATTGAGTGTTTACACATAACTAAATAATCTGAGACTCATGAAAATATATTTAAGAATAAAAAAATCATAGTAAAATGTATTTTAGCCAACTATAATATACTTGTAAGATATAATGTTTTAGATTTATTGGCTTGATTTAAACACCCTTCTTAATACGTAATATGCTTACTTTTTATGATGTCATTTTAAACAAACTCAGTTTATCAAAACAATAATTATTTGAAGCCAATACAATATTGAAGAAGAAAGTAAAAGTCTTATAAATATTTTCGCATTATTTTTATGAATAGAAGTCAAAACACCACACAAAAAGACCAAAAATGGGAAGGTGGGAGCCTATGATCTTACCTAAAATATGAATGTGTAGATTTATATTTTGGTTTCACAAATTTAATTTCTTGGTAATATTAATAAGTTATATTCAATTTGTATTACCAGTAGTCCTGCAAAAAGTGTGAAGAATTATATTCTTTACTTCAATTAATTATGTATATAACTTAAATTCTACATATTAATTTTCTCTAGTGATTAGTGAACATGCCAAAATATTTTCTAAAAGCCGATACTTTGGACACTAAACGAAGAATAAGTAAAGAGTTGACAAAATAATAATAATAATAATAATAATAATAATAAAATTGAACTCAACAGTTGAATAATTATTTTAAAAAAAAATTCAATTCCTTCATTTATTTTTATTTATTTTTCTCCTCATAGAAATTACAATCTCTAAAAGACATGATGATGCACACAGAAAACTATTTGGATGGAGATAATAATAATAATAAAATTGAACTCAGCAGTTGAATAATTATTTTAAATAAAATTCAATTTCTTCATTTATTTTTCTCCTCATAGAAGTACAATCTCTAAAAGACATGATGATGCACACAGAAAACTATTTGGATGGAGATAATAATAATAATAAAATTGAACTCAGCAGTTGAATAATTATTTTAAAAAAAATTCAATTCCTTCATTTATTTTTCTCCTCATAGAAGTACAATCTCTAAAAGACATGATGATGCACACAAAACTATTTGGATGGAGATTTTCACGACGTTAACTAATAACGTCTTGTAAAAAGTCTATATATACTTAAAAGCTAAAGACAAAAGTCCTTCATTAAGTTAAGTATTATCGTCAGAATATAACACATGGTACATTAGGACAAGCCTTCAAAAAAATAGGAGCTATAAAATTATTTGAAAAAAAAAACTGCTTTGAATTAGAACAAAAACGTAAAAGAAGACTTAGAAACCACTCACTATTCCCACTTCCTCCATTCTCCTTCCCCACGATCAGTTTTAAAACTAACTGATATTCTCCCCTTGCATATTATATTAAAAAAAAAATGTACAGTTCCTTTTAACTGTCACCAAAAACTTTGTCCACTACACTATATATGCACTGAAAATTGCCAGTTACACAATTTTAACTGTGGGTCTGCAGCAAGGCAAGAAGCAGAGTGGCACTAAACAATATTATAGCATGTGCCTTCATAATTACTGTGGCTCTTATCTGGCGAGAAAGGAACAACATCAGATTTAACAGGTCAACCTTTGATGCAGCTCTACTGTGCAGAGAAATAGCATTATCAATCCATATTCGAGGCCGAGACTGCAGGAAATGGCAAGCTGCATTGGTCAAGCTCAACAAATATTCTTAGCTCTAGTCACTAGAAATACTACAATGTACTTAGAGCAAGATGCCAACTTCCTTGGCTCCAAGTCATTGCTATCCTAAAGATGGAGATGAAACTTTTTTTGATGATGTTACTTTTAATAATTTGAGCTTGCTCGATGGTGACGATTAGGCTGAGATTCCCTAAGATAAAAGTCCAAGATGAGCCTTTTAACATTACTGATTGTTGTAGATGTTATTTGTTTTGTAGAAATTCCCTATGTCAATTATAGCTATATAAAAATTTCTCTTTCAATTTGCAGCCTTCTGTCTTTAAATATTGAATTTTATTATTTTTCTGTATTCTTTTCAATTGCTTTTTTTTGGAACTGATAGGGAAGTAAAATTTGAAAAGTAGCATGCCCTTTTTATCTGCTGCCAAACTGAAAAAGATTGATACTCCTCTAAAAAAGAGATTGATGCTCCTTGTTAAATTTATAAAGTGTAACTTTTGAAAAATTATAGAATAGTGTAGAATATTATAGAAGTTAGGAGATATTTGTAAGAGATATTTCTAGATTAGTGTAGGTGATAAAAATATCTAGATATTTTGTAAGAAAAGTGTGTAGTATTCTAGAAGACGAATCTGCACCGTAGAATTAAATAGATCATGACCGTCCATTGAGGAGGTGGAAAGCCTATATATACCCACCCCCTCCTTCACATTTGTACCATCCAAAAATGAAAATCCAAGTCTTCTTAAGTTAATAAAGTATTCTCCAAGTTATTCAAGTAAGTCTTCCACTTTCTTAGTTCTAGTATTTTTGGAGCTATATTTTCTTCTTCGTTCTTCTTCAATTGTGGTTGTGAGTCTTGGGCTAGTGAAGCATAATTCACTACTCTAAGAAAGCAATTTCCGGAATTTGGGAAGTTGTTTTTCTTCACATGGTATCAGAGCTAATGATCGGGTGCGATTGAAATCTATCATTCAGAAGAGATATACTTTTACTATTTGTTACATTAAGTTTCTTGAATATTATTTTGGCATGTATGATGATAAAAAAGAAGAATAAACAAGAAGTTTTATCTAATGTCCTACCCCCAAAATATTGGTTTGTGTATTGCATATTTGATCATGTGCACTTTTGGTTCTTAATGTTAAGTGAAAAATTTGTCGTGATATTTATACTTTCACAATAATGTTTGGGCTTAGACCATATAACAGTTTGGTTTGTTTTCCTATATGTAATGTAAGAAGAAAAAGTTCGGATAATTTTTTTTAAAAAAGTGCATTACAGGTTACTCTGACACGAAAGAAAAAAGTTCAAGTTATCCTAAAAAGCTCTCATCACATGTATTGAGATTTCAAACAGATTATGATTGATTAATTTCAGATGTACAGAACACAGAGTTATATCAACTTTAGAAGATATATTTAGTTTTTAAACTCTTAAATTTGTATAATTTTAACTTAAGAGATGGTACATAAAATAACCTTTTATATCGTAGAAATTGCACGGGGCGTCCTATTTGGTCGCCCCCATTTAAACTATACTCATTTTTTTAAAACTTTTAGTTTGTACCCACTTTTTAAAAAATTTCAGTTCCCTTTCTCCCTTGCAGCTACATTTTAGCTTCTACCTCTTTTGCTTTCCTTCTCTCTTCTGCTATCGTTTTCTTTTCATTTGTCCTTGCTGCTGCTTTCTTGGTTGCGTTGCTTACCTCTTCAAGAAAGTGAGATTTTAGGAGTTTCAAGAATCTTAAACAATTGAGTTGTTAACGTTCTATATATCATGATTCTGATGTTACTAACAGTAAAAAGGTTCTTCAATTCCAAATTTACAACATAAATTTTGCATGGTGTGGGGGTCGTGGGGTCCATAAATCTTTAGGAACTTCTACAGTAAGTGGAATATGTAGTGTTTAGCGGCTTTAGCGTAAGGTTGTCTTGCAGATTATGTGTTTTAAGTTCGTATTTTTAGTTTGACTTCAGTGGCATTTTTGTCAACGTCAGATAGTCAAAACTAGCAAGAGAAAGATAACAGGAGTTTGCTCCAGATTAAATATTTGAATTTAGCAGTTTGCAACTTTTATTATATGTATATTATAGCTTTCGTGCTTATTATATGTTCATATATGTATTATATATGCTAAAATTCAGAGCTATCGAACTCAGATTGCCAATTACTGGAACATCTTATTTGGGGTAGTAAACATACAATAAACTAAATAACTTTAGTTCTATGGCTGAAGTTTTCCGGTTACAAAGATAAAAACTTCAGCTCTAGAGCTTAAGTTTTCCAGTTACAAAAAAAAAAAAATGCAGCTCTAGAGCTGAAGTTTTTATTTAATAACTGGAAAACTTAAGTTCTAGAGCTGAAGTTTTCTGGTTACAAAATAACAACTTCAGCTCTAGAGCTGAAGTTCACCAGCTATAAAATAAAAACTTCAGCTCTAGAGCTGAACTTCAGGCCCGATACTAAAATGTTGAAGTTTTGTGTGATTGCATTTGCTAATTCAGCCCCGTGTGCTGAAGTTATGTGAAAAAAAACGGGTAAGCTTGCATTTTTTTTGCAAAGCTAAGAGGTTAAGTTTATCTATGCAGGGAATTTGTGTTTTTAGGGATCATAAGGTAAGAGAACCATTTTGATTTAAGTCTTGCGATGACCATCTTCCCTGGCATATGTTGTAGGAATTAATGCATGCTTTCTTTGGAGGAAGAAGCAAGAGGCGGAGTAAAAAAATTTATATGTAAAAATTAATTATAATTGAAAAATAATAGATATGAACCCATAACTTTAAAAATATAATAGGTTTGAACCCATAGAATTTAAATCTCGGATCCGCCTCTGCCTGAGGGTATTTTTAAACTCATAATGAAAAGGTGAACAATAAATTTGTGATTTCGCGGAGCAAGTATGAGATAATTTGCTAGAAAGGATATATATATACACACACTCGCGCGCACACGCGAAGACAAACTATAATGCATACATAACTAAATCACATAATTATAGTAAGTTAAGTTAAATTTGAACCTCATTGCACACAACACAAGATCCTACGGCAATTTAGGGTAGATAAAATAATGTTTCCTACCTTACTTGCCTTATTTTAAATTTTCGTCAATCAAATGGTTTAAGTTTTACGATTGATCAAGTTATAAAAATATGAGTGTGGTTAAGCAAGTAAGTTAATAATTTATTATATTTTTCTTTGTATGCGCGGGTACTATACTAGTATTAAGTAAAATACTGCTCAAACTCTTAGATCTGGTTGTCACACAGATTAATGTGTTATCAGGGTAAGCAGGAATTAAAATCTCATCATTGACACTCATCATTAAAACCCGCTATTTTAATGCGTGCACCACAATTAGATCTATAGGGCCTTAGAGACGCGACCGATTTATAATGCCTCCATTGACCCTACGGGGGCTCGAACGAGTGACCTGAAGGACTTTATCCCAGTGTCTTTACCAGTTAAGCTGCCCTGAGTATACTTCATTGATTTGTAGTTATAAACTAAATAATAAAAGAACTAGTAGTAACCGGTAAGTAAAACAAATAGGTGATAAGTCTACAATATTAGAAATATTTTGCTATCTGTTGCCTTTTACGTGACCTACCACTTCAAAAAAGTACTATATACAAGTAGTAGATTTTTAATGTATTCTATTAACATGCGAACATTGGATAAATATAGGATAAGAATCCTATGTTTCTGACAAGATTGGAGACTGGAATTCGTTCTTAAAACAAACCAAAAACAATTTTTTATTTTTTTCAAAATTATTGTTGAGTTGACGAAAGAAATGGTGCATGCATGTGGATTAAAGACAACTAACATGCTGTTGTGGGGTTCCATTGTTAATACTCTTGAAAAAAAGACATTTAATGTTATTTTTCTTGCATTTTTTTTTATATGTTCTTAATTTTTTGATGAAATTCGTGCATCTCGTGTTAATTATGACAAGGAATGTGTGCTTATAAGTTTTATTTTTATTTTTTTATTTTGTACAATGAATTCTGTAAAAATGCAGCCTCTCTAACAAGAAGAAAAAGTTGTCTACATTCGCCTTTCCACGAACAAGTCCTTTATCATATAGTAAAAGAGAGTGAGTAAACAAAGAGGATTTTTTTTCTTTTAAACAAAGAGGATTTACCAATATTTTTTTTGTCTCCCTTGCCCCACTTTGAGGCACGACTAGTCTGAATTTACGCAGGATAGTTTCATTTTTTAAAGTAAAATGTTCCTTACTAAAAGTAACTTCATAATCAATGCTTGAACTCGCGACCTTTAGTCAAAATGAATGAGTACTTACTCTATCATAATTTTTGATGTTTTTTCGTCTTTATTTGATTTGATCTTTAGGAACATGCACATAAGGTTTACAATCTAAAAACTCTCAAGTAATCATAAGAAATATCTTTGGCAAACCAAACCTTATTTGGCACATCATTATCCAAGACAATAATAGAAGACAAATTAAAAACATAAGTAACAACATTAAGTGCTTCCACCCAAAATTTGGAAATTTAATCTTTGATAGCAACTAATTAACTCTCTCTACTCGAGCTCTGTTCACTCTTTCTACCAAATCATTCAATTGAGATGTTTTTAGTGGAGTTTGTTCACACACACTCTCTCTACAAAATTTATCAAACGGACCACAATATTTAGCACATCATTAAGAATAAAATAAATATCTTAAAGTTAGTTGGTACTATTAAAAATAAAAAAGTATCACATAAATTTGGATGGAGAGTAAGAAATTTTAAAATTTATGATCGAAAATAACTCAAGCAGTAATAAACACAAAAAACTAATATTTTTTTATATATTTAATACTAACAATTTAACTTTAAAATGCTTATAGTACCCTTATGAGAAGATGTGTAGCCACACAAATATTTATATCTTATTTTATATCACAAGTTATAATTATTTTTATTTCTTTATTAATTTCGTGTCCAGGCAAACACCATAAGATAATTTGGGATGGAGGGAATAACAAGTTATTTAAAATTTTTAGGTTATTTAATTAAAGTTATTACGAGCAATTACTAAGTATCTTATAAGTAATATGATTGTGCATATATAAAAGGTAATAAACTTTATAAAATAATGATTTACAATAATATTTTAAGTATCTTATAAGTAATATGATTGTGCATATATAAAAGGTAATAAACTTTATAAAATAATGATTTACAATAATAATTAAAATAACATATCAGTATTTGACATTAATTTTTTTTTAAAGTATAAAAATTGGTATAGCCTACACGAACAATGCAACTTATTGTTCATTTATCTAGAGGAGGACAGGAACTTAAGAAAAGAAAATAAATGCATTATTTGTTTCTTTTTTATTGTAGTGTAATGTGTATTTATAATTTATAATGACCGCGAAGAGTGAAAAATTTCGCGCCTTTTTCGTAAAACTTAACTCAAAAAATTTTAATTGAAAGTAAACATAAACCCTTAATTTATTTTCCACATATTTACTATTTCACGGCCCCATATTCCCACTTCGCCGTTGGCTTGGTTTCCCTTTTATTCGGTAAAAAAAGCATAAAAACTACCACTACAAGCATAGAATCCCCAATTCTTGTTGTTATCAATGGATTGAATTTCGAGAATTTGCTGGCCTTTTTCTGTTTCTTCTCAAACAGTAAGAATGGTTTTGTTTTTTAAATTTATTTTCGTTGAACTGTGTAATGTTATAGTGTTAAATCTTTCTGGGTTTATCCAATTTCCCCTTTATTTGATTCATCAATGGCTATGAAAAGGATGTCTCCTTTTGTTATTTGCAATAAAGGTGTAGGTGATATAATTATCCAAGAATTTATGTATTCCCTGAAAAATGTTTTATTTAAATGGAGTAATGTGGTCTGTGAAGATCTATAAGGCTGATCCGATTTGTTTGGAACCGAAGCCTAGTTGCCGTTGTTGTTTAAGTACACAAATATGTGACATATGTTAATTGTACAAGGCATGATAGAGTAGAGGTAGACCCAGGATTTGAGCAGGACGGAGTCACTAATATCTTTACATGTGCCAATTAGTAGTGACAAAGTTCAGTGTGCAACTTTTTGCAAACTTAACGATTATGATAACTTATCTTCTAAGTATAAACTCTTAGTCGCTGTTGTCAAAGTCGACAATGTTGCTGCTTTGTCTAAAGTCGTTGTTGACAGGAGGGAGAAGAGTTCATATTTTTCTACTTGTAGAGAGAGGGGCTACAATTTAGGCCTTTTTATTTTAAGGGAGAGGCTTGAAACGAATAAAAAAAAATTAAGTTGACTACTAAGTATTAAACTAAATTTGAATTCTAAAAAGTAAACCAATTGATTATTAAGTAGAAATTATGGCTGGAATCAATAAAGTGAAACAAAAACATTATAGATGCAGTTGTCAAGTTTCGACCGAGGTCTCCAAGCATGTTGAGAGAGTTTAGTTATACCCTCAACCAAAGCTACTATCCAGCCTTTTTTGTATTTTGGGGCACCGATAAATTGTTTAAGGGGTCCTCTATGTATAGACCGATGTATATATGTTTTTGCCCAGGCTAACAAGTTCAGGTAACCCCTCTACCCTATATGTAGGTCTGCCCCTGTGAATCTGTGATAGAGTACTGATCATAGGGTCTTTATGATTTTCTTATTTATCTTAAAGATTAACAATGTTGTGGAAATGTTGGTTAAAGCAAGATAATTTGAGATGCTTGTAAATGAAATTGACTTTTGCCTATAAGTAACTCAGAAGTAAATGAGGTCATATTTCCCCTTTTGGTGGAAGAAGAAAATGATTTCAACAATCCAAGGTCAGCAAATGCTATTGTTTGTGATACCAGACACATCCAAAATTCGTGATTGCTAGCATCTGAAAAATATGCTCTAATCTTTAGTCATTTCTTGTTGATTCTTTGCTTGAATTGGACCGGCCCCCCCCCCCCCCGCAAAAAAAAAAAACCCTCAACATCAAGTGCTGCAACGTTTCATATTTAGCCTAGTAGTGACATCATTTATGCATTTGGCTTGTTCAGGTTCGTCCTTCTTATTAGTATTATAGGTGATGATCGTTTGAGCTACAGCTTTAGGCTGCAAGTAAATTTTAAATTCAAGTCTTATTCAGTCTAGAATAGCATATCATATTTGCTAATTGTTTGTCATGCCTGTGTCTATCAGGTCTGTTCGAGTTTGAAAACTGATTCGCTGTTTTGTTCCTAGACTGACAATGGAGGGGAGACACATAAATAAACGACTTGTTGTTACTGCAGTGGTGGATGTCATTGCTGGAATGTTGATCTTTTATCTGAAATTCTACTCCGTTTGCCTGCAAGATCTCTCATCAAGTTCAGTCTAGTATGCAAACTTTGGTTCTCAATCATTAACAGTATGCAATTTACGGTTAGTCATTGTCGTACTCTTGCATTTTCTAGTGCTCCAACCCCGTCTGGGATCTACTTTTACAATTGCCTAACCAATCTCCAAAAAGTTGAATCCCTTCTACTCACAGATAATGTAACTAGCCTCCCTCCTCTTCAATTCCTTGAAGTGGCTGCGAATATAGGAGATGGGATCAAGGTTATGCAGTCTTGCAATGGCTTGTTGATGTGTGTGATCTCCACCAAAACTGAAGTATCTGAACTCAAACTTGGTATCGTTTACAATCCTGCAAAGAATACAACAACAACAACAACCCAGTATAATCCCATTTAGTGGGGTCTGGGTAGGGTAGTGTGTACGCAGACCTTACCCCTACCCTTGGGTAGAGATGCTGTTTCCAAATAGATCACCGGCATCCTTCCCTCCAAGAACTTCCCATCTTGCTCTTGGAGAGACTCGAACTCACAACCTCTCGGTTGGAAGTGGGAGTTGCTTACAATCCTGCAAAGAATGAGTATCATAAATTGCCGAACCCCTATGTCATGTATTATGAAGTGGTTTATGGATGTAGTTTGATATTTGATCCTTCAGAACCACCCTATTACAAAGCTTTGTGTATTAAGCGTTTGGGTACTACTTTTAAGGGTCACTTTTTTGGCACTTCAGATTATGAAGTGAGTGTGTATGTGCCAGGTAATAAGTCATGGAGATCTTGTTGTCGTTTCTCTCCACCTTACGGTATGCACTTTGATAGTGGAGTCTTTTGGAATGGTGGGATTCACTGGATTGGTGAATACTCCTCCGTTTACTTTGATGCTAAATCAGAGGAAGTCATTGTGAAAATATGCCACCAAGACCTCAGGCATATTTTAGCGAAAAGATTAGGTATTTTGGGGAATGGGGTGGTCATTTGCATCTTATTCAGGTTCAAAGCCTATACGCTAAGAAATTTAGTGTGCTTGAGTTAGACAAAGATGCCTGGAAGTGGTCAGTAAAGTATCGTGTTCATCTTGCTCGGTAATTTCAGCATTTCCTGAGATAATTAAGCAGACATCATCTGGCACACAATATGCATTTTCCATTTTGTCTGTGATTCGAGGAAAGAGTGAAGAAGCTTCAGTCCTTCTGCTAACTATTCCCGGAAAGGTGGTTGCCTACAACTTAGTGCTTGAAACTGCTAAAGTAGTCCGCGAGTGCCTGGTGAAATTGGTGAGACTTTACGCTTTAATCCTGTTGGTGCTTATCAGTATGCTGAAAGTTTGATTCCGGTTAAAGATTGGACTATACGTCCAAAATAGTGCTCGTAGGCTGCTTTCGAGGACTTATCTTTCCTCTTTTGACTTTCTGCTGGAAAAGGTTCTCTCTTAGGTACTTCACGTGAAGACTTCTTCAAAGATACTTGAAAAACTTAATATCAGTTCTTAGCTTTCATTCGTTTTTATTTGGGAGTTTTTTGATATGTTATAGAACCTTTACTGAAATATGAGTTCATTGTTTTGTCTGCACAATAAGATTTCGTGTTCAACTCTTTGCTTATTTAGTTTTATTTACCATCATGTTATCATTTCAATTTTCAGTAATGGATTTAGATTTTCATCTTCCTATTTTCTGGTTTTTCACTCCACTTCCTTGTCCGCTGCATCTCTAAGTTTTAATTTTCTTTTATAAATATAAATTTCCTTAAACTAGTAACAAGAAGGTAATGCAAAAGTACAATTTGTCAACTTACATCTCTAGTTTCATATTTGAAGGGAGTCTTGAAGTGACGGTAAAATTGTTTTCATGTTGACTTATACGTCACGGGTTTGAGCTGTCGAAACAGTCACTAATGCTTGCATTAGGTTAGGTTGTTTATATTATATCCCTTCATGTGCGACCCTTCCTCGAACCCGACATGAATGAAAAATACTTTGTGCGCTAGGCTAACCTACATCTCTAGTCTCATAGAACCCAAAAAAATCAAAAATAAGATCCAGAAAAAGCTGGTTGCTTCTTCCGATTGGCTCCCAAGTTTTATTAACAGCGGAGTGAGAAATTTATACAAGTAATTAATAAAGAAATACTAGATTGTTACACTTGGAATTTGAACTTATAACCTTAAGTTAATTTTGAACTCCCTTTGCGACTAAACTGAAAATTTCCATTATGTCAAGGGGATTCAACAAAATATAACCAAAAAAAAACTGTTTTTTGCATTATATAATTTTCCAACCCTTTCTTCCACCTAGATCCACCAAAGATTATGTAGGTAGTTAATAAAAAGTGTAGGGTTGTTTTACACAAAATCACCTATATAAGGAGTTTCTTCCACCTAGATCCATAAACACTTTTGGAATCTTTGACCAAGTATAAGTGCTGCTTAAATATATGGAAAAGTGCTTTTTAAATTGAATATCCTAACATAAATTGCTATTTTTCAAAAATATTTTTTCCGAAAAGTACTTTTGAGTTTTGACAAGAAGCATTTCTAAAAATAAGTAAAATTTAGAAGCTCATTTAGACATATTATTATTCCCATAACAATGATTTTTGGAAATCTACATAAGAAAAGTGAGAAAATAACAATAAACATACCCATGTAATCTATCCCGAAAACTGAGAAAACAATGTTAGGATATTTCATTGCAAAATTGAAATTTTTTCACTTTTCTAGGGCATGATTCAAATCCCACATTTTTCAGTTTCACTTTGCTTTGGTTCTTGATAGTGGACAATAAGTTATGTTATAGTGGTAAATTTTCGCGTAGTTTAAGATTTTTATTTTTTATTTATTTTTATCTCAATTCATGTGATGATGTTTGACAACAAGGTTTAAAAAGAAATAAAACTTTTGAAACTTATGATAGTTATATAAATTTGTGTTGATATAAATCATCTCATTTAGGATAAAATAAATATTTTAAAATTAAATTGTTACTACTAAAATCGAAAGAACATCGCATAAATTGAGAGAAGAGAGTAACAAATGTTAAATTTTATGATCTAAACAAGTCGTAACTTTTGTAAACACAAAACCATGACACTTTTCTATATTAACTACTAATAATTTAACATTAAAATACTCAATCTATTGTTAGTGAGATGATTTGTAGCTATTGTCTTATTTTAGATTAACCAGTTATAAAAGTTTTTATTTTATTCTCAAAATTTTGTGCTCAATCAAACATCATCATATAAATTAGGATGAATGAACTAACATGTTATTTAACATTTTTTAGTTATATATTAATGCTATTATATGCCATTAGTATTTTTTAAGTGATGATTGTGCAAGATATTTTTAGACTATCAGTACATATAACTTAAAGTCTATAAACTAACTCAAATTCAAGTAAAGATAAACATATTACAAAAGTTAAATAACTTTATAAATAATGATTTGGAGCAATTAAATAACATATCAGTATGTAACATTGAATTTTTTTAAACTATAAAAATTGGTATAATCTGCAATGCAACTTATATTCATTTATCAAGAGGAGGACAAGAACTTTAGAAAAAATCTAAGTACAAGTTATACAATATTTAGAGCCCGTTTGGAGATAAGAAATTTTTTCCTTATTTTCAAAATATTTTTACTTTTTTTTTCGAAATCAACTTTGTTTATAAATTTTTTAATTTTTCACTTAAAAAAGCATTTTGAAAATTTTTGAAAATTTGAAAAACTTCAAAAAGCTATTTTTAGAAGAATTAACTCAAATCACTCACAAAACTTCAAAACAACCCAAAATTACATTCATGTCCAAGCGCAACTCTCAATTTCAAATACCTTTTTCACATGGAAATTTTTTCCTCCTATTTTGAAGTATGCGCAAGGACTGCAAGGTTATTCCGGGAGAGTCCCTTTCGACTCTTCATAGACTCCTAATGATGGGTGTCGGTCTCTGGGTGAAGAGGAAAGAGGAGGGGTGCTCGGGGACAACCGCGGATTAGATGGGGTGTTTTGACTAAGGAGAAAGTACAGGAGTTTGAGATGAGGTTAGCTGAGCGCGGAGCTTGGCGAAGTTCTGAGGCAGCGGACGCTATGTGGTCAGAGACGGCGTACTTGGTTAGGGAGGTAGCACGGGACGTGCTCGGGGTGGCCAAGGGCCATTCAGGCAGACATCAGGGTGACTGGTGGTGGAATGATGTAGTCGAAGGTAAGGTGAAGGTAAAGAAGGCGGCGTTTGCTAAGTTGGCAGGGAGCACAAGCGAGGAAGAAGAAAGAGCGAACAGGGAGATCTACAAGGTGGCGAGGAAAGAAGCAAAGCTGGCGGTTACGGAAGCTAAAAACGCGGCGTTTGGTCGCATGTACGAGGAACTAGGGGAGAAAGGCGGGGACAGGAAGTTATTTCGGTTAGCTAAGGCAAGGGAAAGGAAGGCACGTGATCTTGACCAAGTTAGATGCATCAAGGGCGAGGATGGTAGAGTTCTGAAGGGGGATTCTCAAGTCAAGCAGAGGTGGCAGGCGTACTTTAGAGACTTACTTAGCGAGGAGGGGGATCGTAACATAGAGCTAGGGGAGTTGGGGCATTCAGAGCTACATAGAGACTTTGGGTACTGCAGGCGCATTAAGGCGGAGGAGGTCATGGGGGCTTTGCGTAGGATGAGTAGGGGTCGAGCGACCGGGCCTGATGAGATCCCGGTGGAGTTTTGGAAGTGCATGGGTAGGTCAGGAGCGGAGTGACTCTCCAGGTTGTTCAATTCGATCTTCAGGACCAAAAGGATTCTGGATGAGTGGAGGTGGAGTACAGTGGTGCCCTTGTACAAGAACAAAGGGGACATCCAGTGCTGCAACAACTATAGAGGTATCAAATTAATAAGTCACACCATGAAGGTCTGGGAACGGGTGATCGATGCGAGGGTGAGGGATATGACATCTATATCTGTGAACCAGTTCGGTTTCATGCCGGGTCGCTCCACTATAGAAGCTATACACCTTGTCATGCGGCTGGTGGAGCAGTTCAGGGATAAGAAGAAGGACCTGCACATGGTGCTTATCGACTTGGAGAAGGCGTATGACAAGGTCCTAAGGGAGGTGCTATGGAGGTGCTTGGAGGCGAAGAGCGTGCCAGAAGCCTACATCACTGTCATTAGGGACATGTACGATGGAGCTAAGACTAGGGTTAGGACGGTGGGTGGCGACTCGGACCATTTTCCAGTGGTTATGGGGCTCCATCAAGGATCGGCGCTTAGCCCTCTCTTGTTTGCCTTTGTGATGGATGCTCTAACCCGACATATTCAAGGGGATGTGCC
This sequence comes from Nicotiana benthamiana, assembly GCA_034376525.1. Classification (NCBI taxonomy): domain Eukaryota; kingdom Viridiplantae; phylum Streptophyta; class Magnoliopsida; order Solanales; family Solanaceae; genus Nicotiana; species Nicotiana benthamiana. Next base: position 79,083,569 of record CM067334.1, on the reverse strand, counting down.
TTGGTATATGCTATTTGCTGATGACATAGTCTTGATAGACGAGACGAGGATCAGTGTTATTGAGAGGTTAGAGGTATGGAGACAGACTCTCGAGTCTAAGGGTTTCAAAATAAGCAAATCTAAGACTGAATACCTGGAGTGGAAGTTTAGCACCGAGCCGAGCGAAGTAGGCATAGACGTGATGATTGGATCTCATGTCATCGCCAAGAGGGACAGTGTCAGATATCTTGGGTCGGTGATGCAGGGGGACGGAGAGATTGATTGGGACGTCACTCATCGTATAGGAGCGGGGTGGTCAAAGTGGAGGCTTGCATCAGGAGTCTTGTGTGACAAGAAAGTTCCACTGAAACTCAAGGGAAAATTTTATAGAGATGTGGTTAGACCTGCAATGTTGTATGGGGCGGAGTGCTTCCCATGTTCAGAGAATGAAGGTTGCGGAGATGAGGATGCTCAGGTGGATGTGCGGGCTCACCAGGTTAGATAAGATTAAGAATGAAGTTATTCGAGAGAAGGTGGGAGTGGCCCCGGTGGATGAGAAGATGCGAGAAGCGAGGCTGAGGTGGTTCGGGCATGTGCAGAGAAGAAGTCCTGATGCCCCGGTGAGGAGTTGTGAGCGGCTGACGATTGTCGGTGTTCGGCGAGGCAGAGGGAGGCTTAAGATGTATTGGGGAGAGGTGATTATGCATGACATGGCCAGAATGCGGGTGTCCAAGGACATGACCCTTGACAGGAAAGTCTGGAGGTCTAGTATCAGGGTTGTAGGATAGGAGCTCGTAGGTTTTTTTTTTTTGTACTCCTCACCCGGGGTTGGGCGAGCCTTGGCAGGGATATCCATAGAGGATTTGTGTTTGTCTCCCTTATGGTAGTTATATATGATAGTTATTGTATGATATTATTGCATGCTATTTTATTTATGGTTCTTATGTTTAGATAATTATTTACGCTATTTCTACTGAAGTTAATAACACTCTTTTATTTTCTGTTTTTATTTTTTCTTTCCTTCTCTGAGCCGAGGGTCGATTGGAAACAGCCTATCTGCCCTTTCACGTAGGGGTAAGGCTCGTCTATATATTATCCTCGCAGACCGCACTTTGTGGTACTATAGTGGGTAGTTGCTGTAAAGTGGCCATCCATGATAAAAATGTGTATTCATTGTGACCGCCAAGGGTGAAAATTTTCGCGCCTTTTTCATAAAACTTAAATCACGAAATTTTAATTGAGATTAAACATAAAACCCTAAGTCATTTTCACGATCCCATTTTCCCACTTCTCCGTTGGTTTCCCTTTTATTCGGTAAAAAAAAAGGTATAAAAACTACAAGCATAGAATCCCCAATTCTTGTTGTTATCAATCGATTGAATTTGTTGAATTTGCTGGCCTTTTTCTGTTTTTCTCAAACGGTAAGAGTAGTTTGTTTGTTTATTTATTCAATTCTTTTCCTTGTCTGTTTAACAATATAATGCTAAATTTGTCTGGGTTTATCCAATTTCCTCTTCATTTTATTCATCAATTGCTAAATGTGTATGAAAAAGATGTCATTTTTTTTAAAAGAAAAAGCAGTCTTTTTATTATTTGCTATAATGGGTGTGTGCTAAATACCTTTTTCTCTGTTTATTCAATGAGCTGGAGTAGTGTGTTAATTTATTCAATTATTTTCCTTGTGCTGTGTAACATTATAGTGCTAAATCTTTCAAGGTTTATCCTATTTTCCCTTATTTGTTTCATCAAAGGCACCAAAAATGATGTCTTTTGATATTAAAACAATGATCTTTTTATTAATTTGAAATAATGGGTATTCTTGATGGGAGTATAATTTGTTAGGAATAAATCTCCTACCAAAATAATATTCATGGTAATAAAAGCAGAATAATAATGTAGCACCGAGATACGGTAATTAACAAGAATAAAAGAGTAACAATGACACCAAGGTTTTTACGTGGAAAACCCTTCTGAATAAGGGAAAAAACCACGGCCCTGAGATGAGCAACTGATATCACTATAGTAAGGAATTTTACACTTTGTAGGTTCGAGAAAAATACTCCAAAGACCACTACAACACTCAAAAGAAAATAACCCTCTTTTGATATATCCACCTCACTACAATATCGCTCACTCTCTATTTTCCTCATAGACTATTTTCTTATACCGTGTCTGTGAAACCTTACTCTTTTTCTCTCTTTCTGTTGGTGTATCAAAATGAGAGCCGAAGCTCTCATTTTATAGGTAAAAATTGGGCATCCTTTGAGTTTCCGCAGCACACCTTTCTTGACAATTTTAATCAAACAAAGAAAAAATATGGGCTGCTTGCAGCCATTTTTGACAAAGAAGGAAGAATCTTCCATGATTAAAGGGGATGGTCCCCATTAATCTCCCCCTCCAGTCCCATTTATTTAGAGGGAACAACACCGCAGTTTCTAGTTTGAGTGTATGCGGTCAAGTTCTTTGCATAACTCAAACTCGTCCCTTGGTACCACCTTGGTCAGCATATCCGCAGGATTTTCGCTTGTGTGAATCTTTTTGACCTGTAAAGATTCGTCCGTCACTTTCTCACCAATCCAGTGATATCTCACATCTATGTGTTTGCATGGTACATAGAGTTCCTGCTATGGTCTATTGCGTTTTGACTGTCACAATAGACGACATACTCCTTCTGATGCAATCCAAGCTCTTGAAGGAACCGTTTGACCCATGTCAACTCTTTGCCAGCTTCAGTAGTGGCAATGTATTCCGATTCAGTTGTAGAGGGTGCAACACATTTCTGCAACCTCGACTGCGATATAGCTCCCCCTGAAAATGTAAACAAATATCCAGTAGTGGATTTTCTGTTGTCAATGTCACCTGCCATATCAGCATCCGTATAGCCCTTCAAGATTGGATCCGATCCTCCAAAGCATAAGCAATCTCCCGTAGTGCCTCTCAGGTACCTGAGTATCCACTTGACTGCTTCCCAATGTTCCTTTTCAGGATTTTTAAGAAACCTGCTGACAACACCAACTGCGTGAACAATATCAGGTCTAGTACATACCATTGCATACATCAACCTTCCGATTGCTGAAGAATAAGGAACTCTAGCCATGTACCCTTTCTCCTCCTTTGTTGTAGGACACATCATTTTGCTCAATTTTAGATGACTAGCAAGAGGTGTGCTGACTGGCTTATCATTTTTCATGTTGAAGCGTTCTAGTACACGTTCAATGTACTTTTCCTGAGATAGCCACAACTTTATACTTGTTCTCTCTCGAACTATCTTCATCCCTAGAATTTGTTGTGCTGGGCCCAAGTCCTTCATATCAAATGACTTGGACAGATCTCCCTTCAACTTTGCTATCAACCCCTTGTCTTTTCCTACAATTAACATGTCATCCACATACAACAACAATATAATAAAATTATTTTCAGAAAATCTTTTGAAGTATACACATGGATCAGAATAGGTCTTTATGTATGTTTGACTTTTCATGAATGAGTCAAACTTCATGTACCGCTGTCTTGGTGCCTGCTTTAATCCATAAAGACTCTTATTCAATTTGCACACCATGTGTTTCTTTCCTGCTACTTCAAATCCTTCTGGTTGCTCCATATAAATCTCTTCTTTCAAATCTCCACGAAGAAATGCAGTTTTCACATCCAACTGCTCCACTTCAAGATCTAGGCTAGCTGCTAAGCTCAAAATTGTTCGAATAGAAGTCATTTTGACAACATGTTAGAAAATTTCGTCAAAATCAATACCTTTCTTCTGTTCGAAGCCTTTAACCACCAATCGAGCTTTGTATCTGACCAGCTTGCTATTTCCATCTTTCTTGAGTTTAAAGACCCGTTTGCATTTGAGTGGTCTTTTACCCTTTGGAAGTTCAACCAGCTTGTACGTGCCATTTTTCTGTAGAGATTCCATCTCTTCTTGCATGGCTTTCATCCACTGGTTCTTTTCTGGATGGAACAACACCTCCTTAAGACTTTCTGGCTACCCCTCATCACTGATGAGGACATACTCTGTGGAAGGGTACCTGCATGACTCTACCCTTGGCCTCTCCGATCTCCTCAGAGGTTGAGGTTGTTCTTCTTCCTGAGTGGGGTGCTCAACTTCCTCGACACCTTCATCAAGTTGCTCCACCTGCTCAATAACCTCACCAGGTTGCTCCCCCTGCTCGGCAACCTCGTTGGTTGTACTTTCTGCACTTGTGGGATTGTTAGAAATAGAAGGAATAGTAGCAATGTTAGGAATTATACCATTCTTCACCTTTTCTAACATATCAGCAGCAGTTCCAACTTCACTTTCTCGGAAGACTACATCTCTGCTTCTGATGACCTTCTTCTTTACAGGATCCCACAATCTGTACCCGAACTCTTCATCTCCATATTCGGTAAATATGTAGGGAACAGATTTATCATCCAGCTTTGTTCTCTGCTCTTTTGGTACATGTGCAAAAGCTCTACAATCGAACACCTTCAGATGCGAGTACGACACCTCCTTATTGGTCCAAACTCTCTCTGGGATGTCAAACGCCAATGGAACTGACGGACTCCTATTGATCAGGTAACATGTTGTTTGAACTGCTTCACCCCAGAATGACTTAGGTAGTTTAGCCATTCTGAGCATGCTTCTCACCTTCTCCACAATAGTGCGGTTCATCCTCTCTGCTACACCATTGTGCTGTGGGGTTCCGGGAACTGTCTTTTCATGTCTAATCACATGACTTGAACAGTACTCTTCAAATTCCCTTGAAGCGTACTCACCTCCATTGTCACTTCGGAGACGTTTTAGCTTTTGACCTGTCTCCCTTTCTACTAGAGCATGAAACTTCTGGAAAATTTGAAACACCTGATCTTTGGGTTTCAAAATATAAACCCACAATTTTCGTGAAGCATCATCAATAAAAGTAACAAAATATTTGTTACCGCCCATTGATTCAATTTCCATTGGGCCACAAATATCAGAATATACTAAATCAAGTATATTCAACTTTCTTTTAGACGATGTCTGAAATGACACCCTATGCTGTTTACCAAATAAACAATAGTCACAAGGTTTTATCGTTGTACCTTTGGCATAAGAAATGAGTGATTTCTTGGCAAGAATCTGCAATCCCTTCTCGCTCATATGACCCATTCTTTTATGCCACAAATCTGCAGAAATCTCATCTTGTGCTGCATTCAATTCTCCTTGGCATATTTCTGCATTTGTCCTGTACAACGTGCCACGAGCAACTCCTTTTGCAATCAACAATGATCCCTTGGTGAGTCTCCACTTTTGATTTGCAAAATAGTTCTAGTATCCATCTCGGTCCAAAGCAATTCCCGAGATCAAGTTCATCCGCAAATCAGGTACATGCCGCACATCCTTTAGAACCAATGTGCATCCGACATTTGTCTTGATACAAATGTCACCAATCCCCGCAATCTTTGAGTAGCTCGTGTTACCAATTCTCACGTTGCCGAAATCACCTGCTACATATCTACAAAAAAGATCTCTTACCGGTGTGGCATGGAAAGATGCCACTGTGTCAACCACCCATTCCGACTCTGGACTTGACAGGTGCATGCATTCCTCTTCCTCATTTATAAAGAGGACAACATTGTCATTGTTTTGCACCATGGCAGCGTGTTGTCATCATTCTTCTGGCCACTAGTTTCACCTTTGCCCTTCCTTGGATTTGGGCAATCTCTTTTGAAGTGATCTGGTTGATCACAGTTGTAGCAATTTCTGGCTTTTGATTTGGATCGATTCTTTGACTTTCCACGAGCTCCGGATCTACCATAGTTGCTCGAACTCCTTTGATAACTCTTGCCTCTACCTTCTGTGATAAGAGCCTGTCCTTGATTTTCAGGCTTCTTTCTCATCTTCTCATTGAGTAAAAGAGCCGATGTGACATCTTTCAACTCAATATTAGTCTTACCATGCAGGATGGTTGTTGCCAAATTATCGTACGAAGATGGCAACGAGTTCAATAGCAAGATGACTTTATCTTCCTCCCCGATTTTTACGAGGTTGGCAAGCTGTGCGATTAGTCCGTTAAACACATTTAAATGCGACAAAAAATTCATACCTTAACCCATGTGTAGGGCGTATAACTGCTTCTTTAGGTACAATTTATTTGTCAGCATTTTGGACATGTATAGGCTTTCCAACCTTGTCCAAATTCCATGTGCAGTGTCTTCATCAATGATGTTATTTACCACATCATCCGATAGGTGCAACCTGATTGCACTAGCAGCTCTTTCATCCAAGCCAGCCCAATCCTCAGCTTTCATGGTATCAGGCTTTTTGGCATAAGCAACTAGTACCTTGTGTAATCCTTGTTGGATGAGCAGATCCCTCATCCTTCTTTGCCATGTTGAAAAACTGTTATCTCCGTTGAATTTAGCTACCTTATACTTTACTCCGGACATTTTTATTTTTTCACCGAGTATAGTACTACCGACAGTGAATAGTATTTTAGTGAACGAGCAGAACCTGTGATCTGATACCAGTTGTTAGAAATAAATCTCCTACCAAAATAATATTCACGGTAATAAAAGCGGAATAATAATGTAGCACCGAGATACGGTAATTAACAAGAATAAAAGAGTAACAATGACACCAAGATTTTTATGTGGAAAACCCTTCTGAATAAGGGAAAAAACCACGGCCCTGATATGAGCAACTGATATCACTATACTAAGGAATTTTACACTTTGTAGGTCCGAGAAAAATACTCCAAAGACCACTACAACACTCAAAAGAAAATAACCCTCTTTTGATATTTCCACCTCACTACAATATCGCTCACTCTCTATTTTCCTCACAGACTATTTTCTTATACCGTGTTTGTGAAACCTTACTCTTTTTCTCTCTTACTGTTGGTGTATCAAAATGGGAGCCGAAGCTCTCATTTTATAGGTGGGCAGCCTTTGAGTTTCTGTAGCACACCTTTCTTGACAATTTTAATCAAACAAAGAAAAAATATGAGCTGCTTGCAGCCATTTTTGACAAAGAAGGAAGAATCTTCCATGACTAAAGGGGATGGACCCCATTATAATTTTCCATGAATTACATCTTCCCTGTATTGTGGTCAATGAGTAGTTATAAGTCCGACCCAACTTGTCTGGAACCGAGTCCTAGTTGTTGTTCTTGTTGTTGTTTAAGTACAACAGCAGGCGACATATGGTGATCGTACAAGGCATGATAGATTACTGATCATAAGGTCTTTATGATTTTTTTATTTACTTTAAAGATTGACATTGTTGTGGAAATGTTGGTTAAAGCAAGAGAGCATCTGACAAATATGCTACTATTATTTTGATAAAATTGTATTGCAGTATTTCAGTCTAGCTCTAATATTTAGTCATTTCTAATTGATTCTTTGCTTGAAGTGGATTCTTAGATTGCTATTACTACTGGTTGTTTTCTTATTATCTTTTGATTCGGTCTGTTCTTACTACTTATTGCCACTGTTTCTTTTCACTTTTTTTGAGCAGAAGGTTTGTCGTAAACAACCTCTCTATCTTCCCATTATAGGGGATAAGGTCTACGTATGCACTACCCTATGCTGACCCTATTTGTGGGCTTTCATTAGGTTTGTTGGTGTTGTCTTTGCTTGAAGTGGACCCCCCCCCCCAACCCCAACCCCAAAAAAAACTCACCATTTTTAGCATTTGGCTTGTTTAAGTTCATCCTGCTTATTGGTATTATAGGTGATGATAGTTTGAGCTACAATTTAGGCTGCAAGTAAATTTTAAATTCAATCTTATTCAGTACAGAATAGCTTATCTTATTTGGTAATTTTTTTGTGATGCTTGTATCTATCAGGTCTGTTCGAGTTTGAAAACTGATTGATTGTTTTATTCTTGGACCGACAATGGCGGAGAGCCACATAGATAAAAGACTTGCTGTTATTTTAGCGGTGGATATCATTGCTGGAAATGCTGATCTTTTATCTGAAATTCTACTCCGTTTGCCTGCAAGATCTCTCATCAGGTTCAGACTAGTATGCAAACTTTGGTGCTCAATCATTACCAGTATGCAATTTAGGCTTAGTCATTGTCGTACTCTTGCATTTTCTAATGCTGTAACCCCGTCTGGGATCTACTTTTACAATTGCCTAACCAATCTCCCGAAAGTCGAATCCCTTCCTCTTTCTGATAATGTAACTAGCCTCCCTCCTATTCCGCACCTTGACCCAATTCCTTTAAAAAAAGGAGATGCAATTGAGGTTATGCAAGTCAAGGTTATGCAATCTTGCAATGGCCTGTTAATGTGCGTGATAAAAACTGAAGCAGGAAATATCAAACTTGGTATTGTTTACAATCCTGCAAATAAAGAGTGGTGTCCATTGCCGAGCCCCTATGACAAGTATTATAGTAATGTCTATTATAATCTGATATTTGATCCTTCAGAACCACCTTATTACAAAGCTTTGTGTATTAAGTGTTTGGGTTCCTATTGGTCGGATGTTGAAGTGAGTGTGTATGTGCCAGGGAGTGAGTCATGGAGATCTTGTTGTCGTTTCTCTCCACCCTATCATATGCGCTTTGACAGTGGAGTGTTTTGGAATGGTGCAATTCATTGGATTGGTGAAAGCTCCTCCATTTACTTTGATGCTAATTCTGAGGAAGTCGTAAGGAAAGATATGCCACCAATGCCTCAGGGACAATGTAGAGAAAAGATTAGGTATTTTGGGGAATGGGGTGGCCATTTGCATCTTATTCAGGTTCAGAGCCTATATGCCAAGAAATTCAATGTGCTTGAATTAGACAAAAATACCTGGAAGTGGTCAGTGAAGTATCGTGTTCATCTTGCTCGGTTAATTTCAGCATTTCCTGAGATAGTTAAGCTGACATCATATGGCACACAATATGCATTTTCCATTTTGTCAGTGATTCGAGGAGAGAAAGAAGAAGATTCAGTGCTTCTGCTTACTATCCCGGGGAAGGTGATCGCCTACAACTTAGTGCTTAAAACTGCTAAAGTAGTCCGCGAGTTGCCCGGTGAAATAGGTGATACTTTACGCTTTAATCATGTTTGTGCTTTTCAGTATACTGAATGTTTGGCTCCGGTTCCAGCTCTCAAAGATTTGTCTTCGCTCTTTTGAATTTCTTCTGTAAAGAAGTTATCTTGCAGGTATTTCATGTGAAACTTCTTCAAAAATGCTAGAAAACTAAATGTCAAATATTAGCTACCGTAGTTTCTTTTGGGAATTCAGTATTTAATGTTATAGAACCTTTACTGAAAAATGCGTTCAATGTTTTATCTGCACAAAAAGATTGTGCTCAACTGTTTGGTTATTTAGTTTTTATTTACGTTCATGCTTCTTAAGGTTGTGTGCTTATGTTACGTCTATGTCTTCTTCTTCATGTAGCCCGGTGCACTAAACTCTCCCTATATGCGGGATCGGGGGAAGGGTTGGATCACAAAGGTCTGTTGTATGCAGCCTTACCTTATATTTTTTTTCTGCAAGAGGCTGTTTGCACGGCTTGAACCCGTGACCTCCTGGTCACATGGCGACAACTTTACCATTTACACCAAGGTTCCCCTTCTGTATGCTTGAATAATCCGAGATTAATTAGGCAGTTTTATTTTTATTATGACAACAATATTAGCTAGGGGTGTACATAGACCGGGTTGGTTCGGAGTTTACAATTACCAAACTAAACCAATTGTGTCGTGTTATTAAATCAAAATACCAAACCAAACCAATAAAACTCGGGTTTTTCGCTCTCGGATTTTTTCGAGTTTTCGTGTTTTTTCTAAATTTTTTCCAATAAAATCTTCATAGAACAAAGCATATAAATTATGCTCAAAATATTTCTTTGATCCTAGTAAGATACAATTATATAAAGTATTTTCCAAGAAAATAATACAAAATATGAGATGTGTCACGGCATTATCCTAAAATATTCAACAATAAAGACAATAAAATTGTGTAATATCAATATTGCTAATTAAAACGCCACAATAAAAATATTGTTAGCTGAGTATAAGATGGGTAGTTAGTAGGGGTGTACATAGAACGGGTTGGTTCGGATTTTACAATTACCAAACCAAATCAATTGTGTCGGGTATTAAATCTAAAGACCAAACCAAATCAATAAATTCGGGTTTTTCAATATTGATTTTTCTCGGGTTTTTTCGGGTTTTCGGGTTTTTTTCGAATTTTTTTCCGATAAAATCTTCGTAGAACAAAATATATAACGTATGCTCAAAATATTTCTTTAATCCTAGTAAGATACAACTATATAAAGTATTTTTCAAGAAAATAATATAAAATATGAGATATGTCATGACTCATGACATTATCCTAAAATATTCTACAATAAAAAAATAATAAAATTATGTATTACAAATATTGCTAATTAAAAAGTCATAATAAAAATAAATATAATCTAAAAGCACTAATTCATGCTAAACTAGATAGACTAATGAGCGAGTATTAATTACATGCCTAAAAGCTAAAGAAAAATAAAAATAGGTTATGTATTTTTATCTAAATTATTGCAAAATAAAAAATAGACATTTAATACATTCCCGTTCGTAATATTGAATTGTATGTCTTTTGTTAGCATTAGTATTGATTGCTAGCATTATTTAATTTACTAATATTAATGGTTATAAAACTTATTGGAGCATTCAAAACTTCTAAATCAAACCTTGAAATAATACCTTAAAAGATAAAATTATGAATTTTTTTAAGAAATATTTATAAATTACATTATAATAAGTATATTTATATATTAAATATATCTAAAATTGCTATATATGTAATGTCGGGTTGGTTTGGTTTCGGTTTGACTTTCTTTAGTTAAAATCAAACCAAACTAATTATGGTCGGGTTTTTTTTTCCAAACCAAACCAAGTCAAACCAAACCATAGTCGGATTTTTATCTCGGTTTGACTCGGATTATCGGGTTGGTGCGGTTTATCGATTTTCTTTGTACACCCCTAGTAGTTAGTATATTGGAAAAGATTAGATAGTCAGCTGAGTATAAGCTGGACTATGGCATTGTAAAGCAAGATCTTTGGTGATTAATAAAATTGTAATTACCAAAAAAAAAAAAGCCACAATAAAAATAAAAATAATCTAAAAATACTATGTCATGCTAAAATAAGTAGACTAATAAGGAAATATTAATTACATGATTAAACGCTAAAGAAAAATAAAAATAGGTTGTGCATTTATCTAAATTATTGCAAAACAAAAAAATAGATATTCAATGCATTCTCGTTCATAGTATTGAATTGAACGTCTTTTGTTAGCATTAATATTGATTTGATTTTGGTTTTAATTTGGCTTTTGTTAGCATTATTTAATTTACTAATGTATGACTATAAAACTTATTGGAACATTCAAAAAGTTCTAAGTCCAACCTTGAAATAATACATTAAAATATAAAATTATGAATTTTTTAAGAGAAATTTATAAATTACATCACAATAAGTATATTTATATATTAAATATATCTAAAAGTTCTATAATTTTAATGTCGGGTTGGTTTGGTTTCGGTTTGACTTTCTTTAGTTGAAACCAAACCAATTATGGTCGGGTTTTTTCCTAAAACCAAGCCAAATCAAACCAAATCATGGTCGGATTTTTTTCTTGATTTGACTCAAATTATCAAGTTGGTGCTGTTTGTCGGTTTTCTTTGTACACTCCTAATATTAGATATTCAGGTACAATGAACTTTGTTATTCATGATATGTTATTGATTACCAAAATTTCCAACTCAAAATCTGCTGGGAATAAGCAAAAGGATACCAAAAACCTATTTAGTTTCAATGCAATCTAGTGCAACCCTGATTTTACTCTAGGCATCTAGTATGCGAAATTTATTGACTCGACTAATTTGAATTCATATCGGAAAACACTCCCTACCAAGAGGTTCTCCATTCCTTAATCAATATATTTGATGTAGGCCGTAGTTTGTGTAGTTTTTATGCAAGCATAATTAGGAATCAATCGAAGCTCTTAATCTTTTGATGAAGCAAAATATAATTTGACGACAAATTATTCTTGTAGCCTGCAGCAAAAATCCTTTAGCTTTTGAAAGTTTTCACTTAGCCTTTAAATGGAAAAGTATGAACTTCTAAACCAACTTCGTGCTTGTTCTTTCTTCATCTTTTCTATTCTGTTTTGAATAAATCCCTACAAAATCGAATAAATTATTTCTCAAGTAGTTATAATAGTTATTGTCGATTCTTTTTAACAAATTTCACTAACCTAATCTTTATCACTTATAAATCAGTGAACTTTATATGACTAGTTATTGAGAAAATAAACCTAGTCATTAACTCTTACCAAAAACCAGCTAAAACACTAAGGTCGCTTTTCATGTCAGCAAACATAGTTATTCATTATTACTAGATACTTATATATGTAAAATAATTATTATATGTATTTATCCTAAAGGCCTCATTTCAGTTTTTATTCCATAGTTATTGGAGTAGCAAATTTGATTTTGTTCATTGTGATATGATAAGCACATTCAACATCGAATTGAACAAGATAGGTGTCTTTGGCAGTTCCCTAATGTAGGAAAAATGTTATTTTATAGTATTATAATATCATAATTCATATTTACGTGGTAATTAAATAATTTAACGATTGATAACTCATTTGATTTTTTTTGGAGATTCACAGTTTCAGCGATCAAAAGTGAATATTCAATTAATTGATCACAAGTACTAACATCAACATTTTGGACTAAATGTTACATTTTTTCTCATAATGTTTAAGGTTTGACTTAATTACACTTAGTATATCAAATTATTAATTTTATATCATAATTAATTAAGGGTATAATTAATGAGATATTTTTTACTCTTTAATTAAAAGATTTTCGTTTAATTCCAATATCTCCACTCATCTCACGTTTCTCTCTCCTAACCCCTCAGCCCTATCCACGTTTTACCTATACCCACATTCTTTTTACAGACTTCCACCATTGACAACCATTAAAAAGCTTGAAAGCTTTAAATTCAAATTTGGATTTTAAAAATTTATTATTTATTTTGATTGGGTGTTGTTGTAAATAGTTAGGAAAATTTTGGAGTTTATCTCAATTTTGGTGAAGATTTAGACTTGGTTTTGGCCAAATTTCATATTGAAACTCGAAGAAGAAGATATTATATTACATAAATTGTAGACAAATTGTAGATTATTTTTTGCAGAAGATTTGTAGAAGTTTTAGTCGCTTTTTGATTTGTGAAAACAGAAAACAAAGCATCTACAATCAGAATACAAATAATCTATAATTTATATATAAAATACTACAAACTGGGTTCATTAAATTTTTATATCCCAATTCCCATTCATTGTAGCATAATTGTGGTTTTTGACATAATTGCGTTTTTTTCAGAAGATTTGTAGAAGTTTTAGTCGTTTTTTTATTTGTGAAAACAGAAAATAAAGCATCTACAATCAGAATACAAATAATCTATAATTTTCTTCTTCTTCTTCTTCTTTCAATCTGAAATTTAGTCAAAACCAAGTCTAATCTTCACCAAAACCCCTCAAAATTGAGATATAAACTCCAAACCATATTCCCGATTATTTTCAACAACACCCAATCCAAACAAATAATAAATTTTGAAAATCCAAATTTAAATTCAAAGTTTTCAAGATTTTTAATGGCGATCAATGGTGGAAAATATCTGGAAGAATATTTACTTCCATAATGGCTTCCTGATTTTTCGCAGGTGATTAAGGCAGAATTTTAATGTAGACTCATCAATCGCAAGACTTTTTCCTAATTTGTAGCGCTTTAATTATGGAAGATTCTGCACAGTTAATCGTGTATTAAACAAATGGTACAGAAATTATAGGAAAAATGTGGACTAGACGGGTAATTTAGATACAATATATATTTTTGGTAATAAGGTTTCATATATGGTATAGATAAGAAAAAATCTTATTCAAAACACAAGAGGTAATTTAGTCACTCTTTATGCAAAGTGTAACATCCTAGACTTTAGACAGAGTCCCGGCTTAGATCCTAATGACGTGTTTTAACCCGTGAGGGCCTAGACCCAGACCGGACAATATCACTAGCGTGCTGGTATTCCGAGCCACTCTTGTGTCAGCCTTTCCGATGGTGAGTCAGAGTTCAACTGAGTTTAGGCAAATCCCGGTTAGGCGGGGCAAATCTCTCTGCTAAGTTTAGGCGAATCCCATGCGGTGGGGCAAACCTCAGCGAGGATGCTGAGTCCATAAGAGGGGGTGTATGTAATATCTCAGACTTTAGACAAAGTCCCATATAAGCAAAATACAAGAGAGATGCTGGGTATATAAGATAACAAGCCTTAGACCCTAGTGACGCGTTTTAAACCTGTGGGGATCTAGGCCAAGAGTGGACAAATATCACTAGCGTGCTGGGCTATTACACAAAGATAAATATGAACAAAAATACTGTTCAAAATTCGAAAAAATATTCCAGCATAATATACTGGAGTTAGAATTTTTTATATGTGAACTTCTAGCATAATATGTTGGAGTTCTAGCATAATATGCTAAAAGTTCATACAGATGTGCTCAAATTTCCAGTATATTATGGTTAAATTTTTCGTGTACTGGTGTTTCAATATAAAATGATGGAAGTTCATAGATAAGTGCTATAATATCTAGTATATTATACCGGAACTTTCCATGTTATAACATAATAATAGTTATTTTTTCAATGACTTTACAAATTCTTACGACTCCCTCCTTTTCAATTTATGTGAACCCATTTGACTGGGCACGAAGTTTAAGAAAAGAGTGAAGACTTTTGACCGTATGGTGTAAAATAAAGCACATATATTTTGTCTGGCTATAAATCATTGCATAAAGATAAATTGTTTTCAAATAAGAAAAAAAGTCATTCTTTTTGGTACGGACCAAAAATGAAATAAATTCATATAAATTAAAATAGATGGAATATTTTTTTAATTATCAGTATAAAAACTAATTAGCCCGTATTATTTTCACATTTTTAAAATGGACCCTTGTGTTTGAAGCATGACCGCGAAAAGTGAATACCTAACACTGTTTTCCCACTTCTTTTCATAAAACTCAAAACAAGATATATAAATAGAAAAAATAGAGTCCCATAATATACTCATTTCTTCTCTTGTTCATTTCCCTTTATTAAGTAAAAAGCCATAAAAACTACTACAAGAGGCACGAAACTCCAATTCTTGTTGTTATCAATGGGTTGAATTTAGCTTCTTTGACAATTCTTGCTTCAGTTGCTGCCCTTTCCTGTTTTTTCTCAAACGGTAAGAGCACTATGTTCATTTATTCAATTGCTTTTTCTGTCTTGTTACATTATTATAGTGTTAAATCTTTCTGGGTTTATCCAATTTTCCTTTTGTTTGATTCATGGATGGCTAAAAGGGTACCGAAAAGGATGTCTCTATTTAAAAGATAGGGTTTTTATTATTATATGGTATATGCTATAAAGGGGGTGTAATTTTCAATGAATTAATATTTTCCTGAAGAATGTTTTACCTTGGGAAATTGTTTCTACATCATTTTCAAATGTTTTACCATAGGGTCTTTATGAAGAGTAGTTGGGTCGCGTCAAAGGCTGATTCAAGATTTAAATTTTATGGGTTCAAATTCGAAATTCTACCCCATCACATCTAATTAAATGGGTTCAAAATCTATTTTTGCACTTAATTAGCTGGATCTTTTAACACATATATAGGGTCTAAGCCGAAGTTACCGGGTTCAGATGAACCCATAACTTCTTCATTGGCTCCGTCCCTGGGTCGGGTTATGGGGTGGGTTAGTACAGTAAATAAAATTTGGGGTGGGTCTCTTTAATCTTGAAGTGCAACGTGGCATTCCGTCCAAATTAGGGGTAGTTTTGAATCCAAGTTTAACGTTAGGGGTATATTTGGCCCTTTTCCGTACTTTTTATTTCAAAGATTGGCTATATTGTGGTGGAAATGTTGAGATTAAAGCAAGTGATACATAGTAAAGTTGGGATACTTATAAAAGAAAATGACTTATGCCCGTAAGTAACTCATTAGTGAATGAGTTCATATTTCCCCTTTTGGTGGGAAAAGAAAATAATGTTAACAAGTCATCCAAAATGTGTGATTGCTGGCATCTTGCTTTGCGCTAAAGTTAGCTTGGCGTCAATCAAGAATGCCAAGGAATTCCAAGAGTTGCCAAAATATATCTTCTAAATTATAATAAAAAAAACAAGAATCAACTCGACTTGTATGGACATGGAACCTAACCATACATGTCCGCACTCCACACTAACAATCTTCCTTTCCCCTCGAAATGGCGTTTTTCGTATCTGTATAAAGACATCACAGTTCCTTGTGTAAAAAAGAAAATTATTAATTTAGCACCCACTAACTTAAAACGATTAGAAATCCGAACTCATAAGCTTGAAATCCTGGCTTCGCCTTTGTTGTTTGATCTACAGCTTCTGCCTGCAAGTATATTTTTATTTAAATTCTTTCCTACCTTGACTAGCTTATCAATTATCATACAAGTAATGTTCTGTTCTATGTGAATCCTAGACTGATGGTAGAGGAGAGGCACATGCATAAAAGACTTGCTGTTACTGAAGCGGTAGATGTCATTGCTGGAAATGCAGACATTCTATCTCAGATTCTACTCCATTTGCCTGCAAGATCGCTCATCAGGTTCAGTCCAGTATGCAAACTTTGGTTCTCAATCATTACCAGTATGCAATTTAGGCTCAGTCAGAGTCGTACTCCTGCATTTTCTAATACTCTAACCCCGTCTGGGATCTACTTTTACAACTGCGTAACCAATCTCCAAAAAGTTGAATCCCTTCCACTCACTGATAATGTAACTAGCCTCCCTCCTCTTCAACTAGTTGACCACATGATTGCAACATTAGGAGACACACTCAAGGATCTGCAAGTCAAGGATACGCAAGTCAAGGATACGCAAGTCTTGCAATGGCATGTTAATGTGTGATCACTTGCAAAACCGGTGTAAGTAATATCAGACGTGGTATTGTTTACAATCCTGCAAATAAAGGGTGTCATTTATTGCCGACACCCTATGATAAAAAAGTATTCTAAAGTGGTATGTTATAATCTGATAGTTGATCCTTTAGAACCACCATATTACAAAGCTGTGTGTATTAAGCATGTGGATACCTATTCTTCGAATATCGAAGTGAGTGTGTCTGCGCCAGGGAGTGAGTCATGGAGATCTTGTTGTCGTTTCTCTCGACCCTTTGGTATGCACTTTGACAGTTGAGTGTTTTGGAATGGTGCAATTCATTGGATTGGTGAATACTCATTCGTTTCCTTTGATGCTAAATCAGAGGAAATTGCCATGAAAAATATGCTAGCAAGGCCTCAGGGAGATTGTACCCAAAAGATAAGGTATTTTGGGGAATGGGGCGGCCATTTGCATCTTATTCAGGTTCAAAGCCTACATGCCAAGAAATTTATTGTGCTCGAGTTAGACAAAGATACCTGGAAGTGGTCAGTAAAATATCGTGTTCATCTTGCTCGGTTAATTTCAGCATTTCCTGAGATGGTTCAGCAGACATCATCTGGCATACAATATGTATTTTCCATTTTGTCAGTGATTCGAGGAGATAACGAAGAAGATTCAGTCCTACTGCTTACTATTCCGGGGAAGGCGATCGCCTACAACTTAGTGCGTAAAAGCTCCTCCCTGGACCAGAGAGAAAAAGCTCAAAGGAAATTAACAATCCAGTCCAAACGAGTCAAAAACAATACATCGAGCAAAGAAATTCGAAGGCCTCAACGAAAACCCGAATCCTTTGCCTCTCTGACCTCGACCAGTGTGCAAACAAGAAGAAGAAGTCCCTTCTAAGGGAAGATCTATGTAAAACATCTCCCACATCCTTGCTAGGGGATCCAGCGCAGAAATATCTCAAACCGGGAGCCACCTCAAGGCAACCTACACACCCCGATTAGGAAGACAACGTATAAGTTATACAAGATCTCAAATTAAAAAGGAGACTCGACACCCAATGCCCATGGAATTGGGCCCATCAAACTCAGCAAGTTCAATTTCAGTTGAAGTAGGAGAAGGCCAAGTGCCTTCGCCATCAAATTTTACAAGTTCAACTTAAGTTGAACTAGGACTCGGGCTAAGCGCCTTCGACATTAAACTCAACGAGTTCGACCTCGCTCGAACTACAAGGCCAAGTGCCTTCGCCATCAAATTTAGTAAGTTCAACTTCAGTTTAACTGGGATTCAAGCTAAGCGTCTTCAATGTTAAACTCAACGAGTTTGATCTCGCTCGAACTACAAGGCCAAGTTCCTTCGCCATCAAATTTAGTAAGTTCAACTTCAATTGAACTGGGACTCAAGCTAAGTTCCTTCGAAATTAAACTCAACGAATCCGACCTCGCTCAAATTAAAAGGCCAAGTGCCTTCGCCGTCATGTTTAACGAGTTCAACTTCAGTTGAACTAGGACTCAGGCTAAGTACCTTCGACATTAAACTCAACGAGTTCGACCTCGGCCGAACTACAAGGACAAGTGCCTTCGCCACCAAGTTCAGTAAGTTCAATTTCAGTTGAACTAGGACTCATGCTAAGTGTCTTCGACATTAAACTCAACGAGTTCGACCTCGCTCGAATTACAAGGCCAAGTGCCTTCGCAATCAAGTTTAACAAGTTCAACTTCAGTTGAACTGGGACTCATGCTATGCGCCATCGACATTAAACTCAACGACTTCGACCTCACTCGAATTACAAGGCCAAGTGCCTTCCCCATCAAGTTTAACAAGTTCAACTTCAGTTGAACTGGGGCTCAGGCTAAGTGCCTTCGACATTAAACTCAGCGAGTTCGACCTCGCTTGAATTAAAAGGCCAAGTGCTTTCGCCATCAAGTTTAACAAGTTCAACTTCAGTTGAACTGGACTCAAGCTAACCGCCTTCAAGTTTAAACTCAACGAGTTCGACCTCGCTCGAACTACAAGGCCAAGTGCCTTCGCCATCAAAGTTCAACAAGTTCAACTTCAGTTGAACTGGGGCTCAGGCTAAGCGCCTTCGACATTAAACTCAAGGAGTTCGACCTCGCTTGAACTACAAGTCCAAGTGCCTTCGCCATCAAGTTTAACAAGCTCAACTTCAGTTGAACAAGCTAAGCCTTCGACATCAAACTCAATGAGTTCGACCTCGCTCGAACTACAAGTCCAAGTGCCTTCGCTATCAAAGTTCAACAAGTTCAACTTCAGTTGAACTGGGGCTCAGGCTAAGCACATTCGACATTAAACTCAACGAGTTCGACCCCACTCAAATTACAAGGCCAAGTGCCTTCGCCATCAAGTTTAACAAGTTCAACTTCAGTTGATCTAGGGCTCAGACTAAGTGCCTTCGACATTAAGCTCAACGAATTCGACCTCGCTCAAACTACAAGGCCAAGTGCCTTCGCCATCAAAGTTCAACAAGTTCAACTTCAATTGAACTGGGACACAGGCTAAGCGCCTTCGACATTAAACTCAACAAGTTAGACCTCGCTCGAACTACAAGGCCAAGTGCCTTCGCCATCAAGTTTAACAAGTTCAACTTCAGTTGAACTGGGGCTCAAGCTAAGCGCCTTCGACATTAAACTCAACGAGTTCGACCTCGCTCAAATTACAAGGCCAAGTGCCTTCGCCATCAAAGTTCAACTTCAGTTGAACTGGTCTCAGGCTAAGCGCCTTCGACATTAAACTCAACGAGTTCGACCTCGCTCGAACTACAAGGCCGAGTGCCTTCGCCATCAAGTTTAACAAGTTCAACTTCGGTTGAACTGGGGCTCAGGCTAAGCGCCTTCCACATTAAACTCAACGAGTTCGACCTCGCTCGAACTACAAGGCCAAGTGCCTTCGTCATCAAATTTAGAAAGTTTAACTGCTGTTGAACTGGGACTCAGGCTAAGCGCCTTCGACATTAAACTCAACGAGTTCGACCTCCCTCGAATTACAAGGCCAAGTGCCTTCGCCATCAAATTTAACAAGTTCAACTTTAGTTGAACTGGGACTCAGGCTAAGTGCCTTCGACATTAATCTCAACGAGTTAAACCTCGCTCAAACCATAAGGCCAAGTGCCTTCGCTATCAAATTTAGTAAGTTCAACTTCAATTGAACTGGGACACAGGCTAAGCGCCTTTGACATTAAACTCAACGAGTTCAACCTCGCTGGAATTACAAGGTCAAGTGCCTTCGCCATCAAGTTTAACAAGTTCAACTTTATTTGAACTGGGACTCAGGCTAAGCGCCTTCTACATTAAACTCAACGAATTTGACCTAGCTCAAATTACAAGGCTAAGCGCCTTCATCATCAAGTTTAACAAGTTCAACTTCAATTGAATTGGGACTCAGGCTTAGCGTCTTCGACATTAAACTCAACAGGTTCGACCTCACTCGAACTTCTAGTTGAACTGGGACTCAGGCTAAGCGCCTTCGACATTAAACTCAATGGGTTCGACCTCGCTCAAACTACCAGGCCAAGTGCCTTTGCCATTAAATTCAGTAGGTTGACCTTAGTCGAACTGGGACAAGGCCAAGTGCATTCGCCATCATATTTCAACAAGTTCAACTTCAATTGAACTGGGACTCTGACTAAGCGCCTTCGCCATTCAATTCGACGGTTTCGAACTCGCTCGAGCTATCAGGTTAAACGCCTTCAACATTAAACTCGGCAAGTCCAGCCTTCGACGACTCGAGGCACATGCTAAGCAGCCTCGCCATTCAAGTAAGTTCTTCTCATTTGAACTAAGATTCGGGCCACGTGCCGTTACCTCCAAGTTAAAGTTCAGCCCGGTTAAACTACGAGGCTGCATTTTTACCGTCACAGCCGGTAGTTTGACCGCGTCTGAACTAGGACTAAGGCTAAGTGCCACTATCGCCAATCAACGATTCCGACTTGCTCACACTGAGTCAGAGAAGCAAAATCATTAACGGTCAAAAATTAATACGCCGACCCCAGTCGATCTGAGAGGTGAGTCATATCTTTGAACACGTGCAAAAGAAAGTTTAAAAGGGAAAAAAGGGACGGTACAAAAATAAATATAAGACAAGCAACGGAAAAAAGAATTTATTTATTTACAAAGTTCATTGCGGGCCATTCCCACTTACATCCGGCCAAGGCCAGGCAACAAAAAAAAAGAGAAAAACAAGAAACACCTGAACGCCAAATGGCGAACAGAGCAAAAAACAAATACCCAAACCAATAACAAGTTTTTTGCTTTTACTTGGCACCATCCACGCCATCATCAACCTCCGACTACGCCACATCGAAACCACAGTTGGCACGGGCCTCACGAGCCTTCTGACGCGCTACCTCAAAAGCGGCTTCGGTACGGTACTGGCCTCCCACAAGTTCTTATAAATATCATATTGGGCCTCAGATAGACCCAAAGCTTACGAGCCTGGCTGGAAGTAGTAGCTTGGTCTCGTAGCCGCTGATTCTCTCCTTCTAAGGCCGTGATCTGATCCGCCATATCTTGGGCCTCCTACTCGAGAATGTCGATACGCTCCTCGAGCCTTGCTTCCCTATCGGCCGCCGTAGCCCTCTCCGACCCCCGCTGAGACTCGTGCATGCGGATCACCTCCTCCAACCTTGCAACCCTCGACTAGGCAGCACTCACCTGAAGTTTCAAAGCCACAACTTCATCCTCCAGCGCCGCCACATTCCCGCTCTATGCAGCAGTGGCCTCCACCGCCCTGATCTGGCTCTGCTGCCTCCGACTCCATTTCCCTCAACTTACTCTGCAAGCACTCACACTCAGCTGCAGCCCTCCTTCCTACCTCGAGCTCCTCATCCCTCCGACATAGCTGCTCCTTGAGAGCACTTCTGCTGTCAAATGCCTGCTGCAGCTACTGTCCTCACCTCGCCAACTCCTCACCTAGAGATCGGTCGTGGGGATCACTCCTCAAATACTCAGGCATCTCTCGACATATGTCGCGTTAACACCGAAACTTCCCCAACATCTGCAGAAATATCCTCGAGCGAACGTTGGCTTGATGGATGCTCTCCACCTCCAACAAGTAAGTCTACAAAACAAAGGCAACCATTTAAGTGAGGTGAACTCATCAATAATATTGGAGAAAAATACTATTTGCAACTAATTTTTTACATGTGAAAAATAAATTACAATCATATAATAAGAGAAACATTTTTGCTAATCAATTGTAAGTACAATTTTCTTTCTCTCTTGATTTTTCTCTCTTGATTATTTCCGTGATTCGAGGGCTGAAATCGCTATTTCTCGAATGTAAGATGATGCAGACCTCCTGAGATGTATTTGATCTCCAGCTTCTTGAGCTATTTAATTTTTAAGAACTATCCAGCCATATTTTGATCTATTTGTGAATATTCCAAGAGTTTATAAAATTTTGAGACACCTCTTCAAGGGAATATATATCCCTTTATATAGGTGTAAGTTAGGGTTTAGGGTGGTGCAACTTCCAAGAAATACTAATAGATTCCTAGAATTTCAAGAGTCCTGTAGTATCTTTAATTTAAGATTTGGCTTGATCTCTTAAAATTTTGATGTCTATAAATGCCTCCTACTTTCAAGGTTTGTCGAGGTATAGGCTTGCCAAAACTTTAAGACGAGACTTGAAGTACTCGACTATAGTTTCAAATGGTTTAAACTTGGAGCTTTTAATTTACAGGCGGAAGAGATGAAGGGCAGAACTGATCCCACTGGATGCCAATTTGTTTGGAACAAATTTGTGCAGAAAAATAAAACTACAATAAAAAACAATTATAAAGAAAAAGAATTTATTGATAAATATTGTAGGTTACAACTCTGTTTATCCCTTGATTTTTCTCTCCGATTTATTCTATGTGATTCAAGGGTCTTGATGGCGTATTTCTCGAACATAGGACTTCTAGCAAGACATATTTGACATGTCTTGTATCTCTTAATGTATATTCCAAGAGTTTCATGAAACTTCGAACATTTCATATTTGATCTCTTTGTGCATATTCCGAGAGCTTATAGAATTGCTCAGATTCCCTTTGAAGAACATACGTAACCTTATTTATAGGCATGAATTAGGGTTTGAGTGGAGTAGCCACCAAGTAACCCTAATAGACTCCTAATATTTCAAGAATTATCTAGATTTAGGATTTGTCTTGATATGCTAAAATTTCAGCGTCTACAAATGACCCCTGCTTAAAGGTTTGTCGAGGCGTAGGCTTGCTAAAATTTGAAGACGAGACTTGAAGTGCCCGACCATCATACAGATAATCTTGAACTTGTGGCTTTCGATTGGCAGGAGGAAGAGATGATGGGCGGAACTTGTCCCAATGGGCGTGCCAATTTGTTTGGAACAAATTTGTGCAGAAAAATAAAACTGCAATCACAAACAATTATAAAGAAAAAAGATTTTATTGATAAACATTGTAGGTTACAACTCTGTTTATATCTTCCTTCCGATTTATTATACGTGATTTGAGGGTCTTGGTAGCGTATTTCTCGAATGTAGGACTTTTAGCAAGACATATTTGACAGGCCTTTGATCTCTTAATAAATATTCCAAGAGTTTCATGAAATTTCGGAGATCTCATATTTGATCTCTTTGTGCATATTTCGAGAGCTTATGGAATTGCTGAGATTCCCTTTGAAGAACATATGTAACCTTATTTATATGCATGAATTAGGGTTTGTGTGGAGTAGACACCAAGTAACCCTAATAGACTCCTAATATTTCAAGAGTTGTCTAAAATTTATGATTTATCTTGATCTGCTAAAATTTCAGTGTCTACAAATACCCCATACTTCAAGGTTTATCGAGGCGTAGGCTTGCTAAAATTTGAAGACGAGACTTGAAGTACCCGACCATCACAACAGATAATCTTGAACTTATAGTTTTCGATTTGCAGGAGGAAGAGATGAAGGGCGGAACTTGTCCCACTAGGCGTGCCAATTTGTTTGGAACAACTTTGTGCAGAAAAATAAAACTGCAATCACAAACAGTTATAAAGAAAAAAAGATTTTATTGATAACCATTGTAGGTTACAACTCTGTTTATCACTTGATTCTTCCTTTCGATTTATTCTACGTGATTCGAGGGTCTTGGTGGCGTATTTTTCGAATGCATGACTTTTAGCAAGACATATTTGACAGGTCTTCGATCTCTTAATGAATATTCTAAGAGTTTCATAAAATTTTGGAGATCTCATATTAGATCTGTTTGTGCATATTTCGAGAGCTTATGGAATTGTTGAAATTCCCTTTGAACGTGACCGGATGAAAAAAAAGAAGTTTATGACCTGAAAATTATTCGTTAAAATAATGGCATAGGGCTACATCCAATTTAATGCAATTATGAAATTATTATTATTATTATTAATAAAGTTCATAGTTACAAATTTTACTTGCTTGAGTATTGGGGAGATGTGATAAGGCAGGATATGGCGCGACATAGGATTAGTGAGGACATGGCCCTTGACATGAGATTGTGGAGGTCGAGCATTAAAGTTGTAGGTTAGGGAGAAGTTGAGATATTTCTACAACGCACTAGAGTAAGACTAGACAGTTAGGAGATAGGCCTAGGATGCTACTGATCAGCTACAGATGCAGGGCCTTATATCCTAGATATTAATATACTTTCCTCTTTCTCATATTTCCTATATTTCTTATATTGTTGTTATTTGTTATTTGATGTTATTTTATGTTATGTTGTCTATTTTATGTTATTTATTATGAGTCTATTGCTAATACTACTTGTTTCTGTTATTTGTTTTCTTCTTGAGCCGAGGGTCTCCTGGAAATAGCTTTTCCGCCCCTCGGGGTAGGGGTAAGGTCTGCGTACATATTACCCTCCCCAAACCCCACTTGTGGAAATATATTGGGTTGTTGTTGTTGAGATTGAGTTCTAATTATAAAAGTGGCGTAACTATGTCATTTTCTCTTGTGTCGTGTGAAATTAAATAAGGGATTTTTACCTATCTATACCATATAGCAAACCTTATTACCCACCATGTTTAAGGTTTGTGTTTATTACATTTAAGCATACCAAATTTCAATTTATGTACCATAATTCAAATTAAGGGTATAATTATTGCTTCATTTATTCTAGGCATGATTTTAAGAGCATATATTCCTTTTCCCTTTTTTTCCTCCTCTTCTCTTTAAAAATCCCATGTAAAAATGGTAAATAACAGCATACTAACAATGACAAGTATTAAACTATGATTGGCAAAGAGGTTGACGTTTGTCGAAGAAATTTAGTAAAAGTATTTCGCTCAAGATGTTTAATCTCTTCTTTATCATCTTATAATATCTTTAAATTTGATCAATTCTCGTTGCTGCCATATTTCAATAGTACTAGCTAGTACTATAATTCGTTTTCCTTCATTTTACTATGGCTTGTATATTTATAAATATGTGACTAAGAATCCAATTGTTATTATAGAAATCAAATTGAAGGCGTTGTAGAAACTCATACACTTCAAACTCATATAAATATATAATACTTCTTCAAGTATTGTATTTAAAGAAGATTTTTTCAAAATTGAAATTTTGAATATTAAGAATTGATTAAATTTGGTATGCATAAATTTTTTTAACACAAGATTGTAGTTTAATTGTAGTATAAATGTAACAATACAATTTAACTACAATTTACAATTTATCTACAAATTATCTACATTTTATCTACAATTCTACAATTTAACTATAATTTCTGGAAAAATATGTCTTCTTCTTCTTCGACGAGTTTCAATCTGAAATTCAGTCAAAACCAAGTCTAATCTTCACCAAAACCCCTCAAAATTGAGATATAAACTCCTAAACATATTTCGAATTATTTACAACAACACCCAATCCAAGGGATTTTCAATTATAGCATAATTGACATTTTCGACATAAGTGTAGAAGACTTGTAGAAGTTTTAGTCTTCCCAATCTACAATTTATCTAAAACTTATCTACAATTTATCTATATTTTATCTACAATTTATCTACAATTCTACAAATTAACTACAATTGAACTACAATTTAACTACAATTGCTGGAAAAATATGTCTTCTTCTTCGAAGAGTTTCAATCTGAAAATCAGTCAAAACCAAGTCTAATCTTCACTAAAATCCCTCAAAATTGAGATATAAACTCCTAAACATATTTCGAATTATTTACAACAACACCCAATCCAAACAAATAATGATTTTTGAAAATCCAAATTTGAGTTCAAAGCTTTCAAGCTTTTTAATGGCTATCAATGGTGGAAAATATATGGAGAAGGAGAAAATTACGCTGCAATAGATTTTCTTCCGTTTTAAATTTCGAAATTAATGGTGATAGAATCACCATTAAATATGATTCCTACAAATTTGGAACCTTTTTTGGATAGAATCTATCTATTTTTAGTTTGGTACAATTTTTGTAAACAAAACATGATATAGGCGAATAAATACCAAATCATACACAATTTTAATAATAAAATTTGTTATATGGTATATATACATAAAAATCTCATTAATAATGCTTGGCTGCTTGGCTAACCGCACCATTTTGTGCTCTATAATTTATTGGGCCAATAAATAAATTGAGGGCAAGGAGGAACAGCACATGAAAAAGCGTAATAATTAGAAGAAAAAAATGTCAAATTGGACCAATTCTTTTTGGTAATTGTTTCATTTCAAATATCAAATGAGCAAATAGGAAAAAATAGATTCAGAATTTAAATTTTATAAATTCAATTTTATGTACAAGCATAAAGTTTCTAGTGAAATCAACCCAAGCCAACTAAGAAGTTAGTTAAATCCACTAAGAAAACTAGAAGTAGTGATGAAGCTAGAATTTTACGGTTATGGGTTTGGGAGTCTAATTCTTTTAAGTTATTGGGTTTTAAATTAATAATTTATATATATTCAATGAATTTTTTAAGATAAATATAGGGTTTAAACCAAAGCTATTGGGTTTGGCCGAACCCGTTGGCGGCACTCTAGCTCCGCCCTCACTAGAAGTGAACTTGATATCATGATAACTGATAAGCTATTAAATACTCTCTACATTTCAATTTATGTGAACCTGTTTGACTAGTTATGGAATTTAAGAAAAAATGAAGAATTTTGAAATTTGTGATCAGAAACAAGTTAAAAAGGAGCCCGGAGCATTTGTATGGTTATAAGAACTTCTCATTAAAGGTAGAATTGTAGGTTTAAGCTAGATTGTTACCAAATTTAAAAAAGAATTAATTTTTTTAAAATATATCAAAAAGGAAATAATTTTACATAAACTGGAACAAAAAGATGTGTATATATAAGTTCCCTATTCTGGTAAAGAGTAAAAGGCAAACTTTGGGAATTAATGACGTCAAGGATGCAAACGAGTAAAGTAAGCATTAAGATATATGATCTCCAAATTAAAAAACTTCATTATGTACAGAATATATTCTTTCACGCTGTGAGCCATATTCTATCTCTAATTATATTTCAAACCTCTTTGCTCTCTTTAATCCAAATATTTTAAGGTAATAATTGCGCAAAAGTTCAGGTTATACTGACGGTTATAGACCTATTATTCTAGTGTCCTAATTTATTGAGATCTTTTTTCATTAACACTGGTTTTATACTAATAAGATTGTCACTACCTTTTGATCTGGGTAAATCAAATAAATGTAAAACTATCTTAAAGCCAAAGGGATCGTTTGGTTTGAAGACAAATTATGTTGTGATTAGTTATATTGTGATTAGTTATGTTAGGATTAATTATCATAAGATTATTTTTTATTAACTATTTGGTATGTTGTATTAATCTTGAAGTTGTCAATTTTACTGTTTTATACTGCAATAACTTATACTTGTTGAATTTGGCAAAAGCCATTAGTCCCACATCGGTTGGAAAGTTGATTGGGTTGGGGGGGGGGGGGGATTTCTTCCTATAAAAGAAGGCCTAATGTTTAGGATTTAAACACATCTCTCACTTGCCTTCTCATTTGTTTAAGGCATTTGTATCTTCTCTCTTTACTATTATTTCACTTGTATTTTTAGAGTGGAATAAATATTGGTTGTGTCCGAGGAGTAGAAAAAATTGGCCGAACCTCGTAAATTCTGGTGTTCCTCTTATTGTTTCTTTATTGTCTTATTTATTATTTAGTGGCTGACATAATTTTTGGTATAGTACTTATGACTCATTCACACTATATACATCTGGCTTCCGCAACAATTGATATCAGAGCCAAGGTACTGTTTAAGTATGCTCTATGGATTGCAGCTAGTCTGATCTTTCATATCAGAAAGGATTTATCTTGGTAACTGAGTCAAGGTTCTGTTTGAGTATGCTTTGTGGTTGCAGCCTGGTCTGATCTTCTACATCAGAAAGGAAATAATCTTGATTTGTGTCATCAACTATTAAATAATATTTGTGTCAAAATGGGTGACAATAAACAAGAAGAATCTACATAAAATGTCAGCAATACGTCATCATTGGCATCTTCGCTTATGACAAGAATTGTGTCAAATGCAAAATTTGCGGTAGAAATTTTTGATGGTCCGGACATTCTAGAATGTGGCAAGGCGAGATTCTAGATGTCATTTTTCAACAAGGGCTAGATCTGGCCATTGAAGAAAAAAACCAAATATTATTGGAGAAGAAGATTGGAAGATTTTCAACCGTGTTGCTTGCGGTACCATTCGATCCTACCTTGCTAGAGAGCAGAAATATCCATACACAAAGGAAAATTCTGCAAGTAGATTATGGAAAGCACTGAAGGATAAATTTCTGAAGAAAAACAGTGAAAATAAATTGTACATGAAGAAGAGATTGTTTCATTTCACCTATGTTCCTGGTACCACAATGAATGAACATATCACTAGTTTTAATAAGTTGGTCACAGATTCGCAAAATATGGATACAAATTATGACGATGGTGATTGGCCTTAATGTTCTTGGTGTCACTTCACGATGTGAGCACCTTGAAACTACTCTACTCCATGAAAATGACGAAGTTTCTCTCAGAGAAGTTTGTTCGACTTTGTACAACTATGAACAAAGAAAGCGAGAAAAACAAAAGGGGTCGTCCTCAAAATCAAACGAGGACAAAGAAGTGAAGATCCAAGTAAAGATCTAGACTCAGCAAAGATGAATGTGCCTTTTGTCGAGGAAAGGGGCACTGGAAGAAAGACTATCCGAATTTGAAGAATAAGGCCAAACATAATAATGGAAAGGGCGTTACGGATTCAAATATAGCTGATTGTGATGATTCAGACTTCTCATTAGTTACAACAGAGCCACCAACATCATCAGACATATGATTGATGGACTCAGCTTGTAGCTATCATATGTGTCCCAACAGGGACTGGTTCGTGAAATTTCAAGAAGGAGAATACGGAGTTATCCACACAGCAGACAACAACCCTCTTATCTCATATGGCATTTGTTCAATACGATTAAGAAACCATGATTGAATAATCAGAACATTAACATATGTTCGATATGTACCGAATTTGAAGAAGAATCTCATATATGTGGGAGCCCTAGAATCAAAAGGGTTCAAAATCATTGAAGAAAATGGAGTGATGAGAGTATGCTTTGGTGCACTAGTGATAATGAAGGCTAATCGGAAGAACAATAACATGTACCACTATCGTGGTAGTACAATTATTGGGATAACGACAATGACGTCCAGTGATGACAAAAAGGCAGGAGCAATCATGCTATGACACATGCGCTTGGGACATGCTGGAGGAAAATCCTTGAAGACTCTATCAGATCAAGGATTGTTGAAAGGAGTAAAGACTTACAACTTGGAGTTTTGCGAGCATTGTGTCAAAGGGAAACAGACAAAGGTTAAATTTGGTACATCGATCCATAATACATAAGGCATTTTGGATTATGTACACTCTGATGTTTGGGGTCCTTCCAAAATACCTTCTTTGGGTGGGAAGCATTATTTTGTAACCTTCGTTGATGATTTTTCCCGAAGAGTATGAGTGTATACAATGAAAAGCAAAGATGAAGTGCTGAGAATTTTTCTCAAATGGAAGACGATGGTGGAGAATCAAACAGGTAGGAGGATCAAGTGTATTCGCACATACAATGGAGTTGAATACAAAAACGATCATGTCAATAAGATTTGTGAAATGATGGTATCGTCCGACACTTTACTGTCAGACCTACACCACAACAAAATGGAATGACAGAACACATGAACCGGACTTTGCTGGAGAAGGTATAGTGTATGTTGACCAATGCTGGCTTGGGCAAAGAATTTTGGAATGAGGCAATTACATATGCATGCCACCTTATTAATCATCTACCATCTGCTGCTATTGATGGAAAGACACCATTTGAAAAATGGTATGGAAAGCCTGCTGTATATTATGAATCTTTGCACGTGTTTGGCTCAACTGCATATTATCACGTGACAGAGTCAAAATTAGATCCAAGGACAAAGAAGGCTATTTTTATGGGGATTACTTATGGAGTCAAAGGATATTACTTATGGTGTCCTATGACAATGAAAGTAATATTCAGCGGGGATGTTACCTTCGATGAATCTGCTATGGTAAATAAGGTAACAAATAAAGATACCAAACAAGATGATGATGCTTCTTAGCAGGAGGAGTTTGAGGGAAAATTTACTTTTCCTACACAAGAAGCAGAGGAGGAAACAAATGAAGATTACCCTCTGGATGGAGAGTCAGTAGAGGAGATTCCAACTCAGGAACCTCAACAACAACTTGAATCAATAGCAACCAGCAGGCCAAAAAGGACAATAACAAAACATGTTTGTCTCATAGAAACAGTTGTTTGTGCAACCGCAATTGCAGCTGATGATGTTCCTACCACTTAAAAGGATGCATTTCAAAGTTTAGAAGAAGATAAGTGGAGGATTGCCTTGATTGATGAAATACAGTCCCTTCATCAATACCATACATGGAGATTGGCCAATCTCCCGAAGGGAAAGAAAGCAATTGGGTACAAATGAGTATTTGCAAAGAAAGAAGAATTTCCTAACCAAGTAGATGTTCGCTACAAAGCAAGATTGGTGGCCAAAGGATATGGTCAAAAGTAGGGAATTGATTATAATGAAGTGTTTTCTCCAGTTGTAAAACATTCCTCCATTCGAATTATGTTGGCTTTGGTAGCATAGTTGGATTTGGAACTAGTTTAGTTGGATGTAAAAATACATGGAAACTTGGAGGAAGAAATCTACATGACTCAGCCAGAAGGATTCAAAGTTGTTGGAAAGGAAAATATGGTGTGCAAACTTGGAAAATCATTGTACGGATTGAAACAATCTTCTAGATAATGGTACAAGCGATTTGACAAGTTTA
This sequence comes from Nicotiana benthamiana, assembly GCA_034376525.1. Classification (NCBI taxonomy): domain Eukaryota; kingdom Viridiplantae; phylum Streptophyta; class Magnoliopsida; order Solanales; family Solanaceae; genus Nicotiana; species Nicotiana benthamiana. The sequence continues at coordinate 79,052,361 of CM067334.1, read as the reverse complement.
TGTTGCAGTAAGGGTATAAGAGAAGCAAATACGATCATTGCGTGTATTTGCGCAAGCTTAAAGATGGTTCCTTTATATATCTTCTCCTATATGTTGATGATATATTGATAGCTTTCAGGAATTCAGAATAAATTGATAAGTTGAAGATTCAACTGAAGAAAGAGTTCGAGATGAAGGATCTGGGTGAGACAAAAAAAATTCTTGGCATGGAGATAATAAGAGATATACATTCAAAGAAACTCTATTTATCTCAGAAAGAATATTTGAAGAGAGTACTACAACGTTTTAACATAGATGACAAGATTAAGCCAGTTAGTACTTCACTTGCTCCCCATTTTAAGCTGAGTACTATTATGACGCCAAATGATGAAGTTGAACGAGAGTATATGTCAAAGGTACCATACGCAAATGTTATTGGTAGCTTGATGCATGCAATGGTCTGTACGAGACCTGACGTTTCACAAGTTGTTTGAGTTACTAGCAGATATATGCATAATCCAGGGAAGGGGCATTGGCAAGTTGTGAAGTAGATTCTACGGAATATACATAATACTTTAGATGTAGGGTAAGTTTTTGAGCAGGAAAGCAATCAGCCTATAGTTGGATATTGTGAATCAGATTTTGCGGGTGATCTGGACAAACGAAGATCAACTACTGGTTATGTGTTTACTTTTGCAAAGGCACTAATTAGTTGGAAGTCTACTTTGCAGTCAACAGTTGCTTTGTCTACAACAGAGGCATAGTACATGGCTATTACAGAGGCTATGAAGGAGGCAATTTGGCTTCAAGGATTGCTAAAGGAGCTTGGTGTTGAACAAAAAGGTATCACGGTTTTTTGTGATAGTCAAAGTGCTATTCAATTAGTGAAGAACCAAGTTTATCATGCAAGGACAAAGCACATTGATGTTCGGTATCATTTCGTACGAGAAATCATTGAAGAAGGTGGAGTTACGTTGAAGAAAATTCATACTACGGAGAATCCTGCGGATATGCTAACAAAAGTGGTGACTGCGATCAAGTTTCAACATTGTTTGGATTTGATCAACATTGTTGAACACTGAAGATTGAAGATGAAGACACACCCAAAATTTGTTATGGAGAGAAAATTGAATATGTGAAATTTTTGCCAAGGTGGAGATTTGTTGAATTAGGCAAAAGCCATTAGTCCCACATCGGTTGGGAATTTGATTTGGGGGGATTTCCCCCTATAAAAGAAGATTTAATGTTTAGGATTTAAACACACCTCTCACTTGCCTTCTTATCTGTTTAAGGCATTTGTATCTTCTCTCTTTAGTATTATTTCACTTGTATTTTTGGAGTGGAATAAAATATTAATTGTGTCCAAGGAGTAGGCAAAATTGGCCGAACTTCGTAAATTCTGGTGTTCCTCTTATTGTTGCTTTATTGCCTTATTTATTATTTAGTGCCTGCCATAATTTTTGGTATTGTAGTTGTGACTCATTCACACTATATGCATTTGGCTTCCGCAATAATACTGAGATTACTATTTCATCTCCTGATAGATATAAGTTATCGCGGTACTATTTTTAATTCCGAAATAACTTATCTTATTGATAAGGTGATAATAAATTTTTATTTTAAGACTATTATTGCTTATCCATTATATTAAATGACCCTTTATGGTATAACTGATTGGTGAGAATTGGTGGGTGAGCTTTCTAATTAATAAATATAATACAATATACACTGATTACGTAGTAGTCATGTAGCAATTAAAAGTGCAGACCCATATATGTGAGTCCGGAACAAAAATATGGTACTTTTGAACTCAAAGTACACAATAGATAGTAAAAAAAGTTATATTTTTATATATATTGCCACAATACCTGGCGCTATACATTCACGGTAACTGCACCGTTAATGTATGGCGTTATTTATTATGGCGCTATACTGCAAAAGCTGACACGGACTGGTATAAAGCCATAATAAGTGGCACTATACCCTTTTAGATAACATCTCATTTGGCGCAGATTACGAGGTCCATTATAGTGTGGTACTTGATATACAAGGACATGTTTGCATTAGTATTACCTATTTTTAACTATTTATCCAATTAAATTTATTTCTTTTTGTAACATTTACAAAAAGGATACAATGCATCGCCACATTTCACATTATTTACATTCACAATGTTATGTCTTTTGATCAACAAAGTGTTTTTATGTGTAAAAGGAAAAAAATGACAATAAGCACTCATGTAATATGATGTAAATGAGACACATATTTTACATTACAAAATTATATATAAATATTAATGTGAATAATGTTTCATCTACCATACTGGTAATTATATTCGTAATCAGAGATAAGCGAAAATTTAAAAAGAGCCCTCAAAAGAAAATCAAGGTTAAGAAATACTTTTTCATATCTAATCCTTTGATAAACAATTTTATTTACAAAACATAGTTATTCCGTTTATTTCAAAATAAATGATTTTGCTGGTCATTTCTTTTAAATTTTCGTGGGATATACTTATCGTTTTGTTTAATGCAACCTACAGTTGGAACTAAATATCTTTCTCTTATGCTAATTGAGTATAGTTTCTCAAAGATTAACTCCATCGTTTCATTTGACATGATTTAATAATATATTCATAATTTTATATTTGATATTTTCTTTTATTTTAAATTTCTTTTTTTTTAAAAACAGATTTCTATTTCATTCCGTCAAAAAAGTATACGTACAAACATAGATGTTGAACATCTATTCTCATATGCTATACAATCACTACACTATTACCACTCTAAAAACAAAATCACTATTTGATAATACATGTGACAATTCTATCTCGAGAGAAGTCTATCTCAAAAGAAGTCTAGGGGGAATGGTTTAAACTTTGTAGGACAGCCCTCCATTTATGAATTGAAGTCCCTCTTGAGTGGAGATGGACAACAATGTCCTTACAAACAGTATCGCTCATCAACTTACCTCCCTGGAATCTCATTTTATTCCGCTCCCTCCATATCGTTGTCACCAGGATCCCAAAGAGACAAGTAGTGATTTCTGCTAATCCAGTTCTACTTTTTGCCAGCTTACTAACCCTGTCACATTCCTCCTTCCAGTCTGCAATGGATCGCTTATAGCCCAACCAGCTAAGGAGTCGATTCCAGATTTCTTTGGTCTTCAAGCAATCAAAGAACAGATGCTCAAAGGTTTCACGATGCAAATCACAGAAAATACAGTACTGTGGAACCAGAATATTTAACACCTGAAGTCTGTGCACAGTTGCAAGTCTCCTGTTCAGAGCCAACCACAGTATAAATTTGTATCTGGGATGTAGTTGAGGTTGCAATATGATGGTCTTCCATTGGACTTTGTTGTACTGAGGGAGTAGTTGTCTGTATAACTTCTTGATGCTAAAAGACTCACCCTGCTGAAACTGCATCAATCTGTTGTCCAGATTACCATTGAGAGTTGCAATGCCTTTTATCAACTTTCTCGACTCAAATATTTTCCTTATTGCCCAAGCAGCAGCCCCAGGCACTGACATGTCTTCAATACAGCAGTTCTTAATATAGAAGGTATGCACCTATTTTATCCTTAGGCTATCCATCTTCTTAGTCAGTGCCCATAGATGCTTAACAACATCAGCCTTATTCCATTTAGACAGGTCCAATACATTCAGTCCCGCTGCACTATATGGCGTACAAAGAGCATCCCAGGCAATCAGAGTTCTCCTTGAAACTATGGCTGAACCTGGCCAAAGATATGATCTGCAGATTGCTTCAGTCATTCTCAAAATTTTTTTAGGCAGTAGGAAAATCTGGGACCAGTAAGCTTGAATACCAAACAAAACTGATTTAAGCAGTTGAAGTCGACCAACATAGGAGAGTAACCTTGACGACCATCAGCTTATTTTCTGTGTGATTTTCGCCACCAGTGGCTAACATTGAGCAATGGGCAGCTTCTTTGAATCCAAAGGCACCCCCAAATATTTGAATGAGAGCCTGCCTTCAGGATATCCTAACACCTGTAAAATATCCCGCTTCTGCCAGTTGGTTACCCCTGCTAAGTACACTGCACTTTTATCAATATTTGCTTGAAGTCCAGAAACCTTAGAGAATTTCTGGAGAGTCTGTTTCAGCAAGCTGACAGACTGCACATCTGCCTTACAGAACATAAAAAGATCATCCGTGAAGCACACATGTGCTACACCCAACCTCTTGCATCTAGGATGAAATTTGAACTCTTTCCTCATCATCATTCACAATTTCTCTTTGTAGAACTCCATGGCCAGAACAAAGAGGTATGGAGACATCGGGTCGCCTTGCCTTAAGCCTCTTTTTCCTTTAAATGGTGCAGTGAGGCCACCATTGAAGTTGAGAGAGTAGGTAACAGAGGATATGCACTCCATAACCCACCCAATAAATTTATGAGGGAAGCCCAAATCCTGCAGCAGTCTTTTACGGAAAACCCATTCAACTGAGTCGTATGCCTTCTTTAAATCCACCTTAAGCACACATCTAGGAGAAATGCCCTTCCTGGAATAGCCTTTGAACAGTTCTTGTGTGAATAATATGTTATCAATAATACTACGACCCTCAATGAATGCTGACTGTGATCTACCCACCAGGTGGTCAATAACCACTTTCAGCCTAGCTGTAATAATCTTTGTGATGATCTTGTACAGAGTTGTATAGCAGGCAATGGTTCTGTAGTCCTTCACTTTGCTTAGATTCTGTACTTTAGGAATTAGAGTTAGTGTAGTGCTGCTAACTCCAGTATGTAACTTCCCAGTAATAAAGAATTCTCTCACATCTTTACAAATGTCTTCCCCCACTACATGCCACTGCCTTATAAAAAATTCAACTGGGAAGCCATCCACCCCTGGTGCCTTGTCATGAGGCACATCGTTTATTGCCTTTAGTATTTCCTCCCTTGTGACTAGCTTCACTAGGTCATCCTTCTATTGCAAGTTGAGACAAGGGCCCTGGTGGATTACGTCAGTGTTTGGACATTGGCATATGCTGTTGTTTCCCCCCAGTAATCTCTTGAAGCAAGTAACAAGCTCTTCTTCCACCTTCTTGGGATCAGACAATTTTACTCCCTCTTCAGTATATATAGAGTTGATAGTGTTAAAGTTTGTCCTCATCTTTAATTGAGCATGAAAATATTTAGTGTTGGAATCTCCACAGGCAATCCAGTGAGCTCTAGATTTCTGTAGTAAGATCTGCTCCTCTATATTGCTCCACTTCTCCACCTCCATAAGTAGCAACCTCTCCTGGTCAATCAGCCTTTGGTCCATACAATTGGATTGCAACTGATTCTGTATGGTTTCCAGCTTTTGCCTTGCCTAACTGAGATGTATCCTATACTTTGCCATATAGCTATTCAACTCCTTTAACCCCACTTTTAGGGCCTTCAATTTATTCCATACTTTATGCATTCTCCCTCCCTGCTGGTGCTGGTTCCATACCCTTTCCACAATGCTAGGGAATTCAGCATGGTCCATGACAGATGTATACAATTTGAAAGGCTTAGGATGAATGTTCCTTCTCTATTCCTCAGGGTTACACAGTAAAAGGATAGGGGAATAATCTGAAACTCCCGGGGTCAACACATCAGCTTCAATGTGACTGTATTCCTGCATCCAGTTCACATTCCCAAAGGCCCAATCAATTCTGCTATATACTCTTGTCTCTGGTTTTGTTTATTGCACCATGTATAGAAACAACCCAAACTCTTCAACTAAGTAAGTTGAAGAGCAATGAGTGTGTCTTGAAAACCTTGAATCTCCTACTGTATAACTGGAGCACCTATTCTGTCATAAGTGTGGAGTACCTTATTGAACTCTCCACTAAGAAGCCAGCTTCCATGAATAGTAGCACCTAAGATCAACAATTTGGCCCAAAGTTGATGTCTCTTGCTCAGTTCATTATTTGCATACACGACTGTTATCAGTGTTCTGAAGGTTGTACCTCTTTCTTTAACCTCACAGTGAATAAATTGTTCATCAATCTTCAATACCTGCAGATCAACTTTTGAATTCCACAGTATCCAGGTTCTCCCATTGGGATGCTCATTGTAGTTCCCAATATGTCTCCAATCATTCCCCAGTTTTGTAACAATCTGTTTCACCTTTGCTTCCTTCACTCTAGTTTCTATACATCCCATACAATCTACTTTATGCTTTTTCAGAAAGAGTCTCAGCTCCTTCTGTTTATGGGCCTTATTTAGACCCCTAATGTTCCATGTGCTGAATATCATGATGTGGTGAAGCTGGATGTGCCAGCGTCCCCTGGATCATCACCTATCTGTAGCAAGGAGAAACTGTTAGTTGTGTTCAATAAGGCTCTATCACATTGTTGTACATTCAACCCTCTGTCAATCACCCTGCTTCCAGCATTGTCAGTCTGCTTACACTCCTCGACTGTCCTAGCATTTTTAACCACCACATTATCCTGCTTTGGTTTTGGTATCCATTTCCACGTCTCACTTTGCACTTGCTGCTTTTCCCCTGCTGCCAAGTAGTGGTTCTGTGCTACCTCTTCATTACCCTGCTTCTTTTTATACCAGCAGTCTTCAGTGTTATGGCCAAATCTTACACAGTCACAGCAGTATTTTGGCCTCCATTCGTAGTCAATCTGTTGTATGATAACTCCCCTCTTTGTATGTAACTCAAAACTATCAGGCAATGGTTGGGATATATCTGTTTCCACTAGCACTCTTGCATAAGAAATCATCTCCAATTCAGCAGTGATTCTATCATTGTACATAGGTTTCTCAACCACACTAGCTAGTTTACTGATGGCTTCAGTGGACCAAAATCTCAGTGGCAAGCCAAGGAAGGTAACCCATAAAGGAACTACACTCACATTACCTGTTCATACTTGAAGTCCATTCTCCACTGTTGTATCACAAATGGCTTATTATGAAAGGTGTATGGACCAGCCTGAAGAACAAGGTCCCTATCTTCATTGTTATCAAATTTTTAATTTCTTATTTTACTCTCAAAGATATGCTCTTATATCTATAGAAATATCATATTTATAAAAATCACAAGCTCTAATTGTCCTTTTAATGTGTTAGAAATAAAAAGAAATTAAAAATTTTGCGCTTAACCTAACGTTATTATTGTATCTCTTATCATTAAAAATATTATTTATTCCTACTTATTCGCACTTAGTAGTTATGCAAAATTAAGTATTTTACTTAAGTAGTTAAAAACTTTAACTAATAATATATTGTATCCTTTTTGTAAATGTGGCGATACATTGTATCCTACTTATATTAACTACTTATATTGTATCCTTTTTGTAAATGTTACAAAAAGAAATAAATTTAATTGAATAAATAGTTAAAAATAGGTAATACTAATGCAAACCTGTCCTTGTATATCAAGTACCACACTATAATGGACCTCGTAATATGCGTCAAATGAGATGATGTTATTTAAAAGGGTATAGCGCCACTTATTGTGGCTTTACAGTATCAGCTTTTGCAGTATCGCGCCACAATAAATGACGTCATACATTAACGGTACAGTTATCGTTAATATATAGCGCCAGGTATTGTGACACTATATATAAAAATATATTTTTTTTACCATCTACTCATGTACTTTAAGTCCAAAAGTATCACATTTTGGTTCCGAACTCTATATATGTTGCTGAACAACTCATTTGATGCCCTCATGAGTAAGGGCCTATCTCTATAGTCTATTCTTAAAGTTGTGTATAATTAGATCTACACTGACAAATTTACATTATAAAGTCAACATAAAAGAATCAAGTCATTTTTATAATATTCCAATTTGTATCCAGCTACAGTTGGATACACTTTTTCAGGTCCCACTCCCACAACTTGGGCACTCTCACGCATATTTTAAACAAGGTTCATCCCCTTTAGTATAGGTTACGAGTTCGAAATTTGTAAATAGAGAAATTTATGATTGAAAACTACTTTTTTTTAATGGATTTTATATGATGTGAATTTAAATTAATCAAATAAGTACATGATGTCATTCTGAATATCGAATGATTAAACTAAAAAAATACATGGGGTCTGACTACATTTTGATTCTCATGTAATGTTGTTGGTTTGAGCTAAGAACTATCGATCAACAAAGGTTGTTGTGGAGTAGTAAATACTTCTTTATCGTTAATCAGAAGTTCCGAGTTCGAGTCATGGGTATGTAGTCACTTTTGTTAGAGAGTATTTTACCTTTCAATGTGAGTATTTCCAGCACAAATTCATATTTAGTAAAGTTCTAATACATGTATCGAACACCGAATAAAAGCAAAAGATAGACTCATCAGCAGCCGAGCATGATATTAATTTTAATATAAAGGAGTGGGATGCGTTTTTACTGAGACTGAAATTTTCTATTAAAGTGGCAAAGAGTTTGATTAATTAGGCCATAATTCAAATTTAGATATTGCTATAGTTTATCAAAAAAGTTGCTTTAGTTTTTAGTTTTTCCTGGCAAATTTCACTTTCATCGTATGAATTAATTTTTGTTCATCATTCCTTGAGAATCATGTGGTCCAACAACTTACCGTCAAGGAATCTGCATATATTGTTGTTTTTTAAGCAAGGGACAAACATTACCTTGTGTTCTTTGTTCTCTTTTATATTTTGGCCAGTTTAAAGGGATATAATTACACTTTTCAAATCTCAAGGAAGATGTAAGAATTGATGATAATTATATTATGTAATTACAAGGTTGCTTTTTAATTTCTTTTCTTTTTGTTTTTATTTTAATCTATTTTCTTTATAATTTTTATTTCTATTATTTTAATTTTTTACTTTTACTTTTTATTTTTATTTTTGAAATTTTAAAATATATTTTTCTTTTTTCATTATTTATCTTTTATTTCTTTACCTTTACTTGTGATTTCACGTAATTGATTATATATATTTTTTATTTATTTTATTATTCTATTTTTTTGAAATTACACCTCCTATATTAGAAATAATGAGTCATTAACAACCTTGATATATAATGATTGATGCAATTAAAGTGAAATTTGGTTGTTGAATATGGTTATAAATTTATTATGTTTTCTAATCTTAAGTCGCGATGGAACTTAATATTATTATGTTGGAATTTGACATATGTTAAACTATTTATTTATTTTATTTTAAAATTGTATTATATTAGTTATAAGTATATGATTACTAATTAATTTATATTCATAAAAAATATACATCTTAAATACCAAATATAATATCATTTACACTTATAAAAATTTATAGGCATACATTTATTATATTAATTTTTAAGTGTTGATAACTATTTCACTTAAAATTTAAACTAATTGTGTAATTATACTTGTGCAACCAAACAGTCAACTTATAGTTACACCGTAATTACGCTATGACAAACAAATATGTCGTCATAATTACTAGGCTGTGTAATTACTACCCTAGTAATTACACCAATTTCAATTACCTTGTAGCTTTTCAAGCAGACCATTAATGAAAACTCCTAGTATTAAACAACTTGTTTGGATGGTGGTTTCCTATTGTATCTTATCGTATTGTTACATTAAATACGATATATATTTTGATTATTATTTAAATTTTATTGTATCGTATCGTTAAATCCGTCGTTACGTAACGACGGAATATGCCACTTTATATAAAGACCGATTTGGTATGGTTGCATCGTTATCTTATCTTTTTCTCTCATCTTACCCTTCATTATTATTAAATTATTTTATTTTATCATTTACCCTACCGTTTTATATAATAAATTTACCACGGATCATAATTTTCTTTATAATATTACAAATTTATTCTTTATATTGCTGGTGCATGATATAATGAAACAACGAATGATACAATCTATCCAAACATTGCATTGATCAAACGATACAGTACAATATAATACAATAAAATACGATACGTTATGAAATGACGTGTAACAACTATTCAAACAAGCAGTAAATTTAATGAGCCAAGGATAAATAAAAAGTCTACTTTTTATACATTATTAACATATTATACTTATAATTTTAATTTACAAGTTAGTTTCGCTTTTTTTACACTTTGCTCTACTTAAGCGTGACTTCCTCATCCTTCATTAAATTAAATGGCAAATTGATAGTAGTATCACACATTCTTTTTCACTGTACACCCCGGAAAGGAGCGAACTCTAAGAGCGGATTTCAGGAATTTGTTCACATCCGATTCGATGGCATCTGTCTGCTTTCTACCCTGAAATAGCTCCGCTACTCTACTGACGGATTTTTTCGAGCTGTCAGACCTCCTCTTTTACAGTACATCCTTGAAAAGGGGCGCAAAGGAGTTTTTCCACTTAAAGGACAATCGAAACGGGATTTATTTATTAATTATTCAGAGCCGCCACTTGGGAGATAGGTGGTGTCCCAAGTCACCGGTTAAATCTCGAACCGAGGAAAATCATGATTTTGTTAACAGTCCGCAAACCAGAAATCCGGATAAGGAATTCTGTTAACCCGGGAAAAGGTGTTAGGTATTCCCGAGTTCTGTGGTTCTAGCACGGTCGCTCAACTGTTCCATTTAGCTTATTATCTGATTTTATTACATGAAAAACTTATGTGCCAATTTTTACTTTTTTACCGCTTTTATTCAACATGTTTTTATTCAAAAGAAAGTGAACGTCGTTTAAAGCGTGCCTTTGGATCGCGTCACATGAAATGCACCCGCAATCCTAGACACATTTTATTCAATTTTTGGTGTTTGAATTTGGGTCGCATGAAATGGACAAATAAATTTAAGAAGGTAATTTTATTAGAGTCGCGTCTAAAAGAGTCTAGCGCGTTATTATCTTTTGGGAGGGTCGTGAAGTTCGCTAAACGACCCCTTCCAATTTTCTAAATGATTTAAACCTTTATTGAGGGCCCCGCGATTTTGCACTTTGTTGGGCGAGGCTCGTCATTTTATTTTAAGGGCAAACCTAAGAGCGACTATATTTTCTATTTTTTTTGTTTTTATCTCTAAAAAAAGTCCGAATTAATTAAATTTGGCTTGGATGCAGCCCATGTAAAAACCACAGTCAAGATATGCACAAAGGAGGGTCAATCACAAGCTTGGCCTAGGTCTGCATGAATACACCAATTGAGCATGCATCCGGGCCTTTCATTAGGGCGTTGAAGCCTCCATGACCTGAAACTGGGCTGTCCAGTCTTGGGTAAATTGAGCCCAGGTTTCAATTCAACTAATCCAACATCACTAAAGGCCGTTCAAGTTATGTCAAGTGCATTTACTCAAATTAGCCCGCTACTATTTGTTTTGATTTCAGAATCACAAATGTTGGAACTAAGCTTATCCTTTTGAAGATAACATGAATGCACATATATTTATCAGCCTCACAGCTGATTCCAAATTCTATACTACTCAAACTGACAACTTCAATTCACGCTTAACTTTCTTTTCTTTCAATAAATACAACACTATTTAGTTATAATTGAAGGCAAAGTAATCGTCCATCAAGTTGAGCCACCAAATTTATCAAATACACTTACTGCTTTAAATGCTTATGCCCTGATCTCGAACCCAACAGTATTGACTTCAACTCAAACTTAAGCTGATATTTTCCTTCTTAACAATTTGGCCAGCATCTAACACACAAAACATTTACAAATTAAAACATATGAGTCGAATGCTAGATATAGTCCACACAGTCCATTACAAATTCAAACTAGACCGAATCAGTCTTAAGAACAGCCCTAATCACACAGTCAAGTTCTATATTTCATATAATACTAAGTAAACTGCAAACATTAACTACATGTATTTCAATGACATTCATTGAATTAAAATTGATCTCAATGAACTCAGACCTGGTGAAAACTTTTTATTCCAACTTCAATTTCAAAGTTACATCAGGATAACTAAGAGAGTGTACCTGAAAATAAAACAATAAAGAAGAAAAGATCAGCGGCAGGTAGCAAACAACTAGTGTCCAGCAATCAAAACAGCCACAAATCGTTCTCAGCCCAGAAATAACTCAATGATCCCAGAAATACTGTAAAACCAAAACCAGATTCGATAGCATACCAAACACAGCAATAAAAACGAATAAACTCGACAATGCACCCAGAAGAACCTAAAGCCTTCAGTTAACCAAAACTCAATCAAAAACCAATTCAAATGGACCAAAATCACTCAACACCCTTCTGGTAACTCTCTGAAGCCTCAAACATCAGGTTTTGAACTAGGAGAGGCAGATCAACTACTAATACTTGGATTTTATCCTAAGAAATGAATAGAAAAGCTTTTTTTTAAAAAACTTTTTTCTACTGCATTTCTTTTTATTTTTACTTTTAGAGTATGAATTGTGATCTGAAAGAAGATGAAAAACTATAAGATTGCAGATTTTTGAACTTCTAAAATTTGTAATTCAAACTTTGATTCAGATCTCTAGAGAATGGATTTTTGGGGAGGGAAATTTAGAGCTCCCAAACTTGTTCATTAAGGCAAAGACTTGGCCCTTTTATAGGCACTATGAGATGCAATTTCAGATTTAGCGTTTTCCTTTCTAGTTCCTATTTATTTTCATTTTAACCCTCTTATTTCTAACTTGTTATTCAAGTAAATGCCCTTATTTTGCTGAAATCTACACTATAGTCCTATTCTAGAAAGCCCTAGGGTATTCTTTTAGTTATACAATACCTATACTACCCTTGTCTTTGTTTTGAAATTACCAATCTAAGTAAAACTACCCTTTTCTGTGCCCAAACTATTATTTTCTCCCTGAAATTACTTCCCAACCCAAATCCATCTTGCCTTTGTTGCATATTCAACTATAGTTAATTAGAGACCATGATACTCAGCTATCCAATCATCTAAGCCTAAAGAATGAACTCTGAATCAAGAATAATTAACAATCAATATCATGTATCAAAAGAACTTTGAACAATTACTGATTCGAGACACACAACTAACAGAAAACTTTAAAACCACAACAACTAACAGAAAATTCAACTAAGGCCTAAACTAGTCAAAATCAAGCTAACACCCAATCACTTAAACTAACAGAATCTAACTAAGATTAAACTAGAAAAGAAAATTCAACGGGTTTATAGAATTTAAGAAAAGCGACCCTAAATGAACAACACAATTAGTGGAAGAAATAGACAAATAAAAAGTAAAATCAGGGGAATTACCAATTTGGACCCAGACTGCAACAGACATTTGATTCAGACCCAAAAATGATATTAATCATTTGTTTTTCACCTAGAACAAACGAGAAATATCGTTTCATGGTCCAAATCGAACAAACTTGAAACCCTAGAAATTCGCATTCCTACGATTTTAGATTCGAGCCGATTTGGGGACCTTCAGAGGTCAAAGCCCATGGAATTGAGATGAAGGAGGCCTGGGGAACACTTGGTGTGAATTTGGGCGAGATTGGATAAGTTAAGGTTTTCGCCGAAAAATTTGAAATCAACATTCGAACCACTCGACCGTGATTCGAGGGAAACCAGGCATGGAAATGGAAAGAGGAGGAAGAAATGATTCTGTGGTGAAAATTTTGGGTCATTTGGAGCTCCGGCGCCAGCGGGGACGATTTCCGGCGGACGACGAAGCAATGACGGGGAAGGCGGCGTTACAGGTTGGTACGAGGATGGAGAAGATGTATTTAGGGTTTGCCACATTTTTGAACACTTTAATTTAAAACATGAAGCAACTAAGGGTCATCCGATTCCGATAGATGCCCTAAAACGGCATCGTTTTATTGATTAATGGGGAAGACCGGGTTATTGGGGTTGGGCCGTTTCAGGGGCGATTTTTGGCTTGGGCTTGGCGAATTAAGTGCAAACAATAGCCCAAATTTGGCTTCCAATTAAGACCCTTTATTTTTAATTGTTTTCCTTTTATTTTTGTTTTCATTTTGTGTTTTTTGTATTTTATTATTTTTTTTCTGATTTTCTAAATATGAAAGAATATAATAAAGTCCTAATATATTTTAAAATTAAACTCATTATGTCCTAAAATTATTTTAAAAACTATTTCGAGACGAATTCACCATTAACCAATTAAGAATGCAAAAATGAACTATTTTTGTGATTCACATTTTGTTATAAAACAAATTAACCCCTAATTAATCCTAAAATATGAAAATAAATCCTAAATGCAAACGCATTTTTTTTTATATTTTCATATGTATTAACATGCACGAATAAAATGCAAACAATTAACACAAAATTCACAAAAATTATAAAATAAGAAAAAATCTTTTTTTTGTTTGAAATTTATCCTTATGAATACATATTCATTTTTGGAAGAATATGAACGTGCTAGTGGTAGTGAATATACCACACTCACCTCTAGAAGGATGCTTGAGATGATATAAGAAAATAATGTCATTATTATGACATGAATGATCATTGATCACATACCTATTGTACGCTAAAATATTTTGGTAATGTTATTATTAAAGGACAATAATAATGCAAGAAACATATCTTGCAAATTATTTTTACCATGACCATAATGATACAATCTCTTTAAAAGAAATATTCACTATATGGAATTGATTAATATGTGATAGTACCAAATTAATTGAGAACTCTGTAAGAGCCAATTATATTATTTTGAAGAAACACAATTGATTACCAATAATGTATTGTGTTGTAGTAAGTCTCAAAGAAACTTGTTCAGCTTCTAAAGTATATGCGAAAGCGATTGATTGTATTGAGACTATAAATAAAGGAAAGATTTTATATTACTACAACTTGTAACGAAATAATATGTATGCGAAAAACTACCCGCTTTATTCTCCAGTTTGTACTACACAAATAAAAGAGTGCCACAATAAAGTAAAACTTTATTGACATAAAACCCATATCATAATAAACTTGGAGTTTATTGATATCCAGTTGGCATAGCTGGTTTAGTCATATTAATTAAAGTATGATGTACAAAAATAAACGAGAATCTATATGGGTAAATATTAAAGAACCAGAAAGATCTTTACAAATTCTCTTAGGTTGCTAGTTCTCGTTAATTGATAGACCAATTAAAATTGGGATTGAATCCCATGAATGCTGGATATATCAAAGGTGAATATGAGCCCGTTCATTTGTCATGTATACCACATAAGATGCATCTATGAGATGGTTACATGTGCGATTATTATTAACCAGCAACATGGTATTTTGCGAGGTAACTTGCTCAATAATTCAATTTAGAGCACAATTTCCAGATTTTCTATTCAAGATAATTAATCTTGATAAGTTGGTTTACATCATAGTTGGTTTAACAAAATAATTTATTGAGTGCCTCCGCTTAATAGCTAAACTATTGCTTATGAGAACAAAGTTATCTATATCGTTATGATATACGCTAGATACGATAGTTTATTATATTCTCCCCTCACAAGTGGTTCAGAGTTAGGAATCAAATAATTCCATCTCGATATTATTGATGTGCGGTGTATATTTTGATTACCACCACAAAACACAAAGATGGGTTCTCAAAGTTGAGAAAATAAGTTAGTTTTCTAACATAAGGGGGAGACATGATAAACAATTGAGAAAAAGTTACGTGGAATGAATTATTATTTGTATATTTAGATCCTCGATTACGATAATATGAACTTTAAGTTCATAAAAAGATAATTCATTTGCAACATATTGCAAAGTATGCCATACGCATTTGCTACCCAAAGAAAGTAACTATATTCTCATTGCAAATGCTCATATTAAGTCCGAGAAGGACAAAATCTATGGTACGCTTAGAGAGTATAGACAAATCAGTTTCAAATAGAACTTCTTGATAAAGAAGATGAGCAAATGATCAAAGTGACCATAATAAATTAGGCTAGTGATCTAGAAGGTCACGTGACATAACACTTCATAAAATATCATGAGAGATTCACGTACCTGAATTTATGAATGAGAGATCTCTATGTTACGTCTTTATGAAAATTTATTGGAACCGATATAAAATATTTGTCGATGACATCTATCATAGCGCTGAGTATAGATGAGGATCTTAAGTCTATCGGATATAGACATAAAAGTATTGGCCAAATGGAAGAGATACAATTCAAGTAGAATTGATTCCATATGGAGGACATATAATTTTATCTATGTTGTTCGAACACTTGAAAGTATAAAGTCAATGGTATGCGCAATCAGTTTTCGATATCTTATATGTCTAGCATGGCGTGAAAACTTGATATGCATCTAAAGTCTATTATATGGCTTATATGACAATCCATGAAGGATTTAAGCTACTTGAAGCATATACAATTTTTGATCTTGAGGTACCACTCCTTAATGCAATTTATGCACAAATATATCTTGCTATAACTATAAGCATGATAATGTGATAGCGAGGATACCTCCATGAAAATATTGAAGAGCCATTCCACGATATTTGTGAAGGCGTTATATATCTATCACGAGTGATGATTTCAAGGTGCAAATATTCATTCAAGTTAATATGGCTGATTTATTTATCAATTCTCTACCAACGATCTATTGAAGATGGTGCGCAAGATTGGAATGTGAAGGCTCAAGGATGTGAATTGATGCTCTCATCAGGGGGAGTTAATGCGTGTTGCACTCTTTTTCCATTACAAGGTTTTGTCCCACTGAGTTTTCCTTGCAAGGTTTTTAACGAGGCAACCAAAAGGCGTATTATTATATATGTGTAATCTTTTTCCTTTTCTAGAATTTTATTCCCATTGGGTTTTATTTTAGTTAAGGTTTTTAATAAGGCACATTACTTATTGAGTATACATTCAAGGGGGAGTGTTAAGAATAGAATTCTATTTAGAGTGAATGTCTATCTTGTAGAGAGTTTTACTTTGAGGCTAAGTCATTTTTCCTCCTGTAAATAAAGGGGTCTTACCCCATTGTAAATCACCCCAAAATTCAATAAGAATTCTCTCTCTTTCTCTGTAATATCGCTCTTGTTCTTTTATTATTTTATAATACAGTTTATTATTTTAAATACTTTGGAAATTACAGAAAGTAAAAAAGACTTACTGATCTTTATTCTATGGGATGATCTATTGGAGTTTACAAAGAAGAATTCTCAATTTTATCTCTATAGTAACCAATGATGACTACTAAACTTACAGCTTTAGACTATTAATTATACTAGTCTTATAGTACACGCGTTGTGAATGTACACTATCTCAATGAATAAAAGAATTCTAAAAAGTCGTATAAATATTATATTGAAATATTGTATCTAAGCTATAAAATAAAATTTTATTTTTCTAAATAATAAATGTTGATTTCATATACTTAACTTAATATAAGAAGAAACTGCTCCATAGAAGTTCTCAATAATTCGTTAATGTGTTCAATCAAAAGGTTGTTCTAATTTTTTAATTTCATTTTCTTAGTTAAGCTTGATACGTGAATTTTACAATAATTGGAATTGTTTGAGATTATTATTGCTAGACATGTGTTTTTACTCCCAAGTATGATTTAATAAAAAAAATTTAGTTGATATTAAAATTCTAAATATAAGAAAAATAATTCAACATATTTTATTATTTAAAAGAAATACTCGTAAACCTTGAAAAGTTAATCCTAAAATATATTAAAAATATAAGAAAATAAGGAATACTAAAGCAAACTTTTATAACGAAAATAAAATTGTCCTAAACCTAATATAAAAAAAATATTCGCGAATTCTTGAAATTCAATACCTTAAATCTAAATAAAGTTTATATGACGTATTCCAATTAAATAACATGATTTCTTAGATCAAAATCCTAAATGTTAGAAAAGTAATTAATCCCGTAATTATTTAAATATTAATTAAGGAAATAATTAAATGATTATTTTTGAATTTAGGAAACTAACTTAAACTACTATTTTGTCTAATATGAAAGTTAATTCTAAAGGGCCAAATGACGAACGATGGTAAGTGAATGCTATATTGATGAATATGAACTATTTAAATATTACACAAATATTCTATTAGAAATTATGTTTGAGTGATAAGATAAAAATTATAGAAAAAATATATGTTCTTGAAAAATAGGAATTGTTGAACCTATCTAGCTAACACGATAAATAGAGAAATTATACCCCGTATAAACCTCAATCATGCCCGTCAATATATTCAATTTAAAATCCATACAAATTTTAGAATATCGTTACTTTAATTTCACAGATTATACTTCATTTTGATTTTAGCAAGAACGCATTAACTCTTGGGATATTTAAGTTATTCCGTAATTTATTTAAAAAGTTACATATTCTTAAGTTTATTACAAAAAACACAAATAAAGTCAACTAACTGACAAAATATGCCTTTTTTTCCTCGTTGAGAAAATATAAATTGTGCTATTACTCTAATCAATAAGAAAAAATATAGTAATTATTTTCAGTAAATTAGTAAAGAACTACGCGTCTATGTTGTAATAAAATTTTATGCAATTCACGGGTTCTACAAAGACTACGTTAATACTATTCTAGAAGCAGCAAAAATATAAAATTCATGTTAAAATTAAATTAGATTTAATTCTACATGTTAGACAATATTTTAAACGTAGATTTCCTTTTTGAAGAAAAAATTAGTTTTTCAAAAGGTACAAAATACTCTATATAACTCTCTCTCAACTTTTATATAACTCTATATAAAAGTTGGTATAAATCAATTTTTAGTTTGCCACAGTTAACTCTGTTTAACTCTCTCTGAATAGTTTTAGGTTGTTATATATCTTAGATACTTATTTTTTTGTTATGTTCTCTTGAACATCGACAATAATGTTTATCCTTTGAGACTATTTATTTTTCAAATTCAAAAAGTGACAACTAACCAAAATGTTACTTTTCAAAATAATTCTTCCAATTAACGCTAACTATTATTTTCAAAGCCAAAATCTTTATTGTCCGTTGAATATAATAATTGGCTTTGTTCGTTTATACTTTTAAACTCCATAATTATTAAAGTTGTTGTGGTTTGTTTGTCTCCGGAGAAAGAAACATACTTATAATGACAAAGTTAATTTTGTTATGAAATCTCCTATTTAAGGTGAATGTCTATAATTAGAGAGATTCTAGAGTTCTATTCTTGGTAGATAAATCATCCCCCTCCCTATAAATAAAGGGGTCTTCTACCATTGTAAATCACCCATAACAATCTCTAAGTATCAATGAGAATACTCCTCTCTCTCTCTATTCTCTCTCTATTGCTCTTGTTCTTGCATTATTCTACTTGTTCTTATATTATTTTATAACACGTTATCAGCACGAGTCTCTAACCAATTGAAATTTTCGATTGTCTTAACTTTTTGTTTGTGTAGGGTTTTGCTTCAAAGAAAGAATGAAGAAAGAAGGAAAAAAAAAAAAAAAGAGGAACGAGAAACAGAAAACAAAAGAAAGAAAAGAAAAAAAAAATATTCTGGAAAGCAAAGAAAGAAAAAACGTTGAAAAGAGAAAGAAAGAAAGGAAAGGAAGAAAGGAGAAAACATTGAAAATAGAATTGGTATACCTTAAAGGTAAGTATTTTATTTTTCCCTTTCAAATTCTTGAAATTCTATAATTTGATTTTATATACAAACATAGACAACAAAGTTTGATTATAACTCTAAAGGAGTTTGTAAGAAATTATAACCACACGAAGTGGTAAAATCTCTATGTCCTGCCATGATTAAATTCATGTATGATTGTGGGCAAATAATTGAAAATCCGTCCCATTGAATTTGCTCCATTCCCTTTAGAGAATGTGGAAGCAGTATATGATAAGTCTGAAAGAAGACTAAAATATTACCATGAAGGTATCAATGAATATGGACGTGGCAAAGAATTCCGTCCAATTGAATTAGCTCCATTCCCTTTAGAGAATGTGGTAGCAGCATGTGGTAAGTCTGAAAGAAGACAAAATTATTACCATGGACGTGGCAATAGACGAAATTATAATCGTCATTATTGTTATAATGAGAATAATAAAGATTCTCAAAATAACCTTTCACTTTATGAAAGTAATATTTGACATGAGATTGTGTAAAGCACATGATTTTGATCCATTCCCTGAAGTGAATGTGATAATTGTAATAGAGCCCGTAAGTATGAACACGCTCTTGATGTAATTTTGGTTTATGTCTGACATTATGAAAAGAAAGTTCGTTGCCCTTGAAATTTCGGGCAAGAACTATATGATATGGGTGTTGGATACTTAAATCCATTTTGGATGCTATGGGTCTTGGAGACGCCATTAAAGACAGAAATAATGCATCACCCAAAACTATGCTAAGGCCTTGATTTTCTTGCGCCATCACCTTGATGAAGGTTTGAAACTATGCTAAGGCCTTGATTTTCTTGCGCCATCACCTTGATGAAGGTTTGAAACTATGCTAAGGCCTTGATTTTCTTGCGCCATCACCTTGATGAAGGTTTGAAGATTGAATATCTCACCGTCAAAGATCCACCTATCTTGTGGAATGGCTTAAAGAAGAGATATGACAACCTGAAGTTGGTCACTCTGCCACAAGCACGATACGATAAGAACCCAAAAGCAAATAGTTTATAAACTATATATTATCGTTGCGGTGAAAACGGGCACTGGTCAAAGGCTTGCCGTATACCATGATTTTTGGTTGACCTTTATCAAGCATCTCGAAAGAGTAAACGTCCTGAAACGAATTTTGTCTCTGACGACAACTTTGACATCACCCACTTGGATGTGGCAGACTTCTTTGAGCAACCCGAGGGGTAGATAGACCACCTAATCGGTGATGGATCCGTGATGAAAGAAGATGGAGCTATTTGATTTTATTTTACTTGTTTGTATTAGTGAATGAATAAACTAATAGCCATCAGTATTAGCTCGTATTAGTTAGTTCATGACATAATGTTAGTATTAGTTCTTTAGAATGTATCAATATGCTCAAATATCAATAATATTTTTACTTTCCAGTAGAGGTAATCGACTAACCTGAAAAACTAGTCGGTTATCTCATATTTCGCATAAAAACTGCAAAACAATCGATTGTCAATGATCAACAATCGATTGTCTTTAAAACAGTGTGATCTGGAATTTTACAAAAACAGTCAACAATCGATTGTCTATGATCAACAATCGATTGTCTTTAAAACAGTGTAATCTGGAATTTTTCAAAATAGCCAACAATCGATTGTCCATGCATAACAATCGATTGTCTTGAAACAGTGTGCTCTGGAATTTTTCAAAAATAGCCAACAATCGATTGTCTATGCATAACAATCGATTGTCTTAAGACAGTGTGATTTGAAGTTTTTCAAAATAGCAAATAATCGATTGTGTGTGTTTAACAATCGATTGTCAATGTTCAACAATCGATTGTTTGTAAGTAACAATCGATTGTTTGAAGAAAATGTTTAAACTGAAATTTTCAAACTGCAAAGTAATGGATAACATATCTGATTTATTTTAGTCAATGACATCAGCAGATTTTGAAAATAGTATGTGACACAAACGAATTGAACTTATTTATGTTCGTGTATATGTCAAACCATGGGAAGTAAATTGATTGAAGGCTCCGGAAGAGCAACTGTAACTCTGCCCAAAAGGCATGAAGTTTATCTTAGAGAATACAATATTCTCCTCCAAGTCTAAGAAGAACTTGTTGAGTTTAAAAAATATCATTCAAAATGGATATCATATTGAGACAATAGATGAGAATAATCTTGAATTCTTCATGAAAACGAGGCTGCCCATTTCGGTTTGGGTTCACGCCATTTTGCATGCAGCAATGCTAGTTTGTCGGCTGCGCACTTTGGTTTGGGTTCACGCCATTTTGCATGCAGCAATGCTAGTTTGTCGGCTGCCCACTTTGGTTTGGGTTCACGCCATTTTGCATGCAGCAATACTAGTTCGTCGGCTGCCCACTTCGGTTTGGGGTCACGCCATTTTGCATAAAGCAATGCTAGTTCGTCTCTGACTGACGAATTGACACAAATATTCCCCGTTGCAATTGGTTTTGGGTCATGGACCCAATATATCCCATTTAAGAATCTTTGGATGAGCAGTATATGTGCCTGTAGCACCGCCATCCCGCACCAAAATGGGTCTGCAAAGAATGTTAGGAATATATGTCGAGGTTGAATCGCCCTCCATTATTCGCTACCTCGAAACATTGACAGGTGATTTATTCACCGCACGATTTGCAGACTGTCAATTTGATGAGACACTTTTCCCAAAATTAGGGGGAGAAGTTGGTGAAACCAAACGGGAAATTTTGTGAAAAAATGCATCATTATCTCATCTTGATCCACACACCTCTATTTGTGAGAAAGAGGCACAAAAGATTATCCATTTGCAAAGAATAGCAAATCAAATGCCTGACGCATTTATAGATTTGAAAAGGATAACAAAATCACATATCCTCGAAGTGAATGTGACAACATTTGATTCACGAATACATATTCATTATTGGAAGAATATGAACATGAAATTGGTATTAAATATACCACACTCACCCCTAGAAGGAGGTTTGAGATGATACCACACTCACCCCTAGAAGGAGGTTTGAGATGATACCACACTCACCCCTAGAAGGAGGTTTGAGATGATATATGGCATGAATGATCGTTGGTCACGTACCTATTGTACGCCAAAGTATTTTGGAAATATGACTATTAAAGGACAACGATAATGCAAGAAACATATCTTGCATATAAGTTTGACATGACCATAATGGTATAACTTTCTCTTTAAGAAAGATATTCACCACATGGATGTTGATGAATCTATGGTAGTACAAAATTAATTGAGAGCTCTAGAAGAGCCAATTATTACTATGTTGGAGAAACACAATTGAGTATTGTGCTGTAGTAAGTCTCAAAGAAACTTATTCAGTTTCCAAAGTACACGCGAAAGCGATTGATTATATTGAGACTATAAATAAAGGAAGGCTTTGATATCTCCTATTACTACAACTTGTAGCGGGGTATTGCATATGAAAAGCTACCCGCTTTGTTCTCCAGTTTGTACTACACAAAAGAAAGAATGCCACAATAAAGTGGATATCTATTGGTATAAAAACCCATGTCATAATAAACCTGAAGTTTATTAAGTGCACATGTCATGGTGTAAATTTGAAGTTTACCAATATTGATAATTTGTTCAGTTAGCATTCGTATTAGCCATCTCATTTTGAGTATGATGTGCAAATTCACATAGGTGAATATTAAAGAACTAGAAAGTTCTTTACGAATTCTCTTGTATCACTTGTTCTCATTAATGAACTGACCAACTAAAGAGTTCGGGTTGAAGCCCCTAAATTCTGGAAATATCAAAGGTGAATATGGGCCCATTCACCTGCCATGTATACCACATATGATGCATCTATGATATGGTTACATGCGCAATTGTTATTAACCCGCAGCCTGGCCGGTGCTTGCGAGGTAAATTGCTCAGTAATCTAACTTCGAGCATAATTTCCAGATTTTCTATTCAAGATAGTTCATCTTGATAAGTTGGTTTACATCATAGTTGGTTTAGCAAGATAATTATTGAGTGCCTCCACTTAATAGCTAAACTGTTTCTTATGAGAACAAAGTTATATATATCAGTTTGATATACGTTGTATACGAGAGTATATTATATTCTCCCCTCACAAGTAGTTCAGGGTCAGGAACTAAATAATTTCATCTTATTATTAATGTGTCGTGTATATTGACATGATAATGCACAAAGATGATTTCCCAAAGTTGAGGAAACAAGTTAGCTTTACTAACATGAGGGGGAGACATGATAAACACTTGAGAAAAGGTTACATGGGATGAATTATCATTTGTATATGTATATCCCCGAATATCATGATATGAACCTGAAGTTCATAAGAGGGATAATTCAATTGCAACATATTGCAAAGCGTGCTATACGCATTTGCTGACCCAAAGAAAGTAACTAAATGGAAGAGATACAATTCAAGAAGAATTGATTCCATATGAAAGACATGTAGTTTTGAACCTATAGTTCAAATGCTTGAAAGTATAAAGTCAAAAGTATGTATAGTCAGTTTTCGATATCTTATTTGTCTAGCATGACATGGAAAACTTGATATGCATCTAAAGTCTATTATATGGCTTATATGACTTAACTTGAAAGATTTAAGTTGCTTGAAGCATATGCAATTCGTGGTCTTGAAGTACCACATCCCAAGTACAATTTGTGTACATATGAATCTTGCTATAACTATAAGCATGATGGCATTAAGAATGCATCTATGGAGATATTGAAGAGTTATTCCACGACATTATATGAAGATGTTCATATCTATCAAGAATGATGATTTCAAGGTGCGGAATATTTATTTAAGTCAATATGGTTGATTTATTTATCAAATCTCTATCAAAGATCGTTTTGAAGATGATGCACAAGATTGGAATGCAAATGCTCAAGGATATAAATTGATGTACTCATTAGGGGGAGTTAATGCGCGTTGCACTCTTTTTCCCTTACAAGGTTTTGTCCCACTGGGTTTTCCTTGCGAGGTTTTTAACGAGGCAACCAATAGGCGCATATTCAAACATGTGTACTCTTTTTCCTTTTTTTAATTTTTCCCATTGGGTTTTGGTTTTAAAGTTTTAACGAGGCACATTGTTGAATAGACATTCAAGGGGGAGTGTTATGAAATCTCCTATTTAAGGTGAATGTCTATAATTAGAGAGATTCTAGAGTTCTATTCTTGGTAGATAAATCATCCCCCTCCCTATAAATAAAGGGGTCTTCTACCATTGTAAATCACCCATAAAAATCTCTAAGTATCAATGAGAATACTCCTCTCTCTCTATTCTCTCTCTATTGCTCTTGTTCTTGCATTATTCTACTTGTTCTTATATTATTTCATAACAAATTTTGTTTATTAAACGTTTTTTGTGTGATTATTTATTCTACATGGAAAAAACATACTTATTATTACACGCTAATAGTTATTTTATTCAATTCAAATATGGAAAGAATTCACATAAATAAAAGCTTACTTGATTTTAAATTGTTAAATATTAGGACTTCCTTCAAATAAGGAAATGTTTAATAACTATAATTTTAATTGATTTTAAAGTGTTAAATATTAGGGAACAAAAGTCATAACTATTAAGAAAATAATTGAATTACTATTTTGTCTAGGGTAAAATCTATTTTTAAAGGGTAAAAAAGGCGAACGACATTTGAAATGAAGTATGATCATCTACTTGAGAAAATTGATATGTTAGTCAAAGGTGTCACAAGTTCATCTACTACATAATTCGACATATACATATAATATATGTGTTAAGAAATTTATATAATATTAAAAAAACTGACAGTGCTCGATGAAAAATCGTAAGAATGGATCGAAGGATAATAACGAATCTCAAAAGGAAAAACAAACCTTAGAATACTCAATGTTTACATTAGAAAACAAACATTTATTATTGTTCGTTAAATTTTTGTACAATATTATTCCACTCTATGAAATAATCTTGTTTTATCTTCCATATGCTATTGTAACTCTGAGCTGAGGGCAATTTTAAATTATTAATAAAAGTTGAGGGATAAATTTTAAGGCTTTTCCTTGGAGAATTTTGACATGGGTAGTTCATTTACGTTGGAACTCTATAATTTGCTAATAAGAAGAATATGAATGAACCAAAAGCGAGAGGAACCTAAAATTGATATCAACTTTATCACACACCTAAAATTAGGGTACGGTATATTAAGGGACCTTTTTCGAAATAATCAAAGAGAAGTACAAGGGTTTGTGGTCTTAATGTACGGGAGAGTCAGAACTTTAAGCGACGTCGTCTTGAGTCATGTCGCTTGGTCCGTCCACTTACTGGGGCCGACCTTATTCGAGTCGGCCTCAATTAGGCCGTTCTCTACGTCAAAAGCGTGCGTAGATAACATGAGAATATATATATATATATATATATATATATATATATATATATATATATATAGAGTTCACCAAGAAAAAAAAGATTGGGCATGATGTAAACAGAGATGGAACTCAGGGCGAAGACGGACCAGCCAGACTTAATGCAATTCTAGAAAGACAGAATATTGAGGCGTCTAGCAAAGTTGTTATACTTTCAGTTTGAATTTAGCTTTTAATTAATAAATATACTATGATAGTATTATTTTATAATTAATTCAGTTACCATGATTCTTGGTACATCTTAATTTTTAGTGTTCGCTCGACATGTCGCTTGGATTCGGTGTTGTCATAGTTTAAATGAAATTACCTAAAATTAATCAAACTAAACCCATATCGAATAGAAACCAAGATAATTGAGACGATTTCAAAAAGCTCAATTTAGTATGATTTCTTAATAATCGCTCGAATCGAACCATTAACACTCCTATAATACCTACTGAAATAGTTGAGGTGATACAAATTAGTTCGGCTACCATCATTGTAAAAATAAAATTTAAAAAATTCAGATAAGAGTCAAGACCCTTCTTTCTTCTTCAATGTAGATATCTGTTGACAAATTTGAGCAGTATGCAAGCAGAAGGGCCATAGATTGGACTATGGAAAGAGACGAATATCACAACAAACAAGCTAGTGAAATAGATTTTAGCAAAAGATTGAGACCTGATTAAGTTTTATAAAAACCAATGTAACAGATAAAAAAAATTCTGCAGATTGCTAAATGGGACCTTCCCTTTGTAAAGGACTCATGTGTATCATACTATTAAGAATATACAACTCTCTCTCTCTCTATCTATCTCTCTCTTGTGAAAAGATTATTACTTGCTTCATTGTTCTTACATCTTAAGCTACCTTCACTATTATCGCCGACCTTAACAAAAATATTTTCTCTAGTTCATATTACCCTTGATTCCGATTAACCCATATTGTTTTCGGTTGTTCTTGAGCTTAATAAGTACGTAACTTTTTAGCCAAACAATTTGGCGTCGTCTGTGGGGATTTCGTGAATCAAAATTGTAGTTTGCTTCTAGAGATCCTTCAAAAACCACTTTCTACAACCTAGAATGGCTGAAAACAACGCAAGAATGAAAACTATCATGGATGCTAGAGCCGATCTTATGGGCCCTTTCAACGCGGCTACTGAAGGGGATGCTCTACGCAACCCCTAGTACCCTGATAAGCGTGGAAAATCTATCTTCCCCTTCTTAAGATCTGGTGGTTCTACGGTAAAAAAAGACCTCTACGTCTATAACCAAAGAAGCACCCCCAGAGGTAAAGAGGTTATTGGAAGAATGGTTGACAAATGCTCTGAGTAGCTTAGCTGAAAAGCCGCCCCAAAATGCTAGATGCACACCAACACCAGTAACGGACCATGCCATAACCGATGATGAAGTCGAGGTCACACGAACAAACAACGTTCCCGCCGATGCTCGAGCTCATGGGGGGGGGGGGGGGGGGCGCGCACAGCCATCCTAAAAAAGATGGAAGAAATGGAAAATGCGGCCAGATGAAGGAGCACCAAGAAAGAGTGGCCAAGATCCCAGGTTCACCTAAGTTGCTGCCAAAGCGAGACGTGGGGAGGTTCGTTGAACAACCTTACACAGAAGAAGCTGCACCTTACCCCATCCCAAAGATTTTCAAAATGCCCCCCTATTTGAAGGTATATGGCGAGGCCTCAGATCTCAAGGACCACCGGATTCACTACGTTACGGCGGTCAAAGGTAATGATTTATCAATGGAACAGGTACCATCCGTAGTTCTGAAAAAGTTCGGCGAAACACTAACAGGAGAGGCTCTAACATGGTACTCCAGTTGCCAGCCAAAAGCATCTCCACGTTCGAGGAAATGGCAGATAAATTTGTCACTGCCCACGCAGGAGCCAAAAAAGCAGAAGCACGGGTCAACGACATCTTTGCTGTCCGATAGGTCTCAGGAGAAGGGCTCAGAGAGTTCTTGGCCAGGTTCAACAGGGTCAGGATGAGCCTACCAAACGTTTCTGAAGGCATGGCAGTCGCAACTTTTCAGAACGGACTCGGAAGGGACGGCTCACTGGCGACCAAAAAACTGCTTAACCGTCTTATGAAATATCCACCACCACCTGGGAAGAAATTCACAACGCCTACTGCGCCGAGGTACGTGGAGATGATGACAACCTTAATGGCCCGACCAGGCGGCTAATAACGGTAAACCCAAAAATCCGAAGAGACTAACGCAATGAGGGACGACGGGAACAATTCCCACGCCTCAACAGGGAGAGACATAAACCCTACATCAGAGCTTCGCAACCACCAAGACACACGGACACCTTACAACGACATTTAGCCCCACTAAGGAGCGACAGAGGTATGCCTACTTCATTATCTGCACATAACTTTTGTTTGTCTCCTTCATAAGTAGTGTACGCACTAAAGAAGCTGGGCAACAAAGTACAATGGCCAGCTAAGATGAAGTCCAACCCCGCCACCAGAAAATCAAACGCCTTGTGTGAGTTTCACCAGGAACGGGGGCACAGAACTGAAGACTGCATAGGTCTCCGACAGGAGGTGGTCCGGATGTTGAACCAAGGGTTCTTGAAAGAACTACTCAGCAACAAAGGAAACTCAACTTCGCACGCGGGGGGGAACAACGTCATGGCCCAACAAGGCCGCCCTCACCAACACGCACCATCAACATGATCATTGGGGACGGAAATGACTCAGCGATCAACCATGTCAAATTCACCACAACTCACAAATTAATGCAAACCATCGCTCACGAACGATATAACGACTTCGAAGATAGTATCACCTTTGATAAGTATGATACCGACGGTTTGTTTTTTCCCCATTATGATGCCTTAGTTATTACTTTACACATAGTAGATACTAATGTAAAAAGGATCATGGTCGGCGATGACATCGATGCATGCATCATTCATCCAAGAGTCCTTGCACTAATGGGACTCGAGGATAAGATAATTCTGCGCTGCATAACACTAACTGGTTTTAACAATGCAGTGGAAAGAACCTCTGGCGAGGTAACGCTGCCCCTCCTGGTAGGAGGAGTTATGATGGAAACCACTTTCCACGTAATGAACCAAGAAACAACATACAACGCCATCATCAGACACCCATGGATACATGCCATGAGGGCAGTCCCCTCCACTTTCTATCAAGTGATCAAATTCCCAACCCCATGGGGAGTGTACAGTATACGGGGCGAGCTATGCACCGCCCAAGAGTGTTATAAAATAACTCAAGATTACACTCACACCAAACATATCAAAGGAGCAAGCGCGAAGGCATAGCAATTAGCCCTGTCGGGGACTAAGGTCCACTCGATAGAAGACACCATCAAAGATCCCGACACATCGAAGCTAGCAATGCCACGGTCGAAGACCTTGACCCCGTCTAGCTGAGCAACAACAATTCCACAAAGAAGGCATACATAGGCCACAGTCTTTCAAATCCAAGTAAGTACCGTGAATTTTTATCTAACCACGAAAACCTGTTTGCTTTTTCCCATGCAGATATGCAAGGAATTCCACAAGTAATTGCCTCTCACAAACTGAATGTCGATCCTCTGCACCCGCCCGTGCGGCAGGCGAGGAGAAAATTCAATGCAGCCATCAACGAAGCGGTGAGTGAATAAGTAGACAAGCTGCTGACTAATGGCTCTATTAGGGAATCCAAGTATCCGGTGTGGGTCGCCAACGTTGTAATGGTCAAAAAGAAAAATGGGAAGTGGCGGATGTGCGTAGAATTCACCGACCTAAACAAAGCATGTCCAAAAGACTAATTCCCACTACCCCACATCGACCGATTGATAGACGCAATGGCAGGACATGAACTAGTGAGCTTCCTTGATGCATACTTTAGCTACAATCAGATCATGATGGCCGAGGAGGATCAGGAGAAAACGACCTTCATCACTCACCAAGGAACATACTGCTACAGGGTAATGCCCTTCGGGCTCAAGAATGCGGGGGCTACATACCATAGGCTAGTGACTACAATGTTCAAAGATCAATTCGGAAAGATAATGGAGGTCTATATCGATGACATGCTAGTGAAGTCGTCAAAAAAAGAGGACCACCTCGACCACCTGAAAGAAACCTTCGAAATACTAAGGAGATACGGTATGATGTTGAATCCCGAAAAGTGCACCTTCGGCGTGACCTCGAGAAGGTTCTTGGGGTTTCTCGTATCACAAAGGGGCATCGATGTCAACCCAAACCAGATCAAGGCCATAAAAGCCATCTCGGAAATATTGAGCAGCAAAAAAAGTGCACAAGCTGACGGGTCGAATAGCCGCCCTCTCCAGGTTCATCTCATGCTCATCCGATAGGTGCCACAAATTCTTTGGTGTATTGAAAAAGACCAAGGACTACAATGGAACGAAGAATGTGTCGACGGCCTGAGAAGTTTGAAGACATATCTGTCACGCCACCCCTACTGGTCAAAGCCAACCCAGGCGAACCATTGTTGGTGTACTTGGCTGTATCAAAAGTTGCAGTCAGCGCCGTCCTAGCACGCGAAAATAAAGTTATGCAATCTCCTATTTATTACATTAGCAAAACATTAGTGGACGCAGAAACCCGGTACTCACACCTTGAGAGGGTGGAATTAGTGCTCGTAGTAGGTTCACGGAAGCTGCGAACCTATTTCCAGTGCCACCCGATAAGGGTAGTAACGACCTTCCCTTTAAGGAGTGTCTTACACAACCCCAAACTCTCAGGACGACTCGCCAGATGGGCCATTGAGCTCAGCGAGCATGATATCACATACCTTCCAAGAATCGCCATCAAGTCGCAAGTCCTTGCTGACTTCACTACCGACTTCAACGCGGAAGTCCTGCCAAAGGCAGAACTCAAGGCGCAACGCGTATCCTCCAATAATGACCTATGGGTCCTTTATACGGATGGCGCCGCCAATGCATCAGGATCGGGACTGGGACTTGTTCTCGAGGTTCCCACGGCGAAACAATTCGCTAGTCCATACGATGCCCGAAAATGACTAACAATGAGGCCGAGTATGAGGTCGTTATTGCAGGCATGAAACTGGCCACCAAATATGGGGCTCGCCGAATTCTCCTCCACTGCGACTCCCAACTTGTGCTAAACCAGGTCACTGGGACATATCACGTCAAAGAGCAGAGGCTACAAAAATACCAGATAGAAATCCGTAAACTGATGGCTACGTTTGATGAATGTCGCTTCGAACAAATTCCCTGAGCACAGAACGTTGAAGCGGACGGCCTGGAAATGTTGGTTGCAGCCACCAAAAACTTCAACAAAGAAAGTGTGGTCACGCTCCTCCACTCACCCACTGACCACACCGAGGTACTTTCCTTAAACCTAACTTAGGACTGGCGCAACCAGTTCATATCCTATATGCAGGATGGGACATTGCCCCCGATAAAAAGGAGGCGAAAAGCTTCGCGTATTGGCCGTTTGATACGGCATGATCAACAACGATATTTGTAAGAGGACGTTCGGTGGCCCCCTAGCCAAGTGCTTAGGGCCACACCAAACGAGGCCAACACTTGAGGAAGTACACGAAGACCATTGCGGCGCTCACACAGGCAATCGCGCCCTCGTGTGGTGCATCATACGTGTGGGATACTACTGGCCCACCATGAAACAAGAGGCAGCCGAGTATGTCCGCCGATGCGAACAATGCCAAAAGTACGCCCAATGATACATCAGCCAGGAGAACCCCTCCATTCGTCACTTCCCCCTGGTCATTCATCAAATGGGGAATGGATATAGTCGGCCCGCTGCCAGTAGGACGAGGGAAGGTACGATTCTTACTTGTTTTAACTGACTATTTCTCTAAGTGGGTGGAAGCAGGTGCATACGTGCAAATACGCAAATAAGAAGTCATCTCCTTCATATGGAAGAACATCATATGTCGCTTCAGAATTCCCAAAGAAATAAGCTCTGACAACGGGCACCAATTCATCGGTCACAAAATGACAGAGTTTTTCGAGAAATGGCGCATCAAAGAGATACTATCCACGCCATACTACCCCGCCACCAACGGCCAAGCGGAATCCTCCAACAAAACAATTCTAAACATACTGAAGAAGATAATGGAAGACGCCAAAGGGCTATGGCCCGAACTACTGCCTGAATGCTTGTGGGCACACAGAACTACACCCAAGTCCAGCACCGGGAGACCCTGTACTCACTGGTTTATGGAACCGACGTAGTCATACCTGTTGAAGTAGGCAAACCCAGCCTAAGGTATTCGCACACCAGTGCAACAGAAAACGACACCAGCAGACTCCAAGACCTTGATGAACCCGAAGAAAGAAGGGAAATGTCCCACATCAGGATGGTTGCCCAAAAACAACAAATCTAAAGATATTACAACAAAATGACAAGAGTAAAGTAGGATACTACGTCCTCAAAGCCAAGACGTTGGCCTCCAAAGACCCAAATAAAGGAAAACTGGGCACAAACTGGGAAGGACCCTACAGGATCACAGCGGCGACCGGGAAAAGAGCATTACAACTTGAGACAATGGAGGGAAAAAAGCGCCAGAGTAACTGGAACGTCGCTCACCTCAAACATTTCCACTTCTAAAAGGCGTCCCCTGAGTCGTACTCTTTTTTTCTTACTCGAGTTTTGTCCCAATTGGGTTTTCTCGGGAAGGGTTTTAACGAGGCGGCAAAGGGAACACCTGGAGATGTTTGGAGTACAAGTGTATCATATCAGCTCCTCCGTGCACTCTCCAAGCCCGACATGATACATGGACTGGATTATTTCCATCTCCAGATAAGGCCATCTCCAAACGTATAGAAAGGCTACGGCCATCTCCAAATGTATAGAAAGGCTACGACCATCTCAAGATGTATAGAAAGAACCATCTCCAAAATGTATAGAAAGGCTATGGCCGTCCCCAGATGAATGAAGAGGATACAGTCATCTCCAAATGAATAAAAAGGCTACGACCATCTCCAAATGAATGAAAAGGCTACGGCCATCTCCAAACGAACGAAAAGGCTACGACCATCTCCAAGTGGACGAAAGGGCTACAGCCAACTCCAAATGTATGAAGGGGCTAATGCCATCATTTTTTCGTGGCTAAGGCCATCATTTTCACATGGCCAAGGCCATTGTTTTAACACGGCTAAGGCCGTCAAATTTTACACGGCTACGACCATTGTTTTAACACGGCTAAGGCCGTCGAATTTTACATGGCCAATGCCATTGTTTTAACAAGGCTAAGGCCGTCGAATTTTACATGGCTAAGGCCGTGAAATTTTACACGGCTACAACCATTGTTTTAACATGGCTAAGGTCGTAGAATTTTACATGACCAAAGCAGTTGTTTTAACACGGCTAAGGCCGTCGAATTTTACAGGGCTACGACCATTGTTTTAACACGGCTAAGGCCGTCAAATTTTACATGGCCAGCCATTGTTTTAACACGGCTAAGGCCGTCGAATTTTACACGGCTACGACCATTATTTAAACACGGATAAAGCCGTCAAATTTTACATGTCCAAGGCCATTGTTTTAACACGGCTAAGGCCATCAAATTTTACATGGCCAAGGCCATTGTTTTAACACGGCTAAGGCCGTCGAATTTTACACGGCTACGACCATTGTTTAACACGGCTAAGGCCATCAAATTTTACATGGCCAATGCCATTGTTTTAACACGACTAAGGCCGTCGAATTTTACACGGCTATGTCCATTGCTTTAACACGGCTAAGGCCGTCGAATTTTACACAACTATGGCCGTTGAACTTTACTTGGCTACGACCATCATTTTCACACGGTCAGGGCCACCGAATGGCCCACTTAGCATCAACTACGGTAAAAATAAAATATAATGTTCCAGAAAACAGAAACGATTAACTATAGCAAAAGTCATATATCTTTATCCTCAAAAGGGTCAACACCCACGATACAAAAATCAGTATTTACAAACATATTTACAAAGATCCAACAGGCCTCCGCCCCTCTGATTATCCTGCCCCGCCTGGACTTCATATGGCCCATCTTCGTTCCCAGGAGAATACGCCTTGGAAATCCAAGAGCTGGACTCCAGACACTTGACATCTGCAGAGTTACCCTCCTCCCGGGGTGGCGATTCAGGACTATTGCCTGCCTCTTCACGGGCAGCTCTAACCAACTGCGTTGGCTCTCAACTTCTGCCTTAAATGCTCGCCCAACCGCCAAACATTCTTCAAGCACGACCAGCCGGGCCTCCGCGTACACCCATATCTCGTGTGCCTCGCGAGACGAGTCAGCCTGTACAATGGCCTGCTTGAGGTGCTCAACCTCGGCTTTTTTGGCATCAAGCTTCGTCGTTCAGGTTGCAACCCGAGTGCGCAATTCTGTCGCCTCCTCCGTCACTATGCGGCCGAGCTGCTACTCTTCGTCCTTAGCTTAAATAAGGACCTCCATCTCTGCTGTTCAAGAAAAAGTGGACATGAGTTGTTCGTCGACCCTTTCTAGCTCGGCCACCCTCTTCTTCTGCTGCTCCTCGGACTGCACGAGGCCCTCACAAACCACCCTGAAGTTAGGGTCCTGTTTGTACATATCGGCCAAGGTCTGGTGTGCCTCACGCGTTCTGTTATATTTTTGCACCAACCTATTGTATTTGGCCACCTTCTTCTTCACGCGTCGACCCCTCCTCGCCTCCAAGATAAGAGTCTAAACAAATGAAAGGTGAGTACAATGAAAATCTCCCTCCATAAATGCAAAAGAAAAATCATCAATCAAGGCAAAAGACATACCTTCAAGGTCGCGCCCACCACTCTTCGCGCGAATCCCATGTCGCTAAGCTCCGTCAGGGCCGCGCTCTCAGCGCCCGCACATAGGAGTGTCATGCTGGTGGCCGCCTCCTCGCAGTTCTCCAACAAATTATAGTGACTAGGAATCACTATGCGACGGGAAGACCGGCCATCCACAATCTCCACTTGGTCCAAGGACCCGCCTTCTTTGTCCACATCCTCCATAGCGACCTCCGGGCCTGCCATGTCCACACTTTCGCCCTTTCTTTCCGCGGCTTCCCTCCTCAGAGCAGACCTCCCCGACTAAAAGGCCTTGGCCATAAAAATCGGCGTATATTCACGACGGGTGGTTTAACCTTCCCCATCTCAGTAACCACAGCTTTGCCGGTTAGAATCCGGTGTCTCCTCCTCTCCAATGTCTTTTCCTCTTCAAGGTCCCCCTTAGTGGGACGCAGGACGGGATCTCTTAGGGTGTCCTTATGGGGGCAACCCCAGGGATGGTCCCAGGCACAGCCGCCGGTATCTCTTAGGGTGTCGTTTCAAGTATGGCCCCTAACACTACCTTAGACACTAACTCTGGAGCCGCCTCTGATGCGATCTCCTATCTTGAGGGGGGAGAAACACTGCCCCTAGATGTACCTACGAGGATCATATCCTCCTCACCAAGGTTAGATGTCGCTCTAGAAGGGCCGGCCACATCTCTCTTCTACTTCTACGCCTTCTTAGAGGTGCCACGACCTACCAAAATATGCATGAGATGGGCAAGAAAATTATGGGGAACCCTAAGTCAGAACGGAAAAGAAAAATCAAGCAAGGCCCTTACTTGACAGGCCATAGAGCCTGAGGAATTCCGTCCAGGTACGGCATTCCTCCGCGAACGGTATCAATGCTGGAACCCACGACCTAATGTCATCAATCCTTTGAGAAGGGCGAGCTGTCACTACATAAAGGCAAATGTAAATCTACAATGGTTAAAACCAGCAAAATAGGATTCCTATAAAAGCTACATACTGGAAAGCTTACATGCTTCATTCCACGCCTCCGGAAACCCTTCAGGGTTAGACACCAGTTGTTCAGTACGCACATAGAAAAATCTCTTCCAAAATTTACGACTGGCCTTGTCGTCCGCTTGCGCCACAAAACTCTTCTTGCTCTGATGTACTAAACTCTTCTTGCTCTGACGTACTAAATGGAGCATTGAGCCTCTCATAAAGCTCACGCCAAACATTTGCAAGAGGTGGTGAATGGTAACCTCTTTCGCAGCCTTCGCCACGTAGGTGGTAAGAATCATACACACCTTCAGTGCGTACACAGTAAGTTGGGCCGGACACGCCCCGTACAAGCGACAAAGCTCCTCCGCCAAAGCATTAATCGGGAGGCTATACCCGATTCGAAAAGCATACTTGCAGAATGCAGAATACCCAGGCCTATGCACATTAGCATAGTCCATCCCGACGGGAGCCATCTCGATGTAGTCAGGGATATTATACGACTCCCTGAGATTAGCCAAATGAGATGGAGTCAGTTCACTGCGTTCCAAAGGGGGAGGTTTACACTGGTTCTTAAAATCCTTTCGTGCATCCATATCCAGTGGAAGTAAATTGGTTGTTGATAGAGGGACGAGAACCTCCTCGACTTCCCCATTATCTGAGGACGACGAAACCCTAGAGAGAGCATCATCTTGGTCCTGGGACTATCGTGACGACGCTTAGTCATGATGGAAGTTATGAGATAAATGCGTTTTAAGAATACAAGGTTCGATTCTCGGGAACGAATATTTTAAAAGAAAATATCAACGGGTGGTAGAGAACGATTAGGAAAAGGTTGAGAAAGTACTCTCCAAAAAGTTTGAAAGATGAGTCGGATTCAACCTCTCCTCTATTTATAAGGAAAGGTGCATGTAAATCAAAAAGGCTTGGTTTGAAAACCGGCGCGGGAAATCAAAACATCACGTCATGTCCTGAACCGTCATGTCCAGAGACGTCTCTCGGGTACATCCCCAACAAACGGAGAGACTATCTGTATTGGCGGAATTTGGTTCCCTATGTTCTCATGTTATCTACGCACGCCTTTAACTTAGAAAACGGCCTAACTGAGGCCGACTCGAATAAGGTCGGCCTCAGCAAGCGGAAGGACCAAGCGACATGACTCAAGACGACGTCTCTTAAAGCTCTAACTCTCCCGTACACTGAGACCACCAACGCTTGTACTTTTCTTTGATTATTTCAATGAAGGCCCCTTAATATATAAATGGGAACTTCCCTTTGTAAAGGACTCATGTGTATCTTACAATTATGAATATACAACTATATATATATATATATATATATATCTTGTGAAAAGATTATTACTTGGTTCATTGTTCTTACATCTTAAGCTACCTTCACTATTATCGCATATCTAAACAAAACGGTTTTATCTAGTTCATATTACCCTTGATTCCGATTAACCCATATTGTTTTCGATTGTTCTTGAGCTTAATAAGTACGTAACTTTTTATATATATATATATATATATATATATATATATATATATATATATATATATATATATATATATATCGGAGGATTTCCTATTGCACAACCGCCAAAGAGATGTGGGATAAACTTGAAGCCGTTTATGAAGGTACGCCTCAAGTCCAAAAGCATATGACATGGGACTCGGACAGCTCGTGTGATGAAACGACTGCCCTATGCTTCATGGCCGACGAAGAAGAAGAGGTAAGCACTTCTAATTCTTGCTCTTTTGAAGAATAAATGCCTATGATGAATTATATGGTGAATTTATTAGAGCTTCCAAAACCATAAAAGAATTGAAGAAAACACTTTCTTTGCAAGAAAAAGATTTTGAGAAAACACTTTCTTTGCAAGAAAAAGATTTTGAGAAAACACTTTCTTTGCAAGAAAAAGATTTTGAATAACAACCTTCTTTAAAAGAAAAAGATTTCAAAAAATTGACTTGTGACAATGAAAAACTAAAAGAAGAAAATGATCTTTTAGAAAATGACAATACTGCTCTTAAAAATAAAATCAAAATTTTAGAAGAAGAAAATAGATTTTTGGAAAATGACAATGTCGATCTCAAAAATAAAATCAAGGAGATGAATGAAGCCTTTTTAAATGTTCAAAGTTCAAATTGTTCTTCTTGTAGTTCTTTTAAAATAGAGAACATAGAAATTAGAAATACACTAGAAAAATGTAGTGTAAATGATTCTAAAACAAGTGAAGTAATTAAAAAGGATGATAGAAATTAGGTTAAACCACCTAGAACCGACTCTAGGAATTTTGTTAATAAGTCTAAAACTAATCATTTTAGACACAATTCTAGGAATTTTATTAATGAGTCTAGAATAAATAAATTCAGACCACCTAGAAATGACTCTAGAAATTTCAACGCTTCTAGGAATAACGACTTTAGATCACCTAGAACGCATTTGGCTCAACCTAGACATATGCACAACCCTAATGTTATATGTCATTATTGTAACCGGGTAGGACACATTGCACCCGTATGTTTTGCTAAACATAGAGATTCATATTTTGATTATAATTATTATTTGCCTAACCCCCAAGGACCCAAAAGAAGTTGGGTACCGAAAACCTATTTTTAGGTACTTTTGCAGGTGTGCTTGAAGACTACAATATTGTAGTAGATGCACCAAGCACGAAACCTTACTGCATCAAGGGGAAACGTCGGTTAGTTATCGTATTTTTGATAAAAACGTAAGAGTTGATATGTGCTAACAATTGATATTAATTATTGATTCATGTTTTGATAAGTGTTATTTTGAATAACAACTGATATCAATTATTTTTATGTCAAATGATTGATTCATGTTTTGATGAATATTTTTAGTTTAAATATTGGTATATTTGCGAAAAATGACCGTTATTATGATTGCCATGTTTTTACTAACATTTGGTATTATTTGATATTGATATGATTTTTTTTAACAATTGGTATCGTCAATAGTTTCAATAACAATTGGTATACTCTTTTTACTAATGCCAAAAGAGGGAAGAATTTAGGCGATATGCATCGAATAAGGGGGAATGTCTTCACATTTTAGTATGCTTTAATTGAGGGGGAATATTCAATTAAGGGAGAATTATATTAAATTGCTTACATGAATTGTATGTTGCGATATAGAATGAATTTAGGGGGAATCCAATATGCATATCTCCTATTGTTTGTCATTATCAAAAAGGGGGAAATTGTAAAAAATCATTCTATCTATGATATGTGCGCTTTGGTTGTATTAGCATGATTTTCAGGTATAGGTTTTGATGAATGACAAACAATGAAGTCATGTGTCAAACAACGTTATTATATGACAAACAATCAAGATTGAACGCCGAGAAGCATATTGATGACAGAATTGCATAGACAAGCCAAAGACGAGCTCAAATGTTCAAGACCGAAGACCCAAGCCGTAGGTCGTTAGGTAGAACCAATGTAAGAGCAACGCTTAAGTTATCTCGTCTTTTGGCTCAACATAGGTCATCATAAATATGCATAAAATCATTTTATTAAATCATATTTATCATAAACATATTTTATTAAATCATATTTATCATAAACATATTTTAAATACTTCAAACAAAATGATGTTAAAGTTCTCATTTTAACCAAAATGGTTTTTGAAGTAAGTTTTCAAATCTGTAACAGAATAATCGATTATACAGTCTCAGATAATCGATTATTCAGCAGAAAATCAGGAACGTTGGAGAAATAATCGATTATCAAATCTGCATAATCGATTATCTTGGCACAAAATCAGCATAATTGATTGCCAATTAAGCAACGGACATAACACTTCTTTCACCTATAAAAAGAGGTCTTTTGAGCTGATTTTAAA
Source organism: Nicotiana benthamiana (assembly GCA_034376525.1). Lineage (NCBI taxonomy): Eukaryota > Viridiplantae > Streptophyta > Magnoliopsida > Solanales > Solanaceae > Nicotiana > Nicotiana benthamiana. The sequence continues at coordinate 79,012,949 of CM067334.1, read as the reverse complement.
CACACAACACCTCCTAATATTCATATACATATTGATATTATTTGAGCATCATTATAGAGCTTTTGTTGAGCCATTTGAGAGACAACTTTGAGTTGTTCATAGAGCTTATTTTGTCTCTCTTTATCTACTCTTTTGAGAGAGTTCTTATTGTAAAAGAGAAAGGTGTTTGAGAAGACCATATCTTCTCATTGATTGTCGGGTTTGCTAAGTACCCTCAATCTTAGTGGTTGAAGTCTTGTGGTGCGGTATCCACGAGCAAAGTGAAGTCTTGAGGTGCGGTATCCTCGAGCAAGTTGAAGTCTTGTAGAGTGTACATCTACGAGCAAGTGCAACGGTTTGTTAGGCACCCGAAAGCTTAACGGAGTTAGTGGAATCTCGAGAGAGTCTCTCGGGGACTGGACTAACCACAAGTTGTGGTGAACCAGGATAAATTCGGTATGTTCTTTCCTTGCTATTTTAATTACCGAATTTCTTTTATTCCTGCAATTTTAATTCCGCAATATTTATCAATATTCTTGTGCCGCACTATTCACCCCCCCTCTAGTGACGGGCATAAATCCTAACAATATATATATATATATATATTATACCAACTAAGATAAAACAGTAACAATGTTTTCAAGGGGTATAAGTTCACCACGCCCAATCTATGGCCAAATCGGAGGAGGTGTAGGTTTGCAGCTAACAACTTGTTTGGATGGTTGTTATCTATTGTATTGCCTTGTTACTTTAAATACGATATTTTTTATTGTTACTTAAATTTTATTTATCGTATCATTAAATCTGTCGTCAGGTAACGACGAAATATGTCATTTTATATAACGATCGATTTGCTGTGGTCACATTGTTAACTTATCTTTTTCTCTCATCTCACCCTTCATTATTATTAAATAGTTTTATTTTATTATCTACCCTACCTTTTTATATAATAATTTACCTCGTATTATAACTTTTTTTTATAATATTGTAATTTTATTGCTGGTATGTGATATCATGAAATAACGACAAACGATACAATATATTCAAATATTATAATATAGTACAATACAATACGATACATTATAAAATAGTTTTTAACAACCATCCAAACAAGCCATAAAAGATTGCTACCTGAATAGTTTGAGCCTCCTATTAGCCCCTAATATTGAGACTTGATGGATGTCGGGAAGAATTCATGTCAAGGGCTTGTGAATTGCCCCTTGACATGGGTTCATGGAAGTGTTGGCAAGAAATGTACAAGGCTGGGCATGTGTCTAAGTTGGTGATGGACTTAGGCAAGGCAACTTGAGTGTTGACAAGGCGGCCTTGGTTCGTGGGCATCGACATTGGCAAACAGAAGCATGGCACTTGACAAAGGCATGCGCGGATCAGTGAGATAACTTAATTTATAGCAGGGCGTGGCTATGAAATTAAGGGCGAGGCAAGGTCCAAGGCAAAGTTGGGCTGGAGACAAAAAACGTGGGCAAAGCTGGAGGCAAGTGTGCATGGCATGTGACGAAGTGGTGTGCAAGGCATGTGCCTGGAAGTTGAATACATGTGCGAACCACATGAGATGTTGTCTCCAAAGAACTGAAGATAAGGCCACTTCGTGGGAAATGTTTGAATTTCGAATTCAAACATATTTGGCCCTTAACATATGCATAGCACATGGTAGAAACTGCCCATAATTTCCCCTTTGTAAACTGCCATTCGCAACCCCTTGTTATATGTTGTATTTTGTTTTTGGCTAAGGCAAGAAGCATAACATATGTAGCCAAGTCTAAAACGTGATTCCTTTGTATATTCTGCGAGAACTAATAAAGGTTTGGTTTTTACCCGTAAATTCTGTTTGTGTTCTTCTTTTGGCTAAAGTTTGAAAATTCTAAGTCAGGCTTTGTGTGTGCGAAAAAGTTAACGCTGAGTGGCGGTGTTTTGCCGCTGCCGTGCAGTGTCAATCTTTGCGAAAAATTGGCCCTGTAATAACTGGTGTTAGAGCTTTGGTCGTAACTTGTGTCCATGGCTGGTGGGTCTACTACAGACTTACGTGATAGAGTGTAACGGTTGGAGGCGCTAATCGGCGTGACTGATGATCCTTTAGATTTGGCAGATCTGATTACAGAGATTTACCGTCTAAAGGATGGGGCAGATCAGTTTCGCGATTGGATCCAACAGACTTGTGAGGCAACGGATGGCAAAGTTGAATACCTGAAGAAGGAGGTCGAAAACTTGAATGCCGAAATCACTGTTCTTCGACGGGCATTGGCTGCTCCAGGCCAAGGCAATGAAGAACGCTCGAAGGTAAAGATTCCTGATCCAAAGGCGTTTGGTGGAACGCGTAGTGCAAAAGAGTTGGAAAATTTTCTGTGGTATATGGAACAATATTTTGTGGCTACCAAAGTTCCAAATGCGGAGAAGGTCACAATTACTAGCATGTACCTAATGGGAGATGCTAAATTGTGGTGGAGAACTCGTATGGCGGACGATGAAAGTGCGGGCAGACCTAAAATTGATACATGGGAGAAACTCCGAAAAGAAATGAAGGACCAATTCTTGCCTAGCAACGCATCTTGGCTTGCTAGAGATCGTTTGAAACGCTTGCGGCAAACAGGATCTATTCGGGATTGTATTAAGGAATTCACTTCCTTAATGCTGGATATTAAAAACATGTCGGAGGACGAAAAATTGCATAACTTCATTTCTGGAATACAAGCATGGTCGCAAAATGAACTTAGGAGACAGTACGTGAAGGATCTCCTAGTGCAATTGCTGCAGCGGATTCCTTGGTGGATTATCGCAGCACCCATACTCTTTCTGATATTCCTTCCACTTCAAAACCTAAGAAACGGGTGGAGAATAAAGGTGAATGGAGGAAGGAAGTTCGAAAATAAGTCGTTGAAAAGGGCAAGGCTGTTGATGGGGATGTTCAAAACAAAGGCGTTGCAAACAGGAAAACTGATGGTTGTTGGACGTGCGGAGGACCTCATCTTGCCAAAAACTATTCGAATCGGGAACAGGTAAATGCTTTGCTTGCTACAGAAAACTAATCGGGATGGAGAAGGCAAAGAAGTTGCTGCTGCCTTAGTAAATCCTTTGCAATTGTTGAAATTTATCTCGTTGGTGAATGCTACAAGTAACGAGACGAACCCTCATTCCTTGCTGATGCACATCGAAATGGGAATTTGGGACAAAAGTTTGATAACTATGGTAGATACTGGCGCTACTCACACCTTTGTTTATGCCATTTTGTGCATATGTATGGATTTAGAGTGTCGAAATGTCCCTCTTACATGAAGGCTGTGAATGCCAAAGCACAAGCCATTGTGGGTATGGCTTATGATGTTCATATGTCTGTTGGGAACTGGAAAGGGAAGGTCAATTTGATGGTGATTTCTTTATAAGAGTTTTGAGGTGATCTTTGGAATTGACTTCATGAAGAAACATCGCTTTGTTCCAATGCCCCACTTGGACGGAGTGATGATCATGAAGGATATGGCTCCTGGTTTTGTGAAAGTTGTTTATCCTTATGGAAGAGAAGAAATTCAACGGAAGGCTTCGTTAATTTCTGCCATGATGGTTGAAAAAGTTTGAAGAAGGGAGATGAGACTTTCCTTGCTGCTATGGTTGAAGTGAAGCCTGATGTTAAGGTTGAAGTGCCGGACTGTGTTGCTCAAATTTTGAGTGACTTTGGTGATGTGATGCCACCAGAGTTGCCTAAACATCTGCCACCACGGAGGGCTATTGATCACAAGATAGAGTTGATGCCAGGTTTGATGCCTCCTGCTCAACCTTCTTATTGTATGGCGCCGAAAGAGTTGGCTGAATTGCGGAAACAATTGAACGAGTTGCTTGATGCAGGGCTGATTCAGCCATCTAAAGCTCCTTTCGGTGCACCTATTTTATTTCAAAAGAAATAGGATGGGACGCTACGGATGTGTGTTTATTATAGGCCGTTGAACAACGTGACGGTGAAAAATAAATATCCTGTTCCGTTGGTACAAGACTTGATGGACAGATTGAGCAAGGCATGCTGGTTCACGAAGCTTGATTTACGGTCTGGTTATTTGCAGGTACGGATAGCTGAAGGTGATGAGTCTAAAACTACTTGTGTTACGAGGCATGGCTCATATGACTTCCTTGTTATGCCGTTCGGATTGACAAATGCCCTTGCTACGTTTTGCAACCTCATTAATGATGTGTTGTATGAGTACTTAGATGACTTTGTCGTTGTCCACTTAGACAACATTGTTATCTATAGTTGAAATTTGGATGAACATATGTCACACTTGATAAAAGTGTTGTCTCGGTTGAGGGAGTACAAGCTGTATGTGAAAATGGAGAAGTGTGAATTTGCTAAATAGGAGATCAAATTTCTTGGGCACTTGGTGAGCCAAAATCAAGTGCGGATGGACCCGAATAAGGTGCAGGTCATTGTGGAGTGGCAGGCGCCTAAATCTGTGAAAGAATTGAGATCTTCCTTGGGTTGGCTAATTATTATCGGAAAATCATTGCTGGTTACTCAAAGAAAGTTGCTCCTTTGACGGATTTGTTGAAGAAGAATGTTAAATGGGATTGGTCGAAAAAATGATGTGCTGCATTTGGTGTGTTGAAAGAAGCCATTGCCTCAGGACCAATCTTGCGGCTTGCTGATTTTGAGTTGCCATTTGAAGTGCATACAGATGCATCCGACAAGGCTGTTGGAGGGCTGCTGGTTCAAGAAGGTCATCATGTGGCCTTTGAAAGCAGAAAGTTGAATGAAGCGGAGCAAAGGTATTCGGCTCATGAGAAAGAAATGGTTGTTGTGGTTTATTGCTTACAAATCTGGCGTGTTTACTTGTTAGGAACAAAGTTCGTCGTAATGACGGACAACCTGGCAAATACTTTCTTCAAAACTCAGAAGAAATTGAGTCCAAAGCAAGCACATTGGCAGGAATTTTTAGCAGAATATGATTTTGTGTGGGAGCATAAGTCGGGAAAGCACAACCAAGTTGCGAATGCCTTGAGTCGAAATGAAGTCGTTGCTGCTGTTTATTCCATTACGAGACTTGAGTTAGATTTTGTTGATAAAATCAAGTCAGCTGCTATAAATGATCCATTGTATATAAAGACAATGAATCATGTGAAGGAAGGTACTGTGAGACGGTATTGGATCGAGGACGATCTTCTCCATTGCAAAGGGGGAGAATCATTGTACCACTTGGTGATGGACTGTGTCGTGAGTTATTGAAAGAGACGCATGATACGCTTTGGGCTGGTCATCCAGGCATTGAGAGGATGATGGCGCTGCTGTCGCGATATTATTTCTGGCCAAAAATGGAACAAGACGTTGAAGCTTATGTGAAAAGCTGTCTTGTTTGTTAACTTGATAAAACTGAATGAAAGAAAGAAGCTGGGTTGTTGCAACCTTTGCCAATTCCTGAAGAGACGTAGTAACTCCGTTCAATGGATTTTATCAGCGGGTTTCCAAAAGTCAATGGTCTATCTTCGATTATGGTGGTGGTCGACAGGTTTTCGAAATATGCTATCTTTATAGCTGCTCCAACGGAATGTCCCTTTAAAGTTGCTGCAGAATTGTTTTTCAAGCATGTGGTGAAATATTTCGGTATGCCAGAGGATGTTATTAGTGATCGGGATGCAAGGTTCACAGGCAGGTTTTGGACTTACTTGTTCAATTTGTTGGGCACAAATTTGAAGTTTTCAATGGCAAACCATCCCCAAACTGATGGCCAAATCGAACGAATCAATCATCTGCTAGAAGAGTACTTGAGGCATTTCATGACTACGAGTCAACAAAATTGGGCTAAGTTATTAGATTGTGGACAGATGTCTTACAACTTGCACAAGTCTTCATCCACGGAGAAGAGTCCATTTGAGATCGTTTTGGGCAGGCAGCCAAGGCTACGTACGAAGATGGTACAGCAAAAGACTGGTGGGAAATGTCCTGCGGCATATCGTTATGGCTTTGATAGGCAAATGATGATGGATGAAGCTGCAGACAGTTTGAAAGTGGCACAGAAACGCATGAAGAAATATGCTGATCAGCATAGGCGTCCGTTAGAGTTCAAAGTGGGTGACAAGGTATTGCTGAAACTTACTCCGCAAATATGGAAAAAGATAGATAGCAGGGTAAGGCATAGAGCCTTGGTTGCGAGATATGATGGTCCATTCGAAGTGGTTGAAAAGGTAGGCGAAGTTGCTTACCGTTTGAAGCTGCCCGAGAGAATGAAGATACATCCCACATTCCATGTGAGTTATCTGCGGCCTTATGTGGAATATCCTGAAGATCCGGATAGGCACAAAATCAAGAAAGCTCCTCCTGAAGTGCACAATCAGATTGAGGACGAGATTGAGAAAATTCTGGACCACCGGGTACTTGGGATGCACAAAAAGAATAGGCATACAAAGTTTTTGATTCAATGGAAAGGCAAGCCCGAGTCAGATGCAACTAGGGAGAAAGGGAATTCATTGTGGAAATTTGGAGATCAAATTGAGGACTACTTGAGATCAACCTCAACGAGGGCGTCGAGTTCAACTAGTGGGGGTGATTTGTTAGCCCCTAATATTGAGACTTGACGGATGTCGGGCAGAATTCATGTCAAGGGCTTGTGCATTGCCCCTTGACATGGGTTCGTGAAAGTGTTGGCAAGCAATGTAAAATGCTGGGCGTGTATCTAAGTTGGTGATGGACTTAGGCAAGGCAGCTAGGCAAGGCAACTTGAGTGTTGGCAAGAAAGCCTTGGTTCGTGGGCATCGACAATGGCAAACGGAAGCATGGCACTTGACAAAGGCAAGCGCAGATCAGTGGGACGACTTGATATATAGCAGGGCGTGACTATGAAATTAAGGGCGAGGCAAGGTCCAAGGCAAAGCTGGGCTGGAGACAAAAAACGTGGGCAAAGCTGGAGGCAAGTGTGCATGGTATGTGACGAAGTGGTGTGCAAGGCATGTGCTTGGAAGTTGAAGACATGTGCCAAGCACATGAGCTGTTGGCTCCAAAGAACTGAAGATAAGGCCATTTCGTGGGAAGGGTTTGAATTTCGAATTCAAACATATTTGGCTCCTTATTTTAGTTAAAACATGTGCATAGCACATGGTAGAAACTGCCCATAACTGCCACTTTGTAAACTGCCATTGGCAACCCCTTGTTATATGTTGTATTTCGTTTTTGGCTAAGGCAAGAAGCATAACATATGTGAGCCAAGTCTAAAACGTGAGTCCTTTGTATATTCTGCAAGAATTAATAAATGTTGGATTTTTACCCGTAAATTCTGTGTGTGTTCTTAGTTTGGCTAAAGTCTGAAATTTTTAAGTCAGGCTGTGTGTGCGCGAAAAAGTTAAGGCTGAGTGGATGTGTTTTGCTGCTGCCGTGCAGTGTCAATCTTTACGAAAAATTGGTCATGTAACACCTCCCATAGAGCTTGCCATAAAATTACATTTCGGTTTCGGACTCGAAAACTACTATTCAAAAAAACAATTTTCCAAACACCTCAACTTGTCAACTTTTTAGACTCCCAAAATTCCACAGCGAAACAAGTGAGAAACAGTTGGAAGTGAGAGAAACAATAATATCATAACAAACCAAAAAGCATTAAGCAAACGATCAAATTCAACTCCTCAACAAAAGTCTCCATTTCTCTTTCCTCTCTCACTTTTTCTTCCAAAATTTTCCACGCATCCTAAACTGCTGATGTTGGTTTTCCTTGTTTCTCGTACATCACGTGCTTAGCACGTGCCTTTAAGATCTCGCCGACGGTGGCCTTCCATTACTTCCGGCCTTTAAGATCTCACCGACGGTGGCCTGCCATTACTTCCGGCGACACCATTTACCCTCCTCGTTAATGGGTTCAAACCCAATTGTAGTTTCTGGGTCCTCAACCACCAGGACGACCCGACCCAACAACAACAAGAACAAGGACAACAACGATCCATGTGTTAGCTCTTCAGCGTTTGTGTTTTTAATTGGTTCATTCATCATTTTGGGCACAATTGGTGGGCTGTATGTTCGGTTTTTGATGACCCCAAATGTCCATGCTGGACTCTCTGCCATTGGATGTAAAGAGGATGATGAGGGTTCATGGTCCATTGGTGTTTTTTATGGTGATTCCCCCTTTTCACTCAAACCTATTGAAGATGTAAGCTTTTTGACATTGTATTGATTTGTTTCTTCTTTACCCTTTTGCTGAAATTGGGGTAAACGGTTAAGTTTTATGCACTACCGGTGTAAGATATATTGGCACACAGGTTATTTATTAGGTAATTATAAGTACATTTATTGATAAACATTAATTGATAATTGGTAAAAATAGTAACTAACCAGCTAATATATGTTCAAAATCACTCTGTGTAAAAAATTTATGTGCATTGTATTTAGCTTAAATCTTTTTTCTCCAGATGATCTGCTGTTTTGAGTTAGGTTTCATTTTGGCCTAAATTTTATAGTTTTGTACTGATTTTTGAATTTTTGAGGTTCTAGGTTTTATTTGTATTTTTAAATGAGTAAATTTTGGTGATTATTTTGAATATAATTGGAGAACTTCAGGCTAATTGCATGTAAAGATGTAAGCTTTTCGTATTTTATGATTTCAGGTAAATGGGGTTTTTAGATCATCTTAAGTCTGCTTTCTTGAGTTGGGTTTCATTTTTGCTCAAATTTTCAGCTTTGTACTGTTTTGGTTTGAATTTTGATTTTTTGAGGTTCTGGGGATTCTGAATATTTGGTAATTGGTCAAGCTTAGGTGAAAGGATCTTAGGGTTAGTGATTTATTGCTTTTGGTCATGTCCTGCGTTGACCTCCCGATGGACCTGTCTGGTCTGTAGGTGTGAAACCATGGTAAGTGAGGGAATTAGAAGAGAACGAGGTAGAACTAAAATCAGAGTTTAAATGGAGTAACGTGGTCAGTGAGGATATATATAGCCGACCCAACATCTTTGGGACTGAGGCGTAGTTGTTCAGGTGGAAGGTTTCAGGCTAATTGCATATAAAGATGAGTATCTTCAATAATCTTTCGCGCAAAGTTTGAATTTTTTTAAGGCTTAAGGTTCTGGGTTTCTTGGAATTAATTGGTGTATAACTTTTGTTTCTGGAAATTTTTGGCAGATGAATATATGGAGGAATAAGAGTGCGGCATGGCCAGTAGCCAATCCTGTTATCACCTGTGCTTCAGCCTCTGTGGCTGGTTTTTCCAGCAATTTTGTTGCTGACCCCTTTCTTTATGTTCAGGTAACCTTTTTTTCTCTCTATTTTCACCTTTTAATTCGTTGATCATTGACTGAGTAGTAGTATCTATAAATGTTTCTCCACAGTAAATAGGTTTGTAGATTTGTGAGATGGGATTAACATGAAGCATCTTTAACTCCTTTTAGGATGGGAAAGATGACAATTATTTCTTAACAATATTCTTTTAGCTCCTTTTGGCTTTGCTTTACTTTGCAAGATTTTACATTTATTCATGCTGTGAGTATGCCCATCCTTTTGAGTTAATAATGTAACGAGGCATGGTTTAACTTAGGGTAGAAAGAAAGAAAATAAGAGGAGCTTGACCTGCGTTCTCTTTTAGTCCTAATTTTTATAACCTTTGTTTTATTAGCAATTTTCTTACTTGATAATAAAATAGCAACTTTTGGTATACCTAGGAAGTCATATCAAAACATATGTTTGAAGTTGTTTATATATTAACATATGCAATTTTCTTTTATTTTTGTTTTTCCTTTCCTTCACTGAGCCGAGGGTCGATTGGAAACAGCCTCTCTGCCCTTTCGAGTAGGGGTAAGGCTCGTCTACATATTACCCTCCCCAGACCCCACTTTGTGGGACTATACTGGGTATATATATATATATACACACACACACACACACACACCTGTCAACCATTCTTTTTGAAAATGAACCTATGAAACGTTCTTGTATCTCTTCTTCTAATGTAACCCAGTCTAAATATGTCCTTAGTCCCATGCTCGTCAAATGGAAGGGAGTTAGAGCTCGTTTGGACATAAGAAAGTTTTCGCTTTTTTTTTTTCCGAATTTTTTTCATTTTTTTACGAAATCAGTGTTGGTTTTCACTTGAAGATACATTTTGGATTTTTCGAAAATTTAAAGAACTCCAAAAAGCTGATTTCTAATATTTTCACTCTAGATCACTCACAAAACTTCAATAACAACCCAAAATTATATTCATGTCCAAACACAACTCTAATTTTCAATTATCATTTCACTTGAAAATTTTTTCCACTTTTTTTTTTTGGAATTTTACAATTCTTATGTCCAAACGCCCACTTAGTATAGCATTCATCTAAACCAACTAATCTTTCAGTTTTTTCTCTTCAATAACTTGTAAGAAGTTTCTTCGAATTAAGCCTTAATGACTCTGCTTCTTCCCTGCGAAATGGAATGGCGGATTTGTTTTTAAGAGCAGTTAACAACGTATTTTATCTTTTATAGGTAAGCAGAAGTTTTTGTTTAATTGCACCAATGGTTTTCAACATTGCACTAGAAATACACCTAAATGGTCAAGCACATCCAAAAGCACATTTATTCAATCTCACTTGTTTCAATCAAAGTTAGACATTGTTATCTACCAACAACAACAACAACAACAACTACTACTACCCAGTATAGTCTCACAAAGTGGGGTCTGGGGAGGGTAATATGTAGACGGGCCTTACCCCTACCCGAAAGGGCAGAGAGGTTGTTTCCAATCGACCCTCGGCTCAGTGAAGGAAAGGAAAAACAAAAACAAAAACAAAAACAAAAGAGCATTAGTAACTCCAGCAGAAATAGCATAAATAATTATCTAAACATAAGAACCATAAATAAAATACCATGCAATAATATGGAGACACAATCCAATACACAAATCATCAATGGATAGCCCTGCCAAGCCTCACCCAACCCCGGGTGAGGAGTACGAAAAACTCTAGGAGCCCCTATCCTACAACCCTGATACTAGACCTCCAGACTCTAGGAGACATTGTTATCTACCCTTTCTACATATTACCAAAACAACAACAACAACAACTACCCAGTATACTCCCACCAGGTGGGGTCTGGGGAAGGTAATATGTAGACAGCCTTACCCCTACCCAAAAGGGCAGAGAGGCTGCTTCCAAGCGACCCTCGGCGCATAGGACAGAATGAAAAGCTGCATTGGAAAACAAAGATAAAGTTAGGAACCAAGGCAAGACAAAACACAATAACAAAACAAAGCATAAGTAATCCTGCAGAAATAACGTAAATGATTATGTAAACATAAGAAACATAAATACCGTCGCATGCGACAATAACAAGCGACAACTATCATATTACCAACCAAGAGGGGACCTACGCTAAAACACTAGTCATCTACGGGTAACCCTACTATCCCACACCCAACCCCGGGTGGGGCGAACGAAGGACTCTAAGAGCCCCTAGCCTGCAACCCTGATCCTAGACCTCCAGACTCCCCTACCAAAACATTATTCTTATGAATTATCCTATACCTTGTACAATAATTATATATTACCTACTTTTATATCCCAACCAAACACTGAAAAATGATCCAGAAGATGATTTTCTAACTCCATATCATAGGCACCCTATATTCCACTCTCATTCCACTCAAAACATAAGTAGTTATTGCCAGGGATTCTCTTTTAGTTCACCAACATAGAAAGTAAAAAGAAAGCCTTGATTAAATTAGTCGCCATTAAAAGAGTCCGAGTTTCAGAATGTTATTGGGTGCATCATTTATGATCTATCTGGCCTATTTTGCATAAGTAGCATCACATATATGACGTGTCTGTTTGGTGCTATTTGATATTTTATGTGAGTTATTTTCTTCTTGGGTGTTACGGCTCTGCTGGATAATTTAGTTTTCTCTCCTTTACTGCCTGCAGGAGCTTGATTTGTTTTTTATTTGTTAACCTAAATTCTAAACTTCTCTTGCATTTCGATGTGGCGTGGAACATCCATAATCTGACGTTTGATTATATAATTCAGGGAGATGTCCTTTATATGTTCTTTGAAACAAAAAATTCAATCACAATGCAAGGGGATATTGGAGTTGCAAGAAGTACCGACAAGGGAGCATCATGGGAGCAGTTAGGCATCACTTTGGATGAAGACTGGCATCTGTCCTATCCTTATGTCTTTGACTATAATGGCAATGTAAGTTCTTGACCATATTAACTACTAGCACGTCGTGCAACTCAATTCCATTCTAAACAACGTTAGACTTGTTATGATAAAATCCAGAAGTTTGTTCCGTAGAAAGTTTAATTTGGAAAAAGAGGGTCGCACCCAAGGGTGTGGGCTAGTGGTTAATGAAGTTGGAGGAGAGACATGTGGTCAGGTTCAAATCTTAGCGGAGGAAAAAATATTTGAAATATTAGGTGATTTTTTCCCATATGCCAAAGCCGTGGTAGGATGAGTTACCAATACCTGTGCTGGTGGAAGTAGCAGGTACCCGGTGGAATAGTTGAGGTAATAGTTGAGGTGTGCACAAGTTGGCCTGAACACCATTGTCATCTCACAAAAAAAAAAAAGATGGGAAAAGATGGTCCATGGGGAAGGGAAGGAAATTAGAATGCTGGATCTGTGAGTATCATGTGCAGGCTAGTGGTAGCATGTGTGAGCGTTCATATTTGCTTGTAGATGCTTTAGAATTTGTAGAACACATTATCGGAAGAACAAAACTGGAAGATTTCTAAGTGTCATCTTACTAGAATTTTGTGTGATGACATCTATAAGCCGTGGTAGGATGAGTTACCAATACCTGTACCCGGTGGAAGTAGCAGGTACCCGGTGGAATAGTTGAGGTGTGCACAAGTTGGCCTGAACGCCATTGTCATCTCACAAAAGAAAAAAAGAGATGGGAAAAGATGGTCCGTGGTGAAGGGAAGGAAATTAGAATGCTGGATATGTGAGTATCATGTGCAGGCTAGTGGTAGCATGTGTGAGCGATCATATTTGCTTGTAGACACATTATCGGTAGAACAAAACTGGAAGATTTCTAAGTGTCATCTTACTAGAATTTTGTATGGTTTTGATAGCATGTAATGATATAGATGGTTATGCTCTTATATGATTTTATTATTCAATTTTCAAAATGCCAAATATAAAGATGCCTATACAATTTCTATTACTTTAATTTTCGGTCTTCGTACATTTTTGTGGCAAAAGTCTTGCTGCTTGTCAGCAAATACGAATCTTTGGCACCATTATTTTTTACTTGCTTACAACTATCATTTAAGTTTAACTTTCTTGGCCTAGTGATTGATATTTTCATCAATTGTATTGTTGCTTACAGATCTATATGATGCCTGAGGGAAGAGCAAAAGGACAACTTCGTCTTTATCGAGCTGTAAAATTTCCCATGGAATGGACACTGGAAAAGGTCGTAATGAAAAAGCCTCTTGTTGATTCATTTATAATTCCACATGATGGGAAATACTGGCTGTTTGGTTCTGATCATAGAGGTATTGGTACAGAGTATAATGGTCAGTTGGAGATCTGGTACAGCACCTCACCACTTGGTCCTTGGAAACCACATAAGAAAAATCCTATCTATAACACAGATAAGAGCATGGGAGCCCGAAATGGAGGTAGACCCTTTTTATTTGATGGTTATCTTTATCGTGTTGGCCAAGATGATGGTGAAACATATGGACGGAGAATACGTCTCTTCAAAGTAGAAGTTTTAACCCCTAATATGTTCAAAGAAGTTGAAGTCCCGTTGGGCCTTAAAGCCTCAAATAAGGGACGAAATGCCTGGAATGGCGCCCGCAGCCATCACCTTGATGTGCAGCGACTAAGCTCTGGTAAGTGGATTGGAGTTACGGATGGGGACCGAGTGCCTTCGGGAGATGCAAGTCGACGGTTTAATTTAGGCTGTGCATCAGTTTTAGGTGTTGCAGCCCTGGTTATATTGTTTGGTATGTTAGTTGGAGCTGTTAGAGGTTTAGTTCCACTAAGTTGGTGCCCACATGATTTTGGAAAGAGGAGTGATGCATCGTTGGATTGGGAACAGTCAAACTTATTTTCTTCTAGAATGAGACTATTCTGCAGCCACTTGAATAGAGCAAGCTCATCTCTCCGTACCAGAATAAAACCAAACACTTGCAGTGGAAGCTCGGTTCTAGCTTTAACATTTTTAGTAATAGTGGTGTTAATGTGTACTGGAGTTAAATACATATATGGAGGCAGTGGCGCACATGAAGCTTACCCCTTGCATAGTCAGTATTCTCAGTTCACTTTATTAACAATGACCTATGATGCTCGGCTTTGGAATCTTAAAATGTATGTCAAGCATTATTCAAGGTGCTCTTCAGTGCGTGAGATTGTTGTTGTGTGGAACAAAGGACAACCTCCAGAATTGAGTGAGTTTGATTCTGCAGTGCCGGTGAGGATTAGAGTAGAGGAAAAAAACTCACTGAATAATCGATTCAAGGTTGACCCTTCCATAAAGACAAGATCTGTTCTTGAGCTCGACGATGACATTATGATGCCCTGTGATGACGTTGAGCGAGGATTTAAGGTATGGCGTGAGCATCCTGAACGAATTGTAGGTTTTTACCCCCGACTAGCAAATGGAAGCCCTTTGAAATACAGAGCTGAAAGTCATGCTCGGAAGCACAATGGATATAATATGATTCTAACTGGAGCGGCCTTCATTGATAGTAAAATGGCTTTTGAAATTTACTGGAGCAAAGAGGCTGCAGCAGGTAGGGAAATAGTGGACAATCTTTTTAATTGCGAGGATGTGCTGTTAAACTTCTTGTATGCAAATGCAAGCTCTTCAAATACAGTTGAATATGTGAAACCCGCATGGGCAATTGATACTTCAAAGTTTTCTGGTGTCGCAATTAGTGGAAATACGCAGACGCACTATGCCCTTCGAAGCAGTTGCCTTGAGAAGTTCTCCGAAATATATGGGAGCATAAGCAATCGAAAGTCAGAGTTCAACCACCGAATGGATGGTTGGGATGTATAGCCAGAAGAAAATTCTAACATCAGATTGAAGTTAGCACAGCAGTTTTCTGTTTTTCACTCTTCCCTGTTGGTATAATTTTGGTTTTATGATTGTCAGTTTTCCCTCCTTTGTGAAGTTTGCTTTGGGGAGGACTCCAGGTTTAAGTAGTTTTGTCAGTCTTAAGTGTAAATTAGTTTAGAAGCATATGTTGATAGTTCTTTGTCATCCTTTTATCAGATGTGTAGTTCACTCAAATTTTCTTGTTCAGATGCAGTTGTTTATAGTTCTTTGCCATATTTCTATCAGAATTGTTCCCTTAGATATTTATGTTTTGTTTTTATGCAAAATAGTGAAATCCATTTTTGAGCTTTTTAATAGCATCTCTTGTGTTTCTTCAGTTGAAATGAAGTTGTAATGGTAAGTACCTCTTAGTGATTCTTCTTTTGATTCTTGGGATTAGCTTAGCATTCTAACTACCAGAGAAAAAATATTATTATGATGGAGAAAAGGATAGAACAAAAATATTGTTAAGCACTAGCCTCTTTGACAACCTCATCCTATGTCGATGTTGTCATTCCGTCACTAAGGGGTCGTTTGGTTTGATGGATAATAAAAAATAATTACGGGATAAAATTTTTGTTCTGCGTTATCCCTTGTTTGGTTACTAATTTTGGGATAAGTTATTCTCGGGATAACTTATACCTATTAGAGGGTGGAATTAATCTCGGAATAAATTATCCCATGATAAAGCAATAAAATTGACAATCTCAGGATTAATATAACATACTAAATATAAAAAGAATACTAAGATAACTTATCCCAGCATAACTAAAATCTTAATATAACTAATCCCAATATAATTAAGGGAAACTTACAGAAATATCCCTTATAAGTTTCAACTTACCAACCTCTAGCCAATATTTCAAAAATCAAAATAAACAAGGAATTTTTTTAATGGGTATAGTCGAAATTCATTGAAAACATATAGATAAGTCAATATACAAAATTTGAGGAAGATTGAAGGTGATTTGGACTGGTTTTGTATCAAAATTTATAATTAAATCAATGTCAAAAAATTCTTCTGTGACACAGGTACCACGCATGTATCTCACAGACAGATATACATGGATATATATGTGATACACAATCGATACAAATATGATACATATGTGATACACAGTGTGATACACGTATTCTTTTTTTTTATATTCAGTTTTTACTTCAAAGTTTCAATTCAAACCACCTCAAAACTTCAGCAAATCATCCTAAAACTGAGATTCAAGCCCCTTAAGATATACCCAATCTATTCTAATAGCACCCACTCAAAAGAAAGTAAAAATTTGATATTTTTTTGCTACAAATAGCTAATTGGCCATTTTGGCTAATATTAATAATATTTTATCAATTGGCCAATTTTTATAATAAGCTACTTCTAAATGGACATAGCTAATAATTTACTTATAATTAATCACAACATAACTTGTATTCAAACCAAATGACCCCTTAACAATGTAGTTAGTCATAGTTTCCTCCTTTGAAAGGTTGGTTTGCCCCGTCTTGTTCAGTCTGTCATTCTTAATCAGAGCTTTCTTTACATGATTACCTAATTAAGTAATCCTTTTTTTGGGTAATTAAGTATGCCTTTCATTGGTATTGAGGTGTTTGTTTTCTCTCATACGTTTCAGTCTAACTAACATGGAGTTACCTAGGGGGTTAGCTAGTTGTGTTTTACATAGATGAGACTTCCTAATGATAGGAGATGGATTAGAAAAGGAAAATTACCAGCTATGTTCATTTAGAAGCAACTTATTATAAAAATTAGCCAATTGATAAAATATTATTAATACTAGCCAAAATGGTCAATTAGCTATTTATAGCAAAATAATATTAAATTTTAACTTTATTTTAAGTGGGTGCTATTAGAATAGATTGAGTATATCTTAAGGAGCTTGAATCTCAGTTTTGGAATGATTTGGTGAAGTTCTGAGGTGGTTTGAATCGAAAATTCGAAGTGAAAACTGAATATGAATAAAATGATACGTGTATCATACTGTGTATCACATATGTATCATATTTGTATCGATTGTGTATCACATGTATATCCATGTATATCTGTGTATGAGATACATGCGTGATACATGTGTCACAGAAGAATTTTTTTGAAATCGATTTAATTATGAATTTTGATACAAAACCAGTCCAAATCACCTCCAGTCTTCCTCAAATTTTGTATATTGACTTATCTATATGTTCTCAATGAATTTCGACTATAACCATTAAGAAAATTCCTTGTTTGTTTCGATTTTTTAGAATATTGACTAGAGATTGGTAAGTTGAAACTTAAATGAAACATTTCTGTAAGTTTCCATTAGAAAATGGCGAACTAGTGTTGTTTGTTAATCCAAAAGCCATCCTTTTTGCATATAAGCTTACCCAAAGTTTTGCAAAAAGATACTTCAAAAGTTATCCAGTTTCTTTTGGAGTCTTTATATATTTTGTTTTCAATATTGAGCCAAAGGTTTATTAGAAATAGTCTCTTTATTTTTTCAAAGTAAGGATAAAGTCTACGTACACATGGTCCTCCCAACACTCCATTTGTGGAATTCCACTGGGTTTAATATTGTTGTATAATACCTTCACTGCTAAAAAAAAGGAGGAAAACTGATTGCCAAATCCGACCGATATTTGTTGGTAAATGGAAAAAATCGACCAATTCGTGGTGGTCGGTAGTCATATGATCGGTAGAGACAACCGGCCGACTTCGGTCGGTATTTTCTGATCGATTTTGGCAGGTCAATTAAATTCCAAAAAAGAAAAAAAGTTATCGAAATATTTAATTAAAAAATGCACCATCTGGGAATCAAACATGGCTCTGTACTGTGGCAGGATACTATTCTACTACTAGACTATTGCATTTTATTTTAAAGCTGACTTTTATTTATTTATACTCTTTATAATTGCATTTTCGAGCAAAAATAACCGACTGATGTCAAATATTGGGATCTACCTAAAGGCATCTTTAGTGATTGCAACTCTCGCTTCACTAGCAACTTTTGGACTAAGCTTTTTAAGTACCTCGGGACCAAATTGAGCCAAAGTTCAAGTTTTTATCCGCAATCTGATGATCAGACAAAGTGGTTCAATGGCGTGCTAGATGAATATCTCCGCCATTTTGCTACCGGGTTGCAGAAGAATTAGGTGAAGCTTCTGGATGTTGCTTAACTGTATTTCAATTCACAAAAAACTCTAGTACAAACAAAAGCGCTTTTGAAATTATTACCGGACAACAACCGCTACTCCCGCAAATTGTGAATTCCTCAAACATGTCTATATCTAGTCGAGCTGCTAGCTTATCGAAGGAATGGAAGCGAAATTTGGAGATAGTGCAGAGCTATCTTGTCAAACCCCAAAAGCGAATGACATGCTGATCAAAATTATTGTTGTTGAATACCAAGTAGGAGACAAAGTGATGGTGAAAATCCTAAAGCGATACTTATTTGCATTGGTCCATGACCCTCGCCTATTACAAAAATACATTGGACTCTTGTCCATTGAGAGCGCATTAGGAAAGTTGCATACCGGTGGATACCCCAGCCTGGTGGAAGATTCATCTGGTCTTCCATTTCAGCCTTCTAAAACCTTTTTGGGAAGACATGGAGGATCCTTCACGGAGCCAACTCACCCGACCAAGTATGCAAGGCCCTAATTCAACCGAAAAAAGGCATGTAGAAGTTATTCTCGATAATTAAGTGGTACATGCTTCAAGGGAAGATCACCAAGAGTCCTTGATGAAATGGCAGGGCTATGATGCAGAAGAGAATACTTGAGAGAAGGGATCAAATCCCAAAGCCTACAAAAGCCTAATTGATGATTATCTTGCAAGTAAGGTACCGAGGACGTCACCAAGGTGAGGGAGAATTTCATGGGTGGATTTTCAACCATGCCCCATGACTCCTTGGACGTGCCTCATGGCGTCCTAGCAAACCATCCAACGCCTAGCGTCATGGATGGCTCTATGGTCTTGGCCGCGCCAAATGACAAGCGCGTTTGTGCCTATGTCGCGCCACTGATAACCCTTGCCAGCGCCCAGCCACTAGCAGATGCCTACAACACCGTACATACAGACAACAACGTGCGCACAGACTCTGATGCTAAAGACAAGGTTTATGCCAACGAACTTGCTTCTGCCTTATAGGAATCTAAGTCCTTCTCAGTGTAAATATAGAGTAGTTTTATTTTATGTATTTTCATTATCTCTCTAGCTTAGTTAGGTCAAGTACTCTAACTTTGATTTATATTTTTAAGAATTATTAGGGGGAATAAAAAAAAATCAAACTTTCAAGAAAGCAAATAATTTTCTGTACCGGTGTCTCTACCTCGACACCGTGTTGCTATTATGTAATAGCTTTCGTTAATGCAATCAAGCTTTCTTTCATTCATTTTCTTTTTTGTTCTCTCAGTTGCTCTTGATATTGGTTTTTTCCCACGACATTGACAATTTCGTCTAGTGTACGGAGGGACCCCAATTAACGGATAGTAACTGCACGGACATCGGTTGCTTAGCCTTACGTCGCCCTTCCGAAAAATCTCAGAAAGGCGATACGTAACAGTAAGCATGAGCGAAGAGTATTAGGTCTATAATACGTAGTCATATCTTCTTGTGTGAGTACTTTTACAACTTAAATTCACATACTGGTCACAAGACAAAAATTTATACAAAACTATATTTTGCTGGTATATTCCAGCTAAGGTCGAAAAAACTAGTTTGGTGAGCAATCGAAATATGAAAGCTTATACTTAAATAATGTAATATGGTCATGTCAATGATAATTATACATTGCCATATTAATTTAAGGCCTCTGTCCAATTATGAATGTAAATTTTCTCGGTTTCATCTTCAATTAAAGTTTTCTTAACCTTTCGAAGATCTTGTGTAAATTTTTAATGTGATCGCTCTTGTCCCCAACACATACACAAGATACATGTACATCTCACCCCCTACGTAAAGAGTTGAGGGGGAGGGGGCGCAATTGGAAATTAATGATGAAAAATCTTAAATTCAACCCTAAAATGTACTAATTCTCCTTTCTCTTTTAAGGTAGATGTCATAGCATGATTTGCCACCTAAGATTCTGACATATATTAACTCCAAAGTTTGACCAATCATTTATAGTGTACTTTTATTTTGAACCTAATTGAATTATTTACATCAACCCACAAAGACCCCCTTCTTTTTATTTTTAAAAAATGGATCGGAGGTAGTAATAATTTTGGGGAAGAATTATAATCAACAATTAACCTCCTTTTGAACGTTCCCCAATTAAGAACTTAGGACCAAGAGAAATGGTTGCTTGTATAATGATAGCAAACTAACTTAAAAGTCTAAATCAAAGAAACTAGAATTTGTCCATATAATGCATAACCATAGCTAATAATTTAGTAAAAAGTTTTTTCTTTGTTCCAAAATTGGTAAAGTACTCACGAACACATTTTACCTCAATTCATTCCATAATTTACTTTCGAATAGCTAAAGTAAAATAATAAGTATGATTCCGTTAGCATGCAAAAAGAGAGAAAGAGCAACTTGGTGTACGAACCATCCCGTATTAACGTAGGTTCCGGATAAGGACACTACCTCAATGAATGTGATGTAACTAGCCTGCTCTGATGCAACTATCAGTGATTGATTTCACGGCTCGAATCCATGACTTATTGATCACACGAAAATAACTTTATCGTTGTTCCAATGCTCCCCTTCAGTATGCAAAAGGAGAATGAAGGCTAAAAAAAGAGAGAGGAAAAAGCCTTCTTATTTTTTATTTTTTATTTTCAGCTATAATAATTTTAGATTCTTCTTTTTTCAGATCTGATTAAATTCAGTCATCTAAATGTTTTTGCACGAATAGTAAGTAGTTAGAAAATAAGTGAAGTGTTATGAAACAATAAAAGAAGAAGAGTATTGTAGACCAAAGTGGAGAGAGAAGGAATTCTCATTAATAGTTTGGGATCATTTACAATGGGGTAGGACCCCTCTATTTATAGGAGGAAAAATGACTTAGCCTCAAAGTAAAACTCTCTACAAGATAGACATTCACTCCAAATAGAATTCTATTCTTAACACTCTCCCTTGAACGTCTACTCAATAAGTAATGTGCCTCGTCAAAACGTTAACTAAAACAAAACCCAATGTGAAAAAAATTCTAGAAAAGGAAAAAGAGTACACATGTTTAGAAATGCGCCTATTGGTTGCCTCGTTAAAAACCTTGCAAGGAAAACCCAGTGGGACAAAACTTGTAAGGGAAAACACGCATTAACTCCCCCTGATGAGAGCATCAATTTACATCCTTGAGCCTTCACATTCCAATCTTGTGCGCCATCTTCAAGAGATCGTTGGTAGAGATTTGATAAATAAATCAACCATATTGACTTGAATGAATATTCTGCACTTTGAAATCATCATTCTTGATAGATATATAACATCTTCATATATATCGTGGAATGACTCTTCAATATCTCCATAGAGGTATTCTCAATGCCATCATGCTTATAGTTATAGCAAGATACATATGTACACAAATTGCACTTAGGATGTGATACTTCAGGACCAAGAATTGTATATGCTTCAAGCAATCTTTCAAGTTAATTCATATAAGCCATATAATAGACTTTAGATGCATATCAAGTTTTATGTCATGCTAGACATATAAGATATCGGAAACTGATTGCACATACCATTGACTTTATACTTTCAAGTGATTGAACTACATGTCCAAAACTACATGTCTTTCATACGGAATCAATTCTACTTGAATTGTATCTCCTCCATTTGGCCAATACTTTTGTGTCTATATTCGATAGACTTAAGATCCTCATCTATACTCAGAGCTATGATAGATGTCATCGACAAATATTTTATATCAGTACCAATAAATTTTCATAAAGACATAACATATAGATCTTTTCATTCATATATTCAGGTACCTGAATCTCTCATGAGATTTTATGAACTGTTATGTCACGTGAACTTCTAGATCAGTTGCCTCATTTATTATGATCACTTTGATCATTTGCTCATCTTCTTTATCAAGAAGTTCTATTTGAAACCGATTTGTCTATGCGCTTTAAGCGTACCATAGACTTTGTCATTTTAGGACTTAATATGAGGATTTGCAATGAGAATATAATTACTTTCTTTGGGTCAATAAATATGTATGGCATGCTTTGCAATATATTGCAAATGAATTATCCTTTTATGAACTTCAAGTTCATATTATGATATTCGAGGATCTATATATACAAATGATAATATGTTCCATGTAACTTTTTCTCAATTGTTTATCATGTCTTCCCCTCATGTTAGAAAAACTAACTTGTTTCCTCAACTTTGGGAATCCATCTTTGTGCATTATCATGTTAATATACACTGCACATCAATAATAATAAGATAAAATTATTTGGTTCCGGACTTTGAACCACTTGTGAGGGGAGAATATAATATACTCTCGTATATAACATATGTCAAATTAATATAGATAACTTTGTTCTCATATACAATAGTTTAGCTAATAAGTGGAGGCACTCAATAAATTATTTTGCTAAACTAGTCGTGATGTAAACCAACTTATCAAGATGAACTTCTTGAATAGAAAATCTGGAAATTATGCTCGAAATTAAATTACCTCGCAAGCACCGGCCTGATTGCAGGTTAATAATAATCGCACATGTAACCATCTCATAGATGCATCTTATGTGGTATACATGGCAGATGAATGGGCCTTAATTCACCTTTGGTATTTCCAGCATTCATGGGATTCAATCCCAATTTTAGTTGGTATATTAATTAGTGAGAAAAGCAATATAAGAGAATTCATAAAGAACTTTCTAGTTCTTTAATATTTACCCATGTGAATTCTCTATTATTTTTGCACATCATATTTAAATTGATATAGCTAAACTGATTATGCCAACTGAATAAATTATCAATATTGATAAGTTCATGTTTACACCATGACATGTGCAATTATCAATAAACTCCATATTTATTATGATATGAGTTTTTATATCAATAAATATCCACTTTTATTGTGGCATTCTTTTATTTGTGTAGTACAAAGTGGAAAATAAAGCGGGTAGCTTTTCACATACATATTATCCCGCTACAAGTTTTAGTAATAGAAGATACTAAATCTTTCCTTTATTTATAGTCTCAATATAATCAACCGCTTTCGCGTATACTTTGGAAACTGAATAAGTTTCTTTGAGACTTACTACAACACAATACCTTATTGGTAATCAATTGTGTTTCTCCAAAATAATATAATTGGCTCTTGCAGAGTTCTCAATTAATTTGGTACTACCACATATTCATGAACATCCATATGGTGAATATCTCTTTTAAAGATTAAGTTATACCATTATGGTCATGGTCAAAATTATATGCAAGATATGTTTCTTGTATTATCGTTGTCCTTTAATAATCATATTTCCAAAATATTTTGTCGTACAATAGGTACGTGACCAATGATCATTCATGCCATAATAATGACATTATTATTATTTTTATCTCAAACCTCCTTCTAGAGGTGAGTGTGGTATATTCAATACCAATAGCACGTTCATATTCTTCCAAAAATGAATATGTCTCTTTATAAATCAGATGTTGTCACATTCCCATCATGAATGGACCATAAACATCTGTATGTGCTATATAAAATTTCATGTCAAATCGATGACAGATATTACTTTCACAGAGTGAAGGATTATTTTGAGAATCCTTATTATTCTCATTATCACAATGATGACGATTATAATTTCGTCTATTGCCGCGTCCACATCCATTGATACCTTCACAGTAATAATTTTGTCTTCTTTCAGACTTATCACATACTGCTATCACATTCTCTATAGGGAATGAGAATGGAGCAAATTCAATGGGACATATTTTTAATTCTTTTCCCACAATCATACATGAATTTGATCATGGCAAGACATAAAAAATTTACTACTTTGGGTGGTTACAATATCTTTCAAGCTCCATTAGAGTTGCAATCAAAATTTGTCTTTGCTTGTATTTAAAATCAAATTATAGAATTACAAGAATTTGAAAGATAAAAGTAAAATACTTACCTTAAATCAAGAATTTAATCTTGAAGGAAGTTCATAGAATAATTAACAATCATTATGCTCGATCCCAAAGCTTCTACTCAATTGGTTAGAATCTCATCTTATAACGTGTTATGAAACAATAAAAGAAGAAGAGTATTGTAGAGCAAAGTAGAGAGAGAGAGAGAGGGAATTCTTATTGATATTTTGGGATCATTTACAATAGGGTAAGACCCTTCTATTTATAGGAGGAAAAATGACTTAGCCTCAAAGTAAAACTCTCTACAAGATAGACATTCACACCAAATAGAATTCTATTCTTAACATGAAGCATTTACTAGTAACTACTTTTCAAATTCACTAGTAATGCTCCGATTAATGAAAGTGTTAATTAAGCGTGTCGTTTAAGATAGAGATAAAGGGTAGTTTAGAAAGATATATGGACCATCGATGATGTTGAGGAAACTATAAAGAAGGACAATGAAAATTACACTTCTAGAATATTACTCCCTCTGATTCACAATAAGTGTTCAATTTACTTTTTTATTTTGATTCAAAATAAGTGTCCAATTATGTAATCAAGAAAGAATTCAATTTGTTTTTACAAAATAACTCATATCTACATATCCCTAAAAAGTTTTCTTTCTCCTCACATTAAATATTTAATTAGGGATAGTTTAGTCATACTAGGTATTTTTATATAAGATTTAGTATGTTCTTAATGGGCGTGCTAAAAGCAAATTAGATACTTATTGTAAACAAGAGGGAGTAATGTGAAACGATCCGACCGGCTGTTTTAAGCTCTGGTGCATCGTTCATCAATTTGAGGCCTTGAGTAGATTCACTTCATGTATTACGACTTGTACGTGTGGTTGGAATTGGATTTTAAGAAGTTCGAAGCTGATTTAGAAGGAAAATTTTAATTTCATAAGCTTTAAGTTGGAAGAGTTGACCAAGGTTTGACCTTTGAATAAAAGATATCGGAATCGAGATTTGAAGGTTCCAATAGGCTTGTATGATGATTTAGGACTTGGGCATCTATTTGGGTTGATATCGGGTCGTCCGGAGCATTTCAGTGCCTATTATGGAAAGTTGGCATTTTGGAAGTTGTAAAATTTCATCAGTTTGATTTAAAGTAGATTTTGATGCTATCGATGTTCGTTTGGGGTTTCGAGACTTGGAATAGGTTCGTATCGTGATCTAAGACTTGTACACAAAGTTTGGCGTCATTCCGGAGTGTTTTGATATGATTCGGATTGATTCGTTAAAGTTTAGAAGCTTGAAAGGTTAAAGAAGGATTTTGATCGTCGATTCGTAGTTTTGATGTTATTTGGTGTGATTTGAGGACTATAGTAGGTTCGTTTCATAGTTTGGGACTTGTTGGTAAGTTCGGACGGGAGAGGGGTTGGGGGGGGGGGGGCTCGGGTATGTATCAGATGAGTCGTGGATCTCTTTGGAGCTTGGTTGCATTACTGAAGGGCCTAGGTGCTGATGGAATAGCGCCTGCGGAAAAAAGGGCTGCAAATGGGACTCCGCATAAGCAGTTAGACTAGCTCAGTAGAGGATTTTGCTGGGGGGAAGTTTGGGACCGCCGGTGCGGTCGAGTATTCCCAAAAGGAACTGTGCCTGCGGATGAGGCGTCACAGAAGAATGGGCACAGAAGTTCTGGAGGGGCCGTAGATGCGGTTGGCGACCTTCGCTGGATTCTCATAGGTGCGAGCTTGATTCTGCAGAAGCGACTATGGGATTACAGATGTGATCGACCACAGATGCGAGGCAGTGCTTGGTAGACTTGATTTTTATACGGGATTTAGGCCTATTTTCTTTCATTCTATCTTAGCTTGGGCAATATTTGGAGAGCTTCAAGGGGAGATTTTGATCAACCAATTCAAGGTAAGTAATTCCCATATAATGCTAGTGAAATACATGGATTATTTGTGGATTTAAACATGAAAATTAGTAGAAATTTTTAGATTCTAAAAGAAACCTAGAAATTTGTATATTTGGATTTACCACAAAATTGGACATGAAATTGGGAATAAATCATATATTTGGGTTCGTAATATTATCGGTAAAGTTTATCTTCGAAAAATTTAGGAATCCATGCACGTGGGCCCAAGAATTGACTTTATTGACTTTTCGAGTGGAGCTGGGAATCATTATAAATTGTTAAATTGTAAGTATTGGAGTATATCTTGATTGATTTGTACGTTGTTTGACTAGTTTCGGAATGGTTGGCTTGGAGTTAAGTGTTAGAGCGTTGAAGCGTGTTATGAAACTTCAGACCGAGGTAAGTCTCATGTCTAACTTTGTGAGGGGGAAACTACCCCAAGGTAATGTAATTGTTATGTGCTATTAGTTGTGGGTGCTACGCACGAGGTGATGAGAGTTCATACGTAGCTAAAGCATGTTTATATCTCCCTTTAAGATGTAAATCGCCTTAGTAGTATCATACTCTTTCTGAGATTCAGCCGTACTACCTCGGCATACCGCGTGTTCTATCGCTAATATTCTAAATATTCACGAGATTATCCTTCAATTGATGCCTGAAATTTTATATGGTACTTCTTATCCGTTTGATGCTGGTACTTGATACATCTGAGCTGTTGAGGTAGAGTACAAGACTGAGAAATTCATACCTTTAAAATAAATTTTTGGAAGACTATATAACTTACATATTTACCTCATTATTACTGTGTGCTTCATATCTACTTATGATTTATTATATTTCTTTATTGGACCACTAGTAAGTATCAATATCGACCCCTTGTTACTATTTCTCCGGGGTTAGGTTAGATACTTATCGGGTACGCGTTGATTTACGTGCTCATGCTGCACTTCCGCACTAAATGTGAAGGATCTGACAGGTTCATTTGATGATTATTTTGGTGCGTAGACACAGCTGTTGAGGAGACTTCATATGAGCTGCATTCCAGGCTACACACCACAGTCCACAGAGTCTCCATCGACTATTTTTTTAATCCCGTCTTATTTACATTCTAGACAGAAGTTATATTATTATTGTACTTCATAGTAAATGCTTATGCACTTGTGAAATCAGATTTTTGGGGTTCCTACTGGATGTTCATTATTGTATTTCACGTAATTATTATCATTTCACCTTGTAATTTATATCTTATAGGGAAATAGGAAAAAAATGAAATCATGGGTTATTTATGAGTACTAGACTTTACCCTACTTATTCAATGGGATTCATGATCTCGAAAATAATAAAAAGAGTAACTAAATTGATTAATCATCATTGGTTTACTTGATGGCGATGTTAGGCGCCATCACAACTTATATATTGAATTTTGGGATGTGACACAATCCAAACAAATAATCACAATAGAATATGAGATGAGATGTTGGTTTGAGTTCTCTAGTCTCTTTCCTTTTGATTTATTGCTTTGGCTCCTTAAACATTGAATAAAAATGAGAGAAACATCTTATAAATATCCACAAAAACCAAGAAATATATGCATATAAATATATTGGGTATGCAAATAAAGTTCGAAAAGAATAGAAAGCTACAAATATGGTGTAGGGATACTCTTATAGTATGAGTCATTTTTGGAAAAAACTATGCGAATTTGACCAAAGCCTAAGTCGTGGAGACTCTCCAAATTGCTGCCCAACCCGTCTCACATCCTCCAAAAATACGTTGCTTTTGAAGGATCCGACATGCATCCAGTGATATTTTCAGAAAGTCTAAATAACATAGTCCAAATTAAAGCAGATATTAATATCTTCCGGCTGGTTGGGTCCAATAAAATATAAAGTTGTCTCTCTTTTTCCAACTGTTTCATCCATTGCTTACCAAGAGGATCTGCATTGTATCAAGTCTGAGTAGTTTCTGTTAGGTTGATGATATTATAATATTGCATGTGACTCTGTTCTTCCCCATTGGCCTATAAGTTTCAAAGTGACTGACAAAGATATATACAGCTAAGTCTTTGGAGTAGCTCAGAAGCAAAAATCAAAGGCATTTCCCACTCAAACCTAAAGCAAGAATTGCATATCATTCTTGTTCTTTTCGCAAAGCAACATATTCAATATATACATATACATGCACAAACACACTCATATATATAGCACCTTGTCCTAGTTCTTTCTCTACTCACAGATCAAATTAAGCTTCCTTTTTTTACTCTACCATTTTCTTGGCTAGCTTAAAATAAGTAATAGTAACATTTAAGGTACCCAAGAATATGGATTGGATTTCCTCAGAGACTCCTTTGAGTACGCGCGATGGCGTTACTAACCAGATTGGATTGCTGTGGCAGCAAGTTAGAGCTCCATTGCTTGTACCATTTCTCAGAATTATTGTTTTCTTGTGCTTGGCTATGTCATTGATGTTATTTGTGGAGAGAGTTTATATGGGAATTGTCATAGCTTTTATCAAGATGTTGAGGCGAAAACCGGAAAAGAAGTACAAATGGGAGCCAGTAAAAGATGATTTGGAGCTAGCAAATTATTCTTATCCTATGGTATTAGTGCAAATACCAATGTACAATGAAAGAGAGGTACTCTTTTTCAATATCTCTTTTTAACAGTATTTTTTATATATGGCTTGCTCTGAGTATAATGAGATTTTTGAATATTTAATTTATATATTTAACAGAGGGGCTTGGTCTGATGGTAACCAACCCTCACTTACAACCGAGAGGTTGTGGGTTCGAGTCTCCCCAGGAGCAAATTCTGGGGATTTATGCCGGGGGTCTATTTGGAAACAGCCTCTCTACCCAGGGTAGGGGTAAGGCTGCGTACACACTACCCTCCCCAGACACCACTGAGTGGTATTGTACTGGGTCGTACTTTTTTAATTTATATAGCCGTGGAGGCCGCCACTAATGCTTGCATTAGGTAATCTGTCTTAGCACACCTCTTTGGATACTGCTTTTTCCCGGACCCTGCATGAACGCATGATGCCTTGAGCATCAGGCTACCTATACAGTAGTAACGTAAAGACTTTTTATATTATCAGTGTATTTTAACATATTATAGCAAGTTTATTTGTCTTATTTCCATGTTACTAATTCCATTTTTAATGAACAGTGGCATGTAGTTAGTTCTATCAAAGTAAAACTTATTTTGTTTCTTTTGCAGGTATATCAGTTGTCTATTGGAGCTGCATGTAACCTTTCATGGCCAGCTGATAGAATCTTAATTCAAGTTCTTGATGATTCAACTGTTCCTACTATTAAGGTCCAACATACCTTAAATTTCTACTTGAGGAAAAAGAAGATGCACAAAATGACTATCATCTTTTTCTACTATAATTTGAAATTATCTTTTAAAGAGGAAGCTCTTAGTAGTACACCTAATCTGGCATAGACTTCTAAAAATGATCCTTTTTTTAAAGTTAAGATTAAGAAATATTTACACAATTATATGACTTAGTTGGTAACGTGATATAAGTAACCTGCTATTACAAGTTAAACTATATTAATGGCGTAAAAAAATTGACATTGTCAGTATATATAACTTAAATCCCTGTTTTTTTATAAAGAGAATGAGTGTAACACCAATAACAACAACAATCCAGTATAATCCTAAATAGTGAGGTCTGGGGAGGGTAATATGTACGCAGACCTTACCTCTACCCTGGGGTAGAGAGGCTGTTTCCAAATATACCCCCGGCATCCTTCCTTCCAAGAACTTCTCACCTTGCTAGGGAGGATAATATGTACGCAGACCTTACCTCTACCCTGGGGTAGAGAGGCTGTTTCCAAATATACCCCCGGCATCCTTACCTCCAAGAACTTCTCACCTTGCTCTTGGGGAGACTCGAACTCACAACCTCTCGATTGGAAGTGGGGGTTGCTTACCATCAGAACAACCCCTCTTGTCATAAAGAGAATGAGTGCAATTGCTAAAATTGTGCTAATAAAACAACAGGGTATGGTGGAACAAGAGTGCAGAAGATGGGCAGGAAAAGGAGTAAACATCAAATATGAAATAAGAGACAACAGGAAAGGGTACAAAGCTGGGGCACTAAAGGAAGGAATGAAGCACAATTATGTGAAGATGTGTGACTATGTAGCCATATTTGATGCTGATTTTCAACCTGACTCTGATTTCTTGATGCGCACTGTGCCTTTTCTTGTACACAATCCTGAAGTTGGACTTGTTCAAGCTCGTTGGAAATTCGGTATATGCCTTATTCTTTAATACGTTGCCCCTCACATCTGGACATGACTCTTTTTTCATAGCCAAAATGATTCAAAAATATTTTGTACATGAAATTTTTAAAGTTTTTAAATTTTCGAAAATAAGTTTTTCAAAAAACAAAAAGTGGTTTTGACTACATTTTCTAAAAAACAATTCTTCCGTGACTGCAACATTTTTTCAAGTGAAATTCTTGTCTAAATATAATTCCAAATTTCAAATAGCATTTTTTAGCTTAACTCCAAATACTACTTTTTTTTTTCAAAAATTACAATTTTAATATCCAAACGCCTACTTAATCTTGCTCTAATATCTTGGATGCGTGAGATGAACTATAAAAAAAAAGGGGTTGACTTTGCCATCTCCAGTTTAAGACTTCAACATGAAGCTATAAGAGCATTATAGTAGAGAAACGTCATGATTATTAAAAAAAATAAAACGTTTTTTTTTTCTTTCGCATAATTACAATGAGAGTAGGTCAAGACCATGAATAGTTCATAAGGCAGTGCAACAGCAAATATGGTAGGTGGTCCACCCTTTTCAATATTCTGGCAGTCTTTTTTAGAAAGTTTGATAGAATACATTAGCCAAATTATCGCTTTTGCCAAAATAAAGTTTCATAAGATGGAATGTTCATGTCAACCCCATTTGGTTTTACATGCTTTATTACCATAATATTTTATTACTTGAGCTAGTAAAGTTTCATACTAAAATTGCAATACAAGAACTTGATAGGAAAATTAATGGTTGTATTTGGATTGCAGTCAATTCAGATGAGTGCTTATTGACAAGAATGCAAGAAATGTCATTGGATTACCATTTCACAGTGGAGCAAGAAGTTGGATCTGCAACCCATGCATTTTTTGGCTTCAATGGTAGTCTACAACAGAATCCCCCTCTCCATTCGCCAAAAAAAAAAGAAATACTAATGTGACAATAATAATTGTGACTTTACTGTTATAATGGATAAATTCAGTAAATAATTATACGATTTAATTAGAGAGTAAAAATGGATAATATGGATGCAGGAACTGCTGGGGTGTGGAGAATTGCAGCAGTTAATGAAGCTGGAGGATGGAAAGACAGGACAACTGTGGAAGACATGGATTTGGCAGTTCGAGCTGGTCTTAAAGGCTGGAAATTTGTCTATGTTGGTGACCTTAAGGTATAATTATAATTTACAGGATCAATATTACAATACAACAAACCCAGTGTAATCTCATAATTATCGATCTGAGGAGGATAACATGTAAGCAGATCTTACCCCTATCTTGTAAAAATCTAGAGACTGTTTCCGATAGACCCACGGCTCATGGATTTCAATAACCTATAGAATAAACAAAACTATTAAATGGAACCATTTATTAGTTAGATTTATGCTCAAGACTAGTACTATGTTCATTTTGATATCAGTGGAAATATGTGGTAGGTAAAGTCTAGTCTCATGATCAATAAACCCCACCTTTTTTATAGTGGGGAGAAGGTGAAAAATTACAAAAACAATTTTCCAATCATTTCCTCTGAAAGCGTGATGGAAAGAAATGATTAGCCATGTGTATTAAAAATCAGCAGAAAATACCAGTGGAACTATGTCAGAAATCATTCTCATAGAAGTAGCTTCCACAATCACTCTGAAAGACAAATGATAGGAAGTCAGATTTAAGGTAAAGAATTGGCTGAAAAGGGTCCCATAATCTTTTATGTATTTTTCCAAGTGAGATCTAAGAAAAATAATGTATATGCAAACCTTACTCTTACCTAGTAAAAATAATAATGTTGTTTCCAATAAACCCTCCGACGTTTTTTACAAACAAAAAAAAAGAGTCAAGAACAGTGCAATGAATGAATCCATAGTTCTATTTTACTAATTTGTTATAACTTCACGTATGGTTCTTTTAAAAAGAAAAAATCATTTTATTAAGACAACAGTAAATGCATTTGAATTAGCTATATGAATCCTCAGTGTCCATATCGCTCCGTTTCATTTTCTATTTGTAACAAATTCAATTAGGTGAAAAATGAATTGCCAAGTACATTCAAGGCCTATCGTTATCAGCAGCACAGGTGGTCATGTGGACCTGCTAATCTTTTCAGGAAAATGGCACTGGAAATTGCTGCAAACAAGGTGTGTTACAAGCATATATAGCCCTTACTTTGATCTGAAAATAACATGAAAATTCAACATGTAATAATAGCTGATTTGATATTTGTTTTTGATCATTTTCAGAGAGTCTCTCTGTGGAAGAAGTTTTATCTGATTTACAGCTTCTTCTTTGTTAGAAAAATCGTCGCGCATATTGTTACATTCATCTTTTATTGTGTTGTTATGCCTGCCACTGTTTTGATCCCTCATGTTCAAGTTCCTATATGGGGAGCTCTCTATATTCCTTCCACTATCACTCTTCTCAACGCTGTCGGCACGCCGAGGTACACAAAAAATAATACTAGATATTCTTCTTTTAACATTAATTAGCAAATTGCTGCTATTTTATTATTTTATGTTATGTTGTATATTTTATATTATTTTTAGTATAAGTCTATAGATAGTACTAACTTATCATCTCCTGTTGATATCTTGAGCCGAGAGTCTCCTAGAAACAGCCTCTCTACCCTCTGGGGTAGGGGTAAGGTCTGCGTAAATATTACCCTCCCCAGACTCCACTTGTGGGATTATACTCGGTTGTTGTTGTTGTTGTTGTTGTTGTAGCATTATTAGCAATAGAATTGACCATATTAACCTTTACTATCTCACATAAACACTCCTAACATATATTCCAACACTATTTACTCCATGCACAATGTAGGAAAAAAATAATTAATTCATTCTTGATATCTGAAAAAATTACTTATTTTGGACCACAAGAAAAATGTCAAAAAGTTACTTATTTTGGACCGAAAGGAGAATTATTTTAATATTAAAGATTAGAAGCTACGTGCAAATTCTCATTAGATTTAGAAAAATATAATTGGATTATTGGCACGTCTTAATTCCCTTTCGTTTTGTTGGTGGTGTAGATCACTCCATTTATTGGTTTTTTGGATCCTATTTGAGAATGTAATGTCACTTCATCGGACGAGGGCAACGTTCATGGGCCTTTTTGAGGTGGGAAGAGTCAACGAATGGATCGTGACAGAAAAATTGGGAGATGCCCTGAAGACTAAAATGAGCTCAAAAGCTACTAAGAAAGATCGTTTTCGAATTGGAGAAAGGTACAAGCTACATTTCATGGAGATTTTCGTCGGGTTGTACCTTTTGTTTTGTGGGTGGTACGATTACTCATTCGGAAAGAATAGATTCTACATATACCTCTTCCTCCAAAGCATGGCATTTTTTGTGGCTGGATTTGGCTATATTGGAGTATTTGTTCCAAATTCTTAGCTGAGTTTTGAAATTTTTTTTTGAGCAATGTTTGGTATCGTTATTTAAAATGTATGCATAATAGCTTGAAATTCTTTTACAAAGTGAATAAGCAGCTAAGACATGTATGTTGCCTATCACTATTGTAGTTATTTATTTCATGTATTAGTCAAAAGAGTTGAGGTATAAGAATTGAAATGGCAAAGGGGTCGTGGGATATGCCCTAGACAAATATTGTAAGCAACTTTAATTTGTAATTTTGTAGTATACTGGAATTAGTTTTTTTTATAAAAGAGATTGTATCTCAAATTCTTGATTCCATTTGTTGCTCATTTGGAACAAGAGAAAAGTTTGTATTTGTGTGTACTCTTTCCTTTTTTATTTTGGCTCTTTTCCTTTTAAGAGAATCCAATGTCATAATTGCTTTCCTATACGATGGATTGAAATCAATCCAATAAAACAAGAATTGAAGCCATTTTCATTTTGAGAAATCGGTGAATTCTGCAGTTGATTGAAGAAACAGAGATGTTAAATGAACGACCACGGTGGGAGTCGAACCCACGACCTTTTGATCCGAAGTCAAACGCGCTAATCCACTGCGCTACGCGGTCCTGCTTATAATGATTAAACCTAACATGTATATTAATTAATACACGACAAAACTAAATAGACTTTCGAAGATGAAATAGGCATTTGGACATAATTGTATTTTTTTTTAAAAAGAGTAGTATATGGAGTTAAGTTGAAAATTAGTATTTGAAATTTGGATATGTATTTCATTTGAAAATACATTGCAATTTTGTTAGTAGGGATTTTTTTTTTGAAAATTCAATTTCTAAATTTTCTTGAAAGAATTACTCAAAATTTCTTGGATTTTTTCAAAAGAATTTATGGACAAACAGGGCCGAAAAACGAATCTTCATCTGTATTAAAAAAATGCAGATCTGGTTAATTCTATGAGTTTCTAGTCTTCCATGTTCTCATTAATGTGACACTTGAGGATTCATCATGCTATAATTGTGTTGCATGTCAATCTACTACTTCGGATTTGGGGAGTCATATAATTTTTTATTTAATCACAATTTTCATGGCTTTAAATATTTAAAATTGTTAAGTACTGTAAGTTATAGTATTTTTACGTAGTTTTTAAATATGTAGATTTTATTTTAAAAAACATAAAGATATTATGTCTGAATTTATAATTAAAATTAAAACTTTAGTTTAATCAAAATTAAAATTTTGACTTTTTCGAAATTTGAACTTATCAAATAAAATTGGGACTAAGGAAACACTATATTCGTTCTTTTTTTTTTTATTTTTCACCCGGTAACATAAGGGCCCGATTAAATTCAAATTCGCTTTTGGAAGTTCCACATTGAAAGGAAAACGCTTCCTAATAAAGGCGATTTCATATTCAGGGGGATCGAACTCGAGACCTCGTTAAGAATAAAGGAGTACTTAACATTCCTCCACAATCATTGTTGATATATTCGTTCTCTATTACTCCTATTAAGTTGGAATGCTCTATGCGACACTTACATTAGCAGAATCATAAGAACATTCAATCATTTACAGAATTAATTAATTAATTAATTAATTAGTAATATAGTCTCATACCATCCACCCATATTTCAAGATTGAAAAAGAGAGAAGAAAAGATACAAAGGTAGGGACAAAAGGGATAACGTTGAATTTGGTTTTGGTTTTGGTCTGCGAGCCCTATTAAATCCAAGCTCATCACCAGTTCAATTTGCCCTTATTCACTGAACTTGCAGCTGCTGACACAATATGTGACACACTTTATCTTATTTTCCTTTGCTTTCTCAATACAGTTATATTAAATGATGACGGTTCTGGTAAAATGACTTTCAATAATATTCCAAGAAGAAAAAAAAAATCTATGCGATATACCCAGTAAAAATATCAGTTAATATCATAAACAAATAAAATATTTTATTTTATCTCGTATTCTAACAAATTGGTATTATATGGGGTAAAATTTGGCCCAATAAGCAGATGCCGACCAAAGCTAGGGTATGATCTGAACGTGAGAGTGAAAGTGACGTCGTTTAGAGCTTAACATCTTCACTAAGTGGAAGCCATCAACTTTTATATTTTTTTTATTATTTCGAGGAAGGTCTCCTACTATATAAATGAGACTTTCACATTGTAACAGGCATTATGATTATTCTCGAATAATACAACTTGTCTCTGTATCTCTATCACTCTCTATCTCCAAATATTGCTTCTCTCTTAAACTAAGATTATTTTCTTTATCTTTGAGAACTAGAACGACAATATCGTTTATCTAACCTCTAGATCAGATTATATTTGGATACGATTTACCGTTATCATCTTTTGATTGTTTTCTAAAGCTTGCAAAGTATATCGATAACTTTTGAGCTAAACAATTTGGCGTCGTCTCTGGGGATTTCGAGAATCAAAACCATAGTTTGCACCTAGAGAACAACCGACAACTATTCTCTACACCATATAAACAAAAATGGTTGAAAACAACACAAGAATGAAGGCGATAGCAGATGTTGCAACCAACCTCATTGGTCCTCTCAACGAAGGCGGTGAAAGGGTGTTTCAATCACAACCCCTAGCACCATAACGAGTGGGGAGATCCCACCTCCCCCACCTGGAGATCTGACTATCTTGCGGGAAAAGGGTGTTACTATATCTGCAACCAAAGAAGTGCCCTCGGAGGTCAAAAAGTTACTGGAAGAGAGGCTAACAGGTACCCTAAGTGGCTAGATCGAAAAGTTACCACAAGGCAACGTCGGGTGTGCACCAACAGTAGATCTTACCGCCACCATGATTGAACCTGAAATGGCACGAGCAAATGATATACCAGGCAAGGTACAGGCCAACAATGGCACCCTCACAACCATTCTTAAGAAGGTGGAGCAGATGGAAAACGAAAATCGCTCACTTCATGACCAGATGAAGGAACACATGAGAGGGTAGAAAAAATCCCCGGTGCCCAGTGGCGGAACTAGGATTTCAATGTTATGGGTGCTTGCCGATAAAAACTCCAAAAAGAAGAAGAAAAATGAATTTACTTGTGGGTGCTCACTCACTATTTATCAAAATATTTGTACAATTGCCTAGGTAAATTCACTAAATATGGTCAAAGTTAATGGGTTCTTAAGCACCCACAAGTGGCTATGTGCATCCGCCACTGCCGGTGCCCCCAAGTTGCTGCCAAAGCGCGAAATGGGAAGATTTATTGAACAACCCTACACTGAGGAGGTTGCCCCGTATTCCATTCCGAAGACCTTTAAAATGCCGCCCTACCTAAGAGTATATGACGTAACCACAGATCCCGAGGATCATCCGATCCACTATGTCACGGCTGTAAAGGGCAACAACATGTAGAAAGAACAGGTACTGTCGGTGCTACTGAAAATGTTCGGTGAAATGCTGACAGAAAGAGCCCTGACTTGGTACTCCCAGCTACCGGCTAATATCATTTCTACGTTCGAGTAAATGACGGACAAGTTCGTCACCGCCCATGCAGGAGCAAAGAAAGCAGAAGCAAGGGTTAGCGATATCTTCGCCGTTCGTCAAACCGCAGGAGAAGGACTCGGGGACTTCCTAGCCAGGTTTAATAAGGTAAGGATGAGCCTACCCAACGTATCGGAAGGCATGGCGGTGGCCTCTTTCCAGAACGGACTAAGTAGAGATGGTTCGAGGGCGACCAAGAAGCTACTAAGCCGTCTCATGAAGTACCCTCCTACCACATAGGAAGAAATCCATAACACCTACTGTGCCAAGGTAAAAGCAGATGAAGACGGCATCAATGAATCGACCTAACGGTTAACGATAATACATCCAAAAATTAGAAGGGATCGACGCATCGAGAGACGGCGAAAATAAATTTCGCATCTAAAAAAAAAGGCATCAGCCTTATGTCAAATATTATGAATCATAAAAGCAAAGATCAAAAATCAATTAAAGTAGATCAGACCACAGGAGTAATTAATTATGTTGAAGTGAAAAAGTATATGTGCAAATATTTGTTGGAGTATGTTATTTTACATTTATTGATCTAATATTATGCATTTATTGATAGCAAGGAGCAAGTTATTTACCGAATTCCGAGTTCTGGAAGTACATCGAATTTGACAGTTGTACCTTTCCGGAGTTCAGATGCAACTAACTTCACATGCTCATTAATCTTCGACCCCTCCCCTCATCAATTACTACTCTTTGATTTATTTTTTTATTTATCTTTTTTGTTTACCAGTTAACCACCGCTACCTCCTTATATTTATTGTTCTCAGCCACGTCATTTCCTTTTTACTTTATTATTCACTCTGGTTCTTTATACCAAAACAATTTTTCAATTTTTTTCTAAAAGTTCAATTAAAATAAAAAGGTTGTTTTCGATAGATCCCGACTATATTAAAATACACAATTTTTCAATATATTGTTGTATTAAGATTTACCCTATACGGTCGGCTTTAAGAAATTCTCTGCATTTTGCACAAAGATCCTAAGTCTGCAAGAGGATCTCTTGGCACCAGTTACCTTCACGTTTTGAAGAATTTAACTCTTGGGTCGTGAAAACTGTCACAATCCGGAATTTTCACCTTCAAAATCGTGATGATGCCTAATATTTTACTTGCTAGAAAAGTGTCACGATCCAAATTTTTCACCATTACGAGTCGTGATGACACCTACTGTCGGAGCTAGGGAAGTCAAACATCACGACATTTCTACTGGTTTCATTTAACAATTATAATAAATTGAAACAATAAGTAAAACGGAGGACTTTTAAATGTTTAAATAACTGAAAGCGAAATACAAAAGTTTTAAAATACACTTCTACCTGATATCTGGTGTCACTACTCACGAATTGCTATGGAATACTAAAACAAGAGTCTGAAAGAGGTACATAGAAGAGTCTGTCTCGGTACAAGGGAAACAAACAAATAATATAGAAGGGACTCCGGCCTGCGGACGCCAGTTAGGCTACCTCGGAAATCCCTTGTCCGAAGTCGGCGCACAAACAAATACTGCTATTGAGGTCCAACAGCTGCTCCCGAATTTGTGTAAAAAGATGTATATAGTGTAGTATCAGCACAACCGACCCTATGTGCTGGTAAGTGTCTGGCCTAGCCCCGACCAAGTACTAACAAGGCTAGACAGGACCTACCACAGATGACCTATATAAATGTATGTGCAATAACAGAAAGTACACAAATTTAATCAATTAAGGGGAAGGGAAACATGCTATGAGGTATGACAGTTTAAATATAAAAATCGTCGGATAAAAAGTAAAGCCATACAACAACTGATAAAAAGTAATCCTCAAAGATTTTCTCATGTTCATAAAATATGTGGTGCTAGTAATGTTGGAAAGATGCTCCAGGTATATATATTAATCCTACAAAAATCTACTTTATTTTTCTTGTTTCAAATGATAAGTAACAATTACGAATTAAGAACTATAAATCGAAGTGCTTTTTATCATATTTATTCATCTTTTTGAGTACTACTTTCATACTTCTTTAAAAAAATCAAAAAAGGTAGTGGCTTAACTATAATCTATTGATATAGTTTTTAAATATGTAAATTATATGTCAAAGAATGTCATATAAATTAATTTTATTGTTCTATGTAAAAATTCAGTAAGTACAAGAGCATCGACGACAATATTGCTAGCACCATAGAATCATACGCCAATACCATTATATCTAACTGCATTGTAGCCACATTTTGCCTATGCTATTGCCCACAAACATGGTCATTTGCCATGCCCCAATGGTAAGTCTGTCTCGTGTACTGCCTTCTATTGCACTTTAGCTTGCTTTTGCCATTTCGTTTTTGTCTTGCCTTAGCATCATTGCCTCATGCCTTGATGCCCCTCAGCCCGCAACTCATTATCTTGCCCTTGCCAAGCCTGTCTTGCGTCCGTCAAAACCTTGGCCATCACTTGCCCGTTTCCCTTTTTACTTTGGTTCTACTCGTGCACCTAGCTTGCAGCACTTCTGCTGCCTCATGACAACGCTCTCTTTGTTAAGTCAAGCTCAAAGTGGCGGAGGTCTAACTCTTAGCTTCCTAATATCATAGTTGCAAAAAGTATAATAACAGTATACTGTAAATGGTAACGTTAAGTAAATGGTGATGTTTCAGTTGCAAAAAGTACAATATAATAGCCTAAACTTTGAAAGAAGTAGTTTGTTAATTTGAAGGAAAAAGTGGAAATATCCCACATCGGTAGTCCAAAGCTTATTTATGGGCTTTTTAAGTTCTAGTCCATTGTATGTATTTGTTTAAGAATACACATTATTAAGTGTGCAAATATATATAT
Organism: Nicotiana benthamiana; assembly: GCA_034376525.1. Classification (NCBI taxonomy): domain Eukaryota; kingdom Viridiplantae; phylum Streptophyta; class Magnoliopsida; order Solanales; family Solanaceae; genus Nicotiana; species Nicotiana benthamiana. The sequence goes on along the minus strand of CM067334.1, from coordinate 78,973,072 downwards.
ATATATATTTGAACTTGGGGCTTGGGCCAGGCCGATTATTAAATTAATAATTTTATTTTTTAACAGAAAATTTATTTTATTTGAATTTTAAAATTCAAATTAACAGACACATCTGTTAATAAAATAAAACGTCTTTTCGGAAAATGCATGTCTTTTCTTCTATAAATAAACATGAGTTTCCCTATGATGAGTATTCAGAAAATCTGCAAGTATCAATTTGTGGTTTGTTGTATCCTAAAGAAGATTTTCTGTATTTCCCCCCAATCTATATACGAACAATAACTTCTTTAAGGAAAGTTGTTCTCACTCCTCAAGCCTTCATCAATTCTTCGATTATTATTTCTAACAATCTTAAAGAAGTTATTCTGCTATGTAAAATATTATGTCCGCTGTTGAAAATCCAAAAGAACTCATCAAACTCGATCGTTTTGATGGATCAAACTTTACTCGCTGGAAAGACAAGATGATTTTCCTACTGGTTGCTCTGAAGATTTTTTATGTTCTCGATCCACAATTGATGTTGTGACAGACCCGACTCCAGAGGATTCTGATGAAGTGAAAGCAACAAGGAAGAAACAGGAAGATGATGAACTGTTGTGACGGGGACATATTCTGAATACATTAATATCGTCTCTATGATCTGTATCAAAATTTGAAGTCTCCAAGGAAAATCTAGACGGCATTGCAAAGTGCTTATGAAAATGAGAAACGAGGTATCGATAAATTTCTATCTTTAAAGTACTTCGAATTTAAAATGGTTGATACAAAACCCATTATGAATCAGATTCATGAACTGTAAATCTTAGTTTCAAAACTAAGTGATCTTGAAGTTTAAATTCCTTATACACTTCAAATAGGTGCTATACTTTCTAAACTGCCTTCTTCTTGGAATGACTATAGAAAGAAAATCCTGCATTCTTCTGAGAAATTGAATGTGAAACAGTTTCGAACTCACATTCAATTTGAAGGTGAGACACGAATTCATGATACTTTTTTTTAAGCTTAATTGTCGACTTTGTATTGATATCAAAAAATATACAATGTAATCCTAAGGAAGTAGTATGGACTTCTACTACTCAATTGCTATCATTCTAATTACATTTGAATTCTAACTACTTATATCATATACATATCACTACTTAGCAGCTAAAGTTCAACCAAAAACTAAGGATATACATTGAGTTTTTGTAAACCATCCTTCCACTTTTTGCGATTCCTATTTCTTGCATGTAATAGCAGTGCTACTTCTCTGCAACATTGTTCTTCATCAAAAATCTTATTCTCAAACCTGATCAGATTTCTATTCTTCCACAGCAATGCAACAGTAGTCACAAATGCTGTTGCAGTGGTCTCTTTTTTCCAGTTTTTACTCTTGGCATTGCTACAGATCCATTTCAATTCATTCTCCCAGCATTCAGTAGTTCTTGTGTGTCCCAACCATAGACAGATTCTCCTCCAAACTCTACTGGTAATGTCACATTCAAAGAACAAGTGTTTAAACTCTTCATCATACCTTCTGCAGAATGCACACAAAGATGGAACTTGAATGCCCATAAGCTGCAGTCTCTCAATGGTAGGAAGCTTCTGATGAGCAGCTAACCAGACAGTAAATCTATGTCTAGGTAGTGCAGATGACACAAGCATTACATTCCTCCATACAATCTTAGGAAATATAGGCAACAGTGCAATATAGAGTTTATGAATCTGAAACTTTCCCAACTTACAAACACTCTGAAGTCTGTTGAGTATATTCCCTTGCAACTGATTATTTTCCAACACCAAGGTCCTAATGTCCAATATCTTCTTTACTACCCAAGATGAGTTTGATGGCACAGCCACAGACTCAATGGATCTATTCTTGATATATTAGGTATGTACCCATTTCACCCAAAGACAGTCCTTCTTCTTTGCCAAATCCCATAGCAATTTAGCTATAGCTGCTTTGTTCCATACTTCCATTCTCACAACATTGAGGCCTCCAGAGGAAATAGGTTGACACACCTTATCCCAAGCCACAAGTGCTCTTCTAGATAAGATTGCTTTACCTGTCCATAGATAAGATCTGCAAACTGCCTCTATAGCCTTCAATACCTTCTTAGGAATTATAAACACCTGTGCCCAATAAGTCTGCATACCAAAGATCACAGCCTTTATCAGTTGAGTTCTGCCAGCATAAGACAAAAGCTTTGCAGACCAACAAGTAACTCTTGCTGTGATCTTTTCAATGAGAGGCAAATAATGCTGAATGGATAACTTCTTAGAATCCAGAGGAACTCCAAGATATCTAAAAGGCAGCTATCCTTCAGTGAAACCTAGAGCAGCAATAATCATCTCTCTAGTATCCTGTGGAATACCTGCCAAATAGATTGCACTCTTGCCTATATTTGCCTGAAGACCAGAAGCATAAGAGAATTTGAGAAAAGTACTGTGAAGTATTTGCATTGATACCACATCTGCTCTACAGAACATTAGCAAATCATCAGCAAAACAGACATGAGAATAAGCTTCCTGCATCTAGGATGGAAGTTAAAATTTCCATCCTTATGTAGTTGTTGCAGCAGTCTATTCAAATATTCCATGGCTAGATCAAATAAATAAGGAGACATAGGGTCCCCTTGCCTTATACCTCTCTTAGCATTGAATGGTTTAGTAAGACCTCCATTCATTACAAGAGAGTATGAGGCAGAAGAGATGCAAGCCATAATCCAGTCAGTAAATTTAGCAGGAAAGCCCAAAGCAATAAGAATCTGCTTCAGATATCCCCACTCTAATGTATCATAAGCTTTCCTGAGATCCACTTTTAGAACACATCTAGGTGAAACCCCTTTCCTAGAGTATCCTTTAATGATTTCATGGCTTAGAAGAATGTTATCCATGATACTCCTTCCTTCTATAAAAGCAGATTGAGCAGGTCCAATCAAGTCTCCAATTACTCTCTTCATTCTGTTGGTTATAACTTTGGATATGATCTTGTATACTGTAGTACAACAAGCAATTGGCCTGTAGTCCTTCACTGTGGTAGGAGATTTGACTTTAGGAACAAGAGCTATTGCAGTAGTATTGATCATATGAGGAATTTTACAGGTTTCAGAAAACTCCTTAGTAGCAGAAGATATATCCTCTTGTACTATCTTCCAGTTCTTTGTAAAGAACTCAATAGGAAAACCATCAACTCCAGGAGCTTTATCCTTAGGCATCTCCTTAACAGCTGCATTGATTTCCTCCATTGTGACTGGGCAAATAAGTATTCTTTGCTGTTCAAGTGTAAGACATCTTCCACCTCTCATAATATTGGTATCCACACAGGGAAGTTCAACAATAGATTCTCCCATTAGAGATTGGAAAACCTTTAAAAACTCCTGTTCTACAGCAGTAGGCTCAGTCAATTTGATACCTGTGTCAATATGGATAGAAGTGATGTTATTTTGGCCTGTCCTGATCCTCCATTGTGCATGAAAGTACTTGGTATTTGCATCTCCACATTCAATCCATGTAGCTTTGGATTTTTGTCTCATTACCTGCTCTTCAACTTTGTTCCATTTGTCAAGTTCTTCTAGCAAACCTCTTTCTTCAATAATCAGCTCCTGTGAAAGACAGTTAGTCTGCATTTGTAACTGTAAAATATCAAGTTTTTCTCTTGTCTGGATGATCTGCTGTTTGTATTTGGCTAAATGGTCATTTAACCCCTTTATCTGCTGCTTAACTGTCTTCAATTTGCTCCAAATCTGCTGCATATGGGTGCCATGATAAACCTTCTCCCAGACTTGCTTCACAATTTCATGAAACTGCTCATGTTCCATTACATTGCTATATAGTCTGAATGGTTTAGGATGTAATGGCCTATATACACCAAATTTTACTAGGATAGGGGAATGATCTGAAATCAATGGATTCATGTAGTCAGCCTCCAAGTGTCCAAACTGTTGTAGCCATTGAAAGTTGCCAAATGCCCAGTCTATCTTACTATATACTCTAGAATCAGCATCCTGCTTGTTTGTCCAAGTGAAGTGCCATCCAATTGCTCTTAAAGCTGTAAGTTGTAACTCATCTACTGTGCCTTTAAAATCCCTTACTTCAGTCTCAGTCACAGGAGAACCAGTTCTATCATCAGAGCTTAATACACAATTGAAATCATCACTTATAAGCCATGCATCTTGCTGAGGAATAGAAATTGTTCTGAGATCCCTCCATAACTGTGCTCTAAGCACTGCAGTGTTTTGAGCATATATAACACTGAATTGAAATCTGACTAGACTTCTTGTATCCTCCACTAGGCAATGGATAAACTGGTCAGAAAGAGACACCACTTGAATCTGAATATGAGGTTTCCATAATAGCCATATCCTTCCATTAACAGCCTTTGCATAATTGCACTGCCACATCCAGCCTTTTGCAATCCTGTCAAATATTTTCTTGGCTTTATGCTCTTTTACTCTTGTTTCCAGTATACCAATCACATCAACTTTATTATCAGTAAGGAATTGTTTCAATTCCTTCTGCTTTGGGGACTGGTTAAGTCCCCTAATGTTCCATGTGACTACAATCATGGATCAACATCTGGCAGACTATAAGAAGGCCCAGGATCAAACTGTTGCCCTCTTCTTCCCATAACTTCCATGATTCCTTTCCCTCTAATACCCATACTGGCCATATGTTCACCATTAGTAGTGATAACAGTGCTTACTTCATTAAGTTGACCTTCAGGATTCGATTGCATAGTCAGCTGCAAATTAACTTGATCATCTACCTTGCTTGAATTCTGATCTGTTTGTACAACTAAGACTGGTGGATTAACAGCTTCCTCAGATTGCTTTTGGCCTTCATCATTTGCTACATTCTTCTTTACAATCTATTCCTTTTTCTTTTGTTTCCCCTGCTGCTTTTGTCTGACTTCCCCTTTCCTTATGTCTTCTTTCTCCTCCTCATGTTTGTCTGAATTCCCAGTAGAATACCAACACTCAATTGTGTCATGACCAAACTTGAGGCAGTGGTTGCAAAAAGTAGGTTTCCAGTCATATTCAACAGACTGAACCTTAGAACCATAAGGTGTATCGATTTCTATCTCACTCAGGAAGCTGATAAGGAGCATCAACTTCTACAAGTATTCTGGCAAATGAGATTTTGTCATAATGAGCAGTATACTTATCAGTATACAATGGTTTCCCAATCGCACTTGCCAACTTACTCAATACCTCTGCAGACCAATACCCTACAGGAAGACCTGGAAATCGAACCCAAATAGGTACAGTGCTTAACACACTAGTCTGGAAATTGAAATCAACTTCCCATGGCCTTAGAACCATAGGCTTACTTCTAAAAGTGTATGGGCCAGATTGCATGACTGTATCTCTATCTTCAGTACTGTTGAATCTAAAGATACAATACCCTTCAGCATGCATTAGAACTTGAGGCTTAGTAACAAAGTTCCAAATATGTCTAACAAAGTTTTCCATATTTTCTTCACTAGGCCTATCACCTATTACAAATCCAATCAATGCATACTTCCAATACTCCAGTTGTGGTTGTAAATCCTCTTCACAGATCTTCACTACCTTTTTACCATCTCGCAAAGTAGAAGGAACAAATGATAAAGGCTTACCCATTTGCACATCTCTGTTGCCTCTGACTACTTCCGCGAGTGTAGGTTTTGGATTCTCTGTCTCAACAGCTTCAACATCAGCTGGTACCAGACTTTTTGGTTCCATAACTGCTGAAAATTGTAATCTCCTTGCTGTTGTATCACTCATCCCTTCATTTTTTTGTGATCAATCCTGAACTGCTTCTGCATGCAATTGATCCTTCGATTGGTACTTCAGAGGAAGAAAACTTCCAAATGTTAGGGGTTCTAGAGTAGTTGTGATGCCATGCTCAGGTGTAACGAGCTTAGGAGGGACAGCATTAACGATCGGAGCAACATTTCTTCTCTTTCTCGCCATCTCCGGCGACAAATCCGCCGTGCTAATGTGCGCCGGAAATCGCACTGTTTTATTGAGGCACTAACGTGCGCCGAGAGCATCCCATACTTTTGTTCTTTTTATTGTATAGATTTCTTCATGATACTTTTATGCAACCTCAAGTTCCATAGTTGTTTAATGTTAGTTAGAATAATAACGCGGATGGAAATAAAAATCTGAAAGTTTCCAATAAGCCTCCATTTAAAAAGAGGTAATCTTTGAAATGTCATCATTATGGAAAGAAAGGCCACAAGATTCTTGATTGCAGGTTTAAGAAAGCAGGAATTAATTTTAACCATGGAAATTCTGGAAACTCCGGAAGGTCTGAGAAAGCAAAACCAAATACGGTTGAAAGTTCTTCACAAGGCTTGGTTGCAATGGTTTCTGTAGCACCATGTACTATGGTTACAGAATTAAACATGGCTGCTGCTACTGTTAAGAGTCAAGACTGGTGGTTGGATTCAGGTGCCACCGTTCATGTCTGTTATGAGAATAACATGTTCAAGACTTATGCAGAAATGAAGGAACCCGAGAAGGTTCTCATGGGAAATCATATGACTGCAGATGTTGCAGGAAAAGGAAGTGTTGAGATCAATTTCACTTCTGGGCAGAAGCTAACACTGCTAAATGTGTATCATGTTCCTGACATGAAGAAGAACTTGATGTCTGCTAGTTTGTTGTCTAAGAGAGGTTTCACGACAGTCATATAATCTGATCATGTAATAGTATCTAAGAACTGTTTATTTGTTGGAAAGGGCTACAGTTGTGATGTCATGTTCAAACTTAGTATTAATGCAATAAACTATGTTTCTGCTTATATTGTTGAGTCCAATTCTTCTTTATGACATGCTAGATTAGGACATTTAAATTTTGGTTCATTAAATTATACGTCCAAAAATGGATATATATCTTGCAAGCATGATAATGTGAAAAAATGTGAAATATGTATACAAGCAAAAATGACTAAGAAACCTTTTCATAAAACTGAAAGATTTAGTCAATTGTTACACTTAATACATTCAGATATATGTGAATTAAATGGAAAGGTAACCAGATGAGGCAAAAGATATTTATTACTTTCATAGGTGATTATTCTAGATTCACATATGTTTACTTTCTTAGAACAAAAGATGAAGCATTTCAGAAGTTTATGTTAGAATATACGCTTAACGCTAGAGGGGGGGGGGGGGGAGGGTGAATAGCGTTATAATAAAATACAATATAAACTTGCGGAATTAAAAATTGCAGGATTGAAATAAGTGCGGTAAGTAAGTAATAAGGAACGAACGCACCGAAATTATCCTGGTTCATCACAACATGTGGCTAGTCCAGTCCCCGAGAGACTCTCTCGAGATTCCACTAACTTCGTTAAGCTTACTGGTGCTTAAAAAACCGTTACAAACTGAGAACTTGAGTCACACAAGCCTCAACAACCTTTGCTCGAAGATACCACACTTCAAGACTTCAACCGAAGGAATGAAAACGTTCCTTCTTACAACCACAAGGGATTAACACTTCCCTTCAAGTGTATACAAACACTTAGCACTCAAGACAAGACTCTCTTTAAGAGTAGATATGAGTAAAATAAATACGCTCAAGAACACAACAACTTTCGTCAAGAGTTTGGCTCTCAAAAACTTATTAAATGAATCGAAAATGATGAATATGAGAGTATGCAAGCTTTAGTAAGAATATAATCAGTTGTTGTACTTAGAAGACTGATTTTGAGTTGTATTTATAGTGTTCAAAACCCCCACAACCGTTGCCTAATTGCCAATCAAGAATTGCTGATTTTGTGCTAAGATAATCGATTATCTGATTTTGCATAATCGATTATTTTCCAATCGTTCAAAAATCATTCCCAGATTTTAAGCAGAATAATCGATTATCCAAATCGTATAATCGATTACCTGACAACGTTCAAAAAATCATATTCAGATTTTACTTAATATAATCGATTATCAGATTGTGTATAATCGATTACCTGACAACGTTCAAAAAATCATATGCAGATTTTACTTAGCATAATCGATTATCAGATTGTGTATAATCGATTATCTTTCAGAGTTTAAAAATACTTTGGCAACGGTCATTTGCATAATCGATTATGCTATAAGGATAATCGATTATCTTTTATATTTTGAAAACTTCGGACTACACTGTCTTAACATAATCGATTATCATAAAGTACAACAACAACAACTACTACTACCCAGTATACTCCCACCAGGTGGGGTCTGGGGAGGGTAATATGTAGACGAGCCTTACCCCTGCCCGAAAGGCAGAGAGGTTGCTTCCAATCGACCCTCGGCGAGTAGAGTAAAAATGGGAAAGCTGCATTAAGAAACAGAGATAAAATTAGAAACACAAGCAAGACAAAATCAAATAACAAAGCATAGGTACTCCCACGAAAGTAACGTAAATAGTACATAATCGATTATTTTACAGTCTTGTAAAATTTGATAGACACTGCCTCAACATAATCGATTATCATAATGTGCATAATTGATTATTTTATAGCTTTGAAAAATCTGATGGACACTGCCTCAACATAATCGATTATCATAAGGTACATAATCGATTATCTTGTAGCTTTGAAAAATCTAATGTACACTGCCTTAACATAATCGATTATCATAAGGTACATAATCGATTATTGTTCAGCTTTGTAAATCTGGTGTACATTGTCTTAACATAATCGATTATCATAAAGTACATAATCGATTATCTTTGTCCAGATTTGAGAGGCATGTTTAAAAATCATTTTGGCTAAAATAAAATGTTTGAAAATCATTTTGCTTTAAATTAAATATGCATGATTTGATAAAAATTAAAGAACAACTCATGTATAACTTTATTTCTTTGCTTGATCATGATCTTTGTTCGTCTTGTGCTTGAACCTCGTTATGTGTCAATTGAGCGCTTGTGCTTGGACCTCGTCATATGTAAATTGCGCGTCGTTTGTCATTTATCAAAACCTACAAATATGAACACACGTTTTAGTTTAGTGCCTTGTGAACGTGTTTCAATAATTTCCCCCTTTTTGATAATGGCAAACCAATATCGGGATATGCATATTAGATAATTCATAATGACGATCCAAGACAAGTATATAGATATGCAATTAGTTCCCCCTCAACATATGAATTCCTCCTCAATTTATGCCAATAAATATTAAGTGCATAGCCCTTATTCTTCCCCCTTTTGACATTAGCAAAAAAAATATTAGTAAATAACTTGTTTATTGATTAACCAAAAATCGCAATTATAAAAAGGGACAATATAATGTCAACATAATCGATTATTGATACTTGATAATCGATTATGTACTTAAGAGAAATCGATTATTCTTAAAAGAGATCGATTTTTCTGCACCAGTGCTTTATAATTCCCCCTGTCTTTGGGGCGATGCCTGCAAAATAGAATTAGGCGCCTCCGACGCTCAAGTTAGTAATGAAAAACAAAAAAATGCACTGCATGACTTAGATCAACGTGGAGTCAAGAATCCCGAGTTCACTACGAATTCGGAAAAAGGACTCTTTCTCTAAAGGCTTTGTGAAAATGTCGGCCAATTGAGATTTGGTTTCAACAAACTCAATTTCGACATCACCTTTGAGAACGTGATCTCTTATAAAATGGTGCCTAATTTCAATGTGTTTTGTTCTTGAATGAAGAACGGGGTTCTTCGTCAAGCTTATGGCGCTAGTATTATCACATCTAAGAGGGATATGATCGATACTTAGTCCATAGTCCGAGAGTTGTTGTTTCATCCAAAGGATTTGAGCACAACAACTCCCCGCGGCTACATATTCAGCCTCGGTTGTGGACAACGCAACACTTACCTGTTTCTTACTAAACCAAGAGACAAGAGAGCTACCGAGCAAATGGCAAGTGCCACTAGTGCTCTTGCGGTCCAATTTGCAACCCGCAAAATCGGAGTCGGAATAGCTAACAAGTTGGCATGAAGAACCTTTGGGATACCATAGTCCCACATTTATAGTACCAACAAGATACTTCATTATCCGCTTAACCGCAGTTAGGTGCGACTCCTTCGGACATGATTGATATCGAGCGCATAAACATACGCTAAACATTATGTCCGGTCTACTAGCAGTAAGTTAAAGAAGGGATCCGATCATACCTCGATACTTCTTGGTGTCGACTTCCTTACCTTTCTCATCTTTGTCAAGATGATCGGATGTGCTCATTGGAGTGGCCATTGCTTTGGCGTTGCTCATTTCAAATCGTTTTAGCAACTCTTTGCAATATTTAGATTGACAAATGAAAGTTCCTTCTTTCATTTGTTTCACTTGCAACCCCAAGAAGAAGGTTAGCTCACCCATCATAGACATCTCAAATTCGCTTATCATTAAATCAGAAAATTCCTTTTGTTCAATGTCGCCAATTACCTTGTCGAGAGGTGGTCTTTGATTGTCCTCCACGCGTTGGGCAGTTTCGTTTCTTTCTCCAGTGGTGGCGCTTCCTCCGATGATTGTTCCAATATTTCATCTTGAATTTCCTTTGGGTTTTCCTCTTGTACTTTGTCTTGAGGACTTATTGTGTTTAAGATACCTGCAAGATCAAAACCAGAATCCTTTCTCACCATGCGAGCATTATTTTCGGAAAACACAATATGAGGGGATTCCTCAACAGTTTCGGTTCTATTATTGAATACTCTATATGCTTTGCTACGTGATGAATAACCAAGAAAAATTCCTTCATCCGATTTGGCATCAAATTTTCCCAAATTATCTTTTCCGTTGTTATGAATAAAGCATTCACAACCGAATACTCTAAGATGGGAGAGATTAGGTTTCCTTCCCTTATAGAGTTCATAGGGAGTTTTCATGAGTATTGGCCTTATGACTACTCTGTTTAAAACGTAGCATGCGGCACTCACGGCATCCGCCCAAAATTGTTTGGGAATCTTAGCCTCATCGAGCATGGTTCTAGCCATCTCTTCGAGACACCTATTTTTCCGTTCCACCACTCCATTTTGTTGTGGTGTACGTGGAGCAGAGAAGGTGTGCTCAATACCGAGTTCGTCACAAAAGTCCGTGAAGAGATTGTGATCGAACTCTCCCCCATGATCACTTCTTATGGAAGTGACGGTTGTGTTCTTTTCATTTTGAACACGTTTAAGAAAACATTTAAAATTTTGAAAAGCCTCACTTTTGTGAGCAAGAAATAGTGTCCATGTAAATCTAGAATAATCATCAACAATAACAAAATCATAACGATTTCTACCAAGACTTTCAATGCGAGATGGTCCAAAGAGATCCATGTGAAGAAGTTGCAAAGGTCTTGTAGTTGAAACAATATTCTTAGATTTAAAAGATGCTTTTGTTTGCTTCTCTTTTTGACAAGAATCACAAATAGTTTCATTTTCAAATTTCAAATTTGGATGACCAATAACTAAATTTTGTGAAACCAATTTGTTTAAAAGATGCATGTTGATATGAGCTACTCTACGATGCCATAACCACATATCGTCTTCTTTACTCATAAGACAATTCACATACTCTGATGAAGAGTTTTCAAGATCAACCATATAGATGTTATCAATTCTAAAACCACGAAGAATAATTTTAAAATCACTACGACGAAAAACTAAGCATTCTTCCGAATCAAACAAAACAAGATTTCCCTTGTCACATAATTGACTTATGCTCAAGAGATTATGTTTTAGACCTTTAACTAGCAATATATGCTTAATGGAAGAAGATTCATTCTTACCGACCGAGCCAATGCCGATAATTTTTCCCTTGTTGTTATCTCCAAAAATAACGTTTCCTCCTTCCTTGTGTTCTAGTTGAAGGAACTTGGATGCGTCTCCGGTCATGTGTTTGGAGCATCCACTATCAAGGTACCAAAGTACACTTGATCCCTTCAAACATACCTGCAAAAAAATTCAATGAGTATTTGGTACCCAAGCTGTTTTGGGTCCTTGAGAGTTAGGTGTAAAATGCTGTTGTGCTTGACATGCAGTTAAGTGTCTGTGTCTAGTAAAACAAGCAGGAGCAATATGTCCTATTCGACTACAATAGTGACAAATGACATTAGGATTATGCATTCTTCTAGGTTGGTAGTAGTTGGAGGTACGAAAATCGTTTGCTCTATTTTTGACAATATGGCTATTGCGCAATCCTTGAAAATCATTTCTCCTACTGTTTGTTCTAGGATATGCAGCGTTTCTAGAATAATTGTTTCTAGGTCGAGTATGTCTAGGTTGCGATTGTTGAAGGCCATTTCTAGGCGTTCTAAAATGTTCAAAGTTTCTTCTAGTGTTTGGTCTAGGATGCATGTTGATTCTAGGATGGTTATTTCTAGTATGAATGTTTATTTTATTTATCCTAGGTTGAGCCTTGGGTTGTTGGGGGATGGATTCAACTTTTTCTTTAGGCTCGTCTTTGAAGCCTATGCCATGTTTGGTCGATTTCAAATTGACAAGAACATCATTCAAATTTTTATGAGAAGAATTGAACTTATCTAGGGTTCCCTTAAGTCTTTCTACTTCATCTTTTAGATGCATGCAAGAAATACAATTTTTACTAGAACTCTCGGGTTTGTCGGCGCTTCTCTTGCCGAAAAATTTGTTTTCTTCTTTCAACTTCTCATTTTCCAAAATCAATTTTTCCGAATCTTTTTCTTTCAAAGAGAGTTGTTTTTCAAAATCTTTTTCTTTCAAAGAGGAATTTTTCTTTACGTCTCTAACAGTTTCGGAAGCTCTAATGAATTCACTATACAATTCATCAAAAGCATTTTGCATTTCCTCAAGAGAAAAGAAATTTTTTGAAGAAATTTGACATACCTCTTCTTGATTGTCTTCTTGTGCCATGAGACATAGATTTGCGGCTTCGTCTTCTTCATCGTCGCTTGATTCGTCTCCGGAGTCACCTCCCCAAGATATGTATGCTCGTTGTTTCTTGAAGGGTTTCTTCTCCTTTTTGACATTTGGGCAATTTGATTTAATGTGCCCGATTTCTCCGCATCCATAGCACTTTACTTGATCTCCTTGTTGTTTGCCTTTTCGTTCATACTCTTTTCGCATGAACTTTTGAAACCTCTTAATAACGGTCCGAACTCGTTATCTCCGTTGTTTGAGTCCTCATCATTTTGAGGTTGAGCCGTGCTTGCCTTGAGGCCGATTCTTTGTTTCTTTCGATCATTAAACGGAGGGTTAAGTATAGTAGATTCATAGGTTTTAAGATTACCTCTTAGTCCATCGATGGTGACATTTGAAACGCCGATAGACTCTTGAATCGCGTCGGCGTTGGAGCGCCATTCCGGAGTGAGACTTCGGAGAATTTTTCGGACAAGTTCCTTATCCGTGAAGGTCTTCTTAAGAGCATGTAGGTCATTGACGATTTTTGAAAATATTTCGAACATGTCATCGATCCTCTCGCTTTCCTTCATGTGAAACAGTTCATATGCATGGGTTAGAAAATCAATTTTAGCTTCTCTTACCTGGTCCGTATCTTCGTACGTGATTTCCAGCTTATCCCACATTTGCTTAGCCGTTGTGCAACATGATATTTTTCTGTAATCATCAGCATTTATAGCACAATATAATAAGTTGATGGCTCTAGCGTTGTTCTGCACTTTTCGGATATCATCCGCATCGTATTCATCTTCGGATTTTGGAACCCATTCATTTTCAACCTTTTTGGTTGGAATTTGTTCTCCCTTCGTTATAACCTTCCATAGATGAAAATTATTCGATTGGATGAATATTCTCATCCTCTCCTTCTAGTACGTATAGTTTGTGCTGACGAACAGTGGTGGTCTGGTGGAGCATTGTCCTTCACCTATTCCTGCATTAAAGTCACGAGTGGAAGCCATGGATTGTTTCTCTCAAACGGTTAAGTCTTCCAGAGAGTTGGGCTCTGATACCAATTGTTAGAATATACGCTTAACGCTAGAGGGGGGGGGAGGGTGAATAGCGTTATAATAAAATACAATATAAACTTGCGGAATTAAAAATTGCAGGATTGAAATAAGTGCGGTAAGTAAGTAATAAGGAACGAACGCACCGAAATTATCCTGGTTCATCACAACATGTGGCTAGTCCAGTCCCCGAGAGACTCTCTCGAGATTCCACTAACTTCGTTAAGCTTACTGGTGCTTAACAAACCGTTACAAACTGAGAACTTGAGTCACACAAGCCTCAACAACCTTTGCTCGAAGATACCACACTTCAAGACTTCAACCGAAGGAATGAAAACGTTCCTTCTTACAACCACAAGGGATTAACACTTCCCTTCAAGTGTATACAAACACTTAGCACTCAAGACAAGACTCTCTTTAAGAGTAGATATGAGTAAAATAAATACGCTCAAGAACGCAACAACTTTCGTCAAGAGTTTGGCTCTCAAAAACTTATTAAATGAATCGAAAATGATGAATATGAGAGTATGCAAGCTTTAGTAAGAATATAATCAGTTGTTGTACTTAGAAGACTGATTTTGAGTTGTATTTATAGTGTTCAAAACCCCCACAACCGTTGCCTAATTGCCAATCAAGAATTGCTGATTTTGTGCTAAGATAATCGATTATCTGATTTTGCATAATCGATTATTTTCCAATCGTTCAAAAATCATTCCCAGATTTTAAGCAGAATAATCGATTATCCAAATCGTATAATCGATTACCTGACAACGTTCAAAAAATCATATTCAGATTTTACTTAATATAATCGATTATCAGATTGTGTATAATCGATTACCTGACAACGTTCAAAAAATCATATGCAGATTTTACTTAGCATAATCGATTATCAGATTGTGTATAATCGATTATCTTTCAGAGTTTAAAAATACTTTGGCAACGGTCATTTGCATAATCGATTATGCTATAAGGATAATCGATTATCTTTTATATTTTGAAAACTTCGGACTACACTGTCTTAACATAATCGATTATCATAAAGTACATAGTCGATTATTTTACAGTCTTGTAAAATTTGATAGACACTGCCTCAACATAATCGATTATCATAATGTGCATAATCGATTATTTTATAGCTTTGAAAAATCTGATGGACACTGCCTCAACATAATCGATTATCATAAGGTACATAATCGATTATCTTGTAGCTTTGAAAAATCTAATGTACACTGCCTTAACATAATCGATTATCATAAGGTACATAATCGATTATTGTTCAGCTTTGCAAATTTGGTGTACATTGTCTTAACACAATCGATTATCATAAAGTACATAATCGATTATCTTTGTCCAGATTTGAGAGGCATGTTTAAAAATCATTTTGGCTAAAATAAAATGTTTGAAAATCATTTTGCTTTAAATTAAATATGCATGATTTGATAAAAATGATTTTACGAGAGAAGCCAAGTCTTGAGTTAATTGTCGGATCAAGATCACAATTAAAGAACGACTCATGTATAACTTTATTTCTTTGCTTGATCATGATCTTTGTTCGTCTTGTGCTTGAACGTCGTTATGTGTCAATTGCGCGCTTGTGCTTGGACCTCGTCATATGTCAATTGCGCGTCATTTGTCATTTATCAAAACCTACAAATATGAACACACGTTTTAGTTTAGTGCCTTGAGAACGTATTTCAACAGTTTAAATAATATAAATCTGTTGTGGAAAATCAAAAGAATACAAAGATTAAGATTCTTCATATTGATAGAGGTGGAGAGTATTTTTCCTCTGAATTTAATAAGTTTTGCGAAGATAATGGTTTGATACATCAAACAAGTGCTCCTTATACACCACAACAAAATGGTTTGGCTGAAAGAAAAAATACAACTTTAGTTGATATGATTAATACTATATTAATGAATGCACATTTACCGCATAATTTATGGGATGAAGCACTTTTAACAGCTTGTCACATATTAAATAGGGCGCCTTCAAAAAACTTACATGTTTCACCATATGAACTTTGCAATAATAGAAAACCTAATTAGATTATTTTAAAGTGTGGAGGTGTAATTCTACAGAGTTCATGATCACCAAAGAACAAAATTAGGTCCTAGAGGAATTAAAAGAACTTTTGTTAGATATGCACAAAATTCAAAGGCATATAGGTTGTTGGATCTACAATCTAATGTTATAATAGAATATATACATGTTGAATTTATTGAAAACAAATTTTTAGATAACACTATTGATAAGGAAATGACTGAATCAAATAAAAGTGATAATAATGCATATAGATTGTCACATTCCGAAAATTACTACAAGTAAAAAAGAAAAGTGACAATAGACAAATAAAATCTAGAAAGAGTCAAAGAATAAGGAAATAAAAATGTCTTGGTTCTGATTTTATCTCTACACAGTCTTTAGTCTTTCTTGTAGAAGGAGATAGAAAGAATGTCTGTAATGAAATTCCTATATTATTAAATATTGAAGAAGACCCAAAGACATTTCAAGATGCTATGGCTTCTCGGGATGCGGCCTTTTGGAAAGAGGCTATTAATGATAAAATTGATTCAATAATGTCCAATAATACTTGGGTTTTAGTTGATCCTTCAAATGGATCAAAACCCATAGGTTGTAAATGGGTCTTTCGGAGAAAGTATAATACAGATGGTTCTATCCAAACCTTCAAGGCAAGATTAGTAGCAAAAGGTTTCACTCAAAAAGAAGGCATAGACTATTTCGATACTTATGCTCCTGTAGCAAGAATAACATCCATTAGAGCGCTTTTATCGTTATCTTATATATATAACTTGTATGTGCATCAAATGGATGTCAAAATGGCCTTTTTAAATGGAAACCTTAGTGAAGAGATTTATACGCAACAAACTGAAGGTTTTGTTCTTCCAGAAAATGAGAAGAAAGTATGTAAATTGATAAAGTCTCTCTATGGTTTGAAACAAGCACCTAACAATGGCATGAAAGGTTTGATACTTCTATACTATCAAATGGATTCATACATAATCATGCTGATAAATGTATCTACTCCAAGTTCACAAAAGAATACGGAGTTATCACTTGTCTATATGTTGATGACATGCTAATTTTTAGTATAAATACGCTTGGTATTATTGAAACCAAGAAGTATTTGTCACGACCCTAGTTCACCAATCGTGAACCTGTCATGACGGCACCCATTCTTCGCGACTAGGTAAGCCTGATGCATTGCGGAAATTCAACAATCGTCACAAAAAACATTATTAAAACTGAATAACATAAGAAAATATATAGGGTGCCGGTTGGCACATACACTTCGAACCAATAATGTAAAACCTCCAAGATTGAAAACCCACGGGCAACACAGGCTAAGGGTAAAATATAACATATGGCTCTAACATCTAGAAGTGTCTATAACAAGTGAGTACATGAGTGAAACTGCTAGCTAAAGGTAGAATAGAAGGAGACTCTTCGGATCTGCGGACGCGGCAGATGCATACCGCAAGCCTCCAAATGTAGCTCCGAAATCCCTAATAGTGCTCCTGACCAGTAGTACCTGGATCTGCACAACAAAGTGTACAAAAGAGTAGCATGAGTACACCACGGCAGTACTCAGTAAGTGCCAAGCCTAACCTCGATGGAGTAGTGACGAGGAAGGTCGAGACCCCTACTGAGATAAACATAAGAAGAAATATGAAATGAAATAACAATAGGGAATACGTAAGTCTCGAATATCTAACAACAATAAGAAGAACAGAATAGGTTATATTACAATTCTACAAAACAAGAACATCACAATAGGCTATTTGTCATCGGGGATCTCTTGGTATCCCGAGGATCTCCTGGTATCCTCATCATAGACATAAAGGATCTCCAAGTATCCCGAGGATCTCCCAGTATCCTCATCTTATAAGCAAATGATCTCCAAGTATCCCCAGAATCTCCTAGTATCCTCATCACACAAGCAAGGGATCTCCAAGTATCCCGAGGATCTCTTAGTATAATCTAGTTAATCAGTCCTGCCCTGGGGATCTCTTAGTATCTGCCAGAAAATCAATCTTGCACTGGGGATCTCTTAGTATCCGCCAGTTATATAATCCAATACCGGGGATCTCTTGGTATCCCGCACTTCCAAACCTCGGAAACAAAATACGAACAGGGGGAGCTCCCGGGATGCCATCCTATAGTCCCAATAGTAAATACACCACATCAAACCAATATTTAACGGAAAGAAAGCGAAATGCGAACAACAAATAAAATCGAGAATTTAACATACTTCACAAGAAGGACAAATATTGCAATTTAGTCAAATAAGGAAAATAAGTTGCTAACATGCTTTCGTAGAGAAGACAGATATTGCAATTTAGTCAAATAGATCAGATAAGTTACTAACATGTTTTTCCTAAGTCAAAACGAATGAATTTTCATTTTTAACAATTAAATATGTGAAGAAACACACTCTAAATAAGCCAAGTAAGGTGAATTTTCAAAAACTAGCACAAGTACACCTGTCACCTCGCGCACAAAGCATTTAAACAATGGCAAATATATCCTAAGGGGAGAGGTCCCCCACACAAAATTAGGCAAGCCACTTACCTCGAATTGGTACAAAACCGCTAAGAAACAATGACCTTGCCACGATTATCCGACTCCGAGTGGCCCAAATCTATTCAAATTAATTACACATTATAAATAACATCGCAAGTAACTGATTACACTGTTAAAATTAAAGCTAAGGCGAGAAAATAGGTAAAATAACCAAAATTCCCCTCAGGCCAACATCTCATAATAGAATAATTTTCATATTTTCAGAAACCTCCTACTCTCACGAGTCTAACCATATAAAAAATCTCCCAAATCGGAGGTCAAATGCTCCCTAAAATCCCAGTTGTTTAGTCAATGAACTTCTACTCAAATTCCTCCCTTTTTGGACCTTAATTCGAATTTAAAAGATGAATTTAACAACTAAATGATGGATTAAATCTAGAAAGGATCATAGAAACGTTACCCAATAATCTCTTCTTCAAAACTCACTCGAAATCGCCTTCTCCCGAGCTCTCAATTGATTTTTCAACTTATGAAATTAAACCCTCGGATTTTCTCTTAACACACAGCAATTTCCGCTTTTGCGGACCAGGGACCGCTTCTGCGGTCCTGCCCTTATGGTCAAAATGCGCTTCTGCGGCTCCCACTTAAAATACCATTTTCTGCTTCTGCGGACCATAAATCACGGAAGCGAAACCCACTTTCGTGGAAAATCTACCGCTTCTGCGGTCCTCACTCATCCCATCAAGTTTCGCTTCTGCGGTCTACCACTCGCCGAAGCGAGTCCAACTCAGCGGAACCAATACCGCTTCTGCGGTTCCTGGCCTCCTTCCACTTATGTGACTACTGAGCCACTTTTGCGGCGCCGCTTCTGCGGTCCCCAAGCCACAGAAGCGCAAACAACAGAAGCAGCACATGAACTTCATCCAAAAATTCCAAAACCAACCCCTCGAGCATCCGAAACACACCCGAGGACCCCGGGATATCAACCAAACCTACGAACCTATCCCTTAACATCATTCAAACTTGCAACAATCCATAAACCACCTAAAACGACATCGAAAACACAATTTAACCAACGATTTGAACTTAAAATTTTCAAAATTTAACCAAACTCACTTTCGATTCAGAACCTAACCAAAGCACGTCCGATTGACCTGAAATTTTGCACGCACGTCCCAATGACATGACGGTGCTGCAGCAACTTCCGGAATCCCGTTCCGACCCTCGGATCAAAAAATCACTATCGGACCGAAACTTAAAAATTCTAATTTTCGGCATTTCTAGCCAATTTGAGCTACGGACGTCCAATATACATTCCGGACACGCTTCCAACCCCGAAATCACCTAACGGAGCTAACGGAACTGTCGCATTTCCATTCCGAGGTGGTCTTGACACTGTTCTAATTACGGACCATTTTTCAACACTTAAGCTCTCATTTAGGGACTAAGTGTCCCAAAACATCCGGATTCTATTGCCGAACATCACGGCAAACCAAAATAGCATAAATGAACTTAGAGGAAGCAGTTAATAGGGAAACGGGGCATAAATTCCAAAGCCAACCGGCCAAATCATCACATCCTCCTACACTTAAACATTCGTTCGCTTCGAACGAGCATAGAGAACATACCTGAAGTAGCAAAACTATGAGGGTATTGACTGCGCATATTCCACTCGGTCTCCTAAGTCGCCTTCTTGGCCGGCTGACCCCGCCACTGAACCTTTACTGAAGCTATATCCTTTGACCTGAGCTTTCGAACCTGTCTATCCAATATTGCCAGTGGCTCCTCAACATAGGACAAGTCATTGTCCAACTGGACTGAAGTGAACTCCAACACGTGGGACGAGTCAGCGTGATACCTCCAAAGCATCGAAACATGAAATACTGGATGAACCCCGACCAAACTGGGAGGTAAGTCAAGCTCATAAGCAACCTTCCCAATCTGCGTCAAAATCTCAAATGGGCCAATGTACCTCGGGCTTAACTTTCCTCCCTTTCCAAACCTCATGACGCCTTTCATAGGCGAGACCCGAAGCAAAACCCGCTCACCAACCATAAAGGAAACATCACGAACCTTCCAGTCTGTATAACTCTTCTGTCTGGACTGGGCCACACGGAGTCTGTCCTAAATCACCTTAACCTTTTCAACCGCATCTTGAACCAACTCAGTGCCTAATAGCCTGGCCTCTCCCAGATCGAACCAACCCAACCGGGGACCTGCATCTCCTACCATATAAGGCCTCATAAGGCGCCATCTGAATACTGGACTGATAACTGTTGTTGTCTGCAAACTCAACCAATGGCAATAAATAATCTGAAGACCCTCTAAACGCAATCGCGTACGCATGGAGCATATCCTCAAGAATCTGAATAGTGCTCTCGGACTATCCGTCTGTCTGTGGGTGAAAAGTTGTACTCATGGTCACCCGGGTACCCAACTCATGTTGGACGGCTCTCCAGAACCGTGATGTATACACTGAACCCCTGTCTGAGATGATAGAAACTGGAATGCCATGCAGACGGACAATCTCCCTGATATAAATCCCTGCTAACCGCTTCGCTGAGTAAGAAGTACACACTGGAATGATATGAGAGGACTTGTTCAAACGATCCACAACAACCCAAATAGAATCAACTTTCTCGCCGACAGAGGGAGACCAGTCACAAAATCCATGGTGATATTCTCCCATTTCCATTCCGGAATCTCCATCTGCTGGAGCAACCCTCCCGGTCTCTGGTGCTCAGCCTTTACCTACTGACAGTTGAGGCATCTAGCTAGAAACTCTACTATGTCCTTCTTCATCCGCCTCCACCAGTAATGCAGCCTCAGATCCTGATACATCTTCGCAGCACTCGGATGGATTGAGTACCTCGAGCTATGGGCCTCAGTCAATTTCAGATCCCGAATATCATCAACATCTGTACACAAATCCAACCCTGCATCCTCAATACCCCGTCATCTCCAATAGTCATATCCTTAGCATCGCCATGGTGAACAGTGTCCCAGAGGACAAGCAGATGAGGGTCATCATACTGCCGCTCCTTGATACGATCAAACAATAAAGACCGAGAAACCACACAGGCTAGAACCCGACTGGGCTCCGAAAGATCTAATCTCACATACTGACTTTCTAAAGCCTGAACATCCATCACCATAGGTCTCTGTGAAGCTGGTAAATATGCTAAACTTCCCAAACTCTCTGCCTGGCTACTCAAGGCATCGGCTACCATATTGGCCTTTCTCGGGTGATAAAGGATAGTAAAATCATAATCCTTCAGTAGCTCCAACCTTCTCCTCTAGCGCAAGTTCAGATCCTTTTGCTTGAACAAGTGCTGCAAACTTCGATGATCCGTATAAATCTCACAAGGCACGCCGTACAAATAATGATCCCAGATCTTCAAGGCGTGAAAAATAGCATCTAACTCAAGGTCATGGACAGGATAGTTCTTTTCATGCACCTTCAACTGTCTGGACGCGTAGGCAATCACCCTACCGTCCTGCATCAACACCGCTCCAAGTCCAACTCGTCAGGCATCACAATATACTGTATATGACCCCGAACCAGTAGGAAAAATCAGAATAGGCTGAAGTCAAAGCCATCTTGAGCTTTTGAAAGCTCGCCTCACACTCGTCTGACCATTGAAAAGGAGCACCCTTCTGGGTCAATCTAGTCATAGGGGCTGCAATCGACGAGAACCCCTCCACAAAACAACGGTAATACCCCGCCAGGCCAAGGAAACTGCAAATCTTTGTAGCTGAGGAGGGCCTGGGCCAACTCTGTACAGCCTCCACCTTCTTCGTATCTACTCGAATGCCCTCACTCGATACCACGTGGCCTAAGAATGCAACAGAACTCAACCAAAACTCACATTGTGAAAACTTTGCATATAATTTCTTTTCTCTCAAGGTCTGAAGCACTGTCCTCAGGTGCTACTCAAGATCTTCCTGACTTTGCGGAGTATACAAGAATATCATCTATGAAAACAATTACAAACGAGTCGAGATAGGGCCTGAATACACTGTGCATCAAATGCATAAAAGTTGTTGGGGTGCTGGTCAGCCCAAATGACATGACAAGGAACTCGTAATGACCATACCGAGTCCTGAAAGCGGTCTTCGGTATATCCGGCTCCCGAATCTTTAGCTGGTGATAACCTGAGTGCAAATCAATCTTAGAAAACTCATGTGCTCCCTGAAGCTGGCCGAGTAGGTCACTAATACGAGGCAAAGGATATCGGTTCTTCACTGTAACTTTGTTCAACTGACGATAATTGATACACATGGGCATAGAACCATCCTTTTTCTTCACAAACAAGACAGGAGCACCCCATGGTGAAACACTGGACCGAATAAAACCATTATCACACAATTTCTGTAACTGATCCTTCAACTCCTTCAACTCAGGAGGAGCCATACAGTAAGGAGGAATAGATATGGGTTGAGTGCCCGCCAACAAATCAATACCAAAATCGATGTCCCGATCGGGTGGCATGCCCGGAAGATCAAGTGGGAACACGTCGGGGAAATCCTATGCTATTAGAACAGAGTCAATAAAAGGGGTATCAGCACTACCATCTCTCACATAGGCTAAATACGCGGTACACCCCTTCTCAACCATACGTCGAGCTTTAAGGGAAGATATGACTCGGCTAGGAGTGTGATCAAAATTACCACTCCACTCAATACGCGAAACACCTGGCATAGCCAGCGTCACGGTCTTAGCGTGACAATCAAGAATAGCATACTAGGGCGACAACCAGTCCATGCCCAAGATAATATCAAAACCAACCATATCTAGTAATAAAAGATTTGCCCATGTCTCAAAACCACGAATAATTATCAAACATGACTGATATACGCGGTCCACAACAAGAGAATCTCCCACATGAGTAGAAACTTAAACATGAGAGCTCAAGGTCTCTCGGACTGTACCCAAATGCTGAGCAAAATAAGATGACACATAAGAATAAGTAGAGCCTGGATCGAATAGAATTGATGCCTCTGTGACTAACCAAAATAATACATGTGATAATAGAATCGGAGGCGACAGCCTCGGCACGATCAGGAATATCATAAAATCTGGCTCGACCCTCCCTCGAGCGCGACCTCTATCTCCCCTATCTCCGCCCCTGGCTGGGTAGGCAGGTGGGGTGGCAGCTGGAGCTGGAACAAGGGCCTGAGAATCCCGCTGGGTACGCTGCTGTTGAGACTGCTATGGAGGTGCACTCCTCCCGAGCCTAGGGCAATCCCTCACTACATGGAGGGTATCCCCACACTCATAACAAGCTCTAGGAGGTGAGGTAGCTGTGACTGACTGGACCCACCCCTCCTAGACTAACCTCTGCAGGTACTCCGCGCAGGAGGAGCACTAGAATCCGGGGTACATAATAAGGCTCCTAAGATCTGGGAGGAGCCGGAGTACTGCTGGGTGAAGGAAGAGCAGAGTGAATTGGGAGACCCGTATAGCCCCAACCATAACATCCTGCTCCTGAAGTACGGGTACCAGAAAAATGAGCAGACTCTCAAGGCCTCTTGGCCTCTCTCGCCTTTCGCTCTCTGGCATGCATACCCTTTATCCTCCTAACTATACTCACCACCTACTGATATGGTATGTCCATCTCCAACTCTCGTGCCACGCCAGACCTGATGGAAGGAATAAGACCCTCGATTAACCTGCGAACCCTCTCACGAACAGTAGCCACCAAAGCAGGCGTATGCCTGGACAACCTAGTATAACAGATGACATACTCAAAGACAGTCATAGGGCCTTGGATCAAGTGCTCAAACTCCACGCACCATGCATCTCGGAGGCTCTAGGGAACAAACTCCCGCTAAAACATATCTGAAAATCTAGTCCAAGTCAGGGAGGCAGCCTCGTCCGGACTGTCTAACTCAAAAGTGCACCACCAGTCATAGGCAGCTCCCCAAAGCTGGAAAGCTGCAAAGGAAACCCCACTCAAAGCAGTAATACCCATGGTGCGAAAAATACGGTGAAAATCCTACAAAAACCCCAAGGCATCGTCTGTAGCTAGCCCGCTAAATATAGGAAGGTGATACTTTCTGAATCGCTCTAATCTACGCTGATCATCCTCTGAAGCAGGTGCCCAATCCTCGGACTGAACCGGTACTGTAGGTCTGAAATCCTCCCTAGGTGCACCCTCTGCTATGGAGTGCAGGCTGCGGGAGTTTGGGCTGCTCCCCCGACCTGGGACGTAGCTGCAGGTGGTGGAAGCAACCATGCCTATGACAGCGTGGTATACATGCTCATAAACTGCGTCAATGCCTTCTGAACAGCTGGAGTGGTGGTGGTTGTGGGCGTCTATGGTGTCTAAGTCCTGACTGGGTCTGCTGGTTGCACCTTGGCGGCTGCTCGCGCAGGTAATTTGGCTGCACCCCCCGCACGTCCTCGACACCTACTCGGCCCCTACCCTTAGCTGCTGCAGGAGGGGGTGCGGGTGCCTGATCGTCCCGGGTCGTGCGTGTCCTCACCATCTGTGAGAGAATAGAAGCTAGAAGTTTGGAATCGAGGTCAAAAACATAACACGAAAATGAATTCAATATAGTGAAGATTTTCCCTAAATAGTTACATAGCCTCTCATAGATAAGTACAGACGTCTCCGTATCGATTGGCGAGACTCTAATAAACCGTCATGTGTCTCGTGACTCCTATGAACATAGAGCTCTCATACCAACTTGTCACGACCCTAGTTCACCAATCGTGAACCTGTCATGACGGCACCCAGTCTTCGCGACTAGGTAAGCCTGATACGTTGCGGAAATTCATCAATCTTCACGAAAAGGATAACTAAAACTAAATGACATAAGAAAATGTATAGGGTAACGCTTGGCACATACATTTCGAACCAACAATGTAAAACCTCCAAGACCCGGAAACCCACGGGCAACACAGGCTAAGAGTAAAATATATCATATGGCTCTAATATCCAGAAGTGTCTACAACAAGTGAGTATATGAGTGAAACTGCTAGCTAAAGGTAGAATAGAAGGAGACTCTTTGGATATGCGGACGCGGCAGATGACTACCTCAAGCATCCAAATGTAGCTCCGAAATCCCTAATAGCACGCTTGACCAATAGTACCTGGATCTGCACAACAAAAGTATGCAGAAGAGTAGCATGAGTACACCACGGCGGTACTCAGTAAGTGCCAAGCCTAACCTCGGTGGAGTAGTGACGAGGAAGGTCGAGGCCCCTACTGAGATAAACATAAGAATAATTATGAAATAAAATAACAATAGAGAATACGTAAGTCTCGAATATCTAACAACAATAAGAAGAACGGAATAGGCTATATTACAATTCTACAAAACAAGAACAATCACTACAGGCTATTTGTCATCGGGGATCTCTTGGTATCTCGAGGATATCCCGGTATCCTCATCATAAACACAAATGGATCTCCAAGTATCCTGAGGATCTCACAGTATCCTCATCACAGAAGGAAGGGATCTCCAAGTATCCCGAGGATCTCCCGGTATCCTCATCACATAAGCAAGGGATCTCCAAGTATCCCGAGGATCTCTTAGTATAATCTAGTTAATCAGTCCTGCCCTGGGGATCTCTTAGTATGTGCCAGAAAATCAATCTTGCACTGGGGATCTCTTAGATAAGTTACTAACATGTTTTTCCTAAGTCAAAACGAGTGAATTTTCATTTTTAGCAATTAAATATGTGAAGAAACACGTCTAAATAAGCCAAGTAAGGTGAATTTTCAAAAACTAGCACAAGTACGCCTGTCACCTCGCACACAAAGCATTTAAACAATGGCAAAGATATCCTAAGAGGAGATGTCCCCCACACAAAATTAGGCAAGCCACTTACCTCGAATTGGTACAAAACCGCTAAGAAACAATGACCTTGCCACGAGTATCCGACTCCGAGTGGCCCAAATCTATTCAAACCAATTACACATTGTAAGTAACATCGCAAGTAACTGATTACACTGTTAAAATTAAATCTATGGCGAGAAAATAGGTGAAATGACCAAAATGCCCCTCACGCCAACGTCTCAGAATCGAATAATTTTTATATTTTTAGAAACCTCGTATTCTCACGAGTCTAACCATATAAAAAATATCTCAAATCAGAGGTCAAATGCACCCTCAAATCTCAATTGTTTAGTCAATGAACTTCTACTCAAATTTCTCCATTTTTGACCTTAATTCGAATTTAAAAGATGAATTTAACAACTAAATGATGGATTAAAGCTAGAAAGGATCATAGAAACGCTACCCAATAATATCTTCTTCAAAAATCACTCGAAATTGCCTTTTCCCGAGCTCTCAATTGATTTTTTGACTTATGAAATTAAACCCTCAAATTTTCTCTTCACACACAGCAATTTCCGCTTTCGCGGACCAGGGACCGCTTCTGCGGTCCAACCTTTGCGGTCAAAATGCCGCTTCTGCGGATTCAACTTAAAATACCTATTTCTGCTTCCGCGGACCATAAATCGCAGAAGTGACACCCGCTTTCGCGAAAAATCTACCGCTTCTGCGGTCATCACTTATCCTATCAAGTTCCGCTTCTGTGGTTTACCACTCGCCGAAGCGAGTCCACTTCAATGGAACCAAGACCGCTTCTGCAGTTCCTGGCCTCATGGCCTCCTTCTGCTTATGTGACTACTGAGGCACTTTTGCGGCGCTGCTTCTGCGGTGCCCAAGCCGCAGAAGCGGAAATAATAGAAGCAGCACATGAACTTCATCTAAAAATTCCAAAACCAACCCGTCAAGCATCCGAGACACACCCGAGGCCCCCGGAACCTCAAACAAACCTATGAACCTATTCCTAAATATCATTCAAACTTGCACCAATCCTTAAACCATGTAAAACAACGTCGGAAGCACAATTTAACCAATGATTTGAACTTAAAATTTCCGAAACATAACCAGACTCGCTTTCGATTCAAAACCTAACCAAACCACGTCCAATTGACCTTAAATTTTGCACGCACGTACCAAATGATATGACAGTGCTACAGCTACTATTGGAATCCCGTTCCGATCCTCGAATAAAAAATTCACTATTGGACTGGAACTTCAAAATTCTTACTTTCGGCATTCCTAGCATATTTAAGCTACGGACCTCCAAAACACATTCCGGACACACACCCAACCCCGAAATCACCTAAAAGAGCTAACGGAACCATCGGAATTCCGAGGTCGTCTTGACACTATTCTGATTACGGACCATTTGTCAATACTTAAGCTCTCAATTAGGGACTAAGTGTCCTAAAACCCTCCGAATTCTATTGCCGAACATCCCGGCAAACCAAAATAGCAGAAATGAACTTAGGGGAAGCAGTTAATGGAGAAACGGGGCGTAAATTCTAAAGACGACCGGCTGGGTCATCACAGTATATAACTTCATTTTTTAAGATGAAAGATTTAAATGAAGTAGATACTATTCTAGGCATAGGTGAAAAGAGAGAACAAAAGAATGACATTATATTAATAAAGTACTTGCTAAGTTCAGTCATTTAGGCATAAAGGAGTTTAATACTCCTTATGACTCCGGTATAAAGCTAACTGAAAATACTGGAAGAGCAATAGCTCAACTAGAGTATGGAAGTGCAGTAGGTAGTATGATATATGCAATGCATTGTACAAGACCTGATATAGCATTTGTTGTTTGTAAACTTTCAAGGTTTACTAGTAATCCAAGTAATGATCATTGGAAAGCAATAACTAGAGTACTTGGACATTTAAAATATACAAAATATTTGGGCATTTGCTATAATGGTTTTCCCAATGTTTTAGAGGGATATTTTGATGCAAGTTGGATCACCAGTGTTAAGTGAAACTTTTAAATTAGATCGTGCTACTTTGAAATCCGATGGTGTTTTTTGTAGCAGTCCAAGGGGTTAGTTTACTTTTGGGCATGCTTCGTTTGCTTTGCTCTTCTTCTTCGGACACATTTGGCATGGTGCTAGAACCTGCTAGTTCTTTTTATGAGGCACAAACATGCGAATTTATCTTGGAAGCGGAAGAACTGCTGAGAATGCGTGAAACCCTCACACGGGTTTATGTACAAAGAACGGGGAAACCCTTATGGGTTGTCTCCGAAGATATGGAAAGAGATGCTTTTATGTCATCAATAGAAGCCCAAGCTTATGGAATTATTGATCTTGTAGCGGTTGAATGAAAATAACATGGATTTCGCGCAGATAATAAATCCACTTCAGGATGGATATTTACTTTATGAGGCGGTGCTATTAGTTGGGCATCCAAGAAATAAACTTGTATTTCTCATTCTATTATGGAATCTGAATTCATAGCATTAGCAGCTGCTAAGAAAGAAGCAGAATGGTTGAGGAACATGTTATTTGATATAAAGTTGTGGCCACAACCCATGCCGGCTATTTCTATATTTTGTGATAGTGAGACTACCATGTGTGTGGCTCATAATAAGATATATAATGGGAAACCAAGACATATAAGCTTGAGACATGCTTACATAAGAGAATTAGTCACAAATGAGACTATAACTATTGTGTATGTAAGATCGAATAAGAATTTGGCTGATCCACTTACCAAAGCATTAATGAGAGATGTAGTACAACAAACTTGTTAAGGAATGGGGCTAAAACCCTTAAATTAAGCACAAGCAACGGGAACCCAACTTTGAGTTAGTATACACTCTAACAAAATAAGTTCAATGTGGTAATAACAAGTTGCATAGTGTTGTTTAAGCACTGATCTTCTTTCAGAGCCTTAATTCATATGTACTACATACTGTTATGTGAGGAGTCAATAAATCGTTAAATGCCTTGAATAACAGGGGCAAAATGACAAACTTTGTACTGCAAACTGTTAGTCGAAGAGGTTGAGTTAAATCTTAATAAAATTAGTAAAGTATGTAGTAACATGGACATTGTATCTAATTTTACCTAAATAAATACTGAAGTGGTGCCGCTTCAAGCAAGATTTAAAGGGTTAATCTTGTAAATATTCATGAAATCGGGATGAGCACAGGGCCGTAAACGTGCTAAAGCATATATTGGATTTTCTGAAGTACTAAAATAGTATAACGTGTGTGATATTTTCGGTTATGGCACAAGGAGTTGTGATTCAAATCTTTAAGATACCAATAACTTCGTCGGAACTTTAAAGTGTTTGCACTAATGAAAAGTTCAAATCTGAACAAGATATTTTCGGTATGCGTGATATTATAAGAAATATAACAAACTAGAGGGAGATTGAAAGAAGTAGTTTGTTAATTTGAAGGGAAAAGTGGGAATGTCCCACATCGGAAATCTAAAGCCTATTTATGGGCTTTTTAAGTTCTAGCACATTGTATTTATTTGTTTAAGAATACACATTATTAAGTGTATGTGCGCATATATATATACATATACACGCGCGCACGCACACACACACACACACACATATATATATATATATATATATACTTGAACTTGAACTTGAACTTGAACTTGGGCCGGGCCGGTTATTAAATTAATAATTTTATTTTTTAACAGAAAATTTATTTTATTTGAATTTTAAAATTCAAATTAACAGACAAATCTGTTAATAAAATAAAACGTCTTTTCGGAAAAGGCATGTCTTTTCTTTTATAAATAAACATGAGTTTCCCTACGACGAGTATTTAGAAAATCTGCAAATATCAATTTGTGGCTTGTTGTATCCTGAAAAAAATTATCTGTATTTTCTCCAAATCTGTATATGGGCAATAACTTCTTTAAGGAAAGTTGTTCTCACGCCTTAAGTCTTTATCAATTTTTCGATTATTATTTCTAACAAACTTAAGGGAGTAAATTCACAATAACAGTATACTGTAAATGGTACGTTAAGTAAACGGTAATGTTTCAGTTCATGTATACTTCCTCAAGTATACTGTAAATGGTAACAGATTCGTCAAAGCATATATATCTATTTTACCTTCTGGATAAAAAAATAAATAAAACCTTACATCTTTAGCTTTTTCATTGGATGTAAATTAAACAATAAGGGCCGTTTGGTTTTGTATCTAGTTGAGGCTGAACTCTTAGAGCAAAATCATGAACTTAACCAATTAATGCTCCAGGAGAATATGTATACAGTGATGTCATTGTTTTCTATTTATCTGTTCTCTCAATGTATTAATACATATATTCAGTAGAAAATTTCGACAAAATATTGTCATGTGATACCATTTTGTTGAACGAGCGTCCACGATTGTGCCAGGATTATAATGTATGAATTATTTTTTCATTTAATAATATTTTATATGGTGATTAATATTGATGGATAAATTGTTATACGATCAAATGATAATACAAGGGTTATAGTTATGTAAGGATTCCCAATTTATAGGGCATTTTGTCTTTAGATGCTCCTTATTCATATATTACTAATACACATAATCTTATTTCGCATCACATCCTATATATGATGGAACAACAACAACAACTCAGTATGATCTCACAAGTGAAGCTTGGGGAGGGTAATATGTATGCAGATCTTACCCTTACCTCGAGGGATAGAGAGGTTGTTTCCAGGAGACCTTCGGCTCAAGACAGCAACATCCTATATATGATAGTATTCATAAATTGTAGTATACGTTATACCATGATTAGTTAGTTAACTGGAGTTTAATATCGCAAATAAACGGTGTATTAATTATAAAAGATTTACCCTAGTTATTATTTTCTCCGGTCACAATAAGTGATCAATTTATTTTTTTCTTTTGGTCTAAAATAATTGTCCATTTATATAATAAATAAAATTCAATTTATTTTTATAAAATTACATTTATGTACATATCCCTAAAAAGTTTTCTTACTCCTCATATTAACTATTTAACTAAAGGTGGTTTAGTCATACTAGTTATTTTTGTATAAGATTTAATATTTTCTTAATGAGCGTGCCAAAAGCAAATTAGTCACTTATAGTGGATCGGAGGGAGTAGGATTTTAACAGGAAGCACACACGATAAAAGTAATACTCTCTCCGTTCACTTTTACTTGTCCACTATTGACTTTGCGCGATGGTTACGAAGTAAAGATAATGTGCATAGTTTACCATGAGACTCATATTAATTGGTATATAATCTTAATGGATTTATAAAATAATTTGGAATGAGTAATTAATGTTAAGGACAAAACAAAAGAAAATACTTTTTTCTTAATATACAAAAGTTGACAAGTAAAAGTGAAAATCTATTTTTAAAATAGTGAATAAGTAAAGCGAAGGGGGAATACTACATAATTCTATGTGAACCTAAAATTTTCTCCAAACAAAATGATCTATATAGAAGAATATTTATCATTACCTAGGTTGTTATGACAGTTCATTTTCATCTTCCTCTTTATCATACGCAGCTGAATGGGAAAAAGAAATTAAAAAACTATGCACAAAATGCCATGCATGCATTTTACATAAATATTCATGTTTCTTGAGGTCAACACTCCATTCTTTTTTCTTATGAAATCTTTATTAATATATTCCTGGCCAAATTTAATGAGTATTAGGAGGTAGTTGTAAACATACTTACTCCCAACTATCTGTGTATCCTCCACCGTTTTGCCACCCCATCTCCTTCACCCATCTGTAGCCTATACATTCTTGTTTCTATCCTTACCATTTTCCTACTTTGTACTTATGTATACCAGTGTAAAAGTTCTAGATTGATTGCGTAAAAAATATTAAATTTATAGTTATGACCCTTATTAAGAAACTGAAATTAGTTACAAATTTAGTCGTTAATGTGTCGCTGAATTGCTCATAGTTAATAAATTTTTTGATAATTTATTACTAATTATTTGTCGCTAAATAATTTTTCTGTTTAGCTACAGAATTCCTCCGTCAATAACTTCTATTTTTAGTAGTGGACGTCTAAATCTATTTGATAAGTGTATATCGGTTAACCCAAAATAAATTGTAAGTTACTTGTTATATTATGTAAATCATAGTAATAGCATAAATATTCATTATATTATTAATATATATTGTTCAAATTCATTAGAAATATCGTCTATTATGTATCGAATCTTCTAATAGTAGTGCATTTATTGGAAGATCTGATACGTGCACGACAATATTTTTTGAGATTGGAGCAACATAGCTTAATGTAACATTTCTTATACTCCTATTTTCGGTAACCAAAATAAACTGTAAATTTGTTATAGTACGTGAATTATAATAATAACATAAAAATATAATATATTGTCAATATATGTTGTTTTGGGCTCTTTAGAAATATTATCGAATGTGTATCAAATTTTGTAAAAGTAATGTATTTATGAGTACAATAATATTTTTAGAGAGTGAAAGCAACATAGGTTACGATGAAAATAACTTAAATCCATAGTAATATAGAATTTCTTGTTTCTATCCACTACTGTTTTCCTACTTTGGTTTTAATTATGCTCTGCATTTAACACCCACAGTTTTCATCTGTGGAGGAGCCTTAATTATTCCTCCATTCCCCCACCTGTAATTTCAAGCTGTTTTTTCATTCTTATATACTCCTATATTTTTCTCATTTTTGTTGTCCAAACACACAAAAAAATATTGAGAGTATATACTTGAACCAATATTTCCTCTGTTTCAATGGATTCTTTCTCAACTTCTTCACTTTCTCCTTATTATCATCTCATTTTCACTGCTTTAGCCTTTGCTCTTTCTAGTCTTATCTTCTTGTTTTCCAAAAAAAACAAATCAAAGAAACTGAATTTACCTCCTGGACCACCTGGATGGCCAATTGTAGGTAATCTTTTTCAAGTAGCACGTTCTGGAAAACCATTTTTCCAGTACGTGAGAGATCTACGTCCAAAATATGGTTCCATTTTTACCCTAAAAATGGGTACGAGAACCATGATTATTATCTCCAGTGCCGATTTGGTTCACGAGGCACTGGTCCAGAAAGGTCAGGTTTTCGCAAGCAGGCCTCGCGAAAACCCGACCAGGACAGTATTCAGCTGCGACAAGTTTACAGTGAATGCAGCTGTTTACGGGCCTGTCTGGCGGTCCTTGAGAAAAAATATGGTTCAAAACGGGTTGAGTTCAATGAAGCTAAAAGAATTTAGGAATGTAAGAGAAACTGCTATGGATAAAATGATTGAAAAAATTCAAGCGGAAGCTAAAGCAAATAACGGCGTCGTTTGGGTTTTAAAAAATGCTAGGTTTGCTGTTTTTGCCATTCTTTTGGCAATGTGTTTTGGTGTAGAAATGGATGAACAGACGATTGAGACAATTGATCAAATGATGAAAACTGTGTTGATTGTTCTTGATCCAAGATTAGATGATTATCTTCCAATTTTGAATCCATTTTTCTCTAAACAAAGAAAACGTGCCATGGATGTACGGAAACAACAGATCGAGACCATCGTACCGTTCATTGAAAAACGTAGAAAAATTCTGAGCAATCCAGAATCTGATAAAACAGCAGCTTCATTCTCGTACCTTGACACACTTTTCGATCTCAAAGTTGAAGGTACGTATTGTTAGATTGTTTGTACTTCCCATTTTATATGGAGTAACACTTTTTCTTTTTAATTTGTTTAGAAAAGAATGGAGGAACAATTTCTTTTAGTTGCAAATTTTTATTTTAGATTTTTTATTTAACTTTAATGACGTGCTAAAACCCTAAAATCATGTAAGTTTCACGAATATTTTTGGTATGTGTCAAAATTCTATTTTAGAAAAAATTCATATAGTCAACGGCCAGAATTTTTGCTAAATGAGTTCAAAAGTAAAATATTAAATGAGATTATAGCTAGTGAGAATTGAACCTATAACCTCACAAAAGTTTTAAATTCCTTGACCATTAAGCTATACTTTTTAGTTATGTTAGAGGAATTCAAAACATAATATATAAACATAAAAAATAGATTTTGCCTTATATATATAATGTAATTTTTTGCGAAAGGGGTGCAGATGAATCCCCTTCCGCCTCTTAATCCGCCTCTGCCACTCGGTGATGGATCCAGAGCAAAAGGTATGAGTTTATGTACCTATTAAGAAAGTCATTAAAATTTATAATATTTTACCGTGAACTCAATTATTATTGTATATTAAATTGAGACCGTGTTAGGAATCTAAATCATTAAATTCTTGATTCTTTGTATCCAGTCAAATAATGTTATATAAAAGTGAGAATTTAAAGTAGTATGTGTACGTGTATATACACATATACATATACACATACATATACAAAGGCAAAAATGAATATGAAGGCTTTATTTAATAGACTCGGTATTTTCAGTTTTATTCTGAAACCTGTATCTAATTTAGGTGGAAATTTATGTAAGTTTTAAATTAAAAGACACTCTTTTTATGAAATAAGATGAATATTTAGAATTCCTTTCTATCAACTTCCATAAACACAAATATTCTATGCGAAATAGCAATAATAATATAATTTGCACTATACCGCGGCTCTGTAGTAGTTTGAACAGATTAAATTGTTTTTATTTATCTAAACATTAAATGTACATTATCACTTTAAGAAATGTTGTATTAACTGATTCTTTCTTCTTATTTTTTGTTATTTATATGTTATAACAGGGAGAAATTCAGCCCCAACAAATCCTGAACTAGTCACATTATGTTCAGAGTACCTTAACGGCGGGACAGACACAACAGCAACAGCAATAGAATGGGCCATAGCAAGAATTATTGAAAACCCAAGTATACAACCAAGATTGTACGAAGAAATCAAAAACACAGTTGGGGACAACAAAAAAGTTGACGAAAAGGACATAGGAAAAATGCCATATTTAAACGCCGTTATAAATGAATTATTACGTAAACATCCTCCTACGTACTTTTCGCTGACTCATGCAGTAATTGAGCCAGTTAAATTAGGTGGGTATGATATACCCACCGATGCGAATGTGGAGATATTCCTACCTGGAATATCTGATGACCCGAAGTTATGGTCCGAACCTGAGAAGTTTGACCCGGATAGGTTCTTTTTGGGTAAGGAGGAAGCTGATATTACTGGTGTGAGCGGTGTGAAAATGATACCGTTTGGTATGGGTCGGAGGATTTGCCCCGGTTTGAATATGGCTACGGTTCATGTGAGTTTGATGTTGGCCCGATTGGTTCAAGAATTC
This sequence comes from Nicotiana benthamiana, assembly GCA_034376525.1. Lineage (NCBI taxonomy): Eukaryota > Viridiplantae > Streptophyta > Magnoliopsida > Solanales > Solanaceae > Nicotiana > Nicotiana benthamiana. The sequence continues at coordinate 78,937,607 of CM067334.1, read as the reverse complement.
GAATGGTCCGTTTACCCGGAAAATACTAAAGTGGATTTTAGTGAAAAGTTGGAATTTACTGTGGTGATGAAAAATACTCTAAGAGCTAAAATTAAGCCTAGAATGTAAGTGGGGGTTTTAAGTTTAAGGATAGTTTAATATATTTCCTTATTTATTTTTGTTGAAAATGTTTTTTCTTTTGCTTTTTTTGAGGGCGGGTGGTTGTTTTTTTAGGGGGGGTGGGGGGTTTAATTTGCATTTCATGACTTTTTATCTTATTGTCTAATTTTGTGAAACTAGCTTTTATTGGTTTAGGATTTTGTATTAAAATAGTACTACTAATAAATTGAGAAGCATTTAATGAAGTCATCATAGCACTGTTTCTTTTATTTTTCTGTTTTATTCTTCTTTACTTGTTAGTCGTTATCAGGAAAATGATAAATTTTGATATACTCTGCCAAAAAAGTGTAAATTCAAGAGGGCCCCTCTTCCAAATAAACAAGAAAGAAAATATATTCTAATTTCTAGAAGAAAATATATTTAGTATAATCACGTCCTAGAATCAAGCCAAAGTTCTTGTTCTAATTTAAGAACTTTTGGTGGTTCATATTATTTGTTTTATTAATGTTTTTATTTATACATCCCTTTACTAGAAAGATATTTAATAATTTTAATTATGAGAGTTTATACAAATTGTCATTTGTCTCTCTTTAAACGTCTCAATGAGTTACTAACTCCATTGTTTAGCTCAAGGTTCTCACACACTTTATAAGCATAAATCAATTAAAATCGACGGAGGACCAATCATAGCAGATCGTAATAAATCAATAGGCCAAATGAATAAAATGTAAGAGACAACAGTTAATGATTAAGGGGAAGAGGGCGAAGATCTTTTATTAATAATATTGATTAGGTCTGCCTCTCCATGGAGAGGTTCAGAGCCTTACGATGATGTATATTCTCTTCTCTTAAAAGTAGGTGTAAAGAAGAAGAAGAAGCCCCCATTTGGGAGTTCTTTCCCTTAGTATTTATAGCTATGAACCTTCCCAGCTGGCGAGGAACGGTCGTAACAGCGCTAAAGGGACATCCATGAGTACTGAGTGGGCCCTGATCTCATTAATTAGGTTGAGTAACCTCAGAGCGCCTTAGTCAGCGAATGATTGTACCTTCAAAATGCTTATTAGCTCGAGCAAGTTTAAGAGATAGATGGACGTGCTAATTACGGTCTAATTCTGACCCATACAGATAGTCCATCCGCTTATTGAGGTCTGGATCCGGCCGAGCTCGATGAGCGGACTTTGCCGATAGCCGTAGCCATCTATGCCTCGGAGACGGCCGTAGCCACTTTTGCCTTGAAGATGGCCGTAGTCGTTTATACTTTGGAGATGGTCGTAACCATTCATACTTTGGAGATGGTCATAACCATTTATACTTTGGAGATGGCCGTAACTATTTATACTTTGGAGATGGACGTAACCATTTATACTTTGGAGATGGCAGTAACCATTTATACTTTGGAGATGGCCGTAACCATTTATACTTTGGCGATGTCCGTAACCATTTATACTTTGTAGATGGTCATAATCGTTTATACTTTGGAGACGGCCGTAACCATTTATACTTTGAAGATGGCCGTAACCGTTTATACTTTGGAGATGGCTGTAATCATTTATACTTTGAAGATGGTCGTAACAATTTATACTTTGGAGATGGTGCAACCATTTATACTTTGGAGATGGACGTAACCATTTATACTTTGGAGATGGCCGTAGCCATTTATACTTTGGAGATGGTCGTAGCCATTTATACTTTGGAGATGGTCGAACCATTTTTGCACGGACAATCCTTGACTGCAATGGAGCTGTTTGTTAAGTGAACTCACAATCAACGACCATGGTCGTAATTATTTGATTGGTCGTACGTGCAATCGACCCTTTGAGAGTTCTTTCCCTTAGTATTTATAGCTATGAACCTTCCTAGCCGGCGAGGGACGGGCATAACCGCACTGAAGGGACGTCCATGATTACTGAGTAGGCCGTGATCTCATTAATTAGGCTGAGTAACCTCAGAGCGCCTTAGTCAGCGAATGATTGTACCTTCAAAATGCTTATTAGCCCGAGCAAATTTAAGAGATAGTTAGACGTGCTAATTACCATGGGTCTAATTCTGACCCATACAGATAGTCCCTCCGTTTATTGAGGTCGGGATCCGGCCGAGCTCGATGAGCGGACTTTGCCGATAGACGTAGTCATCTATGCCTCGGAGATGGCCATAGCCACTTTTGCCTTGAAGATGGCCGTAGCCGTTTATACTTTGGAGACGGACGTAACCATTCATACTTTGGAGACGGCCGTAACCATTCATACTTTGGAGATTGTCGTAACCATATATACTTTGGAGATGGCTGTAACCATATATACTTTGGAGATGGTCGTAACCATTTATACTTTGGAGATGGCCGTAACCATTTATATTTTGGAGATGGCCGTAACTATTTATACTTTGGAGATGGATGTAACCATTTTTGTGCGGACAATCCTTGACTGCAATGGAGTTATTTGTTAAGTGAACTCACAATCAACGACCATGGTCGTAATTCTTTGAATGGCTTTCGTACGTGCAATCGACCATTGTCGTTCGCATATTTGAAACAGACGTGGCCTTTTCTTTGTATGTACTCTTTTTGGGGCTGGAGGTCGTAATCACTTTATCTTTACGAGACGAAGATAACCGCTCGTTGCTTTGAGAGGACCGTAGTCGCCCCTACCAAGGGGGTGACCGTGATCATTTTGTATTCCTAATTATAAAATCAACTACCTAATGAATGAACATAGGTCTAAAATTTGAAGCTCATGAGTACACATGCTTACCAAAACAGGATCTATGTAAGTTAGTAATCCACACCATTAAACCAAAATAAAACTGGATGTGCCAAAGTTCATAGTTCATTTATCATTACAAACCCAGATTTTAATCCTACTCACGCATATAGATTCAGAATATCCCCCCCTCACATATAGATTCAGAATGCACTAATAATGAAGGGAGAATTTTGATTGACAATTATAGCTAGGGAACTACTACAACGTATGGAACACAATAGAAAAAACAGAAAATTAAATAAGTGCAACTTGTATTCTATCAAATTTCCATCGAATCACATAGCTAGCATTCACTTGTTACTCATGAATAGAGGAATACCTGAGAAGCAAAAATGACAAAATGAGAGGTCAGCTATAAGAAGTAAAAGTCAGCGCCTGTTCATCCAGTGGAACAATAAACCAAGATCAAGCAACTTCAACCCAAAATTTCTCAATAGACTTGAATTCGGGTTTTTAAACCCAGAATGGAATGAAATAAAACTTGAAAGTTGAAACCCACATCCTAATCATTCAAATCACTCGAATTCAATGCAACAGTAGACTACAATTTTTGTATTTTTTTTTGAAAAAAAGATCCCTCCTTTTGCTGGAGTTTTTTTGCTTTTACAGGCTAAACAGGGCAACCTACAGATTTCATTTATCTCTTTGGTCCCTTATTTTATGACTTATTAACCAAGTCATAGTATGAAAATTGAATGGTGGGAGCTCTTGGCATCGCCTAATTGCGGCCCAATGCATGGTCGCGGGGACGTATGTTCTTGGCTTTGGTTCGTCCGTGGTTGAATTTGTGACTTTTGTGATGGAGGTGTGTAGCTTGAGTCCTAGTTCAACTGTAGTTGAACCTTTGTAATTTTTTAAATCAAAGGTGCATATCCTGAGTCCCAGTTCAACCGTAGTTGAACCTTTGTAATTTTTGAAGTCGAAGGCACGTAGCATGAGTTCCCGTTCAACCGTAGTTGAACCTTTGGGTGAAGGCACGTAGCCTGAACTGCTATTCAACCGTGGTTGAACCTTTGTAATTTTTGAGGTCAAAGGTGCATAGCCTGAGTCCCGGTTCAACCATAGTTGAACCTTTGTAATTTTTGAAGTCGAAGGCGTATAGCTTGAGTCCCGCTTCAACCGTAGTTGAACCTTTATAATTTTTGAAATAGAAGGCACACAGCCCGAGTCCCGGTTCAATCGTAGTTGAACCTTTTTAATTTTTGAAGTCGAAGGCGCATAGCCTGAGTCCAGCTTCAACCGTAGTTGAACCTTTGGGTGAAGGAACGTAGCCTGAACTGTTGTTCAACCGTAGTTGAACCTTTGTAGTTTTTAAAGTCTAAGGCGCATAGCCTGAGTCCCGGTTCAACCATAGTTGAACCTTTGTAATTTTTGTAGTCGAAGGCGCATAGCTTGAGTCCCAGTTCAACCATAGTTGAACCTTTGGGTGAAGGCACATAGCCTGAATTGATGTTCAACCGTGGTTGAACCTTTGTAGTTTTTGAAGTTGAAGGTGCATAGCCTGAGTCCCGGTTCAACTGTAGTTGAACCTTTGTAATTTTTGTAGTCGAAGGTGCATAGCCTGAGTCCCAGTACAACTGTAGTTGAACCTCTGGGCAAAGGCACGTAGCCTAAACTGTTGTTCAACCGTGGTTGAACCTTTGTAATTTTTGAGGTCGAAGGCGCATAGCTTGAGTCCCGGTTCAACCGTAGTTGAACCTTTGTAATTTTTGAAGTCGAAGGTGCATAGCTTGAGTCCCGGTTCAACCGTAGTTGAACCTTTGTAATTTTTGAAGTCGAAGGCGCATAGCTTCCCGGTTCAACCGTAGTTGAACCTTTGGGTGAAGGCACGTAGCCTGAACTGCTGTTCAACCGTAGTTGAACCTTTGTAGTTTTGAAAGTCTAAGGCACATAGCCTGAGTCCCGGTTCAATCGTAGTTGAACCTTTGTAATTTTTGGAGTCTAAGGCGCATAGCCTGAGTTCCGGTTCAACCGTAGTTGAACCTTTGTAATTTTTGTAGTCGAAGGCACATAGCTTGAGTCCTAGTTCAACCGTAGTTGAACCTTTGTGTGAAGGCATGTAGCCTGAACTGTTGTTCAACCATGGTTGAATCTTTGTAATTTTTTAGGTCGAAGGCGCATAGCCTGAATCCCGGTTCAACCGTAGTTGAACCTTTGTAATTTTTGAAGTCGAAAGTGCATAGCCTGAGTCCCGGTTCAACCGTAGTTGAACCTTTGTAATTTTTGAAGTCGAAGACGCATAGCCTGAGTCCCGGTTCAACCGTAGTTGAACCTTTGGGTGAAGGCACGTAGCCTGAACTGCTGTTCAACCGTGGTTGAACCTTTGTAATTTTTGAGGTCGAAGGCGCATAGCCTGAGTCCCGGTTCAACCGTAGTTGAACCTTTGTAATTTTTGAAGTCGAAGGCACATAGCCCAAGTCCCGGTTCAACCATAGTTGAAACTTGTATTTTCCCTCACAACCCGTTTTGCTGGGCGTTGGGATTTGTTTCTGGATTCAGGTCTTGCCTAACTCGCGCTTGTAGTCTTCTCGACTGGTTTGTACAGGTTACCCCGTTATAGATCTCTGTTCGAGATGCTTTTGTGCTTTCCTCCCTTTTGGCAGGATCTCATGTGAAAAAAAAGGGGAGGTACGTTATGCGCATTTTCACATGGGGATGGGGGATCTACTTCTTCTCCTTCTTCTTCCTCTTGGTCGGAGACGTGAGATGTGGAAGCAGGCTCGTCTCGAGGCTTTTAACTTCTTTTGGTCTGACATGCCGTTTTGGCTTGTTCGAGCTGGGTTGTTCTCTTTCCTTTTTTGGTCTAAGGTTGAACTACGCGATTCTGCTATGAAATCCTCACAGATTGCACCAAAATTGTTTAGCTCAAAGTTCTTATACACTTTATAAGCATAAATCAATTAAAATCGACGAAGGGATAATCATAGCAGATCGTAATAAATCAATAGGCCAAATGAATAAAATGTAAGAGACAACAGTTAATGATTAAGGGGAAGAGGGCGAAGATCTTTTATTAATGATATCAATTAGGTATGTCTCTCCATGGAGAGGTTCAGAGCCTTATAATGATGTATATTCTCTTCTCTTAGAAGTAGGTGTGAAGAAGAAGAAGAAGAAGAAGAAGAAGAAGAAGAAGAAGAAGAAGAAGAAGAAGAAGAAGAAGAAGAAGCCCCCCTTTGGGAGTTCTTTCCCTTAGTATTTATAGCTATGAACATTTCCAGCTGGCGAGGGACGATCGTAACCGCGCTGAAGGGACGTCCATGAGTACTGAGTGGGCCGTGATCTCATTAATTGGGTTGAGTAACCTCGGAGCGCCTTAGTAAGCGAAGGATTGTACCTTCAAAATGCTTATTAGCCCGAGCAAGTTTATGAAATAGTTAAACATGCTAATTACCACGGGTCTAATTCTAACCCACACATCCACTAATTAGAAGAATAACAATAAATATAAATTTTAATCACTCTTATTTTACTCATTCATTTGATATTTTGAAACAAATTCAATTTATCAAAATAAATAATATTGAGAGTTGAGATAGAAAAAAAGTAGTCCTATTCAATTATGAAAAGAGAAAGAAGTGTAGAGGACCACAAGCATTATAATGTGTGCCATTTTTGGTTGGACGAAATGGTTATTGCTATGCCTCAAAATAAGGCGGCAAAGCCTATTCCTTGTTTTTATTTCCTTGTTTCAGTACTTTTCAAAACCTTTTCACAGTTTGCAAAACAATATTTTATCTCGAGGGGTGAGATGAGTGGTCAAAAACTATATCTTAATCACAACATCACAAATTTCATGATGACCACCACAATTATTGCGATAAGATTCATCTATTCTTAATTAAGGTTTCGAATTCAAACTATAAAAAGAATAAAAAATCTTGATAATTAAGAAGAGTTGCACTTCTTCAATGGACCTTAAGCGATGCAAATTCAAATAAATCAAAACCCGAAAAATCAAAAAAGAATTAAAAAAATGATATTATATAACTGCTTTAAAAAGAATAACTGAAAAAAATACATAAAATTTGTATATTTTTTGTGTATATATACATTTTATATGTTATATACAAAAGTTATATAAATTTTATATATTTTTTCGACTACCAAATATAAATAATTTCTGACGGTCCAAAAGTGATAATAACCAACAATTATATCACGATGACCCAAAAACTACTCAACTAAGTCTTCTCTACTCCTTTATTATTACACCAGACAGTTAGCCTTCTAATCAATTCTCTTCCACTTCAGTTTTTTATTTATCAGTTCTAGGAAATACACATTTCATCTTATAAGACAAAATAAAAAAAAAAAAAAATCTTGATCTTAAAAGGAGAAGAAATCGAACTACAAACTTAAAACAACATTAATGATACATCACTTCCATATTGGCGTAACCAAGACACAGGTTCGAAGAGGGGTCGCACCCATTAAAATACTGATTTTTGTGTGTTTCTCACAATCCCCCCTTCTCCGTCCTTGACTAAAAACTTTTTAAAAATGTAAAGCTTTAAAATCATTGTTGCCTCAAAAATCTTTATGTATAGCTATCAATTATTGTGGCTACTTAACTGCCATGTGTCTTTGTCTTCATTTGAGCAAACACATCAATATTAATCAAAACAATCATAATACAACCATATCAACATGTCTATTTACATAACTGATAAGCTAGTGTGTATCTTAGCCTGCAATGTATAGCCAGAAAGGAAGCTGAACTAATGCCTCTACAGGACTACCACCACCTAAACTGAAGAACATTTACAAAAAGGAAAAAAAATGTTTGCCCTGACTTGACTTACCAAAAAATTATCCACCCCAGCTGATGTATAGCATACAAAAGAAGGCAGACAAAAAAAAAGGCATCACCTTGCTGTAAGAAAAGACAGCCCGATGCACTAATCTTATGTACAGGGTAGGGTTCGGAAAGGGCCTAATCATATAACGTCCATGGTATAGTTGTATACAGACATCACCTTGCTATACTTAAAAGAAAGCATGAGCAAAATCTGGATAATTACATTATCACAATATTGTTATCACCTTTCAATCTCTGCCAATTTCGCCATTTATACTGTTGTGGCCTAAAGGCTTATGCATTTGATGCACTCTCTGTAGGGTGGTTTGTTCTCTGGCCATCGTGTAATCTTGAAGAAAGGCTCTGCCCTGATGACGAGCATTGGTTTGAATTGACATTCAGAGAGTCCGTCACATAGTGAGATCGGAAAGCTGAACTAAACAAGGGTTGCATAAAGCACTTCTTCTCAACAGTCTCACGTAGGGAAATTCGACAAACTGGGCATGTGGATTGCTGCTGAAACCATATGTCAATACACGTGGCGTGGAAATAGTGCCCACACAAAGGCAAAATACGTAATGTATCTTCCTCCCGATACTCAGCAAGGCAAACTGTGCATCTGTGTCAATGAAGTACACAAGGCAGTCAGAGGGTGATTGGCCGAATATTTTCAAAAGTACACTGGAGGAGACACTGATACCATGACAAACAAAACATAAACAAAGAATCTCCATTTCAAGACAAATTTATGAATGGTATCTCGTTTAAATCCTATCATATAATCGGATAAAGAGAATACATGTTACTTCTACATTTGTCCAGCTGTTGGAATCGGCCATATGGATCCTCTGTATCCATTATAATCTATTTCGGGATGCATGTTGGACGTCTCCCATGTATTGTCAGACATGGTATTCAACGCAGACGCACACAGACTGCATCTTTTTACTTGCATTCATACTTATATATTACAAGACAAATGCAGCAAGTGATATATCTTCCTAATTCATACCAGAAAATACACTCTTCTCTCCTTTCAACTAGAGAAGACAACTGCGACATATTCAGGAGAAAAATAAAAATGGTCATAAAGAGGACTTTGTCTGGGATCTTGGCATTGTTGATTGTACAAAAGTTTTAAATGATGTAAACAAAGTTACGGCAGACCTCAATAAACTCACATACCAAGTCAAGAAAAGTACTATGGTTAGATATTAAGCTGAATAAATCCACCTTCATACCAACAACAACAACAACAACTACCCAGTATACTCCCGCCAGGTGGGGTCTGGGGAGGGTAATATGTAGACAAGCCTTACCCCTACCCGAAAGGGCAGAGAGGCTGTTTCCAATCGACCCCCGGCTCATAGGATAAAGGAAAAACTAAATCCACCTTCATACCATAGAATTTTAAACACTCATAGTTCTCCTGAATCAGTAAAGAAAAAGCATACTTGCTGGAGTAAACAGAAATGGCTCTTAGGGCACTCTCAACTGCCTTTTCCATGGCAAATTCAAAGATATTCTCTTTATTAGTAGGGTATTTTACTCACATAAAGAGTAACCAGAGACGTTAAAAAGGCTTTATGGTGATTTACACCCCAAAAAGAAAAATATTTTTAAAACGTTATTTGTACCTGTAGCAGTACCAAGTGTTGATCAAACTAATGATCTCTTTGTCTAGCTCACTACTACATTCTAAGCTGACCTATGCAACACCAAATTTTTCAGTGACCACAAATAATTTCAGCCTCCTCAAACGATCTCTGTTATCGACAAAAGCCCACAAGAATATATAATACTTGATTCTTGCACATCTCAATTAGAGCATTCTATGGCCAAACAAACCAGAAATACCACCTCTAGTCATCTCCAAATGAATTCCTCTGTTTCTTCCCCTTCTTTGACATATTGTTGAACATACAAGTAGGGATGTGCATTCGAATCGGTTTATCGATAAATCGTATCGATAATTTGTTATATCGAATCGAAAAAATCGAAATCTTATTGAAACGATAACGATAAGCATATGTACAAATCGATAACCGATAAGTAATTATCGATTAGGGTCAAAATCGAATCGATAAATCGAATGCACACCCCTAATTATTTCATCCACCACATTTAAGGAATGATCATATTTAAAGCTCAAGGGAATGAAGTTCAAATTAATGAACAATAGAATAAGTAGTAATGATGTATTTTTGTTTTTTTAATACCGTTGGAGTGTTGGTGACATACATTTGTTTATAACATACCGTTTGATGTTATAAACGGTGTTCGTCTTATAGTTAGGCGTGTTTATAGCGATATACTTTCCGTGGAATCCAGTAAATTTTCTTATTGGTGTAATCGATAACCGAATCGATAAGCCCCAAAAATCGATAAATTGAAATTGAAAAAATCGAAACCTTATTGAACGGATAACGATAAGCATATGTACAAATCGATAATCGATAAGGGTGAAAATCAAATCGATAAATCGAATGCACACCCCTACGCACAAGAAGATACAAATTCTTAATGCTTAGCACATACTAGTTGAAGTCACTGGTTGATGTGTTACCTGTATGAGCTCCCATGATATACAGTAACCAGAATATGATTTTAATAGATAGGACACTGGAGAATCCATGCTATAAATAATACCTAACTTTTTCATTACTGCCTAATACATGATTTTTTAATCCAACATTCTCTTCTAAACCAAAAAAAGTTACTTGATTCTTCTTTGACTTCACTGAAGAAACTCCAGTCTGTAACAACTATTCTTATGATAGTTAAACTTAGATAAATAAACACCAAGTGATGCAAATAATTCAGGCGTGCATATTTGGCATCAGATTTCTTTTACTTTACAGTTAGTATGTGCTAGTGAACACAAATGACCTGGCAAAGGTCAGCTCATTCCCGTGTCTTTCCAAATTTGTAAATACTTGATTATTTCATCAATTAAAAGTGAAGACTGTTTAAAATTGATGATCGCACCAGAAAATTTGAATCACAGATACATTCTAATTAAGTAGATTCAAGTTGAACGAGCTCTCCATGAGAAAGTATGAATTCCATCTTGAGTTGCGCCAAAAAGGAAATAATTTCTCTTTAGGATAATTAATTCCCGTCTTCTGCACAGCATTGCTCATATCTAAAGTAGCTTCATTCTTTTAACTTCAAACAGTCTTTTCACACAATAACATCAGGTTGCAGACAAAATCTACGTAGCATACCCCTAATTGGTCTGAGCTCAACTTTCAACTGAATGATATATATTTTTTAAGAAGCCCGATGGATGGAAACTAGTAGGTTGTATTTTCCTCTAGAGATGTATTTTCTTTTCTTCGCTCGGACAAGGCTTGAAGAAAGACAAATTTCTAAAGAACTTTTTGTCTATCTGGTTGCTGCACTATTTTGTTGACAAACCAAGACCTAGGTTTTTACGTCGTTCATTTGTTAATCTCGTCGTTGATAATGTGTAATCCGATCCATTTTGCTAGCATGGTCTGTATTTGTCTATTTGAAATAAGTGCCAGCTATTACTCCCTTGCCTCCTGAATAAAATTACAGCTTAAAGGGCAGCCCGGTGCACTAAGCTCCCAATTGCGGGGTCCAGGGAAGGGTCGGACCTCAAGGGTCTATTGCACGCAGAAAAAATTTGTCCATGTCATACAGGAGGATGCCACAGGTTGAAAATGCTACACTCCTCCGCTCTAAGCTAATTTTTGCTCAGTTCATTTAGCACCTTCCTTTCATAATAAACTGAAATTTATAATCTTTCTGTGCTTCTGATTACACCTCCTTTGCATAAATTTAGTTGGAACTGTTTTGAGGTTCTCAACATAGAGTTGAACAAGCTCGGAAAGTAGGAATTCTGGAAGCAGATTTGATCCGACTTAAAAAGCTAACAATGGACACCTTTCTCCAAGAGATTCAAATTAGCAGGATTGTCAGGTCAAAATGATGGTTGTTTTAACGAGATAATTGACTAAAAAATCTTCAAACAAAAACATAGAGGAACGAAAGAGAATCAGATGGCTCTGCTAAAAGAATGGACAGCTTCTGTCGCCGAAAATATAGGTCTTCGTGAGCTAAAAAGGCACCATCCAAAGTTAAAGGGCCTAGCATAAGTGATAAAAGAACAGCCAATCCCAATTTTAGTTGGGGTATCCCCATCCCAGTCCTTCAATCAAAAAGCGGAAGATGCAATCTGAATAGGCCAGTGCGTGCTTTGATTGCTTCAATATCATATATACATAGCAAAGTTCAAGTTCAAGGAAAGGATTTTCTTAAACATAATGGATAAATCCAATATGTGCAATCTTTTGTCTCTGCAATAGTGTATCAGCTAGGGGTAGCAGATCCTATCTGATTTGACTTTCTTCTTCCTAAAAAAGCTAACAACACCGTCATAAATCATTTTCTCCACGTTTGAGCAATGATGATGAGGGGTATTAGAAGGGAACAGGACGGTAACACCACACATACCCTTGATAAGGTGTCAAACCCACACTTATTGTGTAGGAGACTAGGAGTGTAGGTAGCCCCCAGATATGCTGCTGCACTGAATCTTTGGTGGCCTCTCTGATAAAAACTTATTGAGGCTGCTTTAAGCTTATCCATAACTATCTGATCAAACAATACACCAGTCTGAGACAATCCACAAATGGATTTCAACAGCCTTGTGTTAGCAAAGTAGCCAGTTCTTTCTTCATTTCTAACTTTGTTATATCTAACCGATGGTTAAGATTAAAAAAATGATAAAAATCTCAAAATAAAGGAGATTATGACATAATAAAGGCAAGCATCAAAGTGTTCACCATGTTCCTGTCCCACTAATCAGTCTTCCGCAATGCTGTTGGCTTAACATTTAAGAAGATCCATATAACTGCCATACTAAGATTTAACACGTATGGACTTCACGAGTTGCCAATGTTAACATAATCTAAAACACATCTATCATACTATAAAGGCCAATTTTATCTATCCTGCCCTCATCAAACATAAACTTGCTTTCCGGAATCTACAATTAAAATAGTCCACTTCATGAAGTCAAAAAAAAAAAAAAAACTAGATACAAGTGCCACTTATGTAAGCTAGTTCAATATATGAGTTGGGAAATAAGATTCAACTCACTGAGTATCTTCTGCAAAGGTGAAAAATTCATCACTATACTTCTTTGTCGGAAAGTTGGCGACAGCAAGAGGCTCCAGGCCATGTAAACCACGTTCCACCTGCACCGATTAAATAGGAACAAGTGATTCACAAGAAAAAATCATTCTGCTTCAGAGTAGAAAGACAATATTCTCAAGTTATTGGCTACAAAGACCAAAGGAGTTCTAATTTGAAGTTTAAAAGGTTTCAGATCAAAGAATATGACAAGCCATAAAAAGCATCCTAAAAGTCCAAAAACCTAACAAACTAAACATCACAGACCCAAGGGAGCTACATGTTTATATACCAGCTAGAGTACTGAACCGATCAAAACTACAGTCATCATCAGATGTTAACCCAACTCAAATTTAGTATCTCCCAACGAAAAGGTACCAAACATAGAACAACAAGGAAAACTAAGGACAACTCCCAGCTGTAACACTGAGTGAACCTATCTGCTCCCAGAGGCTCCATCACGTTCACTCAAGGGGTCTCAGTCAAATCCTCTTCGCTGGAAAATTGTACTATGTATAGCTGAAATAATTTCATGTATACATATAAATTGTTGAATCCTCTAAACATAGGAGAACATTTTCTGAATCCACTTAATAAAATTTCTGCCTTAGCTACTGTCTGCTCCAACCTTGGTGAGCAGGTCACACCTGTTCTTGTGGGCTATAGTCAAAGGTGGATGCATCCACTGCACCATGTGTTCTATTGAAACCCAGTATTTCCGACATGAAGCATATATATACATATGTGACTGATCACTAAAATTTCATATTAAATTCTGAACCATAATTTCAATAGTACAATAAGGTCAACACCACCACCTTCATTCTCAATTTTTTTTGACAAGAAAAAGAACATATTACTGCTAAATTGGTACTGCTAAATATACTTACAATGCTAAGATCAGATCTGGAAGTAGTGTAAGAAGAAGAGCGCCGGGTCAGGTATTGAATTCTTGCACAAATTAGCCTTGTGCACACAAATACTATGAATATGGTACTCACTGTAAACCCAATCACAGTCATCACCAAATTCACTGCAGAAGATGTCATCTTTTCCAATTTGATTTTATTGTCCAGTCAAAAGCCCAATAATCAAATATCCAAGAAAATAATCTCAAATCTTGTTCTGTTACTACCATCCGAAAATAATCTTATTATACCCTAACTCGTAGAGAAAAACCCCTTCTAATTTTATTTCCAAAAAAATGATATTCCAAAATCTTATATAATTTACTTTAAAGAGCAACCAAATTCTTTATTGTATAGATGAGGCAAATTTTCTACTCAAGATACCAACTTTACCACATATTCTCACACTCTTTCCATGTTTCCCCCCTTATATACGCAACAAAGGAAGTTGACTCTACCTTTAGAAAATCCTCCGCTGAATTTTTTTTCCTTTTTCAGGAAATTGAAACTCAAAATTGTGATTGATGTGTCATCGACCTGGGTCTCCTATTTGTATGGGGCGGCTGTTGCATTATACTCCTTTTCCTTTTTATTATCTATCCCCACAAAATAATATAGTCATATGTTTTCTTAGTGTTTGCTCAAAAATTGTCACACACTTTATGAGTGTGAAATAATGTAAATAAATTAAGAAAAAATCATAGCAAATCATAATAATTCATTAGACCAAACAAAAAAAACAAAAATAGATACTCAGAAATAAGAGAGAAAACATTAAGAGCTTTTATTGATAATATTGAGTTGGTATGTCTCTCCATGGAGAGGTTCAGAGCCTTACAGTGGTGTTTTTCTTTCCCATAAAACGAATTTTGTTGTATCTTCCCTCTCTCGTGAATAGTAGCCAAGAAGCCCCCTGAGGGTTCCCCCTCTTAGTATTTATAGCTGCAAGCTTCATGAGCTGTCAATAAGTGGTCGTGACCACGTTGTGGATTCGCCTTCATTAGGCCGTATCGTTGTTGGTTGAATTAGATAAGGGTTAAATACCACTAATTTTGAGTGGTCTTACAACTTATTAATCATGAATTAGCCTAAAATCGGGATTACATTCGTCAATTATCGTGGGGTCGGATTCCGACCCATACAGTTAGTCCTTCCGCTTATTGAGGTTGTGCTTTGGACGAGTTCGATGTGCGGACTTCGTCGACTGCAATTCGGGAAATTCGGGTAGGGAGGTCAACTGTTGATTCGGTCCAGACCGAATTCTCTTTGGCGATGATCTTTAACCTTAATATTGTTGACAGCCTTAGTCGTTTACATACAGGAGATGTCCATAGCCTTAATATTGTCGACGGTCTTAGCTGTTTACACACTGGAAATGGCCATAGCCTTAGTACTGTCGACAGCCTTAGCCGTTTACACACTGGAGATAGCCATAGCGTTAGTACTGTTGACGGCTTTAGCCGTTTACATACTGGAGATGGCCTTGTAGAGTGTTAGTGTTTTGTTATTGTGTTGGGTCGTCGTTCGATCGAGGTCGAACTCTCCTCTTTGGCGAAGGCATTTAGCCTTTTATATTAATTTGAGTGAAGTCGTGCTTTATTGTGCTTTGAAGCTTACGTCTGCCTGGGGGACTATAGTATGTTGTACGGCCGAGGGGGGCGAGAATGCGCTTGACATGCTTTTGGCCACGTCCGAAATTTCCAGGGCATACGAAACATCCCCTCAGTGTCCACAGGTCTGTATGACCGTTTTGACGGTGAGACGCCGGTTGGCAGCTGAAAAGTCGCTTTATGGAGCTTGTCATAATGACGCAAGTTTCTGTGAAAATGAAATATTTTGCAGTTGGTCATGTAGTTAATGATGGCTATTGAGGTTCGCAAAAGCCACTTGTATACTTATAAATAAAGGGTTGAGACATTTATTTCTAACATTTACATTGTTGGTTTGAGAGAGATTTTGAAGAAACTCTTCTTCTTGCTAATTCATCTTCCTCTTTGTTCTTCGACTGTTACAACTTCCATCTTGCCCATCAAATATTATCTTGTTCTTGTCAGTGAACCAGCGATGGCAGGCAGTTCTTCTCAAAATATTCTCCCGGTGAATTTTCCGATTAGTTTTCTGGTGGTTGAGGGACCATCTCCGATAATGGGAGGTGAAGGATCGACGGAGATAAACGAAACTCCGTCAATTAACGAGATATTATCTTTGCCTGGAGGCCTGATGATTGACTTCATTGACGATGGTGGAGAGGATCGGGTGGATGAGGCCGCATTAATTTTGGAAGTTGTGATGGCCTAACTACGGGAATAGTGGGGGATCCCCAGCTATGCTGACATCATTCTTGCTCGGAGCGAGGATATGGTACTCACCGACCAGGGGGGGTACTGAATTTTCTACGCATATCCCTTCAAGTTGGGATTTAAGCTTCCGCTCCCCATGCTGGTAGTTGATTTTTGTCGCTATTACGGGGTGTGCCCGGGTCAACTTGCTCATTCTCTTTATAAATTGTTGGCGATGTTCATCAAGTATGCGGAACTCGCCAATAGGGAGGTTACGCTTCAGCATGTGCTTAGTCTTTACGCTCCCTAGAGGGTCCGCGGTACCATGATTCGAGCACGTCCTCGTGGGTCAAGGGGCCTTACCGTAGAACTGGATGACGAGGAAGGGCTTCTCCCTTTTGAGCATTTCTTCTACATCAGAACTAATCATTTAGTAGCGTCCCTACCTGGGTTCCCAGAGGCTTGGAACCATGCACGTAAGTTGTGTGAAACCATACACGTGGGTCAAGGGGCCTTAATCGTCGAATTCTCTGTTTTGCTCCTCTTTATGTCTTGTGCCCATAAGCATTAATTTATGTGAAACTTTGTAGTTGAAAGGTCACCGCCAGCTTCGCTAGCCGGGATACATGATTGGGTAGAGGTCGTGCTTCCTCATACTGTGGGGATACGTACGTGGGCGTCATTCTGGGAAAGGCATGGCCATAGGTCTGTGACAAGTAAAAAGTTGATTTCTTCTTCGTTCCCTCTTTGTTTCAACCCTATATATCAGCTTTGTTTTTTCATTGCTTGGCTTACTGTAGTAGCGGTGCTGCGCCCAGTACCGAGGGTGGCATCAGTTGAATCTTCAGCGGCTCCTTCTCCAGCACGGGCCGCACTTCAAGACGAGAGGCCATCAGGGTTTGTGCGCCCCAGAGCAAAATCTCCCTCACCTGAGGAGGAGGAGGAGGAGGAGGAGATCCCATTGGTGAAACGGAGGGTCGTGTTAACACCGGCTCCACCTGTGGTGATTAATTTGGACTCCCCCAGTTGATACGGAGAGGAGTGCGGCTACGGCGCCTGCCCTTGAGGGCAAACAAGCAGTGGGGGTTGCCCTAGTTGGCTTAGACAATGATAATACTGTCACTTCAGTGACTCAGTTGGTGGTTCCAGTCACTGAGACGGGAGGTAGTTCCTCAGCGGCTGCTATTGCTGGTGAGTCAAGTGCCCCTTCGACGGTGAAAGGTGGAAGGGATGTTGTGGATGAGTATGGGTCCGAATCCGACTTGGACCCTGATGACGTTCGTATGTTCCAAGACAGCTTCACCAATTTAACGGTGCGTGCAGAGGGGCGATCTCGCTTCATTGAGGTTCCCACGGAGTCGAACTTATTGCTCCAAGGGGAATAGCTTGGTACCGTTGTTTGAGGTGCTATGCTCAGAGGCCGAGAACGTGTCATTGAGGGACGTCACGGGCATTGTATTAATGAGTGAAGTGGCCGTGATGGGCCTGAGGGTACGTATTATGACCTTGATCCATTTTTTCTTGCCTTATTTTATTCTTTATCTTACTTCTTGTTTTTTCTTTACAGTCTTATATGTCGGAGGTGGAGGGCATCCGTCGAGCCAACTTTCGCTCGGGGAAATTTTTGCGGGTGCTGGATAAGTACCGCCGCTACCGAGATCGATGCCGAGAGTTGCATAAGCGCTTGAGGTCTGATCCTCGCAACCGAGCCTTGGTCCAGGAGCTGGCGAGGTGGGAGCTTCGGTTGCAGCAATTACTTGGTAGAACGCTCGCCCTCGAGGAGCAGCTTTGTCAGAAGGATGAGGAACTCGAGGAGGGAAGGAGGGCTACGACTGAGAGCGAGCGCCGACGCCAGTATAAGAAGGCAGAGGTTGCTACGGCCTGGAGTGGGAAAGTGGACACTTTGGAGAGTGAGGCTGCAGCTCTAAGACTTCAGGTGAGTGTTGCCTCGTCGAGAGTCGTAGGGTTGGAGGAGGCAATCTGTGTGCATGAATCTCAGTGTGGGTCAGAAAGGGCTACGGCGGCCGAGAGGGGAGAATGGATCGAAAAGCGGATCAACCTCCTTGAGAAGGAGGCCCAAGTTACGGCGGATCAGGTCACGTCCTTAGAGAGAGAGAATCAGCGGCTGCAAGATCAAGCCACCGCTTCCAGCCGTGCTCATGAGCTTTGGGTCTTTGCCGAGGCCCAACGTGATATGTATAAGAATTTGTGGAAGGCCGGCTTCGTGACCGAAGCTTCTTTCGAGGAAGCACGTCAAAAGGCTTGTGAGGCCCATACCAACTGTGGTTTTGAGGTGGCGGCGCCAAAGGTTGATGATGGTGCAGGTGGTGGCAAAGTCGGCTCCGAATAAAAGTGTTTGTTGTCTTTGTTTTTTTTTTGTTTTATTCACCGCTTGGTGTTTAGGTGCTTCTTGTTTTTCTTTTTCTTTTTCTTTGTACTGATCGGCCTTGGCCGAGTGTAAGCAGGGATGAACTGCAGTTAACTTTGTATATAAATGAAATTCCTTTTTCGTTATTTTCTTCGTACTTATTTTTGTACCTTCCCTTCTTCCCCCTGAGACTTTTCTTTGTACTCGTTCGAATGGGTGATTTGCTTTCGAGTTTGACCCTGGTGGGCATGTTTATTTCTGATTGTTGATGACTTTTTTCTTCGACTTGGTATGAGCGAGTTGGAGCCGTTTCTTGGCAATAGCGGCACATAGCATGAATCCCAGTTCGGGCGTGGTTGAACTACCGGCCGCGATGATAAAAAGCGCGGCCTTGTAGTTTGTCCGGGGCGAACTTTACGCGGCCCGAATCTTAATTCGAGTTGGGAGTACTTACTTGACTTGGCGAGGGAGCCCAACCTGCGCCTTGATTTGTTGGAGGTCGGGTTTTCTTAAGTTCTATAATGAAGGTGCTTGGCCTGGGCCCTGGTTCAACTGTGGTTGAGCTTGTTAGATTTGAGGATGGAGGCGTCTAACATTGTAGTTCGAACGGTGTAAAACTTGTTAGATTTAATGGCGACGACACATAGCCTGAATCCCGATTCAACTATTGTTGAACTTTGTCGATTTTGATGGCGAAGGCGCATAACTTGAGTCACAGTTCAACTGTTGTTGAACTTTATCGATTTTGACGGCAAAGGTGCATAACCTTGATTTGATGGCGAAGGCGCATAGCTTGAGTCCCAGTTCAATCGTAGTTGAATTCGCTGGCGAAGGCTCGTAGCCTTGATTTAACGGTGAAGGCGCATAGCCTGAATCTTGGTTCAACCATGAACTTACTGGTGAAGGCACGTAGCCTGAGTTCCAGTTCAACTGTTGTTGAACTTTGTCGATTTAGATGGCGAATGCGCATAACCCGAGTCCTAGTTCAACCGTAGTTGAATTTGTTGGCGAAGGCTTGTAGCCTTGATTTAACGGTGAAGGCGCATAGCCTGAGTCTTGGTTCAACCATAGTTGAACTTACCGTTGAAGGCACGTAGCCTGAGTTCCAGTTCAACTGTTGTTGAACTTTGTCGATTTTGATGGAAAATGCGCATAGCCTGAGTCTTGGTTTAATCGTAGTTGAACTTACTGGCGAAAGCGCATAACCTTTATTTGATGGCGAAAGCACATAGGCTGGGTCCCAGTTCAACCGTAGTTGAATTCGCTGGCGAAGGCTCGTAGCCTTGATTTAACAGTGAAGGCGCATAGCCTGAGTCTTAGTTTAACCGTAGTTGAACTTACTAGTTAAGGCACGTAGCTTGAGTTCCAGTTCACTGTCGTTGAACTTAGTCGATTTTTATGGAGAAGGCGCATAACCTGAGTCCAAGTCCAACTTTTGTTGAACTTTATCGATTTTGATGGCGAAGGCGCATGGCCCGAGTCCCAGTTCAACCGTAGTTTAATTCGCCGGCGAAGGCTCGTAGCCTTGAATCTCGCTAAGTTGGTGTTTGATGGCGAAGGCGCATAACCTGAATCTCGCTATGTTGGTGTTTGAGATCTGATGCTCGATTTTGATTCGAGATCTCGAGTAGCTTATGCGCTATCTTCCCAGTCGGGGTACGTAGGCTGGCTCGATGCGACTCTTGGTTCGAGATATCTTTATGTCGGTTTCCAGCTGGAGCCCGTATCAGGGCTGCGGGAGATGCCTTACAGAGATCTTCCCTTGGGGGGGACTTCTTCTTCTTGCTTGCACTATCCGAGAGACGAGAGACAGAGGAGTTGGATCTCGATTCGAGATCTTCGAGTTCCATTTGTCTGATATGCCGTTTTGGCTTGTTTGAGCTGGATTGTTCTTTGGTGTTTCTTTTCTTTTGGTCCAGGGCAAAACTACGCGATTTTGCTATGAAATCCCCACAGACGGCGCCAAATTGTTTGCTCAAAAGTTGTCATATACTTTATGAGTGTGAAACAATGCAAATAAATCAAGGAAAAATCATAACAAACCGTAATAATTCATTGGACCAGATGAAAAAAGCAAAAATAGATACTCAGAGTTAGGGGAGGAAACATTAAGAGCTTTTATTGATAATACTGAGTTGGTCTGTCATTCCATGGAGAAGTTCAGAGCCTTACAATGGTGTTTTTCTTTCCCATAAAACGGGTTTTGTTGTATCCTCTCTCTCTCTCGTGAATAGTGGCCAAGAAGCCTCCCCCCTGAGAGTTCCCTCTCTTGGTATATATAGCTGCAAGCGTCATGAGCTGTCAGTAAGTGGTTGTGACCACGTTGTGGACTCGCCTTCATTAGGCCGTAGTCTTGTTGGTCGAATCATATAAGGGTTAAGTACCATTAATTTTGTGTGGTCTTACAACTTATTAATCATGAATTAGCCTAAAACCGGAATTAGCTTCGTTAATTATTGTGGGGTCGGATTCCGACCCATACACTTAGTGATAATCACAGCCACATAACTATTATATTATGCTTAAAATCTTAAGTTTCAAATATTCTATAGTCACCCAAAAAATATGGTTTATTATTTTTTATTTATTAAACTTTGACTGAGTCAAATTATGACAAATACAATGAAAGACGAGTAATAATATAGCCTCTTAGCTCTTGGAATGTTTCGTCAATACAATTAAGTATACTTTTCCTCTCAATTTATGTGATATTGATTTGACTAGGTACGAAAAGTGTAAAAAGAAAGAAAGTTTTAAGTTTGTAATCTCAAACAAGTTATATATATTTATATAATTATAAACTATTTCATTAAAAATAAAATAAGAAATTTAAAGTTACATTATATTTAATATTAAAAAATCTCATGTTATTTTCGGTACAGACAAAAAATAAAAGAGTATCAATAAATAAAAAGAACGTCCAGGTATAAAAATAAATTTAAGGATTTCTATTTCGTGCTTACATACTTGTCCTTTTCCTACGGGGTATAAAGGTAATAGGAATGTAAAAACAACGACAATAATATAATCTCATTTTGTGGGGTTTGGGGAGGGTAGTGTGTATGCAGACTCTACCCTTGGGTAGAGAGACTGTTTTCAAATAGAAAAACACATCCTTCCCTCCAAGAACTTCCCACCTTGCTCTTGGGGAGACTCGAACTAACAACCTCTCGGTTGGAAGTGGGGGTTGCTTACCATCAGAGCAACCCCTTTTATCATAAAAAATGGGGTTTGAGGAAGGGTAATGTGTACTCAGACCTTATCCCTACCTTGTAAAGGTGAAGAGGTTGTTTCTGATGGATCCTTGGCTTAAGAAACAGAAAACAGGAAACAACCAACAATAACAACAACAATTATTCACTACTAATAATATACAATGAGCAGAAAAAATAGAAACTTCAAATAAATATTCACAACCACTTATTTTTTCTCATCAGAATATTCACTACCGACCATTTCCTTATAATACATTTGACAATCAAAGTTCCACAAATTCATAACCGAAGGCTACTAACTATGACACTGCTCGAGTCAAAATTACCTCATATTGCATTTTCCTTCTTAGATTACTTACGATTAATAACTGGCTAAGAGTACAATGACTGAAAATGGATGAAGAAAAGACAAACTCTATACAACTTCCACGAAACATTGCTATTAAACACTTTTTTCTTAGGAACGCTAGAAAAGCTACCGCCTGTGACACACCACATTTTGAACTCCCAAATAAAATGTCACTTACATACTGTCTGTCCATAAACTATTCAGTTTCTTCATTTTGCTCAAAACAATAAATAACAATTAGCACATCAAAGTAGAAGAAAGATACGCCAGTAACAGAATCGGCCAGCACACACAAATGTTATAGTAATAATACCAGTCATAGTCATTCTTGTCATTCTCAGAGTTTAGAAGATAATCTTGATTAGCAGGCTCTGTTGATGTCCCATTTGATAACAAAGAGAAGTCAACCTCTGAGACTAATTGCTGATCCAACTCCTCAGAGTTGTGTGTAGGAATTTGATCATTCATCTCCTTTTCGTTACGACGCATCTCAAGAAACATTGCAAGGTCTTCATCTACTTCCCTCATCACCATTCCTAAAGTCCTTTCTTGTAGCCTACATTGCTTCATAAATGTTTCTATTCCTTTTCTTCTTCTTCTTTTTTCGTTTAAAAAAAAAAGAACCAGAAACTTAATGAATAATAACTTTCTATTCAAGACACTTTATAGTCCTACCGAATTCTTAGATTTTTGCAGTAGTGTGTATTGTTACCTCAGTGTTTTCAAAACCAGAAAACTAAAAAACGTAAGTTTAAGAAAACAAAATAGAAAAATTCCGAGCCCACAAGTTTTTTTGTGTTCATAAGAAATTTAATCCCCTCACATGTTTCAAAGTTTTCGGATTAATTCCTCCTAGAATAGAACAGAATAATTATTCTGTGACAGCGGCACTTCAAATTACAGACTCGATGAACTCAAATAGCGGAGCAAATCACACAAAATGCTTACGTTTTTTCTTTGAAAAATAATGCCGAATATAGAAGATATATGGGAGAAATTTTCAGATTTCGGTGCTAGAAAATGAGGCTAAGCCTCTCTATTTATAGCCAACAAAGTTGAGTCCCAACCGGTGCAGTTACTCTCTAGAGAGTCAAATGAATTATGGCATATATGTTTGGGTAATGTTCATTATAAAACCTTGCGAATTTGGAAGTACTGCCTAAATTTGAATGTGACAAATCAAAATGTCAAATATGTGTGGAATCTAAATATGTTATGTTATTAATCTGTATTGCTGTATAAATAAAACAATAAACTTTCTGAAAATAGAAACTGAAAATTAGTAGAAATAAATTTTGAAAACAGTATTTGAACTTCAAAATAAATTTTGAAAACTGTATAGGAACAAATCGAGCTTACTGAATACATGGTGTGTCCTTAAGGTAATTATTTCCCTCAAGTACCCGAGGTTCTGGAATATATCCTCCAAGGATAGAACGATTTAACTCACCGGAGTGTTGGTACCAAAAACGCCGATGAACAACGTACCACTCAAAGGCTGTAAAACAACTGAAATTTTTGTACAGAAGAAGAAGAAGATTATCAGAAAATTTATAGCCAATTGGTACTGTTTCTGAAAAGGTTTGCAACCTTTCAGAACAGCCATAACTGTTGGAATAGGTTTGATACTGTTTCAGAACAGTCATATCTGTTGAAAATATTACGGAAAAATTAAATGGATTTAAGATAATTGGGAAAGGAAAAATTGGAACGGACCGAGGGTCATGGGTGATTTGAACTTTCGTTAATTTACAAAATGACCAAAAAAAGTTACAAATACCAAAAGGAAAAATAAGCGCATGAAACATACTACCCAACCACCCCCTTCTTCTTCGTTCACCATTTTACAAAACCTCACATCCATTATTGTCAAGCAAATTCCCTACCAAAAACTCAAACAAGAAAATACTATTTTGATGGTGAAGAAAATATCGATTTAATACACATAAGAGAAAAAGTAATTGAAAATTAGGAAGAAACCCTCTTCTGTCATTTACAACAAAGAAAAAATCTGGGATGACCAATTGATTTTCTTGGGTTGGACCATTCGTGGGAGGTTTGATAGTAGCAATATACCATCAGTTTGTATTGAGAGCTGGAGATATTAAAGCTTTGGGAACTTTCCGCATCAATCCAACCAACTAAGCAAAGTTACCCCACCACCCTCACAAACCAGAGACGAAGAAAATTGAGTTCACGACTTCAAATTTTTCATGTCTAATTGTTTGATTCTATGTATGAGGAATGTATGGACCACTCTCTTTTTGTTCGTTTGATACAGTTTAATATTTAATGTTAGCATTGGATGTGTACTTAAAAAATGCCAAAGAAAATAGACCATAACCAAAAAACAGAGAAAGGGATGGAGACTAAAAAAAATTATTGAAGAGGAAGATGAATGGAAAAAAAAGACAAAAGGGGAGGGGGATAGAAATTAGAATGAGAAATGAAAAAATTGGGTTGGAGTTTTGCTGGGAAGATGAAAGAAGTGGAAAAGTCTTTTTTTTTCTTTTTGTTTATTTTTTGTTTATATTTTATTCTAATTTTAAGTTTTTAAGTAAAACAATACTATTCACGCGCCTTGGCAGCGTGATTTGCATGCAGTTTAGCCATGTCAGCTAAAGTGCTTCTACATAGGCATGGTCAATGATCAAAAGTGTTTATTAGTACTCATTTTTTCAAGTTTGAGTGTTCAAATGGGAAAATTTAAAGTTCGTGTATCGGCTTTCAAATGCCCTGCAAGTTTAAGTGGCCAGGAAGCCATTACGCTGATTTCTAAATTTGATATAGGGTATATCAAATAGTATATCTATGGGATGACACGTTTCAGAATCATCTATATAAGTGTAAAATGTTAGCTGCTTCAAGGAAAACTTTGTAAGGTCAGTTCTCCACGCACTTGTGAAATCAGGCGGTTTTCATGGCTGAAACGAATACAACAATGAGAACCAAAGACGATTAAGGGTTGGTTGTGTGACTTATGGTTGTCTAGGTATACACTAAAGTTCGACGGTTTAAAGATATCAAATCTACCGATTAACCGAGTTTATCCTACATAAGTTTACTACGGAAAGTTCAAAGGGGAACCTACCTATCCAGATGCAATTAATCCTTGCTTGCGAATCACATAGCTTTTCATGTATACTGATATAGGCATTTCCCATTCATGTGGGGTTATTGTTGGGATTTTATGTATATTAAATACTTAAAAGATGGTGAATGAGAAATGGAGGGAATAAAATTTTTAAGTGAAATTTTAAGTTTCTCCCTCTGATGAAGGAACGTTGTCCCATATTGGAAGAGGAAGATGTTTTTTAATAGGCATATAAGAATTGCTCTTCTTCTGGCTCTTAAATAGTTGAGAAGAAAACAGGCCTCTTACCGCCATCGTCGCTCACTCGCTCGGCTCGACTTCGGCTTCGGATTCGAATTTGGTTCAAATTTTTTTGGTAATTGTAAAATATTAACAGAAATGTTATTAAATATTCATTTTAATAACATAGCAGTTTTCCGCTTTTCAGTTTTGTAACTAAAAATTAAACTACCCTCTTCAATTTTTCCTATTTATTGTTGAGTAAATAACCATTTATGTTATGGCATTTATGCTATGGCCATTTTGCATAAACAGTCATTCTAAAGAGTTGCGCCTCTTCAGATTTTAGTCCAACTTTGACTATAAATACAAGTCTATTCTGCTCAGAATTTTCATACAATTTTCTAAGTTGCTCCTCCTTCTTCTGTATTGTTTTAACTTCAAAGAAAGCAACAGTAAGTGGGATTTGCAACCGAACTTTGTTCGCTGAAATACTGGGGTTTGAAGTACCACTACACCAGCGTGTAATTCTTTATATCCTAGGAGAAAATAATCCATGACCTTAAATGTTAGGAGGGGATTAAATTCCTTAAGAAAACACTGTAAATTTAGTGGGCTCGAATTGATTTTGTTTTGTATATATTTTTGTTTATGTTATTTTATATTTTTTAGAATTATTTTACAAATACAATTTGTTAACAATAATATATGTCCCTTGAACAACGTTTTAATTATTAGAATTTCCTTTCTTTCATTGTCTCCCTATTTCCAACAAGTTGACAGCACGACATATCTTTATTACTCCTTCTGGTCTATTTTAAATAATTTTTTAGTTGTTTTCACACATATTAAGAAATTTATTTTTTAACATATTAACTAATAATAAAATTAATTATATTAATCTTAATTTGTTTATTAAAAATATAAAAAATACTCCTAAGTTCTTTACTCAAATAATAACTTTGAGAAAAAAATTAATTCTTTCTTGATCTTTGAAAAACTAAACATTATGAATTTCAAAAAGAGACCAAAAATCATCTAATATGGACCCGAAAGAGTATCTTAATATTCGGCTTTTAATATTGAATTAAAAATAGTGCATAAATTTCGAGAACCAAGAAAGATTCGAAACCTTATATTGTCAGGAGTCAACAACTTTAGGTAAATGATCACTTTTAAAAATAAACATATTGTTGGAACATATGTATATGTTCATACTTATATGTTTTGATAATTGACAAATCAATTTAATGGAAAATGATATATGCCAAATAAATGTGAGTTATTATTGAATACACTTTAATTTATATTTTAACTAAAGTGCTATTCATTTTGTAGATATGCAAAAGGAAGATAAAGAATTGATATGCAAAATTACAATGAGCATAGAAGAAGAAAAGGCTATGCAACGTTATATGAGCGGACAAGAATTGGAGTCCAAGAAGTTCAAGACAAGATCGAGAGAAGCAATGAAAATAAATGAAGACCTATTGTTGAGTCTTATTTATATTGTTTTTATTGTGATCTTGATCCGACTTTAAGTTTGAGTCTTGGCTTCTCTCATAAAATGATTTTACAACATATGCATATCATAAATGGTTTTACAATATATGCATATCATAAATGATTTTACGATATATGCATATCATAAATGGTTTTACAATATATGCATATCATAAATGATTTTACAATATATGCATATCATAAATGGTTTTACAATATATGCATATCATAAATATTTTTATTTGTGATAAAAATGTTTTTATTGGTTTTAAATGTTATATAATAAATATTTTCAATACATTTAAAACAAAATGATTTTAAATGTTTTTATTGATTCGGAATGGTCATTACAATTGTTTTTCATGTTTAAGATATTTATATCTTCAAACAAAGCTTTGAAAAATATTTTATAACTTATTTTCAATAAGTTAGTTGTTTTAAAAAACGGACCATTTCCGCAGGGTCAGATAGTCGAATATCTGATATTGGATAGTCGACTATCCTGATGACCGTTGCCAAGATAGTCGAATATCCATATCAGATAGTCGACTATCCGTGTGACCGTTGCCAAGATAGTCGAATAACCATATCGGATAGTCGACTATCTAACAGATTTTCAGAATCTATATTTATGATCATAGCAACGGCTAGGAGTGATTTTGGAGCTATAAATACATCTCAAAATCACTCATTAAACACACAACTTCTGACCAAAAACATTCTTAAGCTTTCATACATTTCCAATATCATTTATTGATCATTTTTATCATATTTTGAAAGCCAAGGTCTTGAATTTATTGTTGTGTTCTTGAGCGTATTTGTTTACTCATATCCACTCTATTAAGAGAGTCTTGTTTAAGTGAGTGCTTAGTGTTTTGTACACTTGAAGAGAATTGTTATTCTCTTGTTGTAAGAAGGAACTTGTGTTTCCTTGGTTGAAGTCTTGGAGTGTTGTATCTCCGAGCAAAGGTGTTGAGGCTTGTGTCCTCAGGTTGTAAAGGTTTGTTAGGCACCCATAAGCTTAACAGTGAAGTCTTGGGGTGAGGTATCCTCGAGCAAGTGAAGTCTTAAGGTGTGGTATCCTTGAGCAAGTGTAACGGTTTGTTAAGCACCCGTAAGCTTAACGAAGTTAGTGGAAATCTCGAGAGAGTCTCTCGGGGACTGGACTAGCCACGGGTTGTGGTGAACCAGGATACATCGGTGCGTACATTCTTGTTTATTTACTTATCGCACTTATTTATTTCCTGCAATTTTTAAATTCCGCAAGTTTACGCTATTTTTTATTATAACGCTATTCACCCCCCCTCTAGCGTTAAGCGTATTATCTAACAATTGCTATCAGAGCCTAACTCTCTGAAAGACTTAACAGTTTGAGAGAATCCTTCTATGGCTTCTACTAGTAGTGCTTTTGCAGGAATAGGTGAAGGTCACTCTATTCTTTTGCCTCCAATATTTGATGGAAGCAATTACACACATTGGAAAGATCGGATGACAATCTTCATCAAATCAAACAACTTTCGTATATGGCAAATCATCAAGTATGGTGAACAAATGACGAAACAAGTTGGAAAAGCCATGGTAAGTGAATACAATACCAAGGCTATCAATATGTTGTATAATTCCTTGAAATAGGAGGACTATCGGAAAATTCCCCAATACAAAACTGCTAAAGAGATGTGGAACAAGCTTGAGGACACTTATGAAAATGCGGCTCAAGAAGCAGACAGTTCATGTGATGAACCAACTGCCAAATGCCTCATGGCCGACGAAGGAGAAGAGGTAAGTACATCTAACTCTCACTCTTTTGAAGAATTACAAAGTGCCTATAATGAACTGTATGGTGAGTTTGTTAATGTTTCCAAAACTCTTAAAGATTTGCAGAAAACACTTTCTTTGCAAGAAACAGATTTTTAGATAACACTTTCTTTGCAAGAAAAAGAGTTTGAAAAATGACTAGTGAAAATGAGAAGCTGAAAGAAGAAAATGGTGTTCTCAAAAATAAAATTGATGTTTTAGAAAAAGAAAATGATTTCTTGAAAAATGACATTTTTGATCTTAGAAATAAGATTAAAGCAATGAATGAATCTTCTTCAATTGATAAAAGTTCTATTTGTTTATCTTGTGATTCTTTGAAACTAGAAAACATTGAACTTAGGAACACACTAGAAAAATATAGTATAGATGCTCCTAAAACTATTGAAGTGATTAAGAAGAAAAAGCCTAAGAAAAATAGAAGGCGTAAAAAGAATAAGAATCATGCTAGAAATTGTGATGCACCACCTAGAAATAATTCTAGGATTTTTAATGAGTCTAGAATTAATAATTTTAGACCACCTAGAAACGATTCTAGGAATTGTGCAAATGAATCAAGAAATAATTATTCTAGACCGCTTAGAAATAACTTTAGGAATTTCAACGCTCCTAGGAATGTTGATTTTAGATTACCTAGAACGTATTTGGCACAACCTAGGCATATGCACAACGCGAATGTTGTATGTCACTACTGCAACCGGGTAGGACACATAGCACCCACATGTTTTGCAAAACATAGGGATTTATCTTGTGGCTATAATTATTACTTGCCTAACCCCCAAGGACCCAAAAGTGTTTGGGTACCAAAAACCTATGTTTAGGTACTTTTGCAGGTGTGCTTGAAGACTACAAAATTGTAGTAGATGCACCAAGCACGGAACCTCATTGCATCAAGGGGGAATTTCGGTTAGTTATCCTTTTCGATAAAAACCGAATTGTTGATATGTGCAAGCAATCGATGTTAACATATTTGTCGTTAATTTATTTCTTATACTGTTGAAATTTCTGATATGCTAAATCGTAATAGTTGTTAAATAACAATTGATACATCTGTTATGTTTTCCAATAATAATTGATTTTAAATCATGCATATTTGTTTTAGCCAAAATAATTTTTAAACACGCATCTAAAATCTGGACTAAGATAATCGGTTATGTACTTATGATAATCGATTATGTTTAAGTCAGCTGCTTGACAATCGATTGTGAACTAATGACAATCGATTGTGTTAAGGCAGTGAGCATCAGATTTTTCAAATCTGCATGACAATCGATTGTGAACCTTATGACAATCGATTGTGATGAGGCAGTGTCCATCAAAGTTTTTCAAAGCTCAAAATAATCGATTGTGAAGCTAATGACAATCGATTGTGAAGAGACAGTGTCCATCAGATTTTTCAAAGTCACAAAATAATCGATTGTGAACTTATGACAATCGATTATGTTGAGGCAGTGTCTTCCAGACTTTTTCAAAGTTATTATATAATCGACTGTGAGTTTATAACAATCGATTGTCAAGAGGCAGTGTCTAAATTGATTTTTCAAGACTGATATATAATTGATTGTCAACATTGCATAATCGATTGTATAACTGACCGTTGCCAAAAAGTTTTCAAATACCGTCAGGTAATCGATTGTAGATTTGTAACAATTGATTGTTTTAATTAAAATCTGGAAAAGATTTTTTGAACGTTGCCAGTAATCGATTGTTGATCTTAGATAATCGATTGTTAAGCGTAAAATCCTGGAATGATTTTTGGAATGACTGGCAGACAGTCGATTGTGGTAACTTGACAATCGATTGTCATAGAGCAAAATCAGCAATTCTTAATTGGCAATTAGGCAACTGTTGTGTATGTTCTTCAACAAATGATATTATCATTGTTTTATAACAATTGGTAGATCTATGTTTTGTTGGTATGCCTTGATAAATTTCTATAAATCTTCATACTGCATACTCCTCATAGTTTTTCCTTAATATACTCTCTTCTTGCTAAATGCCAAAAAGAAGAAGTGTTCAGGTGATATGCTTCAAGTAAGGGGGAATATCTTTACATTCTAGTTTGCCTTAATTGAGGGGGAATTTTTCATTAAGGAAATTGCATGAATGTTATTGATGATATTTCTTGTACTTTAAAAATAATTTTTATTGATGATATTACATTTGGAGCAACTAATAAATTTGTATGCAAGGAGTTTAAAACTCATGACTAGCGAATTCTTGAAATATCATGATGGACGAACTAAATTTCAACTTGAGGTTGCAAGTGAAACAAATGAAAGAGGGAACTCTCATTTGTCATGCTCAATATTGCAATGAGTTGCTAAATCGCTTTGAAATAAGCAACACCAAAGCAATGGCCAATTCAATGAATTCATATGACCGTCTTGACAGAAATGTGAAAGGTAAGGAAAGCAATACCAAGTATTACAAAGGTATGATCGTTCCTTACTTTACCTTATTGCTAGCAGAATTGATATAATATTTAGCGTTTATTGATGTGCTAAGACATAAATCATGTTCAAAGGAGTCACGTCCTAATGCGGTTAAACGTTGATCTAAATGCATACATTTTTTTTGTTGCATTTATATTTTGAATATTACTGACTTGAGCGTGGAAGACGCGTATTTTCTTTTGCAGGTATCGCCCTAAATTCAGGGGGAACCAAGATAACGTTTCAATTCAAGTCAATATTATTTTTCTTACTTGACTTGTGAATTTAGAAATAGCATATTTGATTTGATAAAATTATGTTCATAAAATTATGATATATACTTTTCCCAAAAATATAGTTTATTTTTAATAAATGAATTCCATAAAATGAAAATTGTTTTTCCAATATTTTCTGCTTAAACGATTTTTCAAAGTCGTCGAAGTTAATCGACTAACTAGAAGTTATTCGAATAACTTGATTATCCAGAAAATCAAGCTATTTCTCCAGATATTCGACTAACCAGAAGTTATTCGAGTATATCTGTTTCCAGATATTCGACTATCCCAGAAGATATTCGAATATCGTTCCCAGATAGTCGACTATTCAATAAGTTATTCGACTATCCTCAGTCAAATTTCAAAAATCTGACCGCTTTATAGCCGTTCCAGTCAGTCCAAAAATCTGATTTTTGTCATTCAATGCTATATTTTCTTGAACTCTATAAATAGGATTAGTGTGCACTCTTTGTTTCACACCAAAATCATTCTTGTTCAAGAAATTCTCTTAAAAAATTCTATTCCAAACTTCTTCCAAAAGTTCTTCTTGCCTGCAAATTTCAATGGCAAATAGATGCTCTAAACGCTCTCGTGCCGGAAAGAATATCCCTTCTTCTTCAAATCCTCCTCCATCTCTACATTGTTATGATGATGGATCCGTTCTTTGGTTTGAACAAGAAAATGAGCTTCAACGATTTATTAGAAACTTTGAAAATCGAGATATTCTTCCACCTCGATTCACAACCGCAAGATATGCGGATTCTAATCATTCCAATATACTTCTACAAAGTTCAATCCTTGACTTTATTTATTTGAAGTATGATTTCATTCATCCTCTTTTGATTCAAGCCTTCTATTCGAACCTTAAGAAAGATGAAGATGGAGTTCTCTCTACCAAAGTCAATGGCATTCCTATCCTTTTAAGTGAAGAAAATATTCAAGCTATCATAAATCTTCCTCGTGATGGCCAAGACATCGAACAATATACCGGTGTCGAAGGAATACTCTATGATGAAAATGTCCTCTTCAACCTTATTGGAATTGGACAATTTGAATTCTCTCAAGAGCAAAAGAGAGCTCCTATTAAAGGAATTTTTCCGGAATTTCGTTTGATTCTTTATGTTGTCACTCGGATTCTTAAACCGAGAAAAGCAATCACATGACAATTGGCCGTGAAGATGCAAAAATCATGCATGCTATTATTTTCAAAGCACGCATAAATTGGTGTAAATTTGTTCTTACACATATGTTTGACTCAATAGGAAGTGACAAACCTCTTCCTTATGCATTACTTATAATGCATCTTCTTGAAGCATCTCAAGTCAACACCAATGTTGGTATCAAGAAAACTCGCACCAAACATTGGGAAATTCAAGAGACCTCTTTTCATGGCCATGACCAACCACATGATCAAATTCCAAATTCTCCTCCTCCAATTCAAGCTCGTCGTCCTCGTGCCCAACCGGATGTGTCTCAAGCCATCTTGGATCAACTTGCCTCTCTATCGACCTCAATTAATCGAATCGATAGTAATGTGTCTCGCACGGAAAGAAATGTGCGTAGGCTTAGTGACGAAATCCACGGATATTTTGACCATGTCAATTATTCGTATTCTCACGTCTATTCCGCAAGTACTTCTAGCGATGACGATGATTTCGACGACGATGAAAGTTCTTGATTTGTATTTTCATTATTTGAAATGTATTTTCATTTATTGTAATATATTTTCAATTACTCTTATTGTAATTTTCCTTCTTCATTAATGAAATTATCTTTTTGTTAATGTCAAAAGGGGGAAGATTAAGGGTATATGCATATTTATCTTTAATCATGCTTTTGGGAAGATTAAGGGTATATTTATTTTCCATGCATTGGGAAAGATAAGGGTATATGCATACTTATTTATTTATATGCATATTTATTTGTTTTAAATATTTATTGCATAAATTGAGGGGGAACTCAATAATAACTTGTCTTACATTTGGCATAGTCTTTTATAAAGGGTATATGCATATTCCCATGAAGGTTTGCCATTATCAAAAAGGGGGAAATTGTTGGAACATATGTATATGTTCATACTTATATGTTTTGATAAGTGACAAACCAATTTAATGGAAAATAATATATGCCAAATAAATGTGAGTTATTATTGAATACACTTTAATTTATATTTTAACTAAAGTGCTATTCATTTTGTAGATATGCAAAAGGAAGATAAAGAATTGATATGCAAAATTACAATGAGCATAGAGGAAGAAAAGGCTATGCAACGTTATTTGAGCGGACAAGAATTGGAGTCCAAGAAGGTCAAGACAAGAGTCGAGAGAAGCAATGAAAATAAATGAAGACCTTTTGTTGAGTCTTATTTATATTGTCTTTATTGTGATCTTGATCCGACTTTAAGTTTGAGTCTTGGCTTCTCTCATAAAATGATTTTACAACATATGGATATCATAAATGGTTTTACAATATATGCATATCACAAATGGTTTTACAATATATGCATATCATAAATGATTTTACAATATATGCATATCATAAATGGTTTTACAATATATGCATATCATAAATGATTTTACAATATATGCATATCATAAATGGTTTTACAATATATGCATATCATAAATATTTTTATTTGTGGTAAAAATATTTTTATTGGTTTTAAATGTTATATAATAAATATTTTCAATACATTTAAAACAAAATAATTTTAAATGTTTTTATTGATTCGGAATGGTCATTACAATTGTTTTTCATGTTTAAGATATTTATATCTTCAAACAAAGCTTTGAAAAACATTTTATAACTTATTTTCAATAAGTTAGTTGTTTTAAAAACGGACCATTTCCGCAGGGTCAGATAGTCGAATATCTGATATTGGATAGTCGAATATCTGATATTGGATAGTCGACTATCCTGATGACCGTTGCCAAGATAGTCGAATATCCATATCAGATAGTCGACTATCCTTGTGACCGTTGCCAAGATAGTCGAATAACCATATCGGATAGTCGACTATCTAACATATTTTCAGAATCTGTATTTATGATCATAGCAACGGCTAGGAGTGATTTTGGAGCTACAAATACATCTCAAAATCACTCATTAAACACACAACTTCTGACCAAAAACATTCTTAAGCTTTCATACATTTCCAATATCATTTATTGATCATTTTTATCATATTTTGAAAGCCAAGGTCTTGAATTTATTGTTGTGTTCTTGAGCGTATTTGTTTACTCATATCCACTCTATTAAGAGAGTCTTGTTTAAGTGAGTGCTTAGTGTTTTGTACACTTGAAGAGAATTATTATTCTCTTGTTGTAAGAAGGAACTTGTGTTTCCTTGGTTGAAGTCTTGGAGTGTTGTATCTCCGAGCAAAGGTGTTGAGGCTTGTGTCCTCAGGTTGTAAAGGTTTGTTAGGCACCCGTAAGCTTAACAGTGAAGTCTTGGGGTGAGGTATCCTCGAGCAAGTGAAGTCTTAAGGTGTGGTATCCTTGAGCAAGTGTAACGGTTTGTTAAGCACCCGTAAGCTTAACGAAGTTAGTGGAAATCTCGAGAGAGTCTCTCGGGGACTGGACTAGCCACGGGTTGTGGTGAACCAGGATACATCGGTGCATACATTCTTGTTTATTTACTTATCGCACTTATTTATTTTCTGCAATTTTCAAATTCCGCAAGTTTACGCTATTTTTTATTATAACGCTATTCACCCCCCTCTAGCGTTAAGCGTATTATCTAACACATATCTATAAAAAAAATCAATAAGAGAATATCGCAATGGATTTTTTAAATTTTATCTAACAGCTAGGAGTTTCGTTTTTATCGAAAAAAATTTCTCCTCCCAAGTGAAGTATGATTAATTCATTTACAAATAAATTACTAACAAAGATGAGCAATAAAATTTGCACCTTTTGCATTTTGCAGTAAACAACTTAACAACAAGGTGGCTTAATCTATACTATATTAAAAATACGAAGGCTCTTAGCGAAATATCGTTTACATTTTTTATTCTTTGAATATTAACAAAATAGTTATTTTATTTTCCTAATATTTAGGATTTCGAAATCAACTAAATCCTGTAACTTATTTTAACTATGTAATATAATAAAAAATCTACTCCAATATTAATAGTACACGAAATTCATATATTTTCCATAAAAGTTTCTTATTAATCGAGCACTTTCCCTTTCTTTTAGGTTTAGGAGTCCCTTTTTTCTTATCTCTTATTTTACATAACTATAAGTAGTTATACAAAATATTAGAATAAATTTAAAGATAAACATTAGCTACAACTATTTGTCAAGAAAATAAGTTGTCAAACTCGATGACACACAAATTTCATATTCAATACCGGAAGGTATTCAGATTAACATAGCTAATCAACTTTGAACCTTTCGTAACCGCATTTGTGTTGGATTTGTATTAACAATTAGTCTTTAAAATTTTATTTTAACTTTATTAACGCCAATTTTGATATTTATTATAACTACACCACTTTGACTTTTCTAGCTAGATCTTGGCATCTAAACAAAAAAACCATACTCTAATTGGACTAAACTAATTAGAATTTATATTTAACTACAATTCCTTCAAACTGCGTATGAAGGAAACTGTCTATTTTATGCAAGAGTATTTCAAAAAAATTGCTACTTATTAAATAGAAAAAGGAGAAAAAAAAACTTTGAACAATTTCCTCTTCTTTCCCACAATCAAACGGTAGAATTTAAGTCCTTCTAGGCTTCTAATTTTAGAAGCCTAAACGGACTTGTATTCTACCATTTGATTGTAGGAAACAAAAGAAAATTATTAGATAAGGTTCCTTTATTAAGTATTCATCGTTTTAGAAAATTATAGTTTTAAAAAATTATTTTACAATTCGAACATATTTTATATTGTTATGAAATAATATAAAAGACAAGAACAATAACTCAAGAACAAGAGCAAATAGAGAGAAGAGTAGAGAGAGTTCTTCTTATTGATACTTAGAGAATGTTAGGAGTGATTTACAATGGTAGAAGACCCCTTTATTTATAGGGAGGGGGATGATTTATCTACCAAGAATAGAACTCTAGAATCTCTCTAATTATAGACATTCACCTTAAATAGGAGATTTCATAACACTCCCCCTTGAATGTCTATTCAACAATGTGCCTCGTTAAAACCTTAAAACCAAAACCCAATGGGAAAAATTAAAGAAAGGAAAAAGAGTACACATGTTTGAATATGCGCCTATTGGTTGCCTCGTTAAAAACCTCGCAAGGAAAACCCGGTGGGACAAAACCTTGTAAGGGAAAAAGAGTGCAACGCCCATTAACTCCCCCTAATGAGTACATCAATTTATATCCTTGAGCATTTGCATTCCAATCTTGTGCATCATCTTCAAAACGATCTTTGGTGGACGTTTGATAAATAAATCAACCATATTGACTTGAATAAATATTCCGCACCTTGAAATCATCATTCTTGATAGATATGAACATCTTCATATAATGTCGTGGAATAACTCTTCAATATCTTCATAGATGTATTCTCAATGCCATCATGCTTATAGTTATAGCAAGATTCATATGTACACAAATTGTACTTGGGATGTGGTACTTCAGGACCAAGAATTGCATATGCTTCAAGCAACTTAAATCTTTCAAGTTAAGTCATATAAGCCATATAATAGACTTTAGATGCATATCAAGTTTTCCATGTCATGCTAGACAAATAAGATATCGAAAACTGACTATACATACCTTTGACTTTATACTTTCAAGCATTTGAACTATAGGTTCAAAACTACATGTCTTTCATATGGAATCAATTCTTCTTGAATTGTATCTCTTCCATTTAGTTACTTTCTTTGGGTCAGCAAATGCGTATAGCATGCTTTGCAATGTGTTGCAATTGAATTATCCCTTTTATGAACTTCAGGTTCATGATATTTGGGGATTTACATATACAAATGATAATTCATCCCATGTAACCTTTTCTCAAGTGTTTATCATGTCTCCCCCTCATGTTAGAAAAGCTAACTTGTTTCCTCAACTTTGGGAAATCATCTTTGTGCATTATCATGTCAATATACATGGCACATTAATAATAAGATGAAATTATTTGGTTCCTGACCCTGAACCACTTGTGAGGGGAGAATATACTCTCGTATACAACTTATATCAAACTGATATATATAACTTTGTTCTCATAAGAAACAGTTTAGCTATTAAGTGGAAGCACTCAATAATTATCTTGCTAAACCAACTTTGATATAAACCAACTTATCAAGATGAACTATCTTGAGTAGAAAATCTGGAAATTATGCTCGAAGTTAGATTACTGAGCAATTTACCTCGCAAGCACCGGCCAGGCTGCGGGTTAATAACAATTGCGCATGTAACCATATCATAGATGCATCACATGTGGTATACATGGCAGGTGAATGGGCCCATATTCACCTTTGATATTTCCAGAATTTATGGGCTTCAACCCGAACTCTTTAGTTGGTCAGTTCATTAATGAGAACAAGTGATACAAGAGAATTCGTAAAGAACTTTCTAGTTCATTGATATTCACCTGTGTGAATTTGCACATCATACTTAAAATGAGATGGCTAACACGAATGCCAACTGAATAAATTATCAATATTGGTAAACTTCAAATTTACACCATGACATGTGCACTTATCAATAAACTTCAGGTTTATTATGACATGGGTTTTATACCAATAGATATCCACTTTATTGTGGCATTCTTTCGTTTGTGTAGTACAAACTGGAGAACAAAACGGGTAGCTTTTCATATGCAAATTACCCCGCTACAAGTTGTAGTAATAGGAGATATCAAAGCCTTCCTTTATTTATAGTCTCAATATAATCAATCGCTTTCGCGTGTACTTTGGAAACCGAATAAGTTTCTTTGAGACTTACTACAGCACAATACTCAATTGTGTTTCTCCAACATAGTAGTAATTGGCTCTTCTAGAGCTCTCAATTAATTTTGTACTACCACAGATTCATCAACATCCATGTGGTGAATATCTTTCTTAAAGAGAAAGTTATACCATTATGGTCATGTCAAACTTATATGCAAGATATGTTTCTTGCATTATCGTTGTCCTTTAATAGTCATATTTCCAAAATACTTTGGCGTACAATAGGTACGTGACCAACGATCATTCATGCCATATATCATCTCAAACCTCCTTCTAGGGGTGAGTGTGGTATCATCTCAAACCTCCTTCTAGGAGTGAGTGTGGTATATTCAATACCAATTTCATGTTCATATTCTTCCAATAATGAATATGTATTCGTGAATCAAATGTTGTCACATTCACTTCGAGGATATGTGATTTTGTTATCCTTTTCAAATCTATAAATGCGTCAGGCATTTGATTTGCTATTCTTTGCAAATGGATAATCTTTTGTGCCTCTTTCTCACAAATAGAGGTATGTGGATCAAGATGAGATAATGATGCATTTTTCCACAAAATTTCCCGTTTGGTTTCACCAACTTCTCCCCCTAATTTTGGGAAAAGTGTCTCATCAAATTGACAATCTGCAAATCGTGCAGTGAACAAATCTCCTGTCAATGTTTCGAGGTAGCGAATAATGGAGGGCGATTCAACCTCAACATATATTCCTAACCTTCTTTGCAGACCCATTTTGGTGCGGGATGGCGGTGCTAAAGGCACATATACTGCGCATCCAAAAATTCTTAAATGGGATATATTGGGTCCATGACCCAAAACCAATTGCAACGGGGAATATTTGTGTCAATTCGTCAGTCAGAGACGAACTAGCATTGCTGTATGCAAAATGGCGTGACCCCAAACCGAAGTGGGCAGCCGACAAACTAAAATGCTGCATGCAAAATGGCATGAACCTAAACCAAAGTGGGCAGCCGACGAACTAGCATTGCTGCATGCAAAATGGCGTGAACCCAAATCGAAATGGGCAGCCTCGTTTTCATGAAGAATTCAAGATTATTCTCATCTATTGTCTCAATATGATATCTTTAAAACTCAACAAGTTCTTCTTAGACTTGGAGGAGAATATTGCATTCTCTAAGATAAACGTCATGCCTTTGGGCAGAGTTACAGTTGCTCTTCCGGAGCCTTCAATCAATTTACTTCCCATGGTTTGACATATAAAAGAAAATATACGAACATGAGAATAAACAACTTCAATTCGTTTGTGTCACATAATATTTTCAAAATCTGCTGCTAACAGTTGACTAACAAAATCAGATAGTCGATTATATGTTTTCCATAATCGATTACTATGCAGTTTGAAAATTTCAGTTTAAACGTTTTCATAAAACAATCGATTATTAAACACACACAATCGATTTTTGAACATTGACAATCGATTGTTAAACATAGACAATCGATTATTTGCTATTTTTGAAAAACTTCAGATCAGTCTTAAGACAATCGATTGTTAGACATAGACAATCGATTGTTGGTTATTTTTGAAAAATTCCAAATCTCACTGTATAAAGACAATCGATTGTTAGACATAGACAATCGATTGTTGGTTATTTTTGAAAAATTCCAGATTACTGTTTAATGACAATCGATTGTTAGACATAGACAATCGATTGTGGATGATTTTTGAAAAATTCCAGATCTGTCTAACGATAATCGATTGTTAGACTTAGACAATCGATTGTGGATGATTTTTTGAAAAATTCCAGATCACTATCTAACGACAATCGATTGTTAGACATAGACAATCGATTGTGGATGATTTTTGAAAAATTTCAGATTACTTTCTAACAACAATCGATTGTTTAAACATTGACAATCGATTGTTTACTGTTTTTGAAAAATTTCAGATCACACTGTTTTAAAGACAATCGATTGTTGATCATTAACAATCGATTGTTTTGCAGTTTTTATGCGAAATATGAGATAACCGACTAGTTTTTCAGGTTAGTCGATTACCTCTCCTGGAAAGTAAAAATATTATTGATATTTGAGCATATTGATACATTCTAAAGAACTAATACTAACATTGCATCATGAACTAACTAATACGAGCTAATACTGATGGCTATTAGTTTATTCATTCACTAATACAAACAAGTAAAATAAAATCAAATAGTTCCATCTTCTTTCATCACGGATCCATCACCGATTAGGTGGTCTATCTTCCCCTCGGGTTGCTCAAAGAAGTCTGCCACATCCAAGTGGGTGATGTCAAAGTTGTCGTCAGAGACAAAATTTGTTTCAGGGCGTTTACTCTTTCGAGATGTTTGATAAAGGTCAACCAAAAGTCATGGTATACGGCAAGCCTTTGACCAGTGCCCGTTTCCACCGCAACGATAATATATAGTTTATAAACTATTTGCTTTTGGATTCTTATCGTATCGTGCTTGTGGCAGAGTGACCAACTTCAGGTTGTCATATCTCTTCTTTAAGCCATTCCACAAGATAGGTGGATCCTTGACGGTGAGATATTCAATCTTCAAACCTTCATCAAGGTGATGGCGCAAGGAAATCAAGGCCTTAGCATAGTTTCAAACCTTCATCAAGGTGATGGCGCAAGAAAATCAAGGCCTTAGCATAGTTTTGGGTGGATGCATTATTTCTGTCTTTAATGGCGTCTCCAAGACCCATAGCATCCAAAATGGATTTAAGTATCCAACACCCATATCATATAGTTCTTGCCCGAAATTTCAAGGGCAACGAACTTTCTTTTCATAATGTCAGACATAAAACAAATTTACATCAAGAGCGTGTTCATACTTACGGGCTCTATTACAATTATCACATTCACTTCAGGGAATGGATCATAATCATGTGCTTTACACAATCTCATATCAAATATTACTTTCATAAAGTGAAAGATTATTTTGAGAATCTTTATTATTCTCATTATCACAATAATGACGATTATAACTTCGTCTATTGCCATGTCCACATCCATTGATACCTTTACGGTAATTAGTCTTCTTTCAGACTTATCACATACTGCTACCACATTCTCTAAAGGGAATGGAGCAAATTCAATTGGACGGAATTCTTTGCCACGTCCACATTCATTGATACCTTCATGGTAATATTTTAGTCTTCTTTCAGACTTATCATATACTGCTTCCACATTCTCTAAAGGGAATGGAGCAAATTCAATGGGACGGATTTTCAATTATTTGCCCACAATCATACATGAATTTAATCATGGCAGGACATAGAGATTTAACCACTTCATGAGGTTATAATTTCTTACAAACTCCATTAGAGTTATAATCAAACTTTGTTTGTATATTAAATCAAATCGTAGAATTTCAAGAATTTGAAAGGGAAAAGTAAATTACTTACCTTTAAGGTATACCAATTATATTTTCAATGTTTTCTTCCTTTTCTCTTTGTTTTTCGTTTCTTTTCCTCCCTTTTTTTTCGTTTCTTTTCCTTCTTTCTTCATTCTTTCTTTGAAGCAAAACCTTGCACAAACAAAAGTTAAGACAATTGAAAATTAAATTAGGAAGAGGGAAATACCTCAGATTTCTCGAGAATGGTTCTTGAGACGGTAGAGTCTCGTGCTGATAACGTGTTATGAAATAATATAAAAGACAAGAACAATAACTCAAGAACAAGAGCAAATAGAGAGAAGAGTAGAGAGAGTTCTTCTTATTGATACTTAGAGAATGTTAGGAGTGATTTACAATGGTAGAAGACCCCTTTATTTATAGGGAGGGGGATGATTTATCTACCAAGAATAGAACTCTAGAATCTCTCTAATTATAGACATTCACCTTAAATAGGAGATTTCATAACATATATAACATTTATGGTAAAATTTCAAATATTCAATCATAGGGGAACACGCATAATGTGTGTAATCTATATCTATCTATACTCTCTCTCATATTAAAGTACAAAGGTCCTTAGCGAAATATTGTTTTTCTTTTTTACCCTTTAAAAATAAATTTTATACTAGATAAAATAATTATTTAATTATTTTTTTAATATTTAGAAGTACAAAATTAAATTTTTTAAAAATTATTTTTCTTATTTAAACTACATAGAAGGTCCTAATATTTAGGATTTCAAATTCAATTGAAATTTACTTCAATTCTTTGCTTAAACCAACATTGTATCCTTGTGGACTTTAAACATGCTTTTGGAGTTTAATGTGTATTCTTAGCTTCTGACGTATATTATTGTTAGTATTTTTTTCTTTTACAAATACTTTCAATAATTGATTGCCTAAATGACATCACCAATGCATGTAGCTTTTTTTCTTTTCTTTTTTAAAAAAGTTTTGATTTAACTTTAGGTATAAATTTCAAGAAGTCAGAATTATTAGTGGTAACGTTAATTTGAAAATAAATTAATCTACATCCATATATATGTAAAAATAAACTATGACTGACATTTACACTTCAAATAAACTAATATACTTGGAACTTTGAAGTAACTATAAATTTGAAAAATTGTCTTAGTGAACTTGATTTTAAAATTGCAAAATTGTCAATGGCAGAGTTTATTCAAAATGAGCCTTAAGATAGTGTTAACTTTTATTTGGTCTTCGATGAATATATATAGAAGGAATTTAGACTTATACCAATATGAGTACCGTAGCCAATATATTTACATAAGAAGAGGTTACCTTATCATATTTAGCCAATATATTTACGTAAAAAGAGGTTCAATCATCGTATTTATAATTTTGATGACCTTTAATGAACAAATAAGAATTCTATGTACTTAAGTTACAAAAAAAAAAAATCACATGCTAAAAACATACATATAGATATTTTAATTTTAAAAAAATTAATGTTAGACTAAATCAAAGAAAAGAAAGAAAGAGAAAAGAGCAGGAACACATTTTTTAACTTTTAATATCTTTTGCTATAAAGTAATTTAACATCAATTTTCTACATAAAATTTGTTTTAGAATCTTGATAAATAAAAATTAGACTTTATTTTTGTAATGTCAAATAAAACAAAAACTAATATATTCATTACACGATGATTATCATAAAGTTTTTATACTTCATCTATACCAACTGAAAGATATGTGCTTAGTTGTGTTGAGAAAACCTGTTTGCCAAAAATTAACAATTAATTAAGTAATAATTAATTTATTATTTTCTTTATTATGATATTATGAATATAAAATTAATAAAAGAGTTGTTGCCTGAGATATAAACACAAAATATATCTATATAATAATTAATAAAATCTCAAAATTCCAAATACTATATAACTAATTCAACTAAATTCATCATCTTTATATATTGTGAAGATATTGAATTCAATTATTATATTAATGTGATAACATTTATTTTAGTTATTTGAACAAATATCGCATTTAGGTTAACATCAATTGCTATTTATTCTTTTAATCATGTTTTATACTAATTGACGTGATGTGCACGTGC
Organism: Nicotiana benthamiana; assembly: GCA_034376525.1. NCBI lineage: Eukaryota > Viridiplantae > Streptophyta > Magnoliopsida > Solanales > Solanaceae > Nicotiana > Nicotiana benthamiana. The sequence goes on along the minus strand of CM067334.1, from coordinate 78,893,950 downwards.
AATGCACGTACACTAAAACTAGTTTAAAAAAGGTAGGGATTGATGCCAAACCCTTTGTTATTACAAGACGGCTTAATTTAACCAAAAAAACTAATTTTTTTGGTCAAACAATAAAATTTATTCAACCAAGTATGATATATACATCCACTAGTTCTTTTTAACTCTAGAACTAGTCATAAATTTCTGCTAGTTACATTTACTCCTCCATTCAATATAACTTCTAACTGCTAGTCTATACTACACTTGGATATGAGTCCTAACTATCAAGTATTCTATTCCAACTGCTTCTGAAATGACCTTTCCTGTAGTTGGATGGTAATCTCTCTTAGTCTTGGTTCACATTCCTGTTGTTGTTCTTGGAATCTTCTTGCATTGCGTTCATTCCAAACATAGTATACAGTAGCAGCTAATAGCCATCCTAGCACCTCCGCATGTGCTCTACTGTTGCATTGCTTGGTTGTTAGTCGCTCGATCTCTTCTTCCCATGTCCGTACTTGCTTGTTTTCTCCTATCCATCGTAAGAAAGAGTTCCACATTTTCTTGGAGTAATCACATTCAAAGAACAAATGATTGTGAGTTTCTTCAGCATTAGCATTGCATAGTACACAGTTTATAGGGACTTAAATTCCGCATTAGCCATTCTATCTGTTATACTAAGTCTCCTTTGGAGTGCAAGCCAGAGAATGAATTGGTATTTTGGTGCAGAACAAGGAATCAAATTAATCTTTCTCCATATAACTTTAGTATATCGGGGGAGCAAGTGTTTATATGCCTTCTTGATCATGAACTTGCTAGCATGAGTGAGTTGTTGTAGATCTTCACACAAATCATTACCCCCATACCACTTCCTTTCATCAAAGACTTTCCGAATAAGCCAACATGCTTGTCTAGGTGTCTATCCTTAATATAAAAGTTGTGAATCCATTGCACCCAGAGGGTGTCTTTCTCTGTAGTGATAGCCCAAATCAAGTTTGTTATGGCAGCTTTATTCCATGTTTGAAATTCGATTATATTCAAGCTCTGCTGATCTTGGCATATAGAGTCTCTGTTATGCAACAAAGGCTCTTCTGGATTCTGTATATTGTCCAGTCCACAAAAATTTCTGCAAACACTTGTTATTAGCTGCCGGACCTTTTTTGGAATCAGAAAGATCTACAACCAATAAGTTTGAATCCAAAAAACAACACTCTTAATAAGCTAAACGCTGCCACTGTAAGATAGGAACTTTGTTGTCCAACATCTAATCCTTGCAATCATTCTCTCTACCAGGGGCATACATTATTGAACTATTTTTTTTTTTGAACATAAGGGGACACCAAGGTACTTGAAAGTAATTTCTCCATTGCAAAATGCATCTCCTCATAGATTTGGCTCTGCACTTGTTGGCCTACCCATGTTATATATAAGGAACTCTTTTCCAAATTTGCTTTGAGGCCTTAGACTGCACAGAAGTGTTCAAATGCCTGCATCATCAACTCGATTGACACTTTGTCAGCTCTACAGTACATTATTAAGTCATCTGCAAAACAAATATGGGTTAGTTTCATTTTCCTACATCTAGGATGATGATTGAAGTTGAGATTCTGATTCAGTTGCTTCAAGACTTGTGACGACCCGACTCGTCGTCTCTTGTATTTCTTTCCTGTTTCCCCTATTTTATGCTTTCCCGTATTTCATTATAAGTGTTTTGTGAGTTTGAAGTATTTTGGTTTTAATTTGGATAGAAATGAGATAAATAGTCTCTTTAAAAAAGGCTTAAGTTGGAAAAGTTAACCGGATATTGACTTATGAGTTATAGGGCTCAGAATGGATTTTCGGCAGTTTGAAAAATTTTGGGTGGTGATTTATGACTTAGGGGTGAAATCGAAATTGAATTTGGAGGTCTGGTGTAGAATTAGACTTGAATTGGCTAAGTTTGAATTTCGGCGAATTTCGGTTGATAGGTTAGATTTTGAGGGGGGTTCAGAATGGAATTCCGACAGTTGCTGTAGCTTCGTTAGGTGATTTTGGATATGTGTGAAAAATTTCAAGTTATTCGGACGTCGTTTGGTTGGACTTTTGGTCGTATGTGCATTTCAGAAGTTCTTAAGAAACTTAGGCTTGGATTGGAGGAATTTGGTGATTTTTTGTGTTAATGTTAGTATTTTTATGGCTCGAGCAAGTTTGAAAAAGGTATTAGATCATATTTGTGTTTTTGGTTAGGCCCCGGGGGCCTCGGGGTAATTCCAGATGATTGAACGGATGTGATAGGAGTTTTTTGGCATTTTTGGATGTGCTGCTTCTACTATTTCCGCGTCTGCGGAAAAGGAGCCGCTTAATCGATTCCGTAGCGCGGAGGGTAAGCCGTAAAAGTGGCCAATGGGAGGAAGGCCTGGATCGCAGGTGCGGAAGGAAGACCGCATAGGCGGTGATCGCGTAAGCGGTAGTTGACTTAATGTGTTAGTTGACCGCGTAAGTTGTTGGGGATTGAAACCCAAGTGAGCTTAATGTGTTGATTTGAGGGGTCAAATAGACTCCGATTCTTGTAAATGTGATATGTATGGACTCGGTTGTGATAAGGATTGTTTTGGTGTAAAGTTTTCTAAATTTCTAGATGGGGGCCCGGGGCTCGAGTTTTGCCAACTTCGTATTTTTGGATGTTTTTCTAGTTCTTTCTATTGGGTTATATCCCATTAGCCTATTATAACATATTCCTTGTGGTTTTGGTCAGATTCTGCACCCGAGGAGGTCGATTTGCGAGGAAAGCACAAGGCGAGCTAGGATTTTTGCCAGTTTGAGGTGAGTAATGGTTATGAATGATATACTAAGGGTTTGAAACCACATATTTGCACTATGCGGTGCTATGTTGAGATAAAACACGCGTCATGTGATCAGCGTGGTGACATTTCTGCTGGGGACTCGGACTTGGTCCATCCCGATTGATGACTTACTATATTGTTTGACTGAGTCTAAGCTTGTACCCGTATATATTTGGCTAGATGTCATGTTTGGTGCATTATGCCAATCTGTAGAACTCCTAGGGAGCATGTTGAGCTGATGGACCTCACTTTACCTATTGAACACATATCATCTGTTCCGACTTTGACTGTAAATTATGAAATAAACTGGACATAGTAACTTGCACCCTAAATGAGATATACCTAGGGTTGAATACCATGTCTTAGTTGAGTGGGGGCCAACTCTATATTGACTGAGAGGGGTCAAGGACCCCGTAGTGAGGGTATTTGATATATATACCGGATCGGGCTGCACGCCGCAGCATTATATATATTCTATTGGATTGGGCTGCACGCTGCAGCATTATATATTATATTGGATCGCGCTGCACGTCGTAGCATTATATATATGATATGGATCGGACTGCATGCCGCAGTATTATAACGTTTGGGCTGAAGGAGCCCCTCCGGAGTCTGCACACACCCCCAGTGAGCACATTACTATATTATTGGATCAAGCTGCGTGCACCAACATTCTATATATCATATTGGATCGGGCTGCGCCGCAGCATTATATATATTATATTGGATCGGGTTGCGCGCAGTAGCATTATATATATTATATTGGATTGGATTGCGCGCCGCAGTATTATATATATCGTATTGGATCGGACAGCATGTCGTAGCAGTGTTAGTAACTAGTCAGACAAAAAGAGAAGTATTTATCAGATTCTCTCCCCTGTTTAGCATTATTCACTATCGTTACTGTTGATATTAGAATTGTATAGTGTTCATACCAGATTTTTTACATTCAGTTGTTATTTATTGCTATCGCTCACCGAGTTAGAAGTACTCACTCTACTCCATGTACCTTGCGTGCAGATAGAGGGATCCCCGAGGCTTTGCTATGCTTATCTGTTGTTGCCTAGTTCAGCTTCGGAGATATCAAGGTAGCTGCTTGCGTCCGCAGGACCTGATTTCTCCTCTTTTCTATCTTCTATTTCTGCATCTATATTTTCTTTGTATATGATACTATTCTGTTGTATATAGAGGCTCTGACTTGTGACGCCGGATCCTTTGGGTTGTTATTACTATTGATTACGTTTTTCGAAGTATTTTCTACTATTATCAAACTGAGAATTTATGTTAAATTTTGTATCTAAGTTAAATGATTTGGCTGGGAAATGTTTAAATGGTCGGGATTGCCTAACAAGATGTTTGGCGCCATCACGATCAGGGTTTGGGTCGTGACAAGTTGATATCAGAGACTAGGTTATCGTGCCTCGCGAGTCATGAGCCGGTTTAGTAGAGTCTTGAGAATTGATATAGAGACGTCTGTACTTATCCTCGAGAGACTGCAGAACCTTTAGAAAAAACTTCATATTCTTGAAATTCTTATCGTGCGACTTTGTTGATCCGAGAACTAAACTTCTGTATTCTGTTCTCTCGCAGATGGCGAGAACGCGTGCTACCGGGAATAGCGGATGACCACCATTGCCACCCACTAGAGGCCAAGGACGTGACCGTGGTCGTGGTCGAGGAAGAACAGCATGGGCGGCACCAATTGACCCACCAGTTGCCCCCGTTCAGGATCAGCCTCCAGCTGTAGAGGTTCCAGTAGCACCTGCTCCGGCATCAGCGGTGCCTATTATGATACCGGGTCTTTTGGAGGCCCTAGCTTAGATCTTATCGGTTTGCACTGGCCTGGCTCATGAAGTATCAGCTACCACAGCTACATCTCAGACCAGGGGTGGTCATCAGACCCCCGCAGCTCGCACTCCAGAGTAGGATGTACAGGGTTTGCAGACCCACAAGCACCACTAATTCAGCCAGTTGCCCATGTTCAGCCAGTTATTCCAGCTCAGGGTTATGGGGTGCCATTGATGCCAGATGACGAGCAGCGTCGTCTGGAGAGGTTCAGCAGGCTTTCGCCTCCTACTTTCAGCGGTGTTCCGAGCGAGGATGCCCAGGGGTTTCTCGACAAGTGCCGACGCATGCTCCGGACAGCAGGGATCTTGGAGACTAGTGGGGGTATCTTTTACCACTTTTCAGTTTTGAAGAGCAGCCTTTACATGGTGGGAGATATATGAGCGGCGTAGGCCGACAAGTGCAGCGCTGTTATCTTGGCAGGAGTTCTCCACTATCTTTCTGGAGAAGTGGATACCTCAGTCGCAGATGGAGGAGTTACGCAGACAGTTTGAGTGGTTTCGTCAGGGGGATATGTCTCTGACGCAGTATGAGGTGAGATTTGCAGAGATAGCTCGTTATGCTCCGATGATGGTTCCGAAGGATTAGGAGAGGATTAGACGGTTTGTGGACGGACTCATTTATCCCGTCCGTATTCTCATGACACGTGAGAGGGTCCTGAGTCACACTTTTGAGGAGGCGGTGGATATAGCCCGTGATATTGAGACGGCTTGCCGTCAGGAGAGGGAGGAGAGGGAGGCCAAGATGCCTCGAGGATTAGGTGGCTCTAGTGGTGCTCCATCCGGGGGCCTAGTAGGGGTCGTTCTTTCAAGCCTCCACAGTCAGCTCGGTCAGAGTACCGTGGTTCATCTTCTGGTCGGGGTTATCAGGGCTCTCAGCAGGGTCAGCCATCTCTAAGTGCACTTCCAACGCAGAGTTTGTCTCATGCACATCTGTTCAGGGTTCATCTCAGCCAAGTTCTTCGGCCAGATACTCTAGTGTGAGGGGTTCCCTTGAGTCCCATCCCCCAGCGCCGGGGAGTTGTTATGAGTGTGGCGAGTTTGGGCATGTACTGAAGGAATATCCCCACCGTGCATCCAGTTCAACTCAACAGAGGGGCCAGCCTTCATCTTCTGGCCCAGTGTCATCAGCACCCGCCCAGTCAGCTAAGGGTGAGGGTCATGAAGTTAGGGGTCACCCCAGAGGGGGAGGCCGATCCGGTGGTGGCCAAGCCCCTTGATATGCTCTTCAGGGTAGGTCAGATGATGTTGCTTTGGATGCTGTTATTACAGGTATTATTTCAGTCTGCCACAGGGATGCCTGAGTTTTATTTGATTCGGGATCCACTTATTCTTATGTGTCTTCTTACTTTGCTCATCATTTGGGGACTACCCGAGGTAGTATTGCATTACCTGTGCACGTATCTACCCCGGTGGGTGATACTATTATTGTGGACCACGTGTATCGGTCCTGTTTTGTTACTATTAGGGGTTTGGAGACCCGAGTTGACTTGCTGCTATTGAGCATGGTAGATTTTGATGTTATTCTGGGCATGGATTGGCTATCACCGTGCCATGATATTCTGGATTGTCACGCTAAGATAGTCACATTGGCTATGTCGGGTATTCCGAGGATCGAGTGGCGTGGTACGACTGATTACGTACCCAGCAGGGTAATCTCTTTCTTAAAGGCCCAGTGGATGGTTGAGAAGGATGTTTATCATATTTAGCATTTGTGAGGGATGTTGAAGTTGAGGCTCCTAGTCTTGATTCGATTCCCGTGGTGAGGAAATTTCCTGATGTATTTCCAGCAGACCTACCGGTTATGCCGCCGGACAGGGATATTGACTTCCGTATTGATTTGGTGTGGGCACTTAGCCCATTTCTATTCCTCCCTATCGTATGGAACTAGCAGAGTTAAAGAAGTTGAAGGAGCAGCTACAGGAACTCCTAGATAAGGGGCTCATTCGCCCGAGTGTGTCGCTGTGGGGCGCACCAGTGTTATTTGTAAATAATAAGGATGTCACAATGAGAATGTGCATTGATTATAGATAGTTGAACAAAGTGACAGTAAAGAACAAGTATCCACGACCTCGTATTGAGGATTTGTTTGACCGGCTTCAGGGGCAAAGGTATTCTCTAAGATTGATCTTCGTTCAGGCTATCACCAGTTGAAGATTAGGGATTCTGATATCATAATGACAGCTTTCAGGACGAGATATGGGCATTATGAGTTTCTGGTTATGTCATTTGTGCTGACTAATGCCCCAGCCGCATTCATACACTTGATGAACAGTGTATTTCGGCCATATCGGGATTCTTTTGTGATCATGTTTATTGATGATATATTGGTGTACTCGTGTAGCCAGGAGGAGCATGCACAACACTTGAGGGTGTTTATTGCAGAGGTTGAGAGAGGATAAGCTTTATGCAAAGTTCTTCAACTGTGAGTTCTGGCTCAATTTCGTGGCTTTTCTGGGGCACTTGGTGTCCAGTTATGGTATTCAGGTTGACCCAAAGAAGATCTAGGCGGTGCAAAGTAGGCCCAGACCGTCCTCAGCAACTGAGATTCGGATTTTCCTCGGTTTGGCGGGTTACTACCGCAGGTTCGTTCAGAGTTTCTCATCTATTGCTTCGCCTTTGACGAAGTTGACGCAGAAAAATGCACCATTTGTGTGGTCAGATGAGTGCGAGGAGAGCTTCCAAAAGCTCAAGTCAGCTTTGACTACAGCTCCAGTACTAGTATTGCCATCAGCTTCGGGCTCTTACTCGGTATATTGTGATGCTTTGAGTGTTGGGATCGGATGTGTATTGATGCAGGAGGGTAGAGTTATTGCGTATGCTTGACATAAGCTAAAGCCCCATGAGATGAACTACCATGTTCACGACTTGGAGTTAGCTGCTATTGTTCATGCTTTGAAGATTTGGAGGCACTATCTATATGGCATGTCCTATGAGGTGTTCACGGATCATCGCAGTCTTCAGCACTTCGTTAAGCAGAAAGACCTCAATTTGAGACAGCGGAGATGGCTTTAGTTACTCAAGGATTATGATATTACCATATTGTATCATCCGGGAAAGGCCAATGTAGTGGCCGATGCTTTGAGCCGGAAGACGGTCAGTATGTAGCATGGCATACATTCCAGTAGGGGAGAGTCCCCTTGCAGTCGATGTTCAGGCCTTGGATAATCGGATGGTGAGGTTGGATATTTCTAAGCCCAGTCGGGTGTTGGCTTGTGTGGTTTCCCAGTCTTCTTTATACGATCGCATCAGGGAGCGCAAGTATGATGACCTGCATTTGCTTGTTCTGAAGGACTAGGTCCAGCATGATGATGCCAGAGATGTGACTATTGGCAGTGATGGTGTGTTACGGATGCAGGGATGGATTTGCGTGCCCAATGTGGATGGGCTCCGAGAGTTGATATTAGAGGAGGCCCACAACTCGCGATATTCTATTCATCCAGGTGCCGCGAAGATGTACCAGGATTTGAGACAACATTATTAGTGAAGGAGAATGAAAAAGGATATTGTGAGTTATGTGGCACGGTGTCTCAATTGCCAGCAGGTCAAGTATGAACATCAGAGACCCAGTGGTGTACTTTAGCAGATGGATATTCCGGAGTGGAAATGGGAGAGGATTACTATAGACTTTGTGAGTGGTCTCTCTCGTAACTCGAGGAACATTGATTCTATTTGGGTGATTGTGGATACGCTGATCAAGTCTTTGCACTTCATTCCAGTATGTACCACCTATTCTTCGGAGCGGTTAGCAGAGATCTTCATCCGCGAAATTTTGCGGTTTCATGGGGTTCCAGTTTCTATTGTCTCAGGCAGGGGTACTCAATTTTCTTCCCAGTTCTGGAGGACATTTCATCGGGAGTTGGACACTCAGATATAGGCACGTCTTTTCATCCTCAAGCGGACGGGAAGTCCGAGCGTACTATCCAGATATTGGAGGACATGTTGTGTGCCTGTGTTATTGATTTTGGAGGTTCTTGGGCTGAGTTCTTGCCACTTGCAGAGTTTTCTTATAACAACAGTTATCACTCCATCATTCAAATGGTGTTGTATGAGGCTTTATATGGGAGACGGTGTATATCTCCAATTGGATGGTTTGAGCCCGGTGAGGCTAGACTATTGGGGACAGAGTTAGTTCAGGATGCCCTAGAGAAAGTGAAAGTTATCCAGAAGAGAATTCGTATGGCTCAGTCGCGTTAGAATAGTCATGCGGACCAGAAGGTTCAGGATGTATCTTATATGGTGGGCGAGAAGGTTTTGTTGAAGGTTTCGCCTATGAAAGGTGTGATGAGGTTTTGAAAGAAAGGAAAGCAGAGTCTATGATTCATTGGACCTTTGGAGATACTCAGGAGGATTGGGGAGGTGGCCTATATACTTGCTTTGCCACCCAGCTTATCGGGGGTTCACCCGGTGTTCCATGTTTCTATGCTCAAGAAGTATGTTGGGGACCCGTCTCATGCATCAAACTTCAGCACGATCCAGTTGGATAATGACTTGACCTATGATGTGGAGCAAGTGGCTATTTTGCGTCGACAGGTTCGAAAGTTGAGATCAAAGGACATAGCTTCGGTGAAGGTGCAATGGAGAGGTTAGCCCGTGGAGGAAGCCACTTGGGAGACCAAGCAGGAGATGCAAAACAGATATCCTCGTTTGTTTGAGGTTCCGGGTATGTTTCTTGACCCGCTCGAGGACGAGCGTTTGTTTTAGTTGGGAGGATGTAACGACCCAACCCGTCGTCTCTTGTATTTCTGTCTCGTTTCCCCTATTTTATGCTTCCCCGCGTTTCATTGTACCTGTTTGGTGAGTTTGAAGTGTTTTGGTTTAAATTTGGATAGAAATGAGACAAATAGTCTCTTTATGAAAGACTTAAGTTGAAAAAGTCAACCGTATGTTGACTTATGAGTTATAGGGTTCGAAATAGATTTCCGACAGTTCGACTAGTTTCGGGTGGTGATTTATGACTTAGGGGTGAAATCGGTACTGACTTTGGAGGTCCGGTGTAGAATTAGGCTTGAATTGGCTAAGTTTGAATTTTGGTGATTTCCGATTGATAGGTGAGATTTTGATCCGGGGGTCAGAATGGAATTTCGAGAGTTACTATAGCTTTGTTAGGTGATTTTGTATATGTGTGAAAAATTTCAGGTCATTCAGACGTCGTTTGGTTGGACTTTTGGTCGTATGTGCATTTCAGAAGTTCTTAAGAAACTTAGGCTTGGATTGGAGGAATTTGGTAATTTTTGGTGTTAATGTTAGTGTTTTTATGGCTCGAGCAAGTTTGAAAAAGGTATTAGATCATATCTGTGTTTTTGGTTAGGCCCCGGGGGCCTCGGGGTAATTCTGGATGGTTGAACGGAGGTGGTAGGAGTTTTTGGCATTTTTAGATGTGCTGCTTCTGCTATTTCGGTGCCTGCGGAAAAGGATCCACTTAAGTGGTTCCGCAGACGCGGCGTGTGGTCCCAAAAGCGGCCAATGGGAGGTTGGCCTAGATCGCGGGTGCCGAACGAAGACCGCATAGGCGATGACTGCGTAAACGGTAGTTGACCGCAAAAGCAGAGAATAAGTTGGACCGCAAAAGCGGTCAAGAGGCTGCAGAAGCGAGAGCCGCATATGCGGAGATATGACCCCAGAAGCGATAAACGTGATGGGTATAATGAGCAGTAATTTCACAAGTTTGAAAGGAGAAGAACATTTGGACCTCGGACTAAGGCGAGTTTGAGCGATTTTGAAGAGGATTTTGGGGAAAATCATCAGGTATGGATTCTGGACTTATAGTATGTCATTATAGTGAAAAACATGGATTAAACACTAAGAATTCAAGGTTTTTAAGGTTAAAAATGCTGGTTAGGGTTTGAAACCCAACTGAACTTAAAGTGTTGATTTAAGGGTTCAAATGGACTCCGATTCTTATAAATTTGATATGTATGGACTCGTGTCGTGATAAAGATTATTTTGGTGTAAAGTTTTCTAAATTTCGAGATGTGGGCCCGAGGCTCGTGTTTTGCCAACTTCATATTTTTGGGTGTTTTTCGAGTTCTTTCTATTGGGTTATGTCCTATTAGCCTATTATAACATATTCCTTGTAGTTTTGGTCAGATTTTGCACCCGAGGAGGTTGATTTGCGAGGAAAGCACAAGGCGAACTAGGATTTTAGCCGGTTTGAGGTGAGTAATGGTTATGAATGATATACAGAGGGTTTGAAACCCTGTATTTGCACTATGCGGTACTATGTTGAGATAAAGCACGCGTCATGTGATGAGCGTGGTGACGTTTCTGCTGAGGATTCGGACTTGGTCAGTCCCGATTGATGACTTACTGTACTTTTTAACTCAGACTGAGCTTGTACCCGTATATATTTAGGCTAGATTCCATGTTTGGGGCCTTGTGCCGATCTGTTGAACTCCTAGGGAGCATGTTGAGCTGATGGACCTCACTTTACCTATTGAACACATACCATCTGTCGCGACTTTGACTGTAAATCATGAAATAAACTGGATGTAGTAACTTTCACCGTAAATGAGCAATACCTAGGGTTAAATACCATGTCTTAGCTGAATGGGCCCGAGAGGTCAAGTCTATATTGACTGAGAGGGGTCAAGGACCCCGTAGTGAGGGTATATATATATATATCGGATCGGGCTGCACGCCGCAACATTATTTATATTATATAGATCGGACTGCACGGCGCAGTAATATATTATATGGATGGGGTTGCACGCCACAGTGATATATTATATGGATCGGACTGCACGTCGCAGTATTATAGCGCTTGGGCTGAAGGAATCCCTCTGAAGTCTCCACACACCCCCAGTGAGCACAATACTATATTATTGGATCGGGCTGTGCACCGCAACATTCTAAATATTATATTGGATCGGGATACGCGCCGGATCATTATATATATTATATTGGATCGGGGTGCACGCCACAGCATTATATATATGGCATTGGATAAGTTTGTGCACCGCAACAGTGTTAGTAACTAGTCGGACGGAAGGAGAAGTATTTATCAGATTCTCTCCCCTGTTTAGCATTATTCACTGTCATTACTGGTTATATTGTAGCTGTATAGTGTTCTTACCAGATTTCTTACATTCAATTGCTATTTATTGTTGTTACTCCATGAGTTGAAAGTACTCACTCTACTCCCTGCACCTTGCGTGCAGATACAGGGATCCCCGAGGCTTAGTTGTGCTTATTTATTGTTGCCTAGTTCAGTTTCATAGATATCGAGGTAGTTGTTGGCGTCCGCAGGACCTGATTTTTCCTCTTATCTATCTTTAATTTCCGCATCTAAATTTCCTTTGTATAGGATACTGTTCTATTTTATCTAGAGGCTCTGACTTGTGACGCCAGATCCTTTGAGCTGTTACTTTTGATTACGTTTTCCGAAGTATTTTCTACTATTATCAAACTGAGAATTTATGTTAAATTTGGTATCTAAGTTAAATGATTTGGCTGAGAAATGTTTAAATGGTCGGGCTTGCCTAACAAGGTGTTTGGCACCATCACGACCGGGGTTTGGGTCGTGACAAGACTCTATTCAGATACTCTATTGTCAGAACAAATAGGAGTGGTGACATGGGATCTCTTCGGCGTAGTCCTTTATTTGCTTGGAATTTAGGGGTGAGTCCTCCATTAAAGGTGATAGAGTAGCTCACTGTCTATACACACTCCATAATGATTTGACAAACTTGACTGGGAACCCAAACTCCAATAATATCATTCTCAGAAAGTCCCACTCGGCTGTATCATAGGCTTTCGTGATATCCACATTCACTATACATCTAGGGGACATTCCTTTCCTTTTGTAACCCTTAACTGGCTCATGTGCCAAAATCACATTATCTAAGATGTTCCTACCTTCAATAAAAGGTTATTGTGCTGGCCCAATAATTTGTCAACTACTTGTTTGAGTCTGCTAGTAACATGAGTAGGATTTGGAACTTTTGGTACCAGTGTAATGGTTGTAGTGTTGATCTCCTTAAGTATCTTCCCCTTTTCGAAGAATTGAAGAATAACTTTTACAATATCAGCTCCCACTACTTCCCAGTTGGCTTTGAAGAATTCCACATGAAAACCATCACTCCCAGGAGCTTTGTCAGTTGGTAGATCATTCAGAGCTATTAAGATTTCCTCCTTAGTCACTGGTTGTATCAGTCCCTGATGCTACTCTTTATTAAGACAATAACCATCTTTTGCAATGTTTCTGTTTAAGCAAGGCAATTCTGCAGGTTTTGTACCCAGTAATTCCTGGAAGAAACTGATGAACTCATTCTGAATTTGCCCAGGGTCAGTCCTTAGTCACTGGTTGTATCAGTCTCTGATGCTACTCTTTATTAAGACAATAACCATCTTTTGCAATGTTTCTGTTTAAGCAAGGCAATTCTGCAGCTTTTGTACCCAGCAATTCCTGGAAGAAACTGATGAACTCATTCTGAATTTGCCCAGGGTCAGTCAACATAGTCCCTTGGTCATTGCATATTGAAGCTATATGATTCCTTTCTTATCTAGTCTTCATTTTAGCATGGGAGTACCTTGTATTTGAGTCTCCCTTAGCTAACCATACAGCCCTAGACTTCTGTCTCAACACTTCTTCATGTATGTTTGACCATTTCTCTAATTCAAGTATCAGCTCCCTCTCCTTTTGAATCAGGTTTGGACTGTATAAATCAGAGTTCATCAATATTTGAATGTCTTTTAACCTCCTTCTGGTATCTTCAACCTTCCTTTCCATAGTTGACATCTCTTTCTAAAGGTGTCTTGTATTTAGCCCAATAAGCTTGAGCTTTTTGCATATTCCATCTATAGTACACCCAGGGACTTCATATTGCCATGTCGTTATAGTCATTGTCTTGAATTCCTCATTTTATAGGAGAATGTTAAGCAATCTAAAAGGCCTAGGAATTTTATGTCTTGTGATCCCAGTGTTGGTAATAATAGGATAATGGTCAGAGCATTCTGGGCTAAGATAAATTGCTTCTAATTGTCCATAATCATCAAACCATTGTGAATTGCCAAAGGCCCAATAATCAAACTATGTATTCTAACTTGTGCATCTCTCTTATTGCTTCATAAAAATAAACTTCATGTTCTTTTCAATTGACCAAGCCCTATATCTTCAATACACTTTTGGAAGTCCTTCACTTCATTTAGATGAATTGAGATTCTATTTTGCCTGTCATTAACATAGAGAACAACATTAAAATCCCTAGCACAATCCACAGATTCACAATATTGTTATTTAGATTCCTTAATTCTTGCCACAGTGTCCTCCTCTCATTTATGGTATTCAATCCATAAACAAATGTTATCTGACTAGTAAATGGGGTTCCCTTATCCTTTGCTATACAATGCACAAGTTGATGCTTGGAAGCTACTATTTGCACCTCCACTTGCTGAGGCTTCCAAATAATCCAAATCCCACCATTAGGACATTGAGTGTAATCCGCAACTATTTCCCAATCATTCCCCAATTTCTTCTTCACTTTTTCACCTTTATTGCTTTTAACTTTTGTCTCAAGAAAACTTATTAGGGTTACCTTATTTGTAAGCAAGAAGGTCTTGAGTTCCTTCTGCTTAAAGGGCTTATTCAGCCCTTTTATGTTCCATGAGCAGAAGATCATGGAGGGATCTTTCTCAATGGACATTGATCCCTTATCACTACTGGAGTGACTAACTTTGGCTGAATTCTTATTGCATTGAACTGATTTTGCCTCAGTAACCTCTCAATCTTTTCACTATCTTCACACGGCTGACTTTGTATTGTCTGGTCTTCAGTGATGTCTAGTTTTTTCATGCCCCTATTCTTGGCCTGCTGCACCTGGAATTCCACATTCATGTGCTGCTCTTTTTCATATTGGTCATCAGTTGTTGCTTCTTCTTCTCTTGGCAATTCTGATTGAGCTTGTTGCTCAACATTTATGACTGGCAGCGTAGGTTGCTGATTCTCCTTCACTCTCAAGCCCATCTTCTGCTTTTTTGGTTGTTGTTTCCCCTTTTCAAATGTGTTCTTGCATTCTTCATTCTTATGTCCAATGTTCAAGCAAATTTGACAGTACAAGGGTCTCTATTCACACTCAACATTTTGTAATTTGCACTTCCCTCCTGGTATTTCAATTGGTATCACTTCCGGAAGTTCAACTGAAATATCCATTTCAATTAGGATTCGTGTGTAGGACACTCTTTCTCCTTTGGCTGTTAGTTTATCCGTGCATATAGGCTTTCCCAAACAACTCGCAATTCGACCTAAGCTTTTTGGTGCCCAGTATTCAACAGGTAAGTTAGGAGAATTAACCCAAATTGGAATAACTTGGATTGGTTCCTTTCTCATTTGAAAGTTTGGCTCCAATTAAAGCTGTTAAACAGGTGGGCCGGGCCGGTCCAGGTCCATTTTTTTACCCGTTCTGGTTCCGGGCCGGGCCGATCCGGGTTCGTACAGTAAAGGGTTGTAGCGGGCTGGGTTAATCTGGGTAAAAATTAAACCATAAGGGTTACGGGTTTAGCGGGCCGGGCCGGGTTTAGTGTATTTTCACTTTTTTGGAAATTTTGTATAACTATTGTAAGATATATTAATACTTTGTAATAATTGAAAGAATACAAGTAAGATAGAAAAAAATTGCACTTGTTGCAAGTGCTACTTTATTTCTTAATATCAAGTTCAAACTTTCAAACTTACAAAATGAAATGTTTACATTTTTCTAACAAGTAAACTAGTAAAGTAGTAATTTCAAATGTTTTGCATCGCCCTAGTAAGTTCATCATAATCAATATGAACAGATTGACCTTCTTCTGGCGTGTTAATGTCGGATGGGTTTCCATGTGTTAATATATCTCCAAGTTCCTCGTCTTCTAAGCTATCAACATCTTCCTTTACTTGATTTTTTCGTTCTGATCTAATCCAATCTCTGAAACATACTAAAACTTCCAAAGCATTGCTTCACAATGAGTGGCGGGTGTCTCCAAGTTGTTGTCTTGCTTGACTAAATGTACTCTCCGAGGCAACAGTAGAAATTGGCACATTCAGCACGTCCCGAGCCATAACGAAAAGAACAGGAAATTGCTTTCCATTTTCATGCCACTATCCCAACAGTGAAAATTCCTTTGTGCGTTTGCAAGTAGAATTGAAGTTCATCAATATTCCTGCTACTGGTTTGAGTGTTAGAAAATGTGGAAAAAATATTCAAACTATCAAGGCCTTCTTCATCATTCACAGTAGCAGAAGTGCTACATTGCATAGAGGGATTAACATTGCCAGAAGCACGAGCAGCATTATCAAATTCATTTGCATAGTAATTATATAGTTGTTTTAAAATTTCATTTATCTTGTTTATAGAAACATATAAATTTGGGGTTTCAGTTTCTCCAATCTCCATATAAGTATATAAAGCATTCATTAATTGGTGACAATCTGACATTTTAATAGAAGGATCTAAAACTACACCAATTAAGTAAATTGGAGTAATTGGAAAGAAATATTTTTTGAATTTTGCTTGCATTTTTTCAACAACATCCTTATATTTTTCTTTCTTCTTAAATTCAGATAACAGAAAAGAAATTTCAGCTATATGTACTAAAGCCATAGAAATAGTGGGATAATATGCTCTAGAAAACTCAACATTAGTTGTATAAAATTTATGTAAAAATTTAACAAAATCATTAATGACCTCCCAAGTATCACTTGTTAACATACACCTTGGATCAGTACAATGTGCACTAGCAACTTCAGTTATTGGGAATCTATATTTGTAGCAACATTTTAAAAATATATATGTATAGTTCCATTTAGTAATAATTTCGTCTGGCATGAATCTAGGTTTAAGGTTATACTGGGTATACTTAGTCTTAAATTCTTTTATTCTAGATTGTCTATTATTTCCTTGAATAACACCAACTGCTCTTCTAACATGAGTAATCTCAACTGAAAATAAATCAAGGCCACTTATAACAATTAAATTATAAATATGACATGCACACCTAACATGAAAAATATCATCAAGAGGTGGTTGCAAATGCACTTTTAAAATTGAAATTGTGGCATTATTGTTAGAAGCATTATCAAAAGACATACACAAAACTTTTTTGTTTAGATTATAAAATTCAGCAACTTCAACAATAGTACTACTTATAAACGTGGCAGTATGACTCTGATCTTCATCATATTTAAAAACGATAATACGTTTTTGCATACAAGTACTATCATCTAACCAATGGCATGTAATTGTCAAATAATCATTTCCATTAATAGCATGGCTAATATCAGAAGTTAGACATACTCTAGAAGGAAGGTGGCTAAACAAATAACGTATGTATGTATGATATTGTCCATGAAGTCTAAAGATATCTGCTCTACAAATACTTCTAGGGATATCTTTAAATAAAGGATTGTAAATCCTTTGAATATACATAATAAGATACGATGAAGAAGCAAAAGAAAAAGGTAGACAACCCAAAGCAATCATTTTTGCTAATTCCTCACGATCCCTCATTTTATCATATTGTACTAGAACTCCTGTAGTGGGGTTAATAGTTGTTTGATTTCCATCCCCATCAGTGCCCCATTCTATGGGATGGTCAACTCTCATATGTCTATTAAGCGTCTCAGTCCCACCTAAATTTCCTCCAGTCAAATGTTTAATAGTATCATTATAAATTTTGCACCTAACTCTATCAATACCTTTACTATTTCAAAAAAAATTCCAAACCTTACTTCTTTTTCTACGAGTAAAAGTCGGAGCCACAGGTGGTCTACCAAGAGTGGTGCCACGACCACCACTTTGTAGCACTATCAACTCCAACTCTAATACTATCAACTCCACCACTAGTAGGTGTAGGTGGTATCTCATCTTTTATTCCAATTTCATTATCTTCTATTTCAAAATCTTATTGTAATTGTTCATAATCTATATCTACATTATCATTAGGCGGTGATTCAGAAATATGTGTTAATGGGTCATTACTATTACTACCAGAAGCTCCAGGAATACCTCTTTTCTTATTTCCACCCCTACCAGTAACTTTTCTACACGCTCTTTTAGCAGCACTAAACATACTATAAAATTTAAAGTATAAGCTAAAATTAAATATGAAATTAAAATATTAAAAAAGAGAAAGAGTTGGAGGGAGTGCACCAAATTCGATAATAAATTGAGCACTTGATTACGCAATTCCGGTGTTACCACGAACAAACGTCAAGCAAGTATATCAATTTTGAACTTCAACCTTCCAATTCCGAATGACAATTTCCGATATATTAAATTCAAGAAAAGAGAGCCAAATGAAAATTATAAAATTAGAAGATGAAATCTTGCAAATTGAAGGAAAGAGAGAAATTGAGAATTTGAGAATTTAGATTGAGATAAGAATTTTGAATGAAGAAATGAAGAAGAGGGAGGGGCATATTTATAGATTTTTAAAAGGGTTAATTTTGTAAATTATTAAATACAAAAAAATAAAGACATAACGCCATTTATGCAAAAAAATCCGTTGGCCAACAGATATGTGTTGATTTTTCTGATTTCCAACGGATAGTGGGCCCCACCCTAAAGGAAAGTATAAAAAATTAAAAAAGATTTGACCGTTAAACCAGTCTGGGCTGGTCCAGGTTAACCGGTTCCGGTACAGTTCATGCCAACCAGGTTACCCGGGCCCGGTTAACCACTTCCCCAAATGAACCCCTCCGTCCCCGGCCTAACCCCCTATCCACCCTACCCGGCCCCCTATGAACTGGGCCGGTCTGGTTTCGATTTAAACCGGCCTGTTAGCCACCTTTACTCCCAATGCTTAAGCACCATAGGTCTGTTATTGAATGTAAATGGTCCACTCTGCAATAGGGTCTCCTTATCATTCTCATACATGAATCAAAATATAAAATATCCATCATTGTGTAGAAATACTAGAGCATTTCTTTGAATATATGGTCCCCCCCCCCCCCAATTACGTAGCCAATTAGAGCCGATTTCCATTTCTGACATTCCTCTTAACTTCAGCTTGTACTAACTCTACGATTTTTCGCCCATCTCTCATTATTGGGGGAAAATAGTCTAGCTTCAACCCTAATTGTATCGATCTATTTCCTTGGGCAACTTCAGCCACCATGGGTTTTTTAACTTCCTTCGCTGTAGAGAAGGTAAGTTTCCTTGCTACTGATGTGCCTTCCTCCTGTTCTATAAAAGTGTTGATGTTTTTCGGTGGTCTTCCATGCAAAATCGTTGGAGCACTTCCCATCCCTGTTAGCCATTGACCAAATTTCCTTGGTTCTAAGTCTTTAGGGATTCCATTTTCTGGTGCGATTAACCTAGGAGGTTCTTTCTGCTCTATAGAGGGTGTTGACGTCGTCCGAATTAGAAGATGGAGGACCAGGAAAAAACAAGTTTCATCACCCACTAGGGGACATACTGCTACAAGGTAATGCCCTTCGGGCTCAAGAATGCAAAAGCCACGTACCAAAGGCTGGTTACCAAAATGTTCAAAGAAACACTCTGTAAGACCATGTAAGTCTACATCGGCGATATGCTGGTAAAATCGGCAAGGAAAGAGAACCATATCGACCACATAAAAGATGCCTTCGAGATACTGAGGAGGTACGGGATGAAGTTGAACCCCGAGAAATGCACCTACGACGTAGCTTCAGGAAAGTTCTTGGGATTCCTCGTATCGCAACGAGGCATCAAGGTCAACCCAGACCAGATCAAGGAGATAGAAGCAATACCTGAGGTGTTGAGTAGCAAGAAACAGGTACAGAAGCTGATGGGGCGTATAGCCGCCTTGTCCAGATTCATCTCACGGTCATCCAATAGTTGCCATAAATTTTTCAATGTACTAAAAAAAGATCAAGGACCACAATGGAACGAGGAATGCGTCGAAGCCTTGAGAAAGCTAAAAGCAAACTTGTCTTCGCCACCCTTGCTGGTCAAGGAAAGTCCAAGCGAACCCCTGCTAGTATATCTGGTCGTATCTGAGTTCGCTGTCAGCGCCGTCCTAGTCTACGAGAACAAAGGTACACAATCCCTTATTTGTTACATTAGCAAGACATTAGTGGACGCCAAAACTCGGTACCCACACCTGAAGAGATTTGCATTGGCACTGGTTGTAGCTTCACGAAAGCTACGACCATACTTCCAATGCCACCCCAGAAAAGTGATAACGACCTTCCCATTAAGAAGCGTCTTACACAAGTCTGAATTATCGGGCCGGCTCGCAAGATGGGCCATTGAGATCAGCGAGAACGACATCTCATATCTTCAAAGAACTGCCATTAAGTCGCAAGTTCTGGCCAATTCTATAGTCGAGTTTAGCGCAGAAATCCTGAAAAAAAGTAGAATTTGAGGAACAATATGCCTTTGCCAATAATGACATATGGGTCCTCTACAGTGATGGCGCCGCCAATGCATCGGAATCGGGAGTGGGACTTGTCCTCGAGGTCCCCACAGGCGAAACAATTTGCTAGTCCATACGATGTCCTGAAATGACTAACAACGAGGTCGAGTATGAGGCTGTTATTGCAGGCAAGAAACTGGCCATCAAATAGGGGGCCCGCCGACTCATCCTCCACTGCGATTCCCAACTCATGGTAAACCAAGTCACTGGGACTTACTAGATCAAAGAACAGAGATTGCAAAAATACCAGTCAGAATATGTAGGTTAATAGCTGAGTTCGACGAATGCGGCCTGGAACAGATCCCAAGGGCACGAAATATCGAAGCGGACGGCTTAGCAAAACTGGTTAGGGCCACTAAGAACTTCAACAAAGAAAGCATAGTCACCCTCCTCCACTCCGCCATTGATCACTCTGAGGTATTATCTTTAAATTTGACTTGGGCCTAGAACAACCAACTTGTATCTTATCTACAGGACGGAACGCTGCCACCCGACAAGAAAGAGGCAAAGAAACTTTGCATGCCAGGCGCTCAGTACTACTTAATAAACAATGACCTCTACAAAAGAACGTTTGGTGGACCCTTGGCCAAGTTCCTAGGGCCTCACCAAACAAGGCTGATACTCGAAGAAGTACACGAGGGTCACTGCGGTGCCCATACAAGCAACCACGCCCTCGTACGACGCATCATACGGGCCGACTACTACTGGCCCACCATGAAGAAGGAGGTGACACAATACGTTCGCCGATGCGAACAATGCCAAATATAAGCCCCCATGATACACCAAACATGAGAGCCCCTACATTCAGTCACCTCCCCATGGCCTTTCATCAAATGAGGAATGGACATAGTCGGCCCCCTACCCGCAGGACGGGGAAATGTACATTTTTCTATTAGTATTGACTGACTATTTTTCTAAGTAGGTAGAAGCAGGTGCGTACGCACAAATATGCGAACATGAGGTAATCGGCTTCATATGGAAAAATATTATATGCTGGTACGGCTTCCTCAAAGAAATCAATTGTGACAACGGACGACAGTTCATCAGTCAAAAAACGACCGAATTCTTCGAGAAATGGTGCATCAAGAGGATACTTTCCATACCATATCACCTTGCCGCCAATGGGCAAGTAGAATCCTCCAATAAACATACTGAAGAAGAAACTCGAGGACGCCAAAGAGCTATGGCCCGAGCTGCTAAGTATTGTGGGCACACAGGACAATACCCAAATCTAGCATAGGGGAAACATCGTACTCGCTGGTCTACAAAACCGATGCGGTCATACATGTTGAGGTTGGCGAACCAAGTCTAAGATATTCACACACCAGTGGAACAGAAAACGACGCCAACAGACTCCAAGACCTCGATGAAGCTGAGGAAAGGAGAGAAATGGCCCATATCAGAATGGTGGCCTAATAGCAACAAGTCGAAAGATACTACAACAAGACGGCCAAAATAAGACCACTCAAGGTGGGAGATTATGTCCTCAAGGCCAAGAAATTGGTATCCAAAAATCCAAGTGAAGGAAAATTGGGCACCAACTCGGAAGGACCCTACAAAATCAAAGTAGTAGCTAGCAAAGGCGCGTTCCAGTTGGAAACGATGGAAGCGAAAACGCTCCAAAACAACTGGAACGTTACTCACCTCAAGTATTTCCACTTCTAAAAGGTGTCTCCCAAGTCGTACTCTTTTTCCCTTACTCGAGTTTTGTCCCAATTAGGTTTTCTCGGGGAGGTTTTTAACGAGGCGGTACAGTGGACACCTGAAGATATTTGCAGAACAAGTTTATCATATCAACCTCTCCTTATGACCTCCAGGTTGACATGATAAAGGGACTAGACTATTTTGATCTCCAATGTATGAAAGGCTACGGTCATCTCCAATATATGAAAGGCTACGGCCATCTCCAATGTATGAAAGGCTACGGCCATCTCCAATATATGAAAGGCTACGGGCCATCTCCAATATATGATAGGGTACGACCATCTCCAATGTATAAAAGGCTAATGCCATCATTTCCATCATGGCTAAGGCCATCAATTATATTATGGCTAAGGACATCGCCACCAAAGGATGACCGAGATTCGACTACGGTGAGTAAATGACTCGACGACAGTCGAAATCGCGTACTTGGCTAACGCCATCAGTTCTATCGTGGCTAAGGCCATCAATTATATTATGGCTAAGGCCATCGCTACCAACGGTCGACCTAGATTCGACTACGGTGAGTAAATGACTCAACGACAGTCGAAGTCACCTACTTGGCTAAGGCCATCAGTTCTGTCATGGCTAAGGCCATCAATTATATTATGGCTAAGGCCATCACTACCAACAGTCGACCTAGATTCGACTACGGTGAGTAAATGACTCGACGACGGTCGAAGTTGCCTACTTGGCTAAGGCCATCAGTTCTATCATGTCTAAGGCCATCAATTATATTATGGCTAAGGCCATCGCCACTAATGGTCGATCTAGATTTGACTACGACTCAATGACAATAAAAGTTGCCTACATGGCTAAGGCCATCAACTATATTATGGCTAAGGCCATCGCCGCAAATGGTCGACCTAGATTTGACTGCAAAAAGTAAATGACTCGATGACAGTCGAAGTCGTTGTTATGGCTAAGTCTGTCGATTCCATCACGACTAAAATCGTCGATCTAAGTTCGACTAGGGCCGCCAATGCCGAGGTCAACAAAGAGCGCAACAAAAGCTCTAAAGAACAAAAGAAAAACAGTGACCAAAAGAGGGAAGAGAAATCATATTTCATTTATCTCCAAAAGATATACATACAACTGGCCTTAGAAAAGGCCCCATCTACACAAACAATATTCACACATACAAGCCCTAAGAGCCTTCACAACCCCTCCTGTCATGACCCGCCTGGTCGCCGTCTGGTCCGTTGCAGTCTCTAAATTCATAAGCCTAGGAACAGCGCTCCCTACCAGGCGAGTCGGAGCTATAACCGGCCGCTTTACGGGCAACACGAGTCAAGTGTCGTTGCCTTTCAACTTGTGCCTCGGAAGCTCGACCCGCCGCCAAAAGCTCCTCAAATATGACTTATCTGGCATCATGATACACCCACATCTTGTGCGCCTCACGGTGCACGACATCATGTGGGGCAGTTCACCTGAGGGCCTCAACTTTGGTTGTCCTAGCATCAAGTTCAACTATAAGGGCAATAACCTGAGCCCGTAGTTCCGCAGCCTCGACTGTCACCCCACGGATGATCTCCAAGTCCTCCTCTTTTGACTGAAGGAGGGTCCCAGCTTGATATTTCGAGCCAAAGTAGCCATCAGTTGCTCATCAATCTTCTTCAGCTCAGCCACTCTCTTCTTCGAAAGAGCCTCTGATTCCTCAAGTCCCTCACGGAACGTTTGGAACTGGGGGTCCTGCTAAAGCATGTCTGCCAACGCCTGATGCTTGGCATGAACCTTTTTATACTTCTTCGCCATTTTGGTGAAGGTGGCCCCTTATTTTGCTCACGCCACCTCCTCTCCACCTCTAAGATTAGAGTCTGAAAAGAAGAGAAGAAACTCATCAGTACGTACCACATTTGCTTTTTACGACAAAACAAAAAAAGTTGAAAGGTACCTGCAAAGCTGAGCTGGCGACCCACCTCGACAGGTCCATGTAGCTAACACTTCTCAGCGACTCGTGCTCCGCAGCCGCACACAACAGGGCATTTCTGCCAGGGCCTACTCGCTATCTTCCAATAAATGGTATCCACCAGGGATCACAATGCGGCGAGTAAACCTGCCCACCCTCATCTCCACACGGGTCGAGTTTCCCGGTGCTTCCCCAAGAGCAACTTCAGAGCCCCTCCTTTAGATCTCCACAGCTGTTTCATTAACAACGGAAGACGACCCATCCCCTGGGGCACAAACCGAACGGGCGGTAGCAGTTGTTCTCTGAGGAGCCATTTGCCCATATCGAATGGCCTCGGCCATAAAGGTTGACCTCGGCTCTTGGCGGGGCTCATTGGGCCTCCTCACGCCCTCGATTGCAATTCCTTTACTAGTAATTAGTCGCTGCCTCTTTTCTTAGGAGGCTCCTTTCCTTCGAAAGCCGCCTCCACTGGAGCGACTTCAGATATCGGCACGGGAATGGTTGCAGGAATCGTTGTTGCTACAGCCTCTGGTATCTCCACAGAAGCAGCCTCAAACACCACCTTCGACGCAGCTATCGATGTAGCCCCTTGCTGAAGAGTCGAGAGGGGGCTACCTCTAGGTGAGCCGCCCACAAGTATGTCTCCCCCAATGGAGTCAGACTCCGCCCTAGACGGACCGGCATTAATTTTCTTCTTTGTCGTCCTTGTAGAGGCACCCCGACCTACCAAACGAAAAGCACATCAGGTAAGAAGGTCTCCAAGCCAAAGCAAAACGAAAAAAGACAGGGAAGTTAGTTACCAGTTGGGCCATACAGCCAACGAAATTCAGCCCAAGTGCGGCATCTCTCCGCATACGGTATCAACCTCGCCACCCACGACCTAATATCGTCGACGGGAGGGGTGAGCAACCCACTACTACAAAAAGGGAAGAAAGTAAGTCAAGAGTGATTGGTCAGTCAAAATAGGGCATCGCAAAATTACATGCAGAGATACTTACATCATGTATTCCACTTCTCCAGAAATCCTTCAGGATCGGACACTAGATGGCTCTCCTAACGTAAAAGAATTTACGCTAGAACTCACAGTTAGCTTTGTCGTCAGCCTTCACGACAAAGCTCTTCTTACCACGGCTCCTCAGTTGGAGCATGGTACCCCTCATATAACTAGGGATGAACATCTGTAGCAGGTGGTGAACGGAAACGATGGTCCTGGCCTCACCCGCAAGCTTGGTGAGGATCTGACACGCCTTCGGGGCGTAAGGTGTGAGCTGAGCCGGACATATATGATAGAAGAGGCAGAGCTCTTCCGCTAGAGGGTTAAGAGGAAAGCTATACCCGATCCTAAGAGCATACTCATAGAATGTACAAAAATCGGGCCTATGCACATTGGCATAGTCCATTCCGGCCGGAGCTATTTCGACATGATCGGGAATGTTGTATCTATTTCTGATAACGTCAGGTGAGACTGCAGTAAATCGCTATGCTCCTAAGGATAAGAGGGGCATGTCGTATTGAAGTCTTTCGTCACACTCAAATCCTTCGGTAAAGCATTGTTTACCATCAAAGGAACGAGGGTTTTTTTTACTTCTTCCACTTCACCGTCAGAAGAGGGAAGAACCCTAGAAGGAGCACTGTCTTTATCCTTTTTGCTTCCTTGACGCCATTTTTCCATGATACACAATAAGAGAATAAAGTCTTAGTAATGAGTGAGACAATTCTCAGAAATGGTATCTTTTTTAAAACGATGTAACTATTGGAAGAAAGAAGGATGAAGAAAGAAACAAAGGGAAGCTCTCCAGAGGTTCGAAATATGAAACTCTTTGAACCACTCTTCTATTTATAGGAGTAAGGCACACAGAAATCGAAGAGGCTGAATTCTGAAATCGGCGTGGGAAACCGAAACGTCCCATCATGTTCTGAACAGTCTCGGGAACATGTATAATGATGATGCATGTGACTGTTGACGTCACCTTAAAAAGGGGGACGTACGTCAACAGCCCAACGAATGCTATCAATGCTCGTGCTCTGCGAAGGAGGCACCTATGGGCGTGGCCAAATTTCCGTAAAAAGCAAATCATGCATGTCCGTCCATTGAAGACGATCATCGAGTACGTCTCCAATGAACGGAGGGACTGACTGTATGGGGTTAAATTTGGCTCATAACGTCCCCACGACAGGTGGGCACGTCCCCTATGATAAGGGTGACCCAAGCAAGGGTGCGGCCCGAATCAGTGAAGAAGAAGTGACGTTTTTTAGCACCTTACCCTTTTACTGAGTGGAAGCCACCAACTTTTGTACTTTTTTATTATTTCGAGGAAGATTTCCTCTTATATAAAGGAAACCTTCCCATTGTAATAGGCATCATGATTATTCTCGAATAATACAATCTCTCTATCTATCTTTATTTTTCTCTCTCTCGAATTCCTAATTGTTGCTTCCTTCTTAAGCTAAGTCTATTTTACTACTCATTTACAGATCTACAAAGACTCTCGATGCAATAATCATCTCTTGGGCTTATTATATTTGATTACGATTTATCCCTATATATTCGATTATTTTTAGGCTTACAAAACACGAATACAATTTTTGAGCTAAACTACTATATTCATTAATTCTGTTATTAATTTTACCACTTAATATTGGATTACCTTTTCCATTTTCTTTAATTACAATCTAAATTATTCAACACTGAAGATCCACCTGATTTGAGACAACCACCATTTATATTTAAACAATTGTGAAAAATGGTAAATTGCATGATTATAATTTATATATGGCTAACATCACATCCTAAATGCGAGAGTAGGCATGTTCTTTCTGAAAAAGAAAATAACTGGAATTACCAATAACTTTTTCTCAGCCTTTGCTTATATATATTTTAGAAAATCCGTTGAGCAAAATATCTAGAGAAAATAAAAATTATAAGGTGTCATATTTGTCAATTCGGACAAATTTGCCGAAGCAAGCAATGATGATGCCCATTTGTCCACTTTTGGTACCTTCAAAATAACTACTGATTGTATCGTACTATCCACATTTGGTATCAAAGACAATAGTAAAAAAATTGGGTTTTGTTCGTGTTAATTGTTATTCTTATGATATCATATAATAATATAAAAATTGTACGAGGCGTTTTATTTGGGCGTCCCCTTTTAACTTGTAGGCGTTTTGTCTTTTCGTTTACATTCGTACTTATTTTTTAAAAAACTTCAACTTCCATTTCTTCTTCCCTTATAACATAGAAACTTCAGCTCTAGAGCTAAAGTTTTCTAGTTACAACACAAAAATTTCAGCTCTAGAGCTGAAGTTTTTATTTTATAACTGGAAATCTTCAGCTCTAGAGCTTAAGTTTCCAGTTATAAAATAAAAACTTCAGCTGGAAACTGCTTAAGTTTTTAGTTTCTAACTGGAAAACTTAAGCTGGAAACTGCTTAAGTTTTTATTTTATAACTAGAAAACTTAAGCTCAAAAGCTTAAGTTTTTATTTTATAATTGGAAACTTAAGCTGGAAATTGCTTAAGTTTTTATTTTATAACTGAAAAACTTAAGTTGGAAACTGCTTAAATTATTATTTTATAACTAAAAAACTTAAGCAGGAAACTGCTTAAGTTTTTATTTTGTATTTGGAAAACTTAAGCTCTAGAGTTTAAGTTTTTATTTTATAACTGGAAAACTTAAGCTGAAAAATGCTTAAGTTTTTACTTTATAACTAGAAAACTTAAGCTGGAAAACTATTTAAGTTTTTCGGTTACAAAGACAAAAACTTCAGCTGAAGTTTTCCAGTACAAAAGAAAAACTTCAGCTCCGTGGGCTAAAGTTATATGAAAAAGCGAGTACGCTTGTTTTTTTTTTTTTTGCAAAGCGGGCACAAGTTAAAATGTGGCACAAAAAACAGGTATAGATGCAAATGCCCCTATAAGAATGGACCTTGGGTCTAACTCAACCCCAAAAGCTAGTTTGTGAGGTGAAGATTGCCCAAGCCATATAAGGAGACCAAGGACCTCAAATCCCTCCGATATGGGACAACTCAACACCCCATTCCCCTCACGTCCAGGCATCTGGAGTGTGGATAACATAAATGGGGACCAACAACGTTAACAATAATTGGAATGGGCATGTCTCTAATACCATGAAAACATTGTAAATCTAATGGAGAAAACTGAATCACATTTGGGTTCTATGTCTGTGAGAGAGAAAAGGAACTCTTCATTACAACTGAAAATGACCCGATGGTTCTTTCTAGAATATTAGCCCACTATTTATATACGGGCTTCAGATATAAGCTAGGTATGAAAATAGGCTTAATATGTAAATTGGCCCAAAATGAAAAGAATACAATACAAGGCTAATTAAATAAAATTTACAAACGAATCAATATTTATGCTTAGGCTTAGATGCTAATTAATCCATCAGCTCAACATATTTCAACTTATTAAAGTATGATGCTATGTCTAAAGGGCCTTGAGAAGTATGAGCAAGTTCTATTTTAAGCTCAAAAATTTTGGTCCTATTAGTTGTGCCATATCTGGACTGCGATTGCGTCTATATACTCTGTGCAGTTTTAGAATACTGCACACTCTCAGCTATCTGAGGAGATAGAGTTGCAGTCAACCAAGATATCACCGTGTTATTGCATCTATCCCACAATTTCTGTTCAACGACAGTGGTTGATGGTCGGGGACAAGTACAATCAACAAAAGTTATTTTGTTATTAGCTGATAAAAACACTATCATCTTCCTTTTTCATCCCCCAAATCCAATGCCCGAAAAGGAAACAGGAACGAGAGATATACCAGGGATGTCGGAAGAATGGACAAATAGAGGACTTGTGGGATCATCGGGTGAAGGTATCAGTGTTATTTATATCTACTTCTAAAAAAATAGTGAAAAGAAGAAAATTGGTTCAATTTCTCAACAAAACTATCTAACACACTAGATTTTCACCAAAATACGCATGCCATAATTATAAGTGAGAACAGATTTACCCAACTTCTTAGATACCGGAAAAGAACGGCCTTCAAAATCAGTCGAAACCCTAGCTCCAAGTGACAAAAATCCAAAGTGTTGTAGATCGCCGGAATCAAGCTCAAAAATGTCGGAATTTCACCCAAAACACTAAGCTGAGAAGATTATCGACAGAAGCTTTTCTCGTGTGAAGGAAAAACTTTGAATCACCAACCACCGGAGAATAAAAACTCAATGAAATCAAATCAGGTAAGATCAGACGAAAGATCGATGAGAGACGTCCCAGAATATACGCTCTAATACCATGAAAATATAGTAAATCTAATGGAGAAAACTGAAATCACATTTGGGTTCTATGTCTGTGAGAGAGAAGAGGAACTCTTCATTACAACTGAAAATGACCCGATAGTTCTTTCTAGAATATTAGCCCACTATTTATATATGGGCTTCAAACATAAAGTAGGCATGAAAATGGGCAAAATATGTAAAGTGGCCCAAAATGAAAAGAATACAATACACGCTAATACAAGGCTAATTAAATTAACTTTACAAAAGAATCAATATTTATTTTTAGGCTTTGATGCTAAGTAATCCATCAGCTCAACAAAAGGACAGACAGAAAGTGACATATACATTGGAGCAAAAATAGAATGGAGAAGAGGGGTCTATATTTTGTTACTATGAAAATGATTATAGAGTAGAAGTGTCGGGGTCTAGCCAATTTCAAGAAAAGAAATTAGTCTACTGATCTTGGTGATCTGTCATTTTATCTTGGGAGAAATTTAAAAATAACAAGATTTATAAGTGGACATTGAAAAATAGTCACAGTTTCAAAAGTAATCGAAATTTAGCCAATTTTCATGTAAAGATAAATTTGAACGAAAATATTATTCAAAATCCAGAAAATATTCCAGCATACTATATTGGAACTCCAGCATAATAAAATTCATGCACAAGTGCTACAATCTCCAATATATTATGTTGGAACTTTCTGTGTGTTGGAGTTCAAGCTTAATATGCTGGAAGTTCATACACAGATGCATCAATCTCCAGTATATTATGCTGGAACTTTCCGTGTTACAGCAAAATAGCGGCTATTTTTAAATAACTTTGCAAATATTGGCTATTTTTAAATTATCAATTCGAAAATTGGCTAGTCCATGGTATTTTTACTTTTATCTTGGTGCATTGCCAACCCAATCATAGGTTCAAGAATTATCAAATATTATGAAATCAAACTCTCTCTATGCATGTGTGTCGCGCACGCAAAAAAATTGGTATAATAAAGTTAGATATACGTTTTAAAACTCACTTTCTCTATTTACCATAATAGCGGATAAACTCTTCTAGATTATATATTTCATTATTTGGCCATGCAGTGCGTAGGTAAAGAGTGTTATAAAGAGTGACAATCAAACACTTCAATTCGGCCCTCGAATGAAGAAACAAGAAGGAGCGATCAAGAGAGATTATTTCTCGTGATCGATCCAAAAAGGTCTGTATCATTCTAAATTTGAGAAGTGTGTTGCTTTGACCTTCGAATCACAAAAAATAATTCGAAAAAAAATTAATGAAACAAATAAAATTATACTCATCGTTAATTTAATAAAATTACTTTTTTTCTGTAAAAGAAAAAAGGAATGTGCTTACTAGTTTTATGTGATGTCCTTTGTCGAAGAAAGGACATGATAGGCTCGTAATCCAACTTTTCAGCAAATTAGTGGAGAAGAGTAATCTTGGTACACTTCAGTCTTTAGAAAGTTGAGTTAACAAAAAGATTAATTATAAGAAATTGGCATAAAGACCTTTTTTTGTAGTTAATGCATGTCAAATTGTCAATGATGGCGCTCTAATTGGATTGGCCCTCCCACTAATCATGCTGCAATATATTAAGAGAAATTTTCAGAAATTACTATTATTTAGTAAGTAGTTATTAACTTCCTACAGCTATCATATACATAATTACTTTCTATAACTACTATTCAGTTGTTATGATAGTGTATTCGCCCTGTTGTATTCATGAATATGACAGCAAAAAGCGCCTAAAATCAGGTCAGTCCAGTTTTACGAGCATGTGTTCACATGTATTCGTGTTGCTTTATTCATGAATACAACAGTAAAAAGCGCCTAAAATTAGGACAATTCAGTTGTACGCGCATGTATTCACGCCATGTGTTCATGAATACAATAGTAAAAAAATGCCTAAAATCAGGGTAGTCTAGTTGTACACGCATGTATTTGTTAGTAAACTGTATTTGTAAAATAATTCTGGAAATATAAATAAATATAAACAAAAATTATGATAAACAGAAATGAGCATAAACAATTCGAGTCCACTGAATTCACAGTGTCTCCTTAAAGAATTCAATCCCCTTCTATCACCCAAAGTTATGGATTATTTCCTCACAAGACAGAGAATTACACAATGGTGTAGTGGTACTCCAAACGCCAGTGTTTCGGTGAACACAAAGATCAGTAGCAAATCATACTTACTTTTTGCTTTGTTTGTATGCTAAATGTATGCAGAAGAAGGAGAGAAAACTCAGAAATTCGTAGTGAAATTCTTAGCAGAATAATGTTGTATTTATAGCCAAAATTTGGGCTGGAGTCTGAAGAGGTGCAACTCTTCAAAATAGTTATTTCTGCAAAACGGCCATAGCATAAATGTCATTACATATTACTCAACAATAAAGAGAAAAAATTGATGGGTAGTTAATTTTCTGTTACAGAAATAAAAAAAATGGATTAGATTTAATATTAACATTCTGTTATTAACAAATATTTAATAACACATTTCTGTTAATATTTCACTATTAACAACTAAATTTGGTCCAAAAAGTTAATCAATCAATCGATCACTTGACCAAATTCGAATTCGAATCCGAATCCGAATCCGAATTCGAAACCGAAGCTGAGCCAAGCGAACGAGCAGCGACGGCGCGAGGTTTGCTTTCTTCTAAACTCTTTAAGAGCTAGAAGAAGAGCAATTGCTTATAAACCCATAAAAATCTTTTCCTCTTCCAATATGGGACAATGACCATATGCCAAGGGCAGGAACTTGAAATTTCACTCAAAAATTCATTTCCCTCAATTTTCCATTCACCCTATTTTAATTATTTAATATATTAATTAAGTACCTTAAAAACCCAACAATCCCCCACATGAATGAGGAATGGCTATATCACGAAAGTATGCATGAAAAATTGTGTGATTCACAAGTAAGGATTAACTGCATCGGATAAGTAGGTTTCCCTTTGAACTTTCCGTAGTGAACTTATATCAGATATACTCGATCAATCGGTAGATTTAATATCTTTGAACCGTCGAACTTTTGTCTATACCTAGACAACCACAAGTCACACGACCAACCATTAACCGTATTTAGTTCTCATTGTTGCGTTCGTTTCAGCCATGAACAGCGCCTGGTTTCATAAGTGCGTAGAGAACTGGTCTTACAAAGTTCTCCTTGAAGCGGCTAATACTTCACACTTACATAGGTGATTCCTAAACGTGTCATCCTGTAGATACACTATTTGATATACCCGTATCAAACTTAGAAATCATTAAAAAGCCTTAATGATTTATCCTTTATACTGAACATTGTCTCATCCCGAGAATGGACCAAAAGTTTAGTTGACAATGTTGAACTGTCATAAATGACTTTGTTTGATCTCCTTGAATCTAGATCTTGGGATCTTCAGTATTCTAGGTAGAGTTACTGCCACTATGACTTGTTCTCGGCCACAGTCTCATTCCCCTTGATGATTTATTAACTACCTTTCTAGTTAGGCCTTTTGTAAGTGAATCTGACACATCATCACTTGACTTTACATAGTCAATCGTGATAATTCTTTTAGAGAATAATTGTCTGACATTTTATGTCTTCATCGTATATGACGAGATTTACCGTTATACATAATGCTCCAAGCCCTTTCAATTGCTGCTTGATTATCACAATGTATGTACATTGGTGTCAATAATTTGGGCCAAAATGGAATATCTTCCAAGAAATTCCGGAGCCACTCAGCTTCTTCACCGGCTTTATCCAAGGTTATGAACTCAGCCTTTATAGTAGAGGGTCAATATAAGTTTGTTTGGAAGACTTCCAAGATACCGCTCTTCCACCAATAGTGAATATATATCCACTTGTGGACTTAGAATCAGTTGATCCGGTGATCCAATTTGCATCATAGTATCCCTCAATGACTGCAAAAAATTTACTGTAGTGCAAAGCAAAGTCCTGGGTAATACCCCAAAACTCATTTCATAGCCAACCAATGAGATTGAACTTGATTGCTCGTATATCGACTAATTTACTTCTAGCACAAGCTATATCTGGTCGTATACAATTCATAATGTACATTAAGCATCCCAACACACGAGCATAATCCAATTGTGATATGCTTTGGCCTTTGTTCTTTGCTAATGCAAGATTCATGTCAATTGGAGTCGTTGTTACTTTAAAGCCCAAGTGCTTGAATTTTTCAAGTACCGTCTTAATATAATGAGATTGTGACAATGTCAGACCTTGAGAAGTCTTATGGATCTTAATTCCCAGAATTAAATCAACAACTCCCAAGTCTTTCATATCAAACGTGCTAGTTAGCATACTCTTAGTAGCATTTATGTTGGCAATGTTATTACTCATTATGAGCATATCATCCACATATAAACAAATAATGACTATGTGATTTAGGAACATTTTTAATGTACACACATTTATCAGATTCATTTATCTTAAACCCATTTGACAACATCATTGGTCAAATTTCGCATGCAATTGTTTGGGTGCTTGTTTTAGTCCGTAAAGGGACTTAACAAGTCTACAGACCTTCTTTTATTTACCTAGAACCACAAACCCTTCATGTTGTTCCATGTAAATTTCTTTCTCTAACTCTCCATTTAAGAAGGATGTCTTAACATCCATTTGATGAATTTCAAGACCATAAACTACAGCTAACGCTACAACGTTCGTATGGACGTAATTCTTGTAACTGGAGAGTATGTATCAAAATAGTCAAGACCTTCTCGTTGTCTATACCCTTTGACTACAAGTCTTGCCTTATATTTTTCAATAGCACCATTATCTTTCATTTTCCTCTTAAAGATCCATTTAGAACCTAACGGTTTATTTCCAGGAGGAAGATCAACCAATTCCCATGTATGGTTGTTCAGTATGGATTCAATTTCATTATTAAATGCCTCTTTCCATATCAATGATTCCGAAGAAGACATAGCTTCTTTAAATGTTTGAGCCTCATTTTCCAATAAGAAAGTCACAAAATCTGGTCCAAATAAAGTAGACGTTCTTTGTGTTTACTATGCCTTGGATCATCCTGGTTAAGTGTACTTTCTTTTGTTTCTTCCCGAGGTCGTTTAGATCCTTCACCGATCGACTCACATTCCTTTTTATACTGATATATATTTTCAAAGAACTCGACACTATCTAATTTTACTATTTTGGGTTTAGGAACTTGCACTTTTGCCAAACACCCCCAGACTTTAAAAAAATTCAAGTCGAGCTTCCTTCCTTTCCATTTTTCATATGGATTTGATTGTGTTTTGTTATGGGGTACTCGATTTAGTATTCGGCTAGCCGTAAGAACGGATTCCACCCACAAGTTCTGTGGCAAATCGGAACTTATCAATAATGCATTCATCATCTCCTTTAATGAACGATTCTTTCTTTCTGCAATCCCGTTGGATTGGGGCGTGTAAGGGGCCGTTGTTTGATGAATAATTCCATATTCTAGACATATTTGTTCAAAAGGAGATTCATATTCACCACCCCTTTCACTTCTTACCATTTTGATTTTCTTGTTAAGTTGTGTTTCAACTTTATTTTTGTATTGCTTGAATGCATCTATTGCTTCATCTTTACTATTAAGTAAGTAATATATCAATATCTAGTACTATCGTTAATAAAAGTTATTAAATACTTTTTTCCACCGCGAGATGGTATTGACTTCATGTCACAAATATCTGTGTGAATTAAATCTAAAGAATTTTAATTCCTTTCAACTGACTTATAATAATGTTTAACATACTTGAATTCCACACATACTTGACATTTTAATTTGTCACATCAAATTTAGGCAATACTTCCAAATTAATCATTTTCCGTAAGGTTTTATAATTAACATGACCCAAACGTATATGCAATGATTCATTTGACTCAAGCAAGTAAGACGGAACTGAAATTTTATTATTATTATATACAACCATTACATTCAGCTTGAAAAGGGTCTCAGTGAGGTAACCCTTTCCTACAAATATTTCATTCTTACTTATTACAACCTCATCGGAAACAAAAACACATTTAAACCCATTCTTAACAAGAAGTCCAGTAGAGACTAAATTCTTCCTAATCTCGGGAACATGAAGGACATTGTTCCAAGTCACCACTTTGCCGAAAGTCATTTTGAGAAATATCTTTCCACATCCTTCAATCTTGGTCATTGCAGCATTTCCCATGGAAATTGTCTCATCGGGTCCATCAGGAGCATAAGTAGCAAAAGCTTCCTTGACAGCACAAACATGGCGAGTGGCTCCAGAATCAATCCACCACTCTTTAGGATTGCTCACCAAGTTGCATTCGGAAAGCATGGCGCATAAGTCATCAATATCATTATGATTTTCAACCATGTTTGCTTGACCCTTCTTCTTGTCTTTCTTCGGAGCGAGGCACTCCGTAGATTTGTATCCGGTTTTTCCGCAGTTGTAGCAGTTTCCACTGAATCGCTTCTTACTTGGGTTATATTTCAATCCAGGAGCCTTCTTCCTCTTCTTGTTCTCTTCAACAATATTTGCTCCCATTATGTTGAACTTCCACGACCTCTCTTTTCAGCAGCTTTATTGTCCTCCTCAATTCTCAATCTAACAATGAGATCTTCGAGGGACATCTCCTTGTGTTCGTGTTTCAAGTAGTTTTTGAAGTCCTTCCACAAAGGAGGCAACCTCTCAATTATTGTTGTTACTTGGAATGCTTAATTGATGATAAGACCTTCAATGAAATTTACGTTAGTAAGAATACTAAGATTACTACTTTCAACATCAATATTAATTTGATTCATACCTTCAGCAAGAAGATCGTGAATAATCACTTGCAGTTCTTGAACTTGGGTAATAACAGATTTGCTATCTACCAGTTTATAGTCCAAAATTTGCAGCCACGAACTTATTCAACCCGACATCTTCAGTTTTGTATTTCTTTTCAAGCGCATTCCACAGTTCTTTTGACGTTTCCACACCACTTAAGACATTATATAACGCATCCTCCAACCCACTAAGAATGTAGTTCTTGCACAAGAAATCTGAATGCTTTCACGCCTCAGTCACGAGAAAGCGTTCATTATCAGGAGTTTCATCGGCGCACAGGAACATGATAGAACGAATTACACATTGGTATAGTGGTACTCCAAACGTCAGTGTTTCAGCGAACACAAAGACCAGTAGCAAATCACACTTACTTTTTGCTTTGTTTGTATGCTAACAGTATGCAGAAGAAGGAGAGAAAACTCATAAATTCGTAGTAACATTCTGAGCAGAATAGTGTTGTATGGTTGTTTCTACAAAACGGTCATAGCATAAATGTCATTACATAAATGGTTATTTATTCAACAATAAAGAGGAAAAATAAAGAGGAAAAATTGGTGGATAGTTAATTTTCTGTTACAAAAATAGAAAAATGGATTGGATTTAATATTAATATTTAATATTAATACTATGTTATTAACAAATATTTAATAACACATTTCTCTTAATATTTTACTATTAACAAAAAAAATTTGGTCCAAAAAAGTTAATCAATCAATTAATCATTTGACAAAATCAAAATTCGAAGTCGAAGCCGAGCGAGCAACGACAACGACGGCGCGAGGCTTGCTTTCTTCTCAACTCTTTAAAAGCTAGAAGAAGAGCAATTGCGTATAAACCCATAAAAAATCTATTTTTCTTCCAATATGGGGACAATGTCCATATGCCAAGGGGAAACTTGAAATTTCACTCAAAAATTTCATTTTCTTCCATTTCTCATTCACCCTCTTTTAAGTATTTAATATATTAATTAAGTACCTTAAAACCTCAACCGTATTCACATGTATTCGTGTTGCTTCATGAATACAACAGTAAAAATCGCCTAAAATCAGGCAGTGCAGTTGTACGAGCATGTATTAATACTAGAACGATGTCCAATCTCTAGTATATTATACTTGAACTTTCTGTGTGTTGGAGTTCAAGGATAATATGCTGGAAGTTTATACATAATTGCACCAATCTTCAGTATATTATACTGGAACTTTATGTGTTGCAACAAAATAGTGGCTATTTTTTAATAACTTTACAAATGCTGACTATTTTTTAGCTACCAGTCCGAAAACTGGCTAACCCGTGCTATTTTCACATATATTTTGTTTGGAAGGTCAATGTCACCCTCTTATTGAATAGGACCGACTTCTAGGCACAGTATAAAGGAACGATAGAAGTTTATCAAAACAATAGTTTTCCTACTTTAACTTGTGTTTTAGTACTGATCTTTATCATTCTTAAAATTTAAATTCTATCTCATTTCTTTATAATCGTATATGACAATGGTTCCCTTGTACCTTGTAGGCTCATCGTATTCCATTATTTTCAGTATAATTGAATTTGTGGGAGTTTTTCGTAAATATACAATATTAAGATAATACTTATCAATTTAACTAAAATTTTCTATTTACAAAAAGTAACTAATTTATTATTTGCAAAACATATATAAATTCGTTCAAATGGTAAATTTTATATACCACTTGAATACAATTTTTTATTGTACAAAATCCGGTCAAAAGCTATGATTTACATCCAACTTATATAATACTTGTATAAAAGAATTTTTATATTGAATTCGGTCAAAGAGCTGCAATTTTGTTACAACTTGTGCCTTCCTCTTTGAGTTTCAATATGAAATTCCAATTAAAATCAACTCGAATCTTCTCAAAATTAAAAACTCCAAAGAATATTCTCAATTATTTGCAGTAACGTAATCCAAACTAATAGCAATTTTGCCAAGCCCGATTTTCGGATTCAAAATTTCAAAGCTTTTTACTAACTATCAATGACAAAATTGTTATTTGTTTGGAACATGTAATAAGTCCACCGTCTTAAAAATCAAGAATGTTACATAGTTTATGGGCAGAGCAGAAGATCAAGTTAAAGTCATTAGGGATAATCTCAAAACTCTAATTCTTCACACCCTCTTGATATATTGAAGTGCTAAATCCACTTTTATCTTATAAAGATTAGATTAAATTACTGATTTTAGTAATAAAGGAATTATTGAAGATGGCGAAACTTTAGAATTGAAATTATTTTCCAAATACAATTGGAAATTTCATTCATATTGTACTGTACGATTTTGTTGTACAAACTTGTAGAAAGGCTTTTCTTTGCAAAGATACCAAAAGCTATACTTCAACGAATACATCGTGAGAAAAAGACGTGAGGGCGTGTAATATATATTTCTATATAAATAATAAAATTGTACATAAAAATATAATTGAGTTATAACCTCTCTAAATAGGGTAAATATATTTATAGTATAGCATAGATTGGTAAAAGCTCCATAATTTACTTGTCCGATCATAGGCCAACCATTTGAATACAAATTTGGATTAAGTTGTGAACTTAGAGCTGACAAGCATTATTTACATCAGGTGGTCAATTTTGTGGCCTTGTATTTAAAAAGCGAATTTTTACATTCCTATGTCATATATGAAATCTTATTATTCTTAATGTTTAAGATTTGATTTAATTACAACCCTGTATATCAATTTATCAATCCTATACTATACTTAAATTAATGGGAAAATTTTACTCTTTAATTAAAGGTATCCATATATCTCACGTTTCTCTATCCCTCTAATTTTTAAACCTGCGCCGTTTTTCCCCTCCCCTCTCTTCCTCTTCTCTATTTCTTCTTCTTCTCACAGCTTAGGAAGCTTCTCAAATAAAGATCCACACAATTTTTCACATAAGTACTTCAAGGCAAGTTCAGATTCACGCCTACTAATGAAGCCCTCAAGTTTTAAACGATCTTCGCTAGGGGAGAGCATATGAACTTTCGAATTGTGTCTATTACTGTTACTAAACCAATCATTCCCCTACCCCTTCTTCTGACTTTGATTCAAAGATTCAACTTTTAAAGACTAAGCTTCACCGTGAAATCTTAAATTGATTTATAATTTTTTTTGTAGAAATTTTATAGGTGAAGAGAAAATTTTTGTAGTCAATAATTTTTTTAACATAAATTGTAGTTTAATTATAGTATAAATATAGTCATGTTAAAGATACTCTTAAAAATAATACAACTTTATACAATACTTAAACTGATTTGTAGTTTATTTATAATTTTTTTGAAAGAAATTTTGTAAGTAAAGAGAATATTTTGTAGTCAATATTTGTTTTCACATAAATTATAGTTTAATTGTAGTATAAATGTAGTAATTTTGTAGATACCCTTAAAAATAACACAACTTTACACAATACTAAAACTGGTTTATAGTTTATTTGTAGGAATTTTGTAGATGAATAGAAAATTTTGTAGTCAATATTTTTTTCAACATAGATCGTAGTTTATTTGTAGTATAAATGTAATAATTTTATAGATACCATTAAAAACAATACTGCCTTATATATACTTAAACTGATTTGTAGTTTATTTGTAGATAAATATAGGAATTTTGTAAATATTAACATAAAATCAGACTTCCTCTTCTCCATACCTTCTTCTCAAAAGATACACAGACAAGACACATTTTTTATAATCAGAATTTTTTCTATTCAATTGTAGCATGATTTGGGATTTTTGGACATGATTGGGTGTTGTCGCTGAGATATTGTTCTATATTTTATTATTATTTTTATTTGTGGACTGAAAAAAAAAAGACGAAGAACAGATTTGATTTCAGTTTGTTGAAACTTTTCGTCTTTTGTTTTTTTGAATTACGAAAAATATTTGGGAGAGATCAGATAAATGATTTGCGTTTAAATTTGAGCTGAAGGTAACTAAATCAATTAGGATATTCCTTTCCTGATTTTCGGTGTGTCGTATTAGGAAGATTCAGCTACAATTAATTACTAATTAATGAGTGGTATAAAAATTATAGAAAACAGTACACATAGC
Organism: Nicotiana benthamiana; assembly: GCA_034376525.1. Lineage (NCBI taxonomy): Eukaryota > Viridiplantae > Streptophyta > Magnoliopsida > Solanales > Solanaceae > Nicotiana > Nicotiana benthamiana. The sequence goes on along the minus strand of CM067334.1, from coordinate 78,854,203 downwards.
GGATAATTTATCAAATATGTACATTTTTAATAATAAAGTTTAATATATGATATAAATAAGAAAAAATACCTTTAAAAAAAGTTAGTCATTTCTTCAAACTAAAAACGAATTTTAGTTATGAATTTTAAATTTTGACCAAGTGGTGGCTTTTGAACTTCAGAGTATTGGTCTAATTTTGAAAAGGGGGGCAACCTTAAATTATTAGGCCACACAAGTGATTATTTCTGCACATCGGCCCAATCATAGAGTCCTTTTTTATCAGCCCATTTACAAAAGGGCTCTTATTGGGCCTCAGCATAGAAGTAGTCAGCAAATTTATGGAAAAATGACACGTTTTGGCATGGTGTGACAATGTAGTGCACTCACGCATAAAATAGTCCTAATTATAGATATTGACACCAGATAATCCATAAATATATATCACAACAATAATGTATATATCAAAATATATATCACAACTGTTATGAAATAATATAAAAGACAAGAACAATAACTCAAGAACAAGAGCAAATAGAGAGAGAATAGGGAGAGAGAGAAGTATTCTTATTAATACTTGGGGTCATTTACAATGGGGTAAGACCCCTCTATTTATAGGAAGAGGAATGACTTAGCTTTAAGCTAAAACTCTTAGACATTCACTCTAAATAGACTTCTATTTTATAACACTCGCCCTTGAATGTCTATTCAATAATGTGCCTCATAAAACCTTAAAACCAAAACCCATTGGGAAAAATTAAAGAAAGGAAAAAGAGTACACATGTTTGAATATGCGCCTATTGGTTGCCTCGTTAAAAACCTTGCAAGGAAAACCCAGTGGGACAAAACCTTGTAAGGGAAAAAGAGTGCAACGCGCATTAACTCCCCCTAATGAGTACATCAATTTATATCCTTGAGCATTTGCATTCCAATCTTGTGCATCATCTTCAAAACGATCTTTGATAGAGATTTGATAAATAAATCAACCATATTGACTTAAATAAATATTCCGCACCTTGAAATCATCATTCTTGATAGATATGAACATCTTCATATAATGTCGTGGAATAACTCTTCAATATCTCCATAGATGCATTCTCAATGCCATCATGCTTATAGTTATAGCAAGATTCATATGTACACAAATTGTACTTAGGATGTGGTACTTCAGGACCACGAATTGCATAGGCTTCAAGCAACTTAAATCTTTCAAGTTAAGTCATATAAGCCATATAATAGACTTTAGATGCATATCAAGTTTTCCATGTCATGCTAGACAAATAAGATATCGAAAACTGATTATACATACCTTTGACTTTATACTTTCAAGCATTTGAACTATAGGTTCAAAACTACATGTCTTTCATATGGAATCAATTCTTCTTGAATTGTATCTCTTCCATTTAGTTACTTTCTTTGGGTCAGCAAATGCGTATAGCATGCTTTGCAGTATGTTGCAATTGAATTATCTCTTTTATGAACTTCAGGTTCATATCATGATATTCGGGGATATACATATACAAATGATAATTCATCCCATGTAACCTTTTCTCAAGTGTTTATCATGTCTCCCCCTCATGTTAGTAAAGCTAACTTGTTTCCTCAACTTTGGGAAATCATCTTTGTGCATTATCATGTCAATATACACGGCACATTAATAATAAGATGAAATTATTTGGTTCCTGACCTTGAACCACTTGTGAGGGGAGAATATACTCTCGTATACAACTTATATCAAACTGATATATATAACTTTGTTCTCATAAGAAACAGTTTAGCTATTAAGTGGAAGCACTCAATAATTATCTTGCTAAACCAACTTTGATATAAACCAACTTATCAAGATGAACTATCTTGAGTAGAGAATCTGGAAATTATGCTCGAAGTTAGATTACTGAGCAATTTACCTCGCAAGCACCGGCCAGGCTGCGGGTTAATAACAATTGCGCATGTAACCATTTCATAGATGCATCATATGTGGTATACATGGCGGGTGAATGGGCCCATATTTACCTTTGATATTTCCAGAATTTATGGGTTTCAACCCGAACTCTTTAGTTGGTCAGTTCATTAATGAGAACAAGTGATACAAGAGAATTCGTAAAGAACTTTCTAGTTCTTTGATATTCACCTGTGTGAATTTGCACATCATACTTAAAATGAGATGGCTAATACGAATGCTAACTGAACAAATTATCAATATTGGTAAACTTTAAATTTACACCATGACATATGCACTTATCAATAAACTTCAGGTTTATTATGACATGGGTTTTTTACCAATAGATATCCACTTTATTGTGGCATTCTTTTGTTTGTGTAGTACAAACTGGAGAACAAAGCGGGTAGCTTTTCATATGCAAATTACCCCGCTACAAGTTGTAGTAATAGGAGATATCAAAGCCTTCCTTTATTTATAGTCTCAATATAATCAATCGCTTTCGCGTGTACTTTGGAAACTGAATAAGTTTCTTTGAGACTTACTACAGCACAATACTCAATTGTGTTTCTCCAACATAGTAATAATTGGCTCTTCTAGAGCTCTCAATTAATTTTGTACTACCACAGATTCATCAGCATCCATGTGGTGAATATCTTTCTTAAAGAGAAAGTTATACCATTATGGTCATGTCAAACTTATATGCAAGATATGTTTCTTGCATTATCGTTGTCCTTTAATAGTCATATTTCCAAAATACTTTGGCGTACAATAGGTACGTGACCAACGATCATTCATGCCATATATCATCTCAAACCTCCTTCTAGGGGTGAGTGTGGTATCATCTCAAACCTCCTTCTAGGGGTGAGTGTGGTATATTTAATACCAATTTCATGTTCATATTCTTCCAATAATGAATATGTATTCGTGAATCAAATGTTGTCACATTCACTTCGAGGATATGTGATTTTGTTATCCTTTTCAAATCTATAAATGCGTCAGGCATTTGATTTGCTATTCTTTGCAAATGGATAATCTTTTGTGCCTCTTCCTCACAAATAGAGGTATGTGGATCAAGATGAGATAATGATGCATTTTTCCACAAAATTTCCCGTTTGGTTTCACCAACTTCTCCCCCTAATTTTGGGAAAAGTGTCTCATCAAATTGACAGTCTGCAAATCGTGCAGTGAACAAATCTCCTGTCAATGTTTCGAGGTAGCGAATAATGGAGGGCGATTCAACCTCAACATATATTCCTAACCTTCTTTGTAGACCCATTTTGGTGCGGGATGGCGGTGCTACAGGCACATATACTGCGCATCCAAAGATTCTTAAATGGGATATATTGGGTCCATGACCCAAAACCAATTGCAACGGGGAATATTTGTGTCAATTCGTCAGTCAGAGACGAACTAGCATTGCTGTATGCAAAATGGCGTGACCCCAAACCGAAGTTGGGAGCCGACAAACTAAAATGCTGCATGCAAAATGGCATGAACCCAAACCAAAGTGGGCAGCCGACGAACTAAAATGCTGCATGCAAAATGGCATGAACCCAAACCAAAGTGGGCAGCCGACGAACTAGCATTGCTGCATGCAAAATGGCGTGAACCCAAACCGAAATGGGCAGCCTCGTTTTCATGAAGAATTCAAGATTATTCTCATCTATTGTCTCAATATGATATCCATTTTGAATGATATCTATAAAACTCTACAAGTTCCTTTTAGACTTGGAGGAGAACATTGCGATTGATATCATTAAAACTCAACAAGTTCTTGTTAGACTTGGAGGAGAATATTGCATTCTCTAAGATAAACGTCGTGCCTTTGGGCAGAGTTACAATTGCTCTTCAGGAGCCTTCAATCAATTTAATTCCCATGGTTTGACATACAAAAGAAATACATGAACATAAGAATAAACAAGTTCAATCCGTTTGTGTCACATAATATTTTTCAAAATCTGCTGATGTCAGTTGACTAAATAAATCAGGTAGTCGATTATATGTTTTCCATAATCGATTACTATGCAGTTTTAAAATTTCAGTTTAAGCATTTTCATAAAACAATCGATTGTTAAACACACACAATCGATTGTTGAGCATTGACAATCGATTGTTAAACATAGACAATCGATTGTTGACAATTTTTGAAAATTTCCAGATCACACTGTTTTAAGACAATCGATTGTTAAACATAGACAATCGATTGTTGGCTGTTTTGAAAAATTCCAGAGCACACTGTTTTAACACAATCGATTGTTTAGCATTGACAATTGATTGTTGATTAATTTTGAAAAATTCCGGATCACACTGTCTAACGACAATCGATTGTTAGACATAGACAATCGATTGTGGATGATTTTTGAAAAATTCCAGATTACACTGTCTAACGACAATCGATTGTTAGACATAGACAATCGATTGTGGATGAGTTTGAAAAATTCCAGATTACACTGTCTAACGACAATCGATTATTAGACATAGACAATCGATTGTGGATGATTTTGAAAAATCCAGATTACACTGTCTAACGACAATCGATTGTTAAACATTGACAATCGATTGTTGACTGTTTTTGAAAAATTCCAGAACACACTGTTTTAAAGACAATCGATTGTTAATCATAGACAATCGATTGTTGACTGTTTTTGTAAAATTCCAGATCACACTGTTTTAAAGACAATCGATTGTTGATCATTGACAATCGATTGTTTTGCAGTTTTTATGCGAAATATGAGATAACCGACTAGTTTTTCAGGTTAGTCGATTACCTCTACTGGAAAGTAAAAATATTATTGATATTTGAGCATATTGATACATTCTAAAGAACTAATACTAACATTATGTCATGAACTAACTAATACGAGCTAATACTGATGGCTATTAGTTTATTCATTCACTAATACAAACAAGTAAAATAAAATCAAATAGCTCCATCTTCTTTCATCACGGATCCATCACCGATTAGGTGGTCTATCTACCCCTCGGGTTGCTCAAAGAAGTCTGCCACATCCAAGTGGGTGATGTCAAAGTTGTCGTCAGAGACAAAATTCGTTTTAGGGCATTTACTCTTTCGAGATGCTTGATAAAGGTCAACCAAATGTCATGGTATACGGCAAGCCTTTGACCAGTGCCCGTTTCCACCGCAACGATAATATATAGTTTATAAACTATTTGCTTTTGGTTTCTTATCGTATCGTGCTTGTGGCAGAGTGACCAACTTCAGGTTGTCATATCTCTTCTTTAAGCCATTCCACAAGATAGGTGGATCTTTGACGGTGAGATATTCAATCTTCAAACCTCCATCAAGGTGATGGCGCAAGAAAATCAAGGCCTTAGCATAGTTTCAAACCTTCATCAAGGTGATGGCGCAAGAAAATCAAGGCCTTAGCATAGTTTTGGGTGGATGCATTATTTCTGTCTTTAATGGCGTCTCCAAGACCCATAGCATCCAAAATGGATTTAAGTATCCAACACCCATATCATATAGTTCTTGCCCGAAATTTCAAGGGCAACGAACTTTCTTTTCATAATGTCAGACATAAACCAAAATTACATCAAGAGCGTGTTCATACTTACGGGCTCTATTACAATTATCACATTCACTTCAGGGAATGGATCAAAATCATGTGCTTTACACAATCTCATGTCAAATATTACTTTCATAAAGTGAAAGATTATTTTGAGAATCCTTATTGTTCTCATTACCACAATAATGACGATTATAACTTCGTCTATTGCCATGTCCACATCCATTGATACCTTTACGGTAATTAGTCTTCTTTCATACTTATCACATACTGCTACCACATTCTCTAAAGGGAATGGAGCAAATTCAATTGGACGGAATTCTTTGCCACGTCCACATTCATTGATACCTTCATGGTAATATTTTAGTCTTCTTTCAGACTTATCATATACTGCTTCCACATTCTCTAAAGGGAATGGAGCAAATTCAATGGGACGGATTTTCAATTATTTGCCCACAATCATACATGAATTTAATCATGGCAGGACATAGAGATTTTACCACTTCATGTGGTTATAATTTCTTACAAACTCCATTAGAGTTATAATCAAACTTTGTTTGTATATTAAATCAAATCGTAGAATTTCAAGAATTTGAAAGGGAAAAGTAAATTACTTACCTTTAAGGTATACCAATTATATTTTCAATGTTTTCTTCCTTTTCTCCACTGATGCAGACGACGGCGGCTCCGATGCGGAGAAATTGACGGCGGCTTAATCTTCTTAAAGAGCTTCTTGAGACGGTAGAGTCTCGTGCTGATAACGTGTTATGAAATAATATAAAAGACAAGAACAATAACTCAAGAACAAGAGCAAATAGAGAGAGAATAGGGAGAGAGAGAAGTATTCTTATTAATACTTGGGGTCATTTACAATGGGGTAAGACCCCTCTATTTATAGGAAGAGGAATGACTTAGCTTTAAGCTAAAACTCTTAGACATTCACTCTAAATAGACTTCTATTTTATAACAACAACTTTATTTTTCTTCTTTTTTATATATAAAAATATATATTAATATATTGATTTTCTTCTTTAATATCTAAAATATAAAATGATAAATATAATTATTTAAAATTCATTTTTATCTCTATATCAATGTATATCATAACAAAAATAATTATATTATTTATATATCACAGTGTATAACACATCAAGTACTGTATATACCAAATATATATTACAACTTTATTTTATTCTTAGCGTATATCAAAATGTATATCAATTTGTTTTTGTATATCAAAATGTAAATAAAAGATATTCTTTGTTCTTTATATATTTCAGTGTATAACACATAATTTCTTGTGGATATACATAAATATATTTGCTAGAGATATATTGATATACAAAATGAGTACAGAATTATTTTCTTAATCAAAAGAAAAAGAAGAAGAATTTTCAATCGGCGGAACCACCGTAGGGAGCGGCAGAGAGAGAGAGTGAAGAGAGAGAAGAAGAAAGGGGAAGTATGGGGAAATGAGGCGATTTTTAGGGGATTTTAGGCTTTAAATACATAGGATAATAAGGAAAGAGGGCCGTTGGATTAAGTAAGATCAGATGTGGATTAATCTCTGGCCACTTATCCAAAACGACGTAGTATTTGGTTAAACTATGTCGTTTTGAATCCTCCCTCGGCAACCCTATTTGGAGCAGATATGTGGGCTCTTTGGACTTCTGATTTTGGGTCACTTTTGGCTCAATTTCAATTAAATACACTAGCCCCATTTCTTAACCCCCTTATCAAATTAATTTTAAATATCTAAATAAAAAACCTACAAAAAAACAAAAGACATAATAAAACTACTAAAAATATAATGCAAAAAGAAAAAATAAAAATTAGGCATTTAGGAGTAACAAATCAGTGAGAAATAGATGTATATATAATACATCCACATACAACAATGAAAACTATTGTAATTAGTACAAAAAAGTCAAGGAACCTTTGAAAATCCTTATTAATACAACTACATACTATATGAAAAGGTCAGAATAGTAAGTACAAAATCCAATTAATGTATTTTTTGAATACATCTAAATACATTATGCAACATACAAATCAGTGGAGCCAAAATTTGTATACATGTAAATACATCTATATACACACGCAAAATTCATTGTAATAAGTACAAAATCAGTGATGGAGTTTTTGAATACTTCTGAGTACATCTAAATACGATATGCAAAGGTCATTTTATTAAGTATAAATATAATGAATTAAACTTTGCATGCTTATGAATACATCAACATACATATAAATCAAATCAACAAATAAGACGAGGGAGCTATGTATCAACTATTGCGCACATGTATATACAATAACATGCAACAATAAAAATCCATTGGAGAAGGTAATAATCAGTGTATGCGGACTCAAATACAAAGGAATGCATCAAATATTACCTTTTCGTCCCGTGTATCCGAGCTTTTACTTGCATCGACCTCCTTTCCCTTGACACATGCAGCTTTAGCCATAGATTTTTTCTCTTTTCCGCCGGAATGTGTTGTTTCTTTCAAAGATTTCTCAACTTGGGCTTGTTTCAAAGTGTCATTGAGTAATTTTCCTCTTCTCCGCTGCTATTTTTTTGCTACTAAACCTTCAAATTCTAGTTCCACTCGAGTGATTTTCAAAGAGAAAGAGAGCCTATCAAAATTGAGTACTTTGGTGGATATACCTCTGGTAACCTTCTCGTGGGATGTTTAGTCAGATATTGGGGAGAAAATCTCAAGTTTTCTGTTGAATACAATAATAATGGTGAGTAAAGATATTTCAGAATAAACAAAAATAGCGAAATTGTAACAAGTTAAATACTTACCTAAACTATTTATAGCAAAAAATAACGAAAATTGAGAGATACAATGCAGATGGCGTGTATGAAATTAGGGTGGAGACTGAGAATGGGGAAGAACTAGGCGATGTGGGTGAGAGTAATTTTGAGTTTGGCATCGTATTTTCAGGAAATGGGGAAAAAGAATGAATTGTATCAAAGTAGAAAGAGATACGTGAAGTGAGAAGTTTATATGAAATACAATAATGATGTGAGAGAAAAACCTGAAAAAGGAGAGAGAAAAATAAATAAAAAATAGCGTATTTAGTGGCTTAAGGGTAGGAGGTAACCAAAATTAGATATTTTGCTATAAATATTAAAAGGTATCTATAGAATGTAATTTTTTAAGATGGTATTTAGTTAAAATAAATAAGGTATTAACCTTTGCTACAGGAGATACAATTCCTTTTAATTATTGTCAATGGTGGAAAATCAAATACCTTCAAAATTTATTGATTGACAATTTCGATTTGAACACAAATTATGCAACATGGAAAAAAATGCTAAGTTAAAACATAATTGTATTGGGTAAAATTCGGCTCCTAACGTCCCTACGCCAAGTGGGTACGTCCATTATGGTAAGGCCGACCTAAGTGAGGGCACGGCCCAGCTAATAAAACAAAAGCGACGTTGTTTAGGTTCTTACTTCTTCAGTAAGAAGAAACCACCTACCTTTATACTTTTTCTTGATTATTTCGAGGAACGTAAACTACTATATAAAGGAGACGTTTACATTGTAATGGACATGTATGTTATTCTAAAGAATACAACTCTCTTACTCTCTCTATCTCTCTATCTCTACCACACTACTCTCTCTCTCTCTCAAGCTCTCAAGCTCTTTTCTTTACATTATCAGATCTACGGTGATCATATTGCTACAATCATCTCTAGGTCTCATTACACTTGATTACAATTTACCCTTGTTCATTTTTAATTATTTTTAAGCTTATAAAGTACATAAATAACTTTTGAGCAAAACAATTTGGCGCCGTATGTGGGGATCTAGAGAATCAAAATCGTAATTTACACCTAGAGAACCATTGAAAGCGCTTCTCTACAACACACAAACAAAAGGTGGTTGACAACAACATAAGACTGAAAGAGATAGCAAATGTCAGAACCAACCTCATGGGTCCTCTCAACGAAGCTGGTGTAGAGGATGTCTTGAATGCAACCCCTAACACCATATTGAATGGGGAGATCCCACCTCTCACACCTGAAGAATTGGCGATCTCACGCGAAAAGGAGGCTTCTACATCTGCAACTAAAGAAGCACCCCAAAAAGTCAAGAAGCTACTGGAAGAGCGGCTAATGAGTGCTCTAAGTAGCTTGGTTGAAAAGTCACCCCAAAACAACGTCAAATGCAGGCCAATAGTGGACATTACTACAGCTGAAGGCAAACTCGAGATCGTACGAGCAAACAATGTGCTCATCGATACGCATGCCAAGGGTGGCACACTCACAACCATCCTCAAGAAGATGGAGGAAATGGAAAATGAAAACAAGTCACTTCTGACCAAATGAAGGAGCACCAAGAGAGGGTAGACAAGATCCCTGGTGATCCCAAGCTGCTGTCAAAGTGTGACGTGGGGAGGTTTGTTGAACAACCCTACACGGAAGAGGTTGCACCTTACTCCATTCCAAAACCTTCAAAATGCCCCCTTATTTGAGAGTGTACCACGGGACTACAGATCCCGAGGACCACCTAATCCACTACGTCACGGCTGTAAAAGGTAATGACCTGTCGAAAGAATAGGTACCTTCGGGAAAACACTGACGGGAGGAGCACTGACATGGTACTCCCAGCTACCGGCCAAGATCATTTCTACGTTCGAAGAAATGGTGGACAAGTTTGTCACTGCTCATGCAGGAGCAAAGAAAGTAGAAGCAAGAGTCAACAACATCTTCGATGTTCGGCAAACCACAGGTGAAGGACAAGGACTTCCTGGCTAGATTTAACAGAGTAAAGATGAGCCTACCAAACGTTTCGGAAGGCATGGCGGTTGCCGCTTTTTAGAACGAGCTAAGCAGGGACAACTCAAGGGCACCAAAAAACTACTAAGTCGTCTCATGAAGTATCCTCCCACCACATGGGAGGAAATCCACAATGCTTACTGCACTGAGGTACGTGCAGATGAGGACGACCTCAACGGGCCAACCCAACGTTTAACAATAATACACCCAGAAATCAGGAGGGACGGACGCAACGAAGGACGACGGGAACAAGCCTTACGTCCCAAACAGAGAGAGGCACCAACCCTATGTTAGATCTTCTCATCCACCGCAATCTAGCCACGTGGACGCACTACAATGATATGTCTCCCTACTACAAAATGACAAAGGTATGCCTCCTTTATTATCTGCACATAACTTATGTGTGTCCCCTTCAGAGATAGTGTATGCACTGGAGAAGCTGGGGACCAGAGTACACTGGCCCACAAAGATGAAATCAGATCATGCAACCAGAAAATCAAACGCCCCATGTGAGTTTCATCAGGAACGAGGGCACAAAACCTAAGAATGCATAGGCTTACGGCAAGAGGTGGTCAGGATAATGAACCAAGGATTCCTGAGGGAACTACTATGTGATAAAGGAAAAATCAACTTTGCACGTGGACGGGAACAACCCCACGGGCCACCAAAGCCACCCTCACCAACACACATAATCAACATGATCATCGGAGATGACGATGACTCGGCGATCAATCACGCCAAATTCACCACTATGCAAAAACTGAAGCGAACCATCGCCCGTGAACGGTTTGATGACTTTGAAGATAGTATCAGTTTTGATAAGTCCGATGCTGACGGTTTGTCTTTCCCTCATTACAATTCTTTAGTTATTACTTTGCGTGTCTTAGATATGGATGTTAAAATAATCATGGTTGATGACGGTAGCGGTGCCTGTATTATCCATCCGAAGGTCCTCCTACTAATGGGACTCGAGGATAAGATAATACTGCACTGCATAACACTAACCGGTTTCAATAATGCAATGGAACAAACCTTCAGGGAGATATCACTGCCTGTTCTAGCGGGAGGGGTCACGCTGGAAATGACTTTCCACGTAATGAACCAGGAAATGGCGTACAATACCATCATCGGACGCCCATGGACACATGTCATGAGAGCGGTCCCATCAAGCTTCTATCAAGTAATCAAATTTCCCACCCCATGGGGAGTATTCAGCATTCGAGGAGAGCCTTGCACCGCTCAAGAACACTATAAAATAGCTCAGGACTGCGCCCACACCAAACAGCTCAAAGGGGCTAGCACGGAAGCATAGAAATCAACCAAGTAAGTACCGTAAATTTCTAACTAACCATGCAGATCTTTTTTCCTTTTCCCATTCAGATATGCCAGGAATTCCTCGAGACATCGCCACTCACAAGCTGAATGTTGACCCATTATACCCGCCTATACGGCAAATGAAAAGAAAATTCAACGCTGCTATCAATGAACCTATCAGTGAAGAAGTAGACAAACTTCTGGTCAACGGCTCCTTCATGGAATCAAAGTACCCTAAGTGGGTCGCCAATGTCGTCATGGTCAAAAAGAAAATTGGGAAGTGAAGAATGTGTGTGGACTTCACCGACTTGAACAAAGAGTGCCCAAAAGAATCGTTTCCACTGCCCCATATCGACCAGCTGATAGACGCAACCGCATCGCACGAGCTGCTAAGATTACTAGACGCTTACTCCGGCTATAATTAGATCGTGATGGACGAGGAGGACCAAGAGAAAATGACTTTCATCACTCACCAAAGAACATACTGCAACAAGGTAATGCCCTTCGGGCTTAAAAATGTGGGAGCCACGTACCAGAGGCTGGTCACCAAGATGCTCAAATAACAACTCGATAAGACTATGGAAGTCTATATCGACGATATGCTAGTAAAATCATCAAAGAAAGAAGACCACATCGATCACCTGAAAGAGGCCTTCAAAATATTAAGGAGGTACAGGATGAAGTTAAACCTCGATAAATGTGCCTTCGGTGTGGCCTCAGAAAAGCTCTTGGGATTCCTCGTATCACAATGAGGCATTGAGATGAACCTAGACCAGGTCAAGGCAATAGACGCAATCCTCGAAGTGTTATGCAGCAACAAACAAGTGCAGAAGTTGACAGGGCGGATAACCGCCCTATCCAGATTCATTTCACAGACCTCTGACAGGTGCCATAAGTTTTTCAATGAGTTGAAAAAAGACCAAGAACTACAATAGAATGAGTAGTGCGTCGAAGCCTTGAGAAAGCTAAAGGCTCACCTATCCTCGCCGTCTCTGCTGGTCAAAGCGAGACCGGGCGAACCCCTATTGGTGTATCTGGCCGTATCTGACGTCGCCGTTAGTGCCGTCCTAGTCTGCGAAGACAAAGGTACACAATCTCCTATCTATTACATTAGAAAAACCTTAGTGGATGTCGAAACATATCCACACCTTGAGAGATTGGCGCTGGCACTGGTAGTAGCTTCACGAAAGCTACAACCCTATTTTCAATGCCACCCCATAAAAGTGGTAACCCTCCCAATAAGAAGCATCTTACACAAGCCTGAGTTATCAGGCCGGCTCTCTAGATGGTCCATTGAGCTCAGCGAGCACGAAGTTTCGTACCTTCCAAGGACAGCCATCATGTCACAAGTTTTGGCCGATTTTATAGCCGACTTCAGCATGGAAATCCTATCAGAGGCGGAACTTGAGGCACAAATTGCCTCCACCAAAAACAACCTATGGGTTCTCTATACCTATGGCGCCGCTAATGCATCGGGATCGGGACTGGGACTCATCCTCGAGGTCCCCACGGGCGAAACAATGTGACAGTCCATACGATGCCCTGAAATGACTAACAACGAGACCGAGTATGAGGCCGTTATTGCAGGTATGAAACTAGCCATCAAATATGGGGCTCGTCAAATCGTCCTCCATTGGGACTCTTTACTCGTGGTAATCCAAGTCACTAGGACTTACCAGGTCAAAGAACAAAGGTTGCAAAAATACTAGTCATAAATCCATAGGTTAATGGCTGAGTTCAACGAATACGCTTCGAGCAAATTTAGAGGGCACGGAATATTGAAGCAAACAGCCTAGAAAAGCTGGCCACAGCCACTAAAATATTCAACAAAGAAAGCGTGGTCACTCTCCTCCATTCAGTCGTTGATCACACTGAGGTGTTCTCTTTAAACTTGACTTGGGACTGGCGCAACCAATTTGTATCCTATCTGCAGGACGGAACACTGCCACTCAACAAAAAAGAGTCAAAGAAACTCCGCATGCAAGCCACACGGTATTGCTTGATAAATAATGACCTTTACAAAAGGACGTTCGGTGGACCCTTGGCCAAATGCCTAGGGCCGCATCAAATGAGGCCAGTACTCAAAGAAGTGTATGATGGCCAGTGCAGCGCTCACACAGGCAACCGTTCCCTCGTACGATGCATCATACGGGCCGGTTACTACTGGCCCACCATGAAGAAAGAGGCGGCAGAATATGTTCGCCGGTGCAAATAATGCCAAAAGTATGCCCCCATGATACACCAATGGGGAATGGACATAGTCGGCCCCCTACCCGCATGACGGGGAAAGGTACAATTTTTGCTAGTTTTAACTGACTATTTGTCCAAGTGGGTGGAAGCAGGTGCGTACGCACAAATACGTGAGCATGAGGTCATCGCCTTCATATGGAAAAATATTATATGCCGCTTTGGCATCCCCAAAGAAATCAGTTGTGATAACGAACGACAATTTATCGGTCAAAAAATGACCGAATTCTTCGAAAAATGGCGCATCAAGAGGGTACTCTCCATGCCATATCACGCTGCCGCCAACGGCTAGGCAGAATCCTCCAACAAAATAATATTAAACATACTGAAGAAGAAGCTTGAAAACGCCAAAGGGCTATGGCCCGAGCTGCTACCCGAAGTGTTGTGGGCGCATAGGACCACACCCAGATCAGTACTTGGGAAACACCGTACTCTATGGTCTACGGAACCGATGCAGTCATCCCCGTCAAGGTCGGTGAACCAAGCCTAAGGTATTCACACACCAGTGGAACGAAAAATGACACAAACAGGCTCCAGGACCTAGATGAAGCCGAGGAGAGGAGAGAAATGGCCCACATAAGAATGGTGGCCCAAAAACAGCAAGTCAAAAGATACTACAACAAGAGGGCGAAGATAAGACCACTCAAAGTGGGAGACTACATCCTCAAATCCAAAACATTGGCATCCAAAGACCCAAGTGAAGGAAAATTGGGCACCAACTAGAAAGGACCCTACAAAATCACAGCAGCAGCCAGCAAAGGAGAATTCCAGTTGGAAACAATGGAAGGAAAAACGCTCCAAAATAATTGGAACGTCGCCCACCTCAAGTATTTCCACTTCTGAAAGGTGTCTCCCGAGTCGTACTATTTTTTCCCTGACCTGAGTTTTGTCCCAATTGGGTTTTCTCGGGGAGGTTTTTAATGAGGAGACAAAGGGGACACCTGAAAATATTTGCGAAACAAGTTTACCATATCAGCCTCTCCATATGCTCTCCAGGCCGACATGGTAAAGGGACTTGACTAGCTTGATCTCCAATGTACAAAGGGCTATGGCCATCTCAAATATATAAAGGGCTACGACCATCTCCAATGTATAAAGGGCTATGGCCATCTCCAATGTATAAAGGGCTATGACCATCTCCATTGCATAAAGGGCTACGACCATCTCCAATGTATAGAGGGCTACGACCATCTCTAAATGAATAAAGGGCTACGACCATATCCAATATATAAAGGACTATGACCATATCCAATATAAAAAAGGCTACAGCAATACCTCAAGTGCATAAAAGGGAAGGCCATCGACTCCTATTATGGCCAAGGCCATCGCGCCAACAGTCGACCTAGTTTCGACTACGGCAAACAATTGATTCGACGATAGTCGAAGTCACCGACATGGCTAAGGCCATCGACTTTATCATGGCTAAGGCCATCGACTCCATTTATGGCCAAGGCCATCGCCGCCAATAATCGACCTAGTTTCGACTACGACAAACAAGTGATTCGACGACAGTCAAAGTCACCTACATGGCTAAGGCCATCGACTCTATAATGGCGAAGGCCATCGCCGCTAACAGTCAACCTAGTTTCGACTAC
The DNA here is from genome assembly GCA_034376525.1 of Nicotiana benthamiana. Taxonomy (NCBI): domain Eukaryota; kingdom Viridiplantae; phylum Streptophyta; class Magnoliopsida; order Solanales; family Solanaceae; genus Nicotiana; species Nicotiana benthamiana. The sequence continues at coordinate 78,838,807 of CM067334.1, read as the reverse complement.
GACAAACAAATGATTAGACGACAATCGAAGTCAATGGCATGGCTAACGCCATCGGCTTTATCATGGCTAAGGCCATCGACTCCATTTATGGCCAAGGTCATCGCCGCTAATAGTCGACCTAGTTTCGACTATGGCAAATAAGTGATTCGACGATAGTCGAAGTCACCTACATGGCTAAGGCCATCGATTCTATTATGGCCAAGGCCATCGCCTCTAACAATCGACCTAGTTTTGACTACGACAAACAAGTGATTCAACGACAGTCAAAGTCACCGACATGGCTAAGGCCATTGACTTTATCATGGCTAAGGCCATCGACTCTATTGATGGCCAAGGCCATCGCCGCCAATAGTCGACCTAGTTTCGACTACAGCAAATAAGTGATTTGACGACAATCGAAGTCACCTACATGGCTAAGGCCATCGATTCTATTATGTCCAAGGCCATTACCGCCAACAGTCAACCTAGTTTTGACTACGGCAAACAAGTGATTCAACGACAGTCGAAGTCACCGACATGGCTAAGGCCATCGACTTTATCATGGCTAAGGTCATCGACTCCATTTTTGGCTAAGGCCATCGCCTCCAATAGTCGACCTAGTTTCAACTATGGCAAACAAGTGATTCAACGACAGTCGAAGTCACATATATGGCTAAGGCCATCAATACTATCCGGCCAAGGCCATCGTCACAAAGTGCCAACCTAGCTCAACTACGACAGAAAGCACGAAGGCGACATTCAGAAACAAAATAAATCTATGAAGCAAAAGAAGAATAATAGCGGCAAAAGGTCATATTTCATTATCTCCAAAAATATATATATACATATGTTTGAACCTAGAAAGAGGTCCCACTTACATCCAAAAAGAGATATATATACATGCACGCACTAAGTCATAAGGACCTTCACCACTTTGCCCATCTCGCTCCGCCTGATCGCCATCTGGACCGTTATCATCACCACGTCAATAAGCCTTAGAAATCTAGATTCCAAGCGGTCGACATCCGCAGAATTGCATCCTCCCCATCTGGTGAGTCGGAACTGTAACCAGCCGCTTTACGAGCAACACGAACAGAATGTCGCTGCCCCTCGACTTCTACCTCAGAGGCTCGACCAACCGCCAAGTACTCTTCAAGTACGATCAATGAGCCTCTTCATCAACCCACATCTCATAAGCTTTACGATGCACAACATTTTATGAGAGAGTTTGCCTAAGGACTTCAACCTCGACCATCCTAGCATCAAGCTCATCAGTCAAGGACATGATCTGAATCCGCAATTCGGCAACTTCTGCAGCTATTACACGGCAGATTTCCAACTCTTCATACCTTGAATGAAGAAGGAACTCTAACTCGGTGTTCCATGCAACAGCGGCCACGAGCTGCTCATCAACCTTCTCCAATTTGGCCACTCGCCTTTTTAGCTGCTCTTGAGATTACGTGAGGCCCTCACGGAATAAACTAAACTTGGGGTCCTGCTTGTACACATCAGTCAATGTCTGATGCCCCTCACGGGTCCGCTTGTATTTTTGCAGCAATTTATTATAGGCAGCCACCTTCTTCTGCGAGTGCGGTCCCCTCTTTACCTCCAAAATGAGAGTCTGAAAAATATCAAAGAAAAAGTAAGTACATGGTTAAGCCACCCACTCAAAACAAAAAAGAAACGGGTCAAAAGGCTACGTGCAAGGCCGCGTCAGCGACCTTCTGAGATAAGTCCCTACCACTAACTCCCGCCAACGCCTCACTCTCGGTGCCCGCACACAAAAGGGTCATTTTCGCAGCGGCCTGCTCGCAATTCTCCAATAAGATTGTAGCCATTCGGAATCACGATTCGACGGGTAAACCTGCCAGATATCATCTCCGCATGACCTGAGGTTCCTCCACCTTCACTAGCTTCCCCAATGGCGGCCTCCGGGCTCGCCCTCTCTACATCTCCCCCCGTTCTTTCCGCAGCGGCCGACGTACCGCCCTCCTAGATATGGGCTGGGATGGCATCGGTAACAACGCTCCTTCGAGGAGCAGACCTCCATGAACAGATAGCCTCAGCCATAAAAACCGGCCTAGACTCACGACGAGGTAAACTAGCCTTCTTACCCTGAGTCGTTTTTGCCTTGCCAGGTAGCAACTACCGCCTCTTCCATTCTAGAGGTTCTTCATCTTTAGAAACCCCCTCCACGGGTAGTAGGTTCAGATCTGAAGGAACTACGTCAGTGATAGACGCAATCTCAGGCGTCGTCTTGGGTGCAGCCTCAGGTACCGCCTCAGGCACCACCACGGGCACCGTTTCCAACATAGCTTCAGGCGATGCCTCAGGCACCGCCTTTGGCTCACCTTCCTGCTGTGTAGTAGAAATAGCACTATCTCTAGGCGAGCCTCCGAGGAGTATATCTTCCCCATCGGAATTAGACTCCACTATAGACGGGCCATCAATGGTTTTCTTCCTCGCTTTCTTAGAAATTCCCCGACCTACCAATACATAAATAACATAAACGAAGGGACCTTCAAGCCAAAGCAAAAGAAAAGAGAGAAGAAGAGGAAAGGATGTTACCTGTCGGGCGGTACAGTCTACGGAATTCGGCCCAAGTATGGCACTCCTTCGCACACGGTATCAATCTCTCCACCCATGACCTAATGTCGTTAATCGTTCGGGGCGAGCGAGCCGCCACTACAAGAAGAAGACAAAGAATCCATAATAGTTGAGCCGTCAAAACAAGAATCATCATAAAATCACACACAAGGATACTTACATTCTGAGTTCCACATTTTTGGGAACCCTTCGGGGTTAGAAACCAAGTGCTCCATCCTGACATAGAAGTATCTTTTCTAGAAGCCGCGATTGGCTTTATCGTCGGACTGCTACGAAGCTTTTCATACCACGACGCGTCAAATGGAGCATGGTAATCCTCATATAGCTTGCATTGAACATCTGCAAGAGATGGTGAACCGAAACCACACTCCCGGCTTTGGCCGCGTATGTGGTAAGAATTCTGCACACCTTCAAAGTATAAAGCATGAGTTGAACTGGGCACGTCCTGAAAAAACAGCAGAGCTCCTCCGCTAGGGGGTTGAGTGGGAAGCTGTATCCAATCCGAAGCGGATAATCATAGAATGTGCAGAATCCAGGCCTATGCACATTGGCTTAGTCCCTCCCAGCTGGAGCCATTTCAACTTGGTCCGAGATATTGTACATAGCCCTAAGGGCGTCCAAGTGTGACTACATCAATTCACTGTGCTCCCAAGGGGGAGTTGAACTCTTCTTGTTAAAGTCGTTTCGGGTGCTCATGTTCTTCGGAAGTATGTTGTTCACCGACAAAGGAACAAGAACCTTTTCCGCCTCTTCCTCTTCACCATCGGGAGAAGGAGGAACCCTAGAAGGGGCGCTGTCCTTAGTCTTTTTGTTGTCTTAACGATGTTTCGCCATGGTGTGATTTACAAAGAAAAATGTTAACGACAAGAGGTATAACCCCCAAAAATGGTAGTTCTAAAATGAAGCAGTGATTGCCAGAAAAAGAGATAAAGAAAGAAATCGAGAAACACTCTCCAAAGGTTAAAAAATGAATCGTATTGAACCGCTCCTCTATTTATAGGGGTAAGTTACGCAGAAATCGAAAAGGCATGATTCGAAAATTGATGCGGGAAACGAAACATCACGTCATCGTCTCGGGAACAAGTATAATGGTAACGCATGTGACCGGTGACGTCACTCTAAAAAAGGGGCCGTACGTCAACGACTCAACCATATCATACATGTTCATACCCTTTGAAAAAATGGCTATGGGTGCAGCCAAATTTCCGTAAAATCGAAGTATGCATTTCCGTCCATTGAAGACGGCCATCGAGCACATCTCCAACGAACGGAGGGACTAACTGTATTGGGTAAAATTCATCTCCTAACGTCCCTACGCCAAGTGGATACGTCCATTATGGTAAGGCCAACCTGAGTGAGGGCACGACGTAGCCAATAAAACAAAGGCGACGTCGTTTAGATTCTTGCTTATTCAGTAAGAAGAAGCCACCTACCTTTGTATCTTTTCTTAATTATTTCGAGGAAGGTCTCCTACTATATAAAGGAGACCTTCGGATTGTATGGATATGTGTGTTATTCTAAAGAAAACAACTCTCTCTATCTCTAGCACATACTCTCTCTCTCTCATGCTCTCATACTCTTGTTATTTCTTTACATTATTAGATCTACGATGATCATATTGCTATAATCATTTCTAGATCTCATTACACTTGATTACGATTTACCCTTATTCATTTTTAATTGTTTTTAAGCTTGTAAAGTACATAAATAACTTTTGAGCAAGCTAATTATATTATAACAACTGACAGCTGGTGTAAGGGTATGGTAGGCAGTTAATATTTCGGTTTGCTTTAGCTCTTTGTTAATCTTCAATAGAAAATTGGATGGCTTAAGTTAATTCCGTAAATATCCTCATTGTTTTTCCATTGTCCATTGATTAGGGGTCATTTATATGAGAAAATGATAAAAATGGTCCATTTTGATTGTACGTTTAAAATAACTCCTTAAATTTACTCTTGAGTTGTTATGGTCCTTTAAGTTTACCAAAAATGAGGCTTTTGATTTTCATCAAATATTTAATAAATTATGTCTTTAGTTTTATCCGGATCTTTGATTTCTTTTTTAAGACCAAAAATACCTAAAAACCCGTTGAATCCTAAAAATTGCAACACCAAAAACCACACCAAAACATCGAAAATAAACAATTTTTTTTAGCAAAAAGGGTATGTTCCAACGTGTGCTCTCCTTAATTGTTTCTTTCTTCATAGTTCCCGTTAAATATAGATATTAAAGTTATTAATTATTTGATGGAGACCAAAAATGCTCACTTTTGAGATATTTAGACGACCAAAGCTGCTTAAAACTATATTTAAGCACCATTTTGAACTTAACCTGAACGTAATGGACCATTTTGTCACTTTCTCTGTCATTTATGTGACTTCAGAGTTGCCGTTCTTTCGCCAAAGCTAGAGAATTTGTGCTCCTTCGAAACCCTGGCTGCGCTTCTTTCACTTCGTTTCTAAAAGTTCATCAAGCTGTGTTTCGTCCTTGTATGTTCTTCTGATACGTCTCCATATATTGTTGTACTCTTGTCGCAATTATTGCTGTAATTTTTTTGGTGCGATTCATGTTTGTATTTCTATTTGTGCTTTTTTGGGTAGTATGTTACTATGTTTTTTTGATTGTATGTTCAAATCAAGTTTTGGGGATCTATTTTTGTTAGATTTCCCTTAGGTTAGTTAGATTCTACCTCCGTCCCATTTGTATTTGACTAGCATTAGAGTTTAAGAAGGAAAAAGAAGACAGACTTTTGAAACTTATGGTTTAAAACAAGTCATAAAATGGAAACTTTTTAAGTTGACATATTTCTAACTATAGAAAGGTGTTATTTTTACGACAGACTAGGAAGGGGAGTGTGCCATAAAAAATGGGATGGAAGAAGTATTTATTAAAATTTTAGTGATTTTTCATACAATATTTATGCTCCATGTCGAAAAGACCAGGTTCATCTGCATCCACCAATGATTGATCCTTCTCCCCCAAATAACCTCTCATCAGTAATCTCAAACAAGCTAACTCCTGATCTGTAGTGTAGAGGCTAGAGCCTATTCGACGACGACTACTATTACTACTAACAGTAGAAAAAAAGAGTGATATTAACTTTATAATTTTTCAATTCTCCGTGCCGAAACATGTTTTTTACTAAACGAACTACATGAATACTACAACAACAACCACCCAGTATAATTCCACTTAGCGGGGTTTGGGGAGGGTAGTGTGTACGCAGACCCTACCTTGGTAGAGAGGTTGTTTCCAAATAGACCCCCGGCATCCTTCCCTCCAAGAACTTCCGACCTTGTTCTTGGGGAGACTCGAACTCACAACCTCTTGGTTGGAAGTGGAAGTTGCTTACCATCATAGCAAACCCTCTTGTCGAACTACATGAATACTAGATTACCTATTTATCTTGTGGTTTCATTTGAGTTTTGTCTTATAGTAGCCAAACAGATATATTCCTGATTAGGTTATCAAGGTACGGGTTAATGGTTAGTTTGTTTGAGTTCATTGACGTCAATAAAGTTGGTCTTTCCTTTTGATTTTAAAGTGAAATCGCTCATTCCTAAGTAACTGTAAAATCTAAGAAAACATTATGGGGAATGAAGTTTTAAAATATTTGTATAATATAGATGGATAATCTAACACATAAATACACAACTGCAGTTGTTTTGACAATTTGAAAGCATATCTGTATGGATTCACTAAAACCAAATGTTTATAGGAGGATTTTGCCAGCCCCAAAAAAGAAAAAAGCAAGCTGACACTTAGCCTAATAGTGCATTTGCATGAATAGTGGAATCAACAGTAATTTAAAAAAATTATGGAACATTTCCCTTCATTATTTAACGTTTGTTGGCAATGAAAGTAGCAGATATACGGATATTGAGATGGATGTGCGGGTATACAAGGATTGGTAAGATTAAGAATGAGGATATTCCGGTCAAGGTAGGAGTGGCCCCTTGGATGACAAAATGCAGAAAGCGAGACTTAGAGCCCGTTTGGACATAAGAAAAATTTGCCTTTCTTTTGATTTTTTTTATTTTTTTTCGAAATCAGTGTTGTTCTTAAAATTTTTAGTTCTCACTTGAAGATGCATTTTGGAATTTTTCGAAAATTTGAAAAACTCTAAAAAATATATTTTTTTTAAATTTTCACTTAGATCACTCAGAAAACTTCAAAAACAACCCAAAATTATATTCATGTCCAAACATAGCTCTAATTTCAAATACCATTTTCATTTGAAAATTTGTTTTACTCTTTTTTTTGGAATTTTACAATTCTTATGTCCTAACGCTCACTTAGATGGTTTGGGCATGTGAAGAGGAGAAGTGCAGATGCCGCGGTAAGGAAATGCGAGAGGCTGTCTTTGGCGGGTCTCAGGAGAGGTAGAGGTAGACCAAAAGCATTGGAGAGAATTGATTAGGCAAGACATGGTTTTGCTTCAGCTGACCAAGGACATGAACCTTAATAGGAAGATGTGAAGGTCGAGAACATGATCCTTAATAGGAAGGTGTAAGTTAGTAGGCAGTTGTCTGTGTTTCCGGACATTTCCAGTGTTTTTTAGTGGCAATCTTGTATTATAATATTGTAGATTTCTATCACTACATGTTCCTTTCGCCTTGTTTTCTTTTATCTTGTTCTAATTATTGCTTGTTGCTACTGTTGTTTTCTCATTTTTCCTCGAGTCGAGGGTCTACTGGAAAACGCCTCTCTACATTCACTGTAGGGATAAAGTCTGCGTACTATTTATCTTTCCCAGACCCCACTTGTGAGAATATATTGGGTTTGTTGTTGTTGCCGGCAATCTTTATTGATTTAAAGTATAAATAGAACACCTTAGTGATTGCTTCTTTTTGGACAAAATCATTGACTATTCTTGGAGAAAAACTTCTTCTCTATTAGCTTATTGGTTGGGGTGATGGTCTATCGTGTATTGGCACCATATAAAGGTTATGGGAGTCTTTTTGTTCTAATAGTCAATTATCATTTAAACTGAGGTATGGTGTGTGGGATATGAGTTGGTGGCGTGATTTACTCATATAAGCACAAAAACTAAAGTTATAGGATGGAATCTTAGGTTGGTTTTTGTATTTTGAATTACGGTGGCTTTAAGTGGATATAGATGTAACCTGATAATGTAAGAAAGAATTACAAAAAAATATACATGACTTCACACCATAACAAAAAATGGCTCACATTTTTAAGTTTTACCCGGGCTAGCCCATATTATACATATTTTGAAAACACCAGCTCTTGCAAATTCAAAATCTATATTCTTGCAACCATTGCTTCTAAAAGCGTTGGAGTTAAATTCGTGTTCTCACAACCATTGCTTTCACTCTTTCTTCTTCTCACATCTTTTATATATGGTTCAAAGGGTCGTTCGCCATTACTGTTTCTCCCCCTATGTCACCTGGTTGCACTGTAAAAAAATTGAAGAGTAGAAGTCCACCATTGAAGGTCTTTCAAAGCTTCGGTTTAGAAAATATAATTTTTTGAGTTTGTTAGTTGTTTGGGTTGGATGTTGTTCCAATTGATTGAAAATATCAAAAGGAGTTCAAAGTTTAAATTTGAAGTGATTTGGAGTAGATTTGAGCAAGACTTCAGAAAAGACGCAAGGAAGAAGACAAAGTCAGTTTTTTGTATACTTATGTATAATCTTGTATAATATTGTATATGAGTGTATTAACACATCTTATACACTATTATAAATTTTTATACACCTTTATACAAACGTCTGTAGACGAACTTGTTCCACGATTTTCAGTTGCAATTCTTGTTCAAAACCAGTCCAAATCTCCACTAAATGACTTCAAATTTTATATACAACCTCCTTATACTATTTCTAATAAGTCTAAATAACACCCACTCCAAATTTCTCACAAAATCAAATTCGAAATTTAAACCCACATATTTAAGCTTGTTAAAAATCTAATTTTCACCACCCAAATGGATTTGGCTTGTTGAACTATTATTTGAGTCACAATTACTGATTCGAAAATTAACTTAAAACCTTGAACAGTCTTTTTTAAAAGTTAAATGGTAATTTTGAGAACTTATTGGAGTTGCATGTCGAATCTTAGCCTATTATTTTTGGGTTAGTTGGTTGTAAATTGAAATATGAGCTATAAATTAAAAAGTGGTGAGCCCAATTGTTCTTATGTGAAAGTTTTCCATATTGCAATGTCGCAGTAATAAGGCATATTGACTATTGTCTGAAGCTAAGGCATATTGACTGTGAAACTAAGGTGTATTGATTGTATTGATATATCTTAATTCCAGACTTGATGCTGCCTCGTTAAAGTTGCAAGAGCAATGAATTACCTCGGGGCAGCATGTAGTTCATCTTTCTTTCAATATTTTTATCCACTTGATAGAGGTATTTTTTATTATATAAGCTATTTACCTCAGTGAATCATTGACAGTATGCAAATCACTGACAGTATGAAGAATATGAGAAAATAAGTGATCAGTTATGGGAAGTTCCTTAGGTGGCAGACACCATCTAAATAGTATTTAAAGAAGAACAATCAAATACATTAGCGATGGGTGGTAACAAGCAAAGGCGTAAAACCCATCACCACTCTCATCGAGGAGAATCTAGCCGCACCCGTCAACCTATTGATTCTCTCAGGGCTGAAGAGTCTTTACCCGCAGAACTTGTGGAAGAAGAGGAACCAACAGGTCCAAGAGTTCAGCTGGCTATGTGGGATTTTGGTCAGTGCGATGCTAAAAGGTGCACTGGACGGAAGCTTGCAAGATTTGGTATGTTGAAAGAGCTGCGAGTTGGTACTGGATTTGGTGGCGTTTGTTTAAGTCCCACTGGATCACAGTGTATCTCAAGAGAAGATAGTAGTTTAATTGATAGAAGGGGGTTAGCTGTAGTCGATTGCTCATGGGCTCGCTTGGATGATGTACCTTTCACAAAATTGCGCTGTGCTGCTCCACGTCTTTTACCATGGTTGGTAGCAGCAAATCCAGTAAACTATGGTCGTCCGTGTGAGCTATCTTGTGTCGAGGCTTTAGCAGCAGGTTTAATTATATGCGGTGAGGAGGAAACTGGAAATCTATTGCTCAGCAAGTTCAAATGGGGTCATGCATTCTTGTCCCTCAATAAAGAACTTTTGAAGGCATACTCAGAATGTAAGACGAGCGCTGATATTGTTTCAACTCAGAATGAGTGGCTTTCCTCGCAAACCTCAAATATTCCACAAGCTCTAAAAACAGAGGATTCTGGATCCCATAGCGAAGGTGAAAATTCTTCTAATGATTCTGACGATGGACTTCCACCTCTAGAAAAGAACATGAATCATCTTCACGTGAACAGCGATGAAGAGAGTGAATAGCATACTTTGTTTTCCTTTGTAAAATGGAAAATATAGGTAGAAAAAGAGAATGTTTGCTGAATTAGCATAGCGGAATCCTCTATTCTGCTTAACGTTAGAATGCGGAGAGTATTTTTCCGAAGATATCTTTGTTTTAACTCATGACACCTTAGTTTAGTTATATGTGATCATCCTTACAAAAGTAGCACTAGTTACATGATTCCTAGTTTTACCAGTTGTCAAATTCGGACAAGTTCCTGAAATATCTGCTTGTATTGTACTGTCAGAATTTGGTATATTTGAAGAAAACTACACAACAAGTGAGGCTTGCTCAGTACCTTCACCCACAGCCGTTAGGTCTTGGGTTCTAGTTATGCTGGAGGGGAAGTGGGGAAGTGGGGAAATTCTATAGATCCTCCTAAATTGGGAGAGGAAAAGAAAAAAAAGAAGAAGAAGAAGAAAACTATACTCTTTTGGTGTCATTGGTTTTAACTTTTAAAGGTATGATATCTATAGAGGACAGACAGAAAGTGATATAGTGGAACTAAAACAAATCAGAGAGGGATTGGTCTATAAATGCTGGAATATATGACAAGGATTAAAGAGCACAAGTATTGGTATCAAGCCAATGATTAAAGAGCACATGCTATATATACTCCAAAAAGAACAAAGAAATAAGGTTTAAAGTCTAATCTACATAAAGTCAAAAACAAAAAATTTAATGAAATGATCTTCTTCTTCTCAGAGAGCTATTTGGAACTAGAAGTGTTTGGACCACTTTGACCAACTCCTGTTGATTTAACCTCTGGGGTTTTCACCTTAAACCTCTCAAGCCTTAACTGAGATTCATCAATTCCTCTATTTTCTTGATCTTTGTTCGGACTCATCTGAGCTTCATCTTCTTGGTCTTTCTGTGGAAATATATTCTTGAAGAAGTCTCCACTTTTCAAGTAGAGGTCTTTAAAGAACTCTGGAATCATATTCAATCTAAGATCCAGTAAATGAATCAATAAAAGATTGACAAAAAGTAATTTTTGGATTAAAGACTAACAAAAGTTTTGAGAAGTTGGGATTAGGCTTTGACAAATATGATATTTTGACAAGTTAAAGGGATTAGAACTGAGTTGGAATGTTTTATGTGATAATTGTTTATGTAGTTGTGTAGCTTTCTGTCATAAGCTGGCAAAGATATTTCTAAGAAAAATCCGATTAAAGACACTTAATTTGACTTGGTCATTTCATGAAGCAACTCATGATGGCTGGCTTTTTGCTTTGTTGAATCTTCTTTGTTTAGAAAAGGTTGAAGTTTACCACAGAAATATTTGAATTTTTTTAACTGTTTACCTTTTGGTTCATACCCCTTTCTATTTCAAACTTTTGAAAGGTGAAAGAGTAAGAAGCTCTTACATAATTGATATTTTCTCATATTTGTCCGTCCTTCTAACAGTTGCCTGACTTGACTTTGACATTTGTCACGGGGGAGCCACGTAGACAAATAAAAGGGGTACTCCCATGTACAAGATATCCTACATTCATGCAGGATCTAAAAAAGACCGCATCTATGAAGTAGACAAGTAAAAGATTCAAATTTATTTCGTTACTACCAAATTTGCAATAATTTGAAGTATGCCTTTGAATAATTGAAAAAAGTCTCACTGTGTTTCATTTGTTATCCGTATTTTAGTATTTTTTGAGAGTAAAATCATTTCTAGTTCTATATATTATGTGTTAGGACGTAACATTATTTCTGTCTCATCCCCCTTGAAGGAATGTTCAGGGTCTCCACAAAATCAGTAAATAGTTTAAGTTACATACACAACCGGTATAAAAGAAAATTACTCTAGTACAAGAACCCTCTTAGTTTGGATTCTCCGTAAAAAAAATAAAAATTGTTATAAACTAAAGCAAAAGACAAGAATAATAGAACAAGAACAATAGCAATAGAGAGAAGAGTAGAGAGAGTTCTTCTTATTGAGTTGAGAGGGGTCTCAAGGGATGATCTACAATGGTAGGGGGCACCTCTATTTATAGGGGAGAGGAAGATTTAGCTACCACTAATAGAACTCTAAAATCTCTCTAATTAAATACATTAAAGACATTCACCTTAAATAGAAGTGTAAGAATCTTCTATTTCATAACACTCCCCCTTGAATGTCTATTCAATGATTTGCCTCATAAAACCTTAAAACCAAAACCCAATGGGAAAAATTAAAGTAAGGAAAAAGAGTACACATGTTTGAATATGCGCCTATTGGTTGCCTCGTTAAAAACCTTGCAAGGAAAACCCAGTGGGACAAAACCTTGTAAGAGAAAAAGAGTGCAACGCGCATTGACTCCCCCTAATGAGTACATCGATTTATATCCTTGAGCATTTGCATTCCAATCTTGTGCATCATCTTCAAAACGATCTTTGGTAGACGTTTGATAAGTAAATCAACCATATTGACTTGAATAAATATTCCGCACCTTGAAATCATCATTCTTGATAGATATGAACATCTTCATATAATGTCGTGGAATAGCTCTTCAATATCTCCATAGATGCATTCTCAATGCCATCATGCTTATAGTTATAGCAAGATACATATGTACACAAATTGTACTTAGGATGTGGTACTTCAGGACCACGAATTGCATATGCTTCAAGCAACTTGAATCTTTCAAGTTAAGTCATATAAGCCATATAATAAACTTTAGCTGCATATCAATCTTTCATTAGTGATACTAAACAAATAAGATATCGAAAACTGACTATACATACCTTTGACTTTTATCTTTCAAGCATTTGAACTATAGGTTCAAAACTACATGTCTTTCATATGGAATCAATTCTTCTTGAATTGTATCTCTTCCATTTAGTTACTTTCTTTGGGTCAGTAAATGCGTAAAGCATGCTTTGCAATATGTTGCAATTTGAATTATCCCTTTTATGAACTTCAGGTTCATATCATGATATTCGGGGATATACATATACAAATGAAAATTCATCCCATGTAACACTTTCTCAAGTGTTTATCATGTCTCCCCCTCATGTTAGTAAAACTAACATGTTTCCTCAACTTTGGAAAATCATCTTTGTGCATTATGTCAATATACACAGCACCTTAATAATAAGATGAAATTATTTGGTTCCTGACCCTGAACCACTTGTGAGGGGAGAATATACTCTCGTATACAACTTATATCAAACTGATATATATATAACTTAGTTCTCATAAGAAACAGTTTAGCTATTAAGTGGAAGCACTCAATAATTATCTTGCTAAACAAACTTTAATATAAACCAACTTATCAAGATGAACTGTCTTGATTAGAGAATCTGGAAACTATGCTCGAAGTTAGATTACTGAGCGATTTACCTCGCAAGCACTGCCAGGCTGCGGGTTAATAACAATGGCGCATGTAACCATATCATAGATGCATCATATGTGGTATACATGGCAGGTGAATGGGCCCATACTCACCTTTCATATTTCCAGAATTTATGGGCTTCAACCCGAACTCTTTAGTTGGTCAGTTCATTAATGAGAACAAGTGATACAAGAGTAGTCGTAAAGAACTTTCTAGTTCTTTAATATTCACCTATGTGAATTTGCACATCATACTTAAAATGAGATGGCTAACATGAATGCCAACTGAATAAATTATCAATATTGGTAAACTTCAAATTTACACCATGACATGTGCACTTATCAATAAACTTCGGGTTTATTATGACATGGGTTTTATACCAATAGATATCCACTTTATTGTGGCATTCTTTCGTTTGTGTAGTACAAACTGGAGAACAAAGCGGGTAGCTTTTCATATACAAATTACCCCGCTACAAGTTGTAGTAATAGGAGAATCAAAGCCTTCCTTTATTTATAGTCTCAATATAATCAATCGCTTTCGCGTGTACTTTGGAAACTGAATAAGTTTCTTTGAGACTTACTACAGCACAATACTCAATTGTGTTTCTCCAACATAGTAATAATTGGCTCTTCGAGAGCTCTCAATTAATTTTGTACTACCACAGACTGAGGTTCGAGATCCTCACATTCTTGCATTCCGTATTTTCAAGAGTCTCAGGCTCAATAGATTCTTCGTGAATCTCGGAATTAATCAAATCATGAGCGTCCTCATGTGATTCTTTCATAGTGTCATTTAGATCGTTCTTTTTCCTCTTTCTTGGATTTCGATCTTTGGAACCTAATGGTCTGCTACGCTTCTGGCGTGCATTTGACTCATTGGATATGACACTAGATATTTGTCCAATAGGGACTTCAATACGGATCGGAACATTTTCCGCGTGAATGTGGGATTTCGTTATCCTCTTCAAGTCCGTAAATGCGTCATGCATTTGATTTGCTATTCTTTGCAAATGGATAGTCTTTTGTGCCTCTTTCTTTCAAATAGAGGTATGTGGATCAAGATGAGATAATGATGCATTTTTCCACAAAATTTCCCGTTTGGTTTCACCAACTTCTCCCCCTAATTTTGGGAAAAGTGTCTCATCCAATTGACAGTCTGCAAATAGTGCAGTGAACAAATCTCCTGTCAATGTTTCGAGGTAGCGAATAATGGAGGACGCGTCAAACTCAACATATATTCCTAACCTCCTTTGCAAACCCATTTTGGTGCAGGATGGCGGTGCTACAGGCACATATACTGCGCATCCAAAGCTTCTTAAATGGGATATATCGGGTTCATGACCCAAAACCAATTGCAATGGGGGATATTTGTGTCAATTCGTCAGTCAGAGACGAACTAGCATTGCTGCATGCAACATGGCGTGACCCCAAACCGAAGTGGGCAGCCGACGAACTAGCATTGCTTCATGCAAAATGGCGTGACCCCAAATCGAAGTGGGCAGCCGACAAACTAGTATTGTTGCATTCAAAATGGCGTGAACCCAAACCGAAATGGGCAGCCTCGTTTTCATGAAGAATTCAAGATTATTCTCATCTATTGTCTCAATATGATATCCATTTTGAATGATATCTTTAAAACTCAACAAGTTCCTTTTAGACTTGGAGGAGAACACTTTGATTGATATCATTAAAACTCAACAAGTCCTTCTTAGACTTGGAGGAGAACATTGCATTCTCTATGATTAACGTCATGCCTTTGGGCAGAGTTACAATTGCTCTTCCGGAGCCTTCAATCAATTTACTACTTCCATAGATTGTAGTAATGTTTGCCTTACACAATTACTCTTCTTTTCTTTGAGTATTGTATGTGTAGTACATGAATCAACTAGGCAAATACTTTTACAGTTGGATGTTGATCCAAGTTCGCTTTGTGAGATATCCATTTTGCTTTCCCATAGTTTGACATACAAAAAAAATACATAAATATAAGTATAAACAACTTCAATTCTTTTGTTTCGCGTTTAAACAGCGTTTTGGGAAGCAGTTATTTAGGATATTCGAATATTGTATTCTAATATTCGAATATAATGCCTTGCGGAAAAAATAATACTTTAATGCGAAAAATATTAGATATTCGAATATTTAAGCACATATTCTAATATCTTGCCAGATATTCGAATATAGGAATTCTGATATTCGAATATCTGGCTGAGATATTCGAATATCAGACTCTGATATTCGAATATCTGGCCTGGCGGAAAAAAGTTCGTTTTATTGCTAAATATTAGATGATCGACTAGTTTTTAGGTTAGTCGATTACCTCTACTGTACAATAAAAATATTTGAGCATATTGAAACATTCTAAAGGGCTAATACTAACATCATATCATGAATTAACTAATACGAGCTAATGCTAATGACTATTAATTTATTCACTAACTAATACAAATAAGTAGAACAAAATCAAATAACTCCATCTTCTTTCATCACGGATCCATCGCCGATTAGGTGGTCTATTTTTCCATCGGGTTGCTCAAAGAAGTCTGCCACATCCAGGTGGGTGATATCCTCATTGTCGTCATAGACAAAATTTGTTTCAGGGCTTTTTCTCTTTCGAGATGCTTGATAAAGGTCAACCAAGTGTCTTGGTATACGGCAAATCCTAGACCAGTGCCCATTTCCACCGCAACGATAACATATAGTTTCTGAACTATTTGCCTTAGGATCTTCTGAACCCCGTTTCTGCTTTCGGTGGTTATCTCTCTTTGGGGGGTGACGGACTTCTTTGGAATTTCTTCCTTGTCCACGTCCTTGGCTTTGACCCCGTTTATGACCGTGATCATGGTCCTTTTTATGTTTGGCATAATGCGAGTGCACCATATCTGCTTCAGGCAGTGGTGTAGACCCAGTTGGTCTATTTTCGTGATTTCTCATGAGCAGATCATTATTTCGCTCAGTCACTAGTAAGAGAGAAATCAGTTCAGAGTACTTCGTAAAGCCTTTCTCTCGGTACAGTTGCTGCAGTACCATATTGGAGGCATGAAACGTTGTAAACGTTTTCTCAAGCATATCGTAATCGGAGATGTTATCTCCACATAGCTTCAGTTTAGAAGTAATTCTGAACATAGCAGAATTATATTCAGAAACGGACTTAAAGTCCTGTAGCCTCAGATGGGCCCAATCATATCGTGCTTGTGGCAGAGTGACCAACTTCAGGTTGTCATATCTCTCCTTTAAGCTGTTCCACAAAACGAGTGGATCCTTGACGGTGAGATATTCAATCTTCAAACCTTCGTCAAGGTGGTGGCGCAAGAAAATCAAGGCCTTCGCACAATCTTGGGTGGATGCTTTTTCTTTATCTTTGAGGGTGTCTCCGAGACCCATAGCATCTAGGTGGATTTCAGCATCCAAAACCCATGTCATATAGTTCTTGCCCGAAATTTCAAGGGCAACGAACTTTCTTTTCATAATGTCAGACATACTCGAAAATTAAATTAGGAAGAGGGAAAATACCTTGGATTTTCGAGAATGATACTTGAGACGGTAGAGTCTCGTGCTGATAACGTGTTATAAACTAAAGCAAAAGACAAGAACAATAGAACAAGAACAATAGCAATAGAGAGAAGAGTAGAGAGAGTTCTTCTTATTGAGTTGAGAGGGGTCTCAAGGGATGATCTACAATGGTAGGGGGCACCTCTATTTATAGGGGAGAGGAAGATTTAGCTACCACTAATAGAACTCTAAAATCTCTCTAATTAAATACATTAAAGACATTCACCTTAAATAGAAGTATAAGAATCTTCTATTTCATAACAAAATTATAGGCTAATTTGAACAAGTGGGACTATAATCTTGCTAATCTTATCGCTTACCGTTAGGATCATTAATTAGATGGTGTAATTAACAAAAATAATCTTCTCATCAGCAGCCTTTTTTCACTTTGACCATCTTTGTGGGCGTTTGGACATAGGAATTGTAAAATTTCGGAAAAAAGTATTTTTTCAAAAATGAAGATAGTATTTGAAAATTAGAGCTGTATTTGGACATGAATATAATTTTGGGTTGTTTTTGAATTTTTGTGAGTAATTTGAAGTGAACTTTGAATTTTTTGGAGTTTTCAAATTATCGAAAAATTATCCAAATTATAAAATTCGGAAAAAAGATGAAATTCTTTTATGGCCAAACGGTCCCTTGAATAACATAAACAATCCAGTCAAGCAACCATGATAGTCTAATTGCTGACAAATTTTATTGATTCCATCTACAAACACATCTAAATACAACAACAGCCTCAAATATCATAGATACATAGACAAACCTCTCATTCATATTAGATGAAGAAATAGATAGAAAGAGACTAAAAAGAAAAAGAACTAGAGACATACATACATAGCCAAACCTCTCATTCTAACCCTAAACCATATTATATGAAATGCAGTGCTTTGAGCAATACCAGCTACCAATACAGGTTTGGTCTCAGATGAGTATCATAATGTGAGACATGAAATGATGGGGTTGTACCTGTCTCATTCCTAGGAAGTGATCTTAGGTACATTTCTTCACCTGATAATGATTTTGGCACCACATTGGGGCTGAATGTGGTTGGTGACGATTCATGTAGTGGACTCCAACTTGGGGATTGAGACGTAGTAGTTGTTGTACTGAGGCAAAAAGGATAGGTGGGGTACACTGATTTACTAGAAAACGGAAGACCATAACTCGAGGGAGTATTAAGATAGTCGAATCCAATGGAATACGGTAGACCTTTGTCTAAGGCATTTTCAAAGACAGGCCTTTGTGAAGGTAGACCAGAACCAACATCTGTGATAGGTCGGACTCGGGTGGAATGAGAAGAAAACCTATTTCCTGTAATAGCATTTGATCCAGACTCCATGTAAGGGGTTCTACGGAATTTATCAGAGCCATTTTCAAGAGAATAATTTGCTGACAACCTTGAAAGCAACCCCGGGTAGTTGGCAGTTGTAGTTGCTTCGGGTTGAAAATCTGTTGGTAGTCTGAAAAAGCCAGGGCACCCAGGTGGTATATCTAATCTGTCCTCAATTCTAGTTGTAGGAATAGAATGTCCTACAGTCTCCGCAGAAGATTTGTAGTCGTTGATCTGTTGGCTAAGTGAAAACTTAGCTTGTTCAAGTGCACCCAGGATAGAACCTATATTATTTGAAGCGTTGTGAGAAACCAAGGCTTGTTCATAAGATCCGTCTAAAGCTTGTCCTGCTTGCGAACTACTACCTTCGGAAGATGGAATAGTATTTTCCGAAGGGTGCATAGGGGAGCCATTCACAGACATAGACTGATGGTGACTATAAGCAGGTACCGGGCCATGATTTTCTGGACAACTCCCATTAGACTTTGAGAATGCAAATTCTGATGCTGACTCTGAGGTAATATCTTTGCTGCAATTCTGATCCTTTCGGCGTCCAGTATCGATATGTGAAGTGGATGGAACATTGTCTGTAACTCCGTTCATGGAGCGAATATCTGCTTCCCGGAATTGGTTTGCATGATTTTGCAAATTTATCATTTCAGCTGAGTATGATTGCTCAAATGCCTTCATGTCATCTCTTTCTTCAGTCGCGTCCGAGTAATTCCCAGGGTCACATGAATCCTGAGTAGTTTATGAAGGACAACTGAGATGAATTGTCTGCGGGACAACATCTAACAGATCTATGCATTATCTTCACCAGCAAATGATATATGAAGGTGTGTACTGGACTAAAGCAAAAGCAGCGAAACGCATCAAGAGCAAAAATAGAAGAAAAATTAACAGTACAAGTTAAGAAATATATGACACACCAACCAACTACACCTCAATCTCAAACTAGTCTAGGTGGCTATATGAATCTTCTGTTTTCCATTTAGAGGATCATCTTGGTTTGACAAACAACAACAACAACAACAACAACTATCCAGTATAGTCCCACAAAGTGGGGTCTGGGGAGGGTAATATGTAGACGGGCCTTACCGCTACCCGAAAGGGCAGAGAGGCTGTCTCCAATCGACCCTCGGCCATCTTGGTTTGACAAACTTAACTCTAAAAACCAGAATCTAGCACTAGACTAAAATCCAATTAGGAATAGAATTAGATGATATGAAAAATAGCTATTACGTGAATAAATTATCAGGAGTTCCGTCAAACATTGACGGCTATGCTCTTGTGTATATTAGTCTAACAATGACCTCGGACATCAGCTTCTATGCACAGGTTGGTCAACAGATGAACAGTATAAATTACCAGAGGAAAAATTCATAAATATACCTGCGCATAGCTGTTATTCTCTCTGTACTTTTCTTCCCATTCTCTTTGGGCTTTTTCCTCAGCTTCATATTGCCCTATAAGTTCTGCCTTATGTTGTAGAGCTCTTTCCATGTTTTCATCATTCTCGTCTGCTTTCCTTTGATTTTCTGACATCTCTGAAGCATGAAAGTGAAGTTGACTTTTCGCATCATTATCGCCAGCACTGTCCATTAACGATTGAGTCCCATTGTTAGCAGAAGAAGGAAGAATCTCGGAGGAACATCCACCAGAAGTATTTTGTAATTCATAAGTGGCTGATCTGGTCCACAAAATAAATGATGTTAAAGGGAACGATGATAAAAAAAGAGGAACTCTAATTGCACCGGGGGATATGCATTGATGCTTGTAAAATATGTATCAGGAATTTACCTAGCATAATCATAACTCAAACTTATTAAAGAACTTACCTGGTGTTACTGCGCCTTATCCGTCGGCATGATTTTCCAGAACGTCTTGGCGAAGAAGATCCAGTTGATGCGAAACTACTAGACCTCCTCCAGGAAGAATCACTGTATTTCTTCCTGTCGAAAGACTGCAAAGAATGATTATTACCACTTTTCCACGACAAACTCCTACCAGTTGATGGAGAAGATACAATCTCGGAGCTTGAGAATGTTTCTGCATCATTTTCTTTCTCTTTCACATTTGATGAAGTTGGCTTTCGCTCGTCTCTATTGTCAGCGGACTCAGCAAATTTAGAATCAGAGAATATCGCTTCCTGATCAGAGCCGGAATCAAACTCCTCCGAAGCATCAGATCTTCCATTGTTCTCTAAGATGGATAGAACGGCTGCTGTGGCCTTCTCAGCCTTCTTTCTTTGAAGCGACACAATCTTGAGCTGCTCTTCCAGTTCCAAGACCTATAACACATTAATTAAAAAGCATTCACCTTTTCCACTCCAATTGCAGAAAATCTTTGATAAAATAGACTAAGCTCATGGTGGTCTGAGGAAGAAGAAATGATTCAAAATTTTGGTGCTTATGCGCCTGTTTGCTTATACAATTATAAGCTAAAGACTAACCCTCTCTGATAGTTTTTCAGCTCTCTGCCTTGCTGTTTGTGAGACAGACCTTTCAGCCAATAATCGTGCCCGGAGAAATTCAATTGTCATACTAGAATCTTCTATGCCAAGGATCTTCCTGATTAAGAAAATTATAAAATAGTAAGCTCCATTTGAAATAACATCCAACTCACTGAGGTCAAAATGGCATAAATCCATCCCACTGCCTATGACTTTCACAAATGCTTAGGGACTGAACATGCAAGAGGATGTTGCAGAAAAAGTCTTAACTCGCAAAGTACTAAAGTTTCAATCTTTACAAGCAGTGACTTGAGCAATGCCCCCTAGTGAACAACATATATTGAATTCAATTCTTACTCTATAGATAAATAAACAAATAAAATCTAAAGAGATCGAATTCTTCGGTGAATCTTGTTATCGATTGTCCGTGTTCAAAGCAACGAGAAACTGGAAACCAGTAAGAAGAAGAGACACAAAAAAAAAAAAAAAAAATCACAGAAATGAAGAAATCCGAGACCACAGAATTCACTGTGTGTCCTTAAGGAATTTAACCCCCTCACTGTACCCGAGGTTGTGGATTATTTCCTCCCAGGATATAACGGATATACCTGTCGTAGGAGTGGCGGTACCTCAAACGCCTACGACTTCGACGAACTCAAATTCGGGAACGAAATCACACTATGACTCGATATGTTTCAGTTTGCAGAAAAGAATGCAGAATTTTTAATGCACGAATAATTTTTTTTTTCCAGTACTCGAAAATGAAGCATTGCCTCAGTTTATATAGCCTCGAATTGTGACTGTTCGGAAAGGCTTGGTGTCTGTTCGGGAAAGGCCATGCCTTTTTCTGAAAGATAAGAACGTTGGGAAGTTTACAGTTAACAAATTAATATTTTTCCCGCGGGAATTAAAAATAATTTCAGAAAATGAAGATTGAATTTTAAATAAATTTGGTCCAAAAAGATTATCAATCAATCAGATCATTTGACCAAATCCAAATCCAAATCCAAAGCCGAAGCCGAGCCGAGCGACGACGACGGCGCGAGGGGAGTCCCTCTTCTTAACCCTTTAAGAGCTAGAAGAAGTGCTTTCTAATATAAGCACATAACTTTCCCTTTCTACCACCAATGTGGTACAAAGCTCCTTTTCAAAGGAACTTTGCTTTGAAACTTCATTTTCCTTCTATTGTCTTCTTCCCTCCATTTCTCATTCACACCAACTTAGCTAGCTTTAATCATTAACTAGCTTTAACAATCCCCCACATGAATGGGGAATGGCTATATGATGAAAAACATACATGACAAAAAAAAAAACTGTGTGATTCGTAAGCAAGGATTAATTGCATCTGGATAAGTAGATTTCTCTTTGAACTTTCCGTAGTGAGCATATGTCGGATATACTCGGTCAATCGGTAGATTTGATATCTTTGAACCGTCGAGCTTTGGTGTATACCTAGACAACCACATGTCACACAATTAACCCTTTAACCGTTTTTGGTTCTCATTGTTTTGTTCGTTTCAGCCATGAACACTTCCTGGTTCATAAGTGCGTAGAGAGCTGGCCTTACAGAGTTCTCCTTGAAGCGGCTTACACTTCACACTTACATAGGTGATTCCTAAATGTGTCATCCCGTAGATACACTATTTGATATACCCCGTATCAAACTTAGAAACCATTAAAAAGCCTTAATGCTTTATCCTGGTACTGAACATTGTCTCATCACGAGAATGGACCAAAAAGTTATTGTGACAATGTTGAACCGTCATCAATGACTTTGTTTGATCTCTTTGAACCTAGATCTTGGGATCTCATGTCTTCTAGGTAGAGTTACCGCCACGATGACTTGTCCTCGGCCATAGTCCCATTCCCCTCGATGATCTTTCAACCACTTCTCTAGTTAGGCCTTTAGTTAGTGGATCCGACACATTATCTCTTGACTTAACATAGTCAATTGTGATAATTCCACTAGAGAGTAGTTGTCTAACGGTATTATGTCTTCGTCGTATGTGACGAGACTTTCCGTTGTACATAACGCTCCCGGCTCTTCCTATTGCCGCTTGGCTATCGCAATGTATGCATATAGGAGCCAACGGTTTGGGCCAAAATGGAATATCTTCTAAGAAATTCCGGAGCCATTCAGCTTCTTCACCGGCTTTGTCTAGAGCTATGAACTCAGATTCCATTGTAGAGCGGGCGATACATGTCTGTTTGGATGACTTCCAAGACACTGCTCCTCCACCTATAGTAAAAACGTATCCACTTGTGGATTTAGTTTCAGTTGAACCGGTGATCCAATTTGCATCACTGTATCCTTCAATAACTGCAGGATACCTGTTATAATGCAAAACAAAGTTTTGAGTATGTTTCAAATACCCCAAAACTCGTTTCATTGCCAGCCAATGATTTTGGTCGGGATTACTCGTGTAGCGACTTAGTTTACTTATAGCACACGCAATATCAGGTCGCGTACAGTTCATAATATACATCAAACTTCCCAACACTTTGGCATAATCCAATTGAGAATGACTTTCACCTTTATTCTTTGCAAGAGCAAGGTTCATATCAATTGGCGTCTTTGCAACTTTAAAGTCCAAATACTTGAACTTTTCAAGTACTTTTTCAATATAATGAGATTGATACAATGCTAGACCTTGAGGAGTCTTATGGATTTTAATTCCCAGAATTAAATCGGCAACTCCTAAGTCTTTCATATCAAACTTACTAGCAAGCATGCGCTTAGTAGCATTTATGTTAGCAATGTTGTTACTCATTATTAACATATCATCCACGTATAAACAAACAATGACAACGTGGTTCGGAGTGTTCTTAATGTAGACACATTTATCACATTCATTTATCTTGAATCCATTTGACAGCATCGTATGGTCAAATTTTGCATGCCACTGTTTTGGTGCTTGTTTTAGTCCATAAAGAGACTTAACAAGTCTACATACCTTCTTCTCTTTCCCTGGAACTACAAACCCTTCGGGTTGTTCCATGTAAATTTCTTCCTCCAACTCTCCATTTAAGAAGGCTGTTTTCACATCCATTTGATGGATTTCAAGACCGTACACGGCGGCTAATGCTACTAACACCCGAATAGATGTAATCCTCGTTACCGGCGAGTATGTATCAAAGTAATCAAGACCTTCTCGTTGTCTAAACCCTTTAACAACTAGTCTTGCCTTATATTTTTCAATAGTGCCATCAGCTTTCATTTTCCGCTTGAAAATCCATTTGGAACCTAAAGGTTTATTCCCTGGAGGAAGATCAACCAATTCCCAAGTATGGTTGTTCAATATGGATTCTATCTCACTATTGATTGCCTCTTTCCAAAATTGAGCTTCCGATGAAGACGTAGCTTCGTTGAACGTTCGAGGCTCATTTTCCAACAAAAATGTTAAAAATTCTGGTCCAAAGGAAGTAGTCGTCCTTTGACGTTTGCTACGTCTTGGATTTTCCTCATCAGGAATGTTTTCCTTTATTTCTTCCCGAGGTCGTTTAGATTCTTTGCTAGACGACGCACATTCCTTTTTATACGGATATATGGTTTCAAAGAAGTTAGCATTATCTGATTCAATTACCGTATTCACCTGAATGTCGGGATTTTCTGATTTGTGAACCAGAAATCTATATGCCTTACTATTTGTGGCATATCCTATGAAAACACAATCAACGGTTTTAGGTCCTATTTTTACCCTTTTGGGTTTAGGAACTTGCACCTTGGCCAAACACCCCCACACTTTGAAGTATTCCAAATTGGGCTTCCTTCCTTTCCACTTTTCGTATGGAATAGATTTTGTTTTGCTATGGGGCACTCGATTGAGTATTCGGCTAGCTGTTAGAATGGCTTCCCCCCACAAGTTCTGGGGTAAACCAGAACTTATTAACAGGGCATTCATCATTTCTTTCAGTGTTCTATTTTTTCTTTCCGCAATTCCGTTTGATTGTGGCGAGTAAGGAGCAGTTGTTTGATGAATAATGCCATATTCCAAACATATTTGTTCAAAAGGAGATTCATATTCACCGCCCCTATCACTCCTTATCATTTTAATCTTTTTGTTAAGTTGAGTCTCAACTTCAGTTTTGTATTGCCTGAACGCTTCAATTGCTTCATCTTTACTATTAAGTAAATAAACGTAGCAATACCGCGTACTATCGTCAATAAAAGTTATGAAATACTTCTTTCCACCGCGAGATGGAATTGACTTCATGTCACAAATATCTGTATGGATTAAGTCTAAAGGACTTGAATTCCTTTCAACTGACTTATAAGGATGTTTAGCATACTTAGATTCAACACAGATTTGACATTTTGATTGATTGCATTCAAACTTAGGCAATACTTCCAAACTAATCATTTTTCGCAAGGTTCTATAATTGACATGTCCTAAACGTGAATGCCATAAATCATTTGACTCAAGCAAGTAAAACGAAGAAGAAACTTTATTATTATTAGCAACAACCATTACATTCAGTTTGAAAAGGCCCTCTGTGAGGTAGCCTTTTCCTATGTACATTTCGTTCTTACTTATTACAACCTTGTCAGAAACATAAACACATTTAAAACCATTCTTCACTAGAAGTCCGGTAGATACAAGATTTTTCCTAATTTCAGGAACATGACAGACGTTGTTGAGAGTCACCACCTTGCCAGAGGTCATCTTCAGCAGTATCTTTCCATAACCTTCAATCTTGGCCATTGCAGAATTTCCCATATATATTGTTTCGTCGGGCCCGGCGGGAGCATATGAAGCAAAGGCTTCTCTAACAGCACAAATGTGGCGAGTGGCGCCAGAGTCAATCCACCACTCTTTCGGACTTCCCACTAGGTTGCACTCGGACAACATAGCGCACAAGTCATCAACCTCCTCATTTGTTTCAACCATATTAGCCTGACCCTTCTTCTTTTCCTTTTTCGGAGCACGACAGTCTGCAGCTTTGTGTCCGATTTTTCCACAATTATGGCAGTTTCCCTTGAATTTCTTCTTGTTGGGATAGTTCCTTGGTCCCGATGCCTTTTTCCTCTTTTTCATATTAGTTGGGGCAGTTTCAACTATATGTGCTCCCCCTATGGTTGATCTCCCATTTGCCTTTTTCTCCGCTGCCTTGTTATCTTCCTCGATTCTCAACCGGACGATGAGATCTTCCAATGTCATCTCCTTTCGCTTATGTTTCAAGTAATTTTTGAAGTCCTTCCATGAAGGAGGCAACTTCTCTATCACTGCCGCAACTTGAAACGTCCCACTAATCACCAAACCTACAACAAACAACATGTAAGTGACGGGGCACTAAATACTTTTGACAAAGGCATTAATTAAATTTATACCTTCAGCGAGTAGATCATGGATGATAACCTGCAACTCTTGAACTTGAGTGACAACAGACTTGCCATCTACCATTTTGTAGTCCAAAAACTTGGCAGCGATAAACTTCTTTAAGCCAGCATCTTCTGTTTTATATTTCTTTTCCAACGCATCCCATAGTTCTTTTGATGTTCCCACATTACTATAGACGTTGTAAAGATCATCCTCCAGTCCGCTAAGAATGTAATTCTTGCACAAAAAATCTGAGTGCTTCCACGCCTCAATTACAACAAATCGTTCATTTTCAGGTGTTGATTCCGGCGGAACCGGAATATCCTCCTTAATAAACTTTTGAAGGCTTAAAGTAGTTAGATAGAAGAACATCTTTTGTTGCCATCGTTTGAAATCAATCCCGGTGAATTTTCCGGGCTTCTTTGCCGGAGCCGGTGCTGGTGCAGTACGACTGCCGGAGCCGGGCTTCTTCGGTGAATCTTGTTATCGATTGTCCGTGTTCAAAGCAACGAGAAACTGGAAACCAGTAAGAAGAAGAGACACAAAAAAAAAAAAAAAAATCACAGAAATGAAGAAATCCGAGACCACAGAATTCACTGTGTGTCCTTAAGGAATTTAACCCCCTCACTGTACCCGAGGTTGTGGATTATTTCCTCCCAGGATATAACGGATATACCTGTCGTAGGAGTGGCGGTACCTCAAACGCCTACGACTTCGACGAACTCAAATTCGGGAACGAAATCACACTATGACTCGATATGTTTCAGTTTGCAGAAAAGAATGCAGAATTTTTAATGCACGAATAATTTTTTTTTTCCAGTACTCGAAAATGAAGCATTGCCTCAGTTTATATAGCCTCGAATTGTGACTGTTCGGAAAGGCTTGGTGCCTGTTCGGGAAAGGCCATGCCTTTTTCTGAAAGATAAGAACGTTGGGAAGTTTACAGTTAACAAATTAATATTTTTTTCCTGCGGGAATTAAATTAAATAAATTTGGTCCAAAAAGATTATCAATCAATGAGATCATTTGACCAAAGCCAAAGCCAAAGCCAAATCCGAATCCGAAGCCGAAGCCGAATCCGAAGCCGAAGCCGAAGCCGAAGCCGAAGCCGAAGCCAAATCCAAAGCCGAAGCCGAGCCGAGCCGAGCGACGACGGCGCGAGGGGAGTCCCTCTTCTTAACCCTTTAAGAGCTAGAAGAAGTGCTTTCTAATATAAGCACATAACTTTCCCTTTCTACCACCAATGTGGTACAAAGCTCCTTTTCAAAGGAACTTTGCTTTGAAACTTCATTTTCCTTCTATTGTCTTCTTCCCTCCATTTCTCATTCACACCAACTTAGCTAGCTTTAATCATTAACTAGCTTTAACAAATCTTTCAACTAAATCTATCATTACTACCCAAGATTTCTTCTTTCTTTACCTAGAATTGACCAGAGGGAAAATAAGAAATATAACAAGTACCATGGGCGGAGCTAGAGGGGAGCAAGGGGGTCCGAACAATCTTTGACGAAAATTTACACCGTAGATACAAGGTCAAAATTATTTTTTATGTATATACATATATATATTAGATGTTAAATCTCCTAAACTTCTCCATGTGTCGGCTACTTTATATTTTGAATCTCCTTAGTAAAAACACTGGCTCGCTACTAATAACAACCACATCTCTCATATCCCAATCCCCATTTCCTTAACCGATAGCAGTGCTAGTGAGAGGTAGCAAGTACCCTACAGAATAGGGGAGTGTGCGCCAGCTGGCCCGAACACCAACGTCATTAAATAAAAAGGAAAAAATATCCTAATCCCCATCTCCATCTAAATCTTAATGAAAGAAAACATTTTTACTTCTTCTATCTACTTTTGTTCCACTAGCAGAGTAAAGAAACAATTTTTATTGGAATTTGCTGTAAAGAGCTGTTTAAAAGCAATCAAGATTAAACCCCAGATAGGAAATAAGCCTAAATCTAACCATTTCATATATCTACATATAAAGAAATGTGTGTACAAGTATATAGCAAGATAAGTACCTCTGATCTTGATCTTCTTTCCCATGATTTGTCATCTTGTAAAAGAAGCTCAAATTTCAGCTCCTAAAATGGCACTCAAAATTATTTAAATACCCCCAGTAAAAGAATCAAAGAACGCAGTCAAGTTAGAAAAAAGTTGAAAAGAATGATGAGAGTTGACATAGTAAGACAAATAAAGATTTGAAATTTTCTTCACCTTGACTTGAGTTTGAGATCCTAAAAAGGGAAAGGGAATACTAGTAGTTGAATTCATGGTGGACTTATTCAGTTTATGAGTTTCTGGGAAGGGGTAGCTTTGGAAATGAAGAAAGCAAGTTGTATATTTCACCACAATTTACTAATTACAATTCGTGTCCGATAGAGACCAGACCAAGGTTTCCTTTTTACTTTTCTATGTCCTTGTTTAACCTACTTTTTACACAGACTGTGATAAATACGTGAGTTTTTGAGATACAACTGACTTGAACCTTTACTCCCGGTTACTCTGATTGATTTTTGGTTTTTTCCTTAGTAATTCACTATATATAATTTTTTCAGATATTAAAAATAAATTATTTTTTTTAAAAAGTTATCTTTGGAATAAAGAGCTAAGAAGTATTTATTGTATTTTTAATGAAAAATTAAGGTTAATATAGTCAATTTTATTATTACTAATACTAAAAGGTGAATTTCGATGGCTTGAGCTCTTCCGGTGCACGTTAAGCAAGGCACCTAACGTACGCTTAAGACAATGGCTAGACGGAGATCTCAACCAATTGCACCACCTACGATATCAGAAGAGGATGACGGAGGACGACTGCTAAAATTGGAAACAGGAGTGCCACAACTAATAGGTCAAATGCAACTAGTTCATTGGATAACTGGAATGGGAAGTGCTCCAACAGTCGTGCAAGCTTCGAAATGCAACAAATATGAGAAGCCAATGGAGGTAGATCTTAACAATGCGGCGAGGAAGTTGAATTTCTCAGTAAATCGAGCAGATCCAACTCAAATGAAACCGACCTTAGCTGATGAGGTCAAATAAAAGAGAGCTTTACAACAGGGAATGAAATTGGACTATTATGCACCAGTAATGAAGGAAGGGACGAGGATCGTAAGGTTGAATAGAGCGGAAGTTGTAGAGCAAACACAAAAATAGAAGGAGACGGTTATTGGTTATGTATTGGGTGGAAATCCTTCTTTCAAAGAGATGTTAAAGTTTGTGTATGGAGTGTGGAATTTCATTAAAACACCTCAGGTGTTTCTGCATGATAATGGCTATTTCATGTTTAGCTTTAATTCTGAGGATGATAAGAATAGCCTCATTCAGCAAGGGCCTTACACATTCCATAATCGACCTTTGATTATGAAGCAATGGGAGCCGGATTTTCATATGAATAAGGAATTGACTAGAAAAATACCTATTTGGGTGATTTCCCCAGGATTGCCTACACAATACTGAACTCAGGAAAATTTTGGGAGAATAGCCATCTATCTAGGGAGACCTATATGCTCAGATAGACTGACAACTGAAGGGGAGAGAATATCCTATGCACGCATGCTGATGGAGATGGATGTCTCACAAGAACTTCCAGATGACATGCTAATTGAAGAAGAAGGAGGACAATATAGAGTACAAACACTGGAGTATGAATGGAAGCTTGTATTCTGTGAAAAATGCAACCAAATAGGTACTCATGAAAAGAATTGTGAGAAAGCAGTGAAGAAGAAGGCTAGTGAGGTACAACAAGCAGGAAACATAAACAACAAATAGGTAGAAACTAGATAAAAAATAGTGGAGGGAAAAAACTATTACTAAAGAAGTAATAGAGAAGAAGGGACAAAGTAATGTACAAGAGGAAAACTAGCCGAGTGAGAAACAAGGAATGCAAAAAGAGCAGAAAATGATAACAACGCCATGAGAACATGGCAAAGGGGAACCTGAGCAAGAAATGGATATGCAGACATTTAAGATAGCCATAGGGAAATAAAAGATGAAGGATAAGACCAATTCACATCAAAAGGGAGCATTACTAGAGAAAGAGATTATGAACATGCTGAACAAAAATAGGTACAGTCCATTGGTGATACAAAATGATAACAATACTAAAAGAAGGACTGAAGGGATTAGCCTCAATGAGGAAAATCCTCCATGATCCTTAGCTCATGGAATATAAGAGGGCTTAACAAGCTCTTTAAGCAAAAAGAACTCAAGGCCTTTTTGCTTAACCAAAAAATTACTTTACTAGGTTGTCTTGAGACAAGAATAAAACCTAGAAGTGGAATAAAATTAAAAAGAAGTTAACAAGAAATGGAAGATATACTCAGATGAAGTTGTGGCAAATAATAAAAGGATATGGATATTCTGGAAAGACAGTTTGGTGCAGGTCTAAATGATTGGGAATGCATCTCAATTAGTGCATTGTAAGGTAAAAGACAAAGGATCAAGTTTCTCAAGCTGTATTACATTTGTATATAGGATGAACAAACTGAATGAAAGAAGAATTTATCGGAGCAACTAAGGCAGATTAGTAAAAGAATACAAGAGGCTTGGCTGGTTATTGGAGATTCAATAATGCGTTGTTTGTTAATGATAGGCTCAATAGGCAACCAGTACATCATGGAGAAATAACAAATTTTTAGGAGTGTATAAAAGATATTAGGCTGGGGAAATTAAACATAAAAGGGTGTGAATGGTCATGGTGCAATAAAAGATATGCTAAGGATAAAATTTATAGTAATATAGATGGGGCATTTGGAAATGCTTCTTGGCTAACTCATTATAGTATTCTAGAAGCAATTTTTTAATTTCCGGGTGTCTCGGATCATTCCCCCATCATTATAAATACTGAGGTAATGAGAAATCATTTAAAACCATTCAGATTATGTACTGTGCTTCTGAAGCAGAAAAAGTTTAAGGAAGTTGTTCAAGAGATATGGAGGTAAACGATTGAAGTGTGTATTATGTTCTCAGTATGGAAGAAGTTGCACAAGATAAAGGAGAGAACAAAGACAATGAATAAAGAACTGAACTCACTGGAGAAGACAATAGGAAAGGCTAGAGACCAATTGAAAAGAGTCCAAGGAGAAATGAAGATCCATTCAACAGTTAGCTAATAGGCACAGAAAAGAAGTTTTTGATATACATTGAAAAGTGGGAAGATATAAATGAACATGTACTAAGGCAAAGATCTAGAGCAATATGGATTCAGGCAAGAAATCAAAATTTAAAGTTCTTTCATGCTCACTTGAAGTCCAGGCAATCAAGAAACAGGATATCAGTAATATTTGATGAGCAAATAAATAAGATGACAAATACTACTAAGTTAGAACATGAATTTAGAGGATTCTTTCAGTCTCTGTTGGGTACATCAGCTAGAGAACTGCCTTGTATTGATATAGAAGTTGCAATGGATGGGTCATGTCTTAGCAAAGAGAAACAACAACTTTTTTAGTGTCAAAGTAACAGAAGATAAAATTGATGAAGTAGTGAGAGAATTACCAGATGATAAGGCACCGGGAATTGATGGATTCCCTGCTGAATTTTTCAAAACTTATTGGAGTGTAATTGGAGATGAAACCAGGAAGGCAATTAATGAATTCTTCATGAGAGATAAAATGTTGAAGAGTATAAACTATACTATTGTGAACTTAGTGCCAAATGTTACAAGACCAAAATTTGTCAAAGAATTTAGACCAATAGCATGTTGTACGACCCTCTACAAGATAATAGCAAAGATCATCATAACTAGATTAAAGCTGGTAGTATATTCTATTGTGGTGCCTGCTCAGTCTGCATTCATAGAGGGAAGGAACATTTTAGACAATGTAATTATAGTACATGAATTGATGAAAGGTTACAATCAAAAAGGGGTGCCTCCTAGGTGTTGTGATAAAGTTGATATAAGAAAAGCATATGAATCAGTAGAATGGCCTTTTTTGAAAATGATTCTAATGGAATTTGGACTGCCTGTGAGATTTGTAAATCTGATAATGGAATGTATGATGAAAATTAGCTACTCTTTATTGTTAAATAGGGGTTTAATAGAAAATTTCCAAGCCAAAAAGGGACTAAAATAAGGAGACCTATGTTTCCTTACTTGTTTGTACTAGTGATGGAATATCTAAACAGATCCTTGAAGAAGCTGAATCAAAATCTAGATTCAACCATCACCCAAAATGTTCTAAAATAATATAACACATATTTGTTTTGCAGATGATTTGATCCTTTGTAGTAGAACAGACATGATTTTAATTCAGCTAATGCTAGGGAGGTTCAATCAATTCTCTGAGGTGTCAGGATTGAAGGCAAACATGGATAAAAGTGCTATTTAGTATAGCTGGAGTGTCAAAGGAGTTTACAAACCAGATACTAGAGGAGATGCAGTTCACATTAGGAGAGGTTCCATTCAAGTATCTAGGTGGGTCACTATCTTCAAGAAAACTGTTTACACAACAATGGATATCTCTGGTTGAGAAGATAACTGCAAGAATAAAATACTGAAAAATTAAGTTTTTGTCATATAGTGAAAGGTTGCAGCTTCTAAAGAGTGTGGTTTTTGAGATGCAAATATAATAGGCACATGTGTTTCTACTTCCTAAGAAGATCATCAAGCTGTTAGTTGTAGTCTGCAGAACTTTCTTGTAGACTGGAAGTACTGAGCCTTCTAGGAGATCATTGGTTGCCTAGGATACTATATGCAGACCAAGATCAACAAGTGGGTTAAATATATTAGATCTCTATTACTGGAATAAGGCTGCCCTATGCAAGTTATTATGGGCCATAACCGAGAGGAAGGAGACCTTGTGGATTCAATGGATTAACAGTTTCTACATTAAAGACATGTGTATTGAAAACATGGGTACTCTAAAGTAAGCAAGCTGGATAATCAAGAAGATTTTTGATGCAAGAGACTAGTTCATTCATAATTGTCCAAATGACACACTGAATTCTTATTGTAAGAGAGGTAAGTTCTGTATCAAAAACATTTAGAAGGCTTTAAGACCTCATTACCAGAAGTGTAACTGGAAGAGCTTAGTGACCACCTCAAAAGCAATTTCAAGACATCAATTCATTCTTTTGTTGGCACTACACAGAAGATTGGCTACTGTTGAAAGACTACAAAAATGGGGTATAACACTTAACAAAGATTGTGTACTATACAGCATGAGCATTGAGGAAATATTTGAACATTTACTATTCGAGTGTGCATACTCCGGAAATATGTGGAAGGGAATGTTGAACTGCATAGAAATACAACATCAGATAGGAAGATGGGATGAGGAAATAGAATGGATAATAAAGGCGGCGGTGAATAGAACAAATGGGTGAAATATAGTGTTTCTATTTACAGCAGTGGTATATCAGATATGGAAGAAAAAGAATAATAGAAGATTTCAAGGAATTGAGATAACATATAACAAAAGGATAAAAGAGATTGTCCTAATGTTGCATATTCGAGGACAACAAGTAGATAAATGGAGAAAAGAGTTAGAAAAATTGAATAGTTATCCTAGCTAGATAGAAATAGTAGCTAGATATTGATAACAGAATGTTAGTATGATGTTTTTTTTCCTCAATAGATTACAAAGGATGTATAGGAGCTAGCTCAAGAGTTCAAAAGAGCTAGGGGAATGTAAATATTCTACTTGGTTAAATAAAGTTTTTGATTTTAACCAAAAAAAGAAGGTGAATTTCTTAATAAGTGTACAAACAGCTAAAAAATCAATTAAATTGAATCGAAGGAATTACATTTCTACGGTGCCTATATACTAACATAATAGTAATTGAATTATTTTTATTTTGTCCGTTTACAAATATTATCGAAATGCGCAAACATATTAAGGATAAATTGAGCGATTTTTTCATTCATTTGACTTTTGTCTAATAGTATATTAGTCCTTTTAGGAAAAGAAAAACATATTTTCGTTCATGATTCAATGGAGCTCTAACTAATAAAAATTTGATGAATACTTTTTTTGATTTTTTTCACAATATTTTTAATTATAGAATTGGTTGAGTCTCAAATTGGTGGGATTTGAATTTCTTCTTATAGCTAGCTTTTGAGTTGAGCTAGATCAAAGATCCATTTATCATGATATTAGACTTTAGCCTGTTTGTCCAAGCTTCTTTTGAGGCAAAAGTACTTTTTGTTAGTTAAAAGTGCTTTTTTTTTTCTTTCTAAAATTAAGGTGTTTGGCCAAGCTTTTGAAAAGAAAAAAGTATATTTGGGGAGAAGCATCGCTTCTCTCCAAAAATACTTTTTTGAAAAGCACTTTTGAGAAAAATACACTTAGAAACAGTTTTTTAAAGCTTGGTCAAACACTAATTGCTGCTCAGAAGTGCTTTTCAAATTAATTAGCTAAACACAAACTGCTTCTTACCAACTTTTAGGAAAAAGCACTTCTCAAAATAAGCTAATTTTGCAGTTTGGCCAAACAGACTATTAGATTCATTCAAATTTATTATTATCAATGTTAGGCCTTTATTTATAGTATTCGCGCTCCACTATGCGGATCTGGACACGAGAAAATGTTGAGTTACATGAATAATTTGGACCTATTCCAATCAAGAAAGAAACAATGATATAGATGCAAATCAAAGAAAAAATATCCAAATAAACATTTGCGAGGTGGTTACAGAGGCATATTACTGATATACCAAATATATTATAGCGTGTTTGGTAAAGCTTCTAATATTATATTATTTTGAAAGTTTTTTTTTCGAAAGGTTTATCAAAAAAGTGATGTTCTTAAAAGTGATTTTTAAAAGAATACTTTTAC
The DNA here is from genome assembly GCA_034376525.1 of Nicotiana benthamiana. Lineage (NCBI taxonomy): Eukaryota > Viridiplantae > Streptophyta > Magnoliopsida > Solanales > Solanaceae > Nicotiana > Nicotiana benthamiana. The sequence continues at coordinate 78,804,102 of CM067334.1, read as the reverse complement.
TGAAAAGCAGTTTGTATTTGGCTAATCAATTAAAAATTATTTTTGAGTAACATTTAATATTTGACCAAGGTTCTAAAGTCAGTTCTTGAAAGTATTCTTTTTAAGTGTTTTTCACAAAAGGAGCATGAGTGCCCTCTTCAGTATTTTTTAGTTGGTCCTTATCAGCCTGCTGCATGAGGAACACGACTTTTAGGAGCTGGGGGGCTCTCTTCCCAATGCCCAACAATCCAAAATGGTGTCTATTTATGTGTGTTCTTATTCATTCATTGTAAAATATATTATCTCTCTATTATATAGAATTTGATGCTCAATTCCTTCGTTGTTTCTAATATCTAAAGCTTTATTTAATTTTTTTTCCAGACTGTGAAAATGATGCAAAGTCATGTATTTTGTCATTGTGAAGTTAAAGCTAAATTTTGCATCACTTGAAAGCTAACAAATCCATGAAGAAGGTTTTATGGGTGCTCAAATTATGATTGACACAATTCTTGTAATTATTTAGGTGGTTTGACCCACCTTTCCAGATCACTGTAAACAAGTGATTTCAGGGTTGTTATCCAGAATGAAAGAGAGATCGGCCATAACATAAGAAGATGATGAAGAACATTGTAACTTTAGTTGTTGTATTAGCACTAGTTATTGTAATTTCCTTCTTAGTATATTTTTTTCTTTTAGTGTAGTTAGCATTAATTAGTGTCTTCATAACCCTATGTACAATGATAATGACAAAATGTATGATGCAATTTTGTGGAATAAAAAGAAATGTTTTGACATAAACAAGCAAACATATATAAACAACGAAGTTGGATCAGCCTTCTTGATTGACAAAATTAGCTACTGAAAGTTATCTAGTAGCACAAGTAGTTTAAACATTGTGCCAAAATAAAATCCATAGTTAAACATCCATAGTTAACCTACAAATAAGCTCTGCAACTAACATATTTAAGCTATCACAAAACAAAACATTTAGCAGATGATTATGATTGATGTTTTTATACGAGTGGCTCAAGTTTGGATATGGAGACTCACTTGGCTGAGATGAAGAATGGACTTGAGGATGACTAAGGCTTGCTTGAGTTTGTCTTCTCCTCAACTGTTGTTGAAATTGCTTTTGTGTTATAGCATTTTTTCCTTTCCACCTTAGTCCGGGTGCACTGTATCCAAGATAAATATTGGTCTGCCCAGCATCCACTATTTTTGTAGGAGCAGAAAGCACCCTATCTCTTGATCCACACTGCATAGGAAGTTGAATTAGCACCTAAACTACTAATATTCAAATAAAACTCCAAATCCAAATCAGATACTCTTTCTATCATTGTTCCTAAATCACTAAACAAAATACCCGATACAGTAGTTTTCGGTATTCGTCAAAGTCCAGTAGCTATTGCCCCTCCTCAAACACTAGATAGAATATCCTCAGAAGTCCTTAATCTCATGCTTCAAGTATCCTGATATAATGTAAAGTACTATCTAATAGTCTAAAAATCATGATCCTAATACAACTTAACCAAAGTAAAAAATGAATACTTACAAATGCACTTGCAATAGCTGATGGTTTAGTATTTCTAGTAACAACATTTCTAGATCCACTTGCAACCTAAGATGATAGAATATTTCTGGTCCAAGAAGTTCCAGAATCATTTGCAGCAGCTGATGGTTGAGTAGCATTAACATTTCTGGTACTTGCAGTTCCAGATTCTAGTAATTATGAAATTTCCAAAAAATAAAATAAGCTATAGGAACAAACAAAATACAAGTCACAATAAAAAACAAAATGAATACATTATCTGATCGTTTACAAGGATAGGACACCCATTCTTGTTATGGCCTATTGTCTTACAATGAGAGCATGTTATTGATTTCTCTTTTCTTGATCTCTTACCAAACATCTTTTTAGGTTCATCTTGAGCTCTTTTGTTTACCGTGAAAATGGTAACAATAATTAAATTTGTAAATGGGACTCTAAAAAAATGTGATCTATTTTTATGCTAGTTGTTAGAGCAGTTGATGCTAGGCATATGAAGTTTAATGGTGAAATACAAGTTAAAACAGGGCAGTAATCAAACCGAGTGGCTTGCTACCCGGACTTTGAATGAATCGATGAAAGGCGATGAAAGGACTCGAGGTCGATACCCGGCTCGAGCTCAAGCTATCGTGGGTAACCGATAAGGGGATAACAGTTAGGATATAATTAAAGAGGGCCCTTTATGGCCAATATCAAACAATAAATGAAGAACATGTATGAAATCAATAAATGGAAAGAGTAGCATCGAGCAAGTAAGTTAGAGAGAAAAGAGAGAGAGATATTGATCTTGTGTAAAGTAGTGAGAGCAACACCCCTTACAAAGTGGTGAGGATTCTCTTTATATAGAAGGGAAATCCTGTTATAGTACAACATGCATTAATTATAAAAGCATGGAGATGGGACGGCTAGACGCGATGCCTCGGTACATGATCTGGGTAGCCTAGCTCTGTCAGACTTAGCCGTGTGTCTTGGGGAATCCCTCATTTTGATCTACCCTCGATCTTCATCTTCTTTGAGTCGGGCCCGACGAGCCTCGATTTAGGGTACTCGGTTGCAACTCCACGTCCTTGGACTCTCGAGGCATTTTTCTGAAGTGATTTGATAGTAAGAAATTAAGCCCTCGGATTCCGCATACAAATAGTCTCCGGTTTCTCAGAACAAAGCAATGGGAAACGAATCTGACTCTCGATTCCTCGATCTTCTCGTGGAGACATCATACTGATGACTCAACCTATGGTGCGAGTTTTTGAAATAACCGGTACATCCCATAGACTTGTGTTTTCAACATCATTCAATGCACTGTCAATTCTCGTTCTACAAGGTGAAAGTACCACCATCAATTCTGTTCTTCAAGAATGCAGTAATTGCGTCCACCGGTCAGTCTTCAAAAGGCCTTGATGACCGTGTCATTACCTCTTATAAATGGGGGCATTCTGGCATTGTTTTTATATCCGAGTGCCTTCATCTGCTTATTTTCCCTTTTCTCCTTATCATCTTCTTTTATTATTGATCACCATGCTCAAAGTCTACAGCCTCAAGGTCATTTGGCATCATTTCGATACGTCGTGTTGTGGCCTTTTTTCGTGAGCTCCTTTTTGCTAAGCACGACTATGTTGTCCTTACACTGCTGGGGTTGTTGTTACGTCTACTGCCGCTATCCCCATAGGCTTGAGATAACGACAGATGGGGAATCAACTCTCCCCTTTTTTAGATAGTCATTCGGACTATGCACCGCTGCTCACTCTCCTACCCTTGCCTGGTATAGCATTTCATCCCTTGGGCTTTTCCTTTCCCAAGGGATAAAATGATACCACCAGTTATTTAGGTTGGGCCCGCCGAATCTTCAATCTTTGGCTTCGGTGGGCTATGTCTCTTTTCTCTACCACCTTTGCATCCCCTCTTTTTCCTCTTCTTCATCTTTTCCCTCGGTGAGGGTTTCCCGCAGGATTAAGCTAGGAACCTAATGGAGATGGCAGTTGAAGGAGTTTCCTTCGCGGATGCGAGCTCAAGGGGGCAACGCTCGAGGATGCTGATACCGGAGATGGACCTTCGAGGATGGACTAGGCTCTTTGCTTCTCACCATATGTGTATACCCTTGTTTCTTTGATTCTGTATATGGACCCCTTATGGGATTTGTAACTGTATGTAAGGACCTCTCGAGGGCCGTTGTAGCTAATATTTATGAAATACGAAGACATCTTCTTTACTTATGCTTTTGATTTTTTCCATGTTCTTGCATATTCTTTTGCGTTCGGAGATTTTGAATGTATACCTCTGTTGACGGTCGTCAATATTTAATCTGGCCTTTGGTCGATAGAAATGGGTCAACAAAAATGGCTCCTATCCGAGTCCATCATTATTCCCGAGATCAAGCGTGAAGCGGTCCGATAAACTTGGATCATCGAGGCCATCGAACCTCGTAGAGATAGAGCACCAAAGTGAAAGTCGACTTCGGGGCTTGGAGCTTTTACTTTGAGTTTTGATATAGGTAACTTTCGATGCCCCTTTTTTTCTTGAAAACGGGTTTCGAAATCGGGTATACGACATTATGGAAGGAAAACTCTTGTTCCCTTGAAAGAATTGAGTTTTGGAATTTGGAGACTTGCCACATTTTATAGTTCGTTAGGACACTTTTAAAGAAAGAATTTGAGATGAAGAACCAGAGTTTGGGTAAGGGCTAGAATTATCTCGATGGGAAGGTGTTAGGCACCCCTCAAGATCCACTAGTGTGGTTCCCGACCATACTACAATTGTGACTTTTGAAGACAGATGAAGAAGCAAGTAGAGTTTTCATATAATCGTTGCAAACAAGTTCAAAAGTTTAAAAAGAAAAGAGATGGAAGTATTAGAAAAAGTTAGTTTGAAAGAAAACTTAGAAGCAACATAACAAATAAAAGGAAAAAGGGGTCCTAGGATTATACATAATATGGATCACTTCAATGCAATACCCAGCAATCACTCCTCAAAAGAGGGGTCACACGTGGTATTAGCGCATCAATCATCATCTCCATATTCTACCCTTCTCGCCCTTAAGGTTTTAAAGCGCAGATGGTCTTGTTTACTTATTGCATGCAAGTACTTGCCCAATCCTATCAGTCCGGGGTAGAACTTCTAATCCTAAAAGGGGAGAAACGGATGGGGGCCTTTATGGAGTTTAAAGGGAAAACAATGTACTAATTCGACATTCAAAACATGTATGCAAATAAGGGAGAGGCAGACAAGCATATGAGGCTCAAATAAAACCCCCTTAAATTAGATAAGTCATGTAGTTTAGCATGTCTTTGCAAATACTGATTTGCTCTTAACTTAGATTAACGCGATGAGCGGACTGGTTCAACACATATCTTTAGAGAGGAAGTCCGTATTAGGCCTATTCGGATGCAGTTGTTAGAGATTAAGGCACTTAATTAACACGAGTAAGACTACTTATTCCTTTGAAAATAGATAGAAGAAAAAGGTAGGCTGCAGACTTAAGAAAATGGTTTTGAATAGTTTCCAGAAAGATAGACTATCCAATTGCAGATAAAAAAAGTGGTTTTAAAACGAGTTTCAAAAGAAGCATATTGTTTAAAGAAAAACTAATTTGAATAGCAGAACTGATTTAAAGATGCAAAAGTGAGATGTAGCTGAGTTTGAAAACGTTTGTCAAACTACAAGAAAGGTAGTAATTTTCAGGAAAAAAAAATGCAATGATTTGAGAACATTTATCAAAAAGGAACATGTTTTGAAAAAGAGATGTACTGATCTAGACGTGAGAGGTAGTTTTAATAGTACAAAAAACCGTTTTTGTTTTAGTCAATTATTCAATAAAGTCGTTACTTCTTTTAGATGAGTGATGCAAGTTTGATTTAAAGCTCCTATAGGCATGATCTCTAAGAGTCATTGATTTTAACCCCTTTTTAGACGTTAACAGACTTGTAAACAGATGCTGAATTTTTTTTTTCAGTAATAAATTTTCTATTGATACTCAGAAAACTTTACAAGATTAAGCTCTAGTAGTAGATTTGACATACTACTACTCCTTTACATCACAATTGGCCTCCACTAAGTACCTACCTATTCTTTCACTAATTACAAACTTAGTATATTAGAACTCTATTACAATCTACATCTATGGAAATCTGTTAAGTTGTCGTAAATCATCTTTCCATCTGCTACAGTTCTTGCCTCAAATCTAAATGTGTAGAACAATCTCCCTGCATAACTGGTTCTCTTCATACTTTTTTTGTCAAATCTGATGTTGTTCCTCTCCCTCCGATTAGTGCAATGATACTGGCAAATACACAGGCAGTTATAGCATTAATTCCCACTCTACTTTTTTGCTTTCCTACAGATCCACTTCATTTCATTTTCCCAGTCCCCAACATTCATCTTATTCCCCAGCCATAAACAAAGTCTAGACCACAAACTTTTTGTGATTGAACATTCAAAAAATAAGTGGTTAAAAGAATCTAGACTTTGTCCACAGAAAGCACTGTTAGGATTTATGCCCGTCACTAGAGGGGGGGTGAATAGTGCGGCACGAGAATATTGATAAATATTGCGGAATTAAAATTGCAGGAGTAAAGTAAATGCGGTAATTAAAAGATTAAGGAAAGGACACACCGAATTTATACTGGTTCACCACAACGTGTGGTTAGTCCAGTCCCCGAGAGACTCTCTCGAGTTTCCACTAACTCCGTTAAGCTTACGGGTGCCTAACAAACCGTTACACTTGCTCGTAGATGTACACTCTACAAGACTTCAACTTGCTCGAGGATACCGCACCTCAGGACTTCACCTTGCTCGTGGATACCGCACCACAAGACTTCACACACTAAGATTGAGGGTACTTAGCAAGCCCGACAATCAATGAGAAGATATGGTCTTCTCAAACACCTTTCTCTTTTACAACAAGAACTCTCTAAAAAGAGTAGATAAAGAGATACAAGATTAGCTCTATGAACAACTCAAAGTTGTCTCTCAAATGGCTCAACAAAAGCTCTAAAATGATGCCCAAATAATATCAATATGTATATGAACAATGAGAGGTGTTGTGTGTTTAAAATCAGCTCAAAAGACCTCTATTTATAGGTGTTAGAAGTTGTATGTCCGTTGCTTAATTGACAATCAATTATGCTAATTTTATGCAAGATAATCGATTATCCACTTTGCATAATCGATTATCTTCTCAACGTTCATAAAACGGAAAGTTGGGTAGGCAACGGATAGTGAAATAATAGATTATTCCAATCACATAATCGATTATGTTGCCTTGCGGAATTTCCAGCAAAGCTGGAATATACCAGAGTATACCAGAATCAAAGCTGGAGTATACCAGAATATACCAGAATCGAAAACTTACTTCAAAAACCATTTTGGTTAAAATGAAGACGTTAAAATCATTTTGTTTGAAGTATATTAAAATTTTTTATGATATATATGATTTAATAAAATGATTTTATGCATATTAATGATGACCTATGTTGAGCCAAAAGACGAGATAACTTAAACGTTGCTCTTACATTGGTTCTACCTAGTGACCTATGCCTTGGGTCTTCGGTCTTGAACTTTTGAGCTCGTCTTGGCTTTTCCATGCAATCCATTCATCAATATGCTTCTCGGCATTCAATCTTGATTGTTTGCTAATGCATCTTCATTGTTTGTCATACAATAACATTGTTTAACAAGTTGACTTCATTGTTTGTCATTCATCAAAACCTATACCTGAAAATCATGCTAGTACAACCAAAGCGCACATATCATGGATAGAATGATTTTCTACAATTTTCACCTTTTTGATAATGACAAACAACAGGAGATATGCATATCGGATTCCCCCTAAATTCATGCTATATCTCAACATACAATTCATGCAAACTATTCCCCTTAATGATAATTCCCCCTCAAATAAGGCATACTATAACGTAGATTCATTCCCCCTTATTTGATGCATATCGCCTAATTTCTTCCCCCTTTTGGCATTAGCAAAAAGAAGAGTATACAAAGGCTACTTTTCCCTTTTGACACTTCCCCCTTTTGGGTATATCAATCGTTAGTGTCAAAAATAAAATAGGAAATACAATGAGGAATATACATTGACGATATTTAAAAAATCATACCAACATGAAATAATACCAAATGTTAGTAAAAACATAACAACCATAATAACGGTTATTTTTCGCAAATCATATTACTTAAGAACATATCAACAGTTAATTTTTAACAAACCAATAGTTGTATTAAAAACATGAATCATTTATTTTTCAAGAATATATCAACTGTTATTCAAACCAAAAAACTATTCATCAAAATATGAATCAATCATTATTTTTAACAGAAATAATTGATACCAATTGTTATTCAAGATAAAAGTTATCAAAACATGAATCAACAAAAATAATTAATATCAATTGTTAACAAAGATATATTAATTGTTAACACATATCAACTATTATGTTTTTATCAAAAATATGATAACTAACCGAAATTCCCCCTCGATGCAATAAGGTTTCGTGCTTGGTGCATCTACTACAATATTGTAGTCTTCAAGCACACCTGCAAACGTACCTAAAAATAGGTTTTCGGTACCCAGGCACTTTTGGGTCCTTGGGGGTTAGGCAAATAATAATCATAGTCAAAAGATAAATCTCTATGTTTTGCAAAACATACAGGTGCTATGTGTCCTACCCGGTTGCAATAATGACATATAACATTCGGGTTGTGCATATGTCTTGGTTGAGCCAAAAACGTTCTAGGTGATATAAAATCGTTATTCCTAGAAGCGTTGAAATTCCTAGAGTCATTTCTAGGTGGTCTAAAATTATTCATTCTAGACTCATTAACAAAATTCCTAGAGTTGTTTCTAGGTGGTCTAAAATGATTAATTTTAGACTCATTAGTGAAGTTCCTAGAATTATTTCTAGGTGGTCTAACTTCATTTCTATCATCCTTTCTAATATTCTTCTTAATTTCTTCAATTGTTTTAGGATCATCAACACTACGTTTTTTTAGTGTGTTCCTAAGTTCTACGTTCTCTATTTTCAAAGAACTACAAGAAGAACAATTGGAACTTTGATTAATTGAAGAGGCTTCATTCATCTCCTTAATTTTATTTCTAAGATCAATATTGTCATTTTCCAAAAATTTATTTTTCTCTTCTAAAACTTTAATTTTAGCCTTGGCCTCTTTGGAGATTTTTGAAGACTTTTTCAATTCATCATATAATTCTTGAAAAGCTTCTTGTAATTCTTCATAAAAGTAAGAGTTAGGAGTACTTACCTCTTCTTCCTCGTTGGCCATGAGGCATAGTGCGACAGTTTCATCGCCCGAGCTGTCCGAATCCCATGTCACACGCCTTTGGTGTTTGTTCTTCTTCTTGTCCTTGGATTTTGGACAATGTGATTTGGTGTGGCCAAGTTTTCCAAAATTTTGGCATGAAGGACTTGGTTCTTCCTTCTTTATTTCCTTTTTCATAAACTTATAAAACTTTTCGATCAAGGCATTGGAAATATTATCATCATCGCTATCCGAATCACTTACCTCTTCTCTTTTTGAGGATGAGGCTTTGAAGGCAATACCTGGACCTTTATTTCCAAGATAAGGATTAAGAATAGTGCTTTCATAAGTTTTGAGCTTACCTCTTAGTCCATCAATTGTGACGTCCGTGATTCCTATCGACTCTTGGATGGCATTGGCTTTGGATCGCCATTCGGGAATGAGACTCCGTAGGATTTTTCGAACTAGATCTTTGTTCGAGTATACTTTTCCGAGAGCATGGAGATCGTTGATGATCATTGAGAACCGTTCGAACATAATATCGATGCTTTCATTCTCCCTCATTCTAAAGAGTTCATATTCATGTGTTAGAAAATCAATTCTAGATTCTCGGACTTGAGGCGTACCTTCATAAGTGATCTCAAGTTTATCCCACATCTCCTTGGCGGTTGTGCAGCAAGAAATCTTCCGATAGTCATCCGGATTCACCGCACAATATAACAAATTGACGGCCTTTGCGTTATTTTCAACCTTCTTGATGTCCTCGGCATTATATTCATCTTCCTCCTTTGGAACCGTGGTTTCCCCAACTTTTTGTCGGCATTTGTTCACCGTTCGTGATGATTTGCCACAAGCGAAAGTTATTTGATTGGATGAAAATTCTCATCCGCTCTTTTCAATATGTGTAGTTTGTTCCATCAAATAGTGGAGGCCTAATGGTGGAGTGTCCTTCGCTCATCATTCCTGCGTTAAACATTCTCAACAAAAAAATATATATATCGTTCTCTCAACCAGGTAAGGCTTTCAGAGAGCTAGGCTCTGATACCAATTGTTAGGATTTATGCCCGTCACTAGAGGGGGGTTAATTAAATTGCAGGAGTAAAGTAAATGCGGTAATTAAAAGATTAAGGAAAGGACACACCGAATTTATACTGGTTCACCACAACGTGTGGTTAGTCCAGTCCCCGAGAGACTCTCTCGAGTTTCCACTAACTCCGTTAAGCTTACAGGTGCCTAACAAACCGTTGCACTTGCTCGTAGATGTACACTCTACAAGACTTCAACTTGCTCGAGGATACCGCACCTCAAGACTTCACCTTGCTCGTGGATACCGCACCACAAGACTTCACACACTAAGATTGAGGGTACTTAGCAAACCCGACAATCAATGAGAAGATATGGTCTTCTCAAACACCTTTCTCTTTTACAACAAGAACTCTCTAAAAAGAGTAGATAAAGAGATACAAGATTAGCTCTATGAACAACTCAAAGTTGTCTCTCAAATGGCTCAACAAAAGCTCTAAAATGATGCCCAAATAATATCAATATGTATATGAACAATGAGAGGTGTTGTGTGTTTAAAATCAGCTCAAAAGACCTCTATTTATAGGTGTTAGAAGTTGTATGTCCGTTGCTTAATTGACAATCAATTATGCTGATTTTATGCAAGATAATCGATTATCCACTTTGCATAATCGATTATCTTCTCAACGTTCCTAAAACGGAACGTTGGGAAGGCAACAGATAGTGAAATAATCGATTATTCCAATCACATAATCGATTATGTTGCCTTGCGGAATTTCCAGCAAAGCTGGAATATACCAGAGTATACCAGAATCAAAGCTGGATTATACTAGAATATACCAGAATATACCAGAATCGAAAACTTACTTCAAAAACCATTTTGGTTAAAATGAAGACGTTAAAATTATTTTGTTTGAAGTATATTAAAAATGTTTATGATATATATGATTTAATAAAATGATTTTATGCATATTAATGATGACCTATGTTGAGCCAAAAGACGAGATAACTTAAACGTTGCTCTTACATTGGTTCTACCTAGCGACCTATGCCTTGGGTCTTCGGTCTTGAACTTTTGAGCTCGTCTTGGCTTTTCCATGCAATCCATTCATCAATATGCTTCTCGGCATTCAATCTTGATTGTTTGCTAATGCATCTTCATTGTTTATCATACAATAACATTGTTTAACAAGTTGACTTCATTGTTTGTCATTCATCAAAACCTATACCTGAAAATCATGCTAGTACAACCAAAGCGCACATATCATGGATAGAATGATTTTCTACAAGCATATCCTGCAGGCACTTGAATGCCAATTTTCTGTAACCTGTCCACTGTTGGTAGTCTCTGTTGTGCAACTAACCAAACTGTGAATATGTGTCTAGGATGAATATTGGCAAGCAACATTAAACTCTTCCATTCAACTTTGCTGAATTCAGGAGTTAGTGTTAAGTACATCTGCTTGATCTGGAATTTATCTTGCTTGCACATTGTTTGTAGTTTGCTGTGCAAACTCCCCTGAAGCTGCTAATTCTCCATGATCACATCCCTGTTATCTTGTATTTTCCTCGCTACCCAAGAGGCTGACTTAGGAGTGTTCATTGTTTCAATATCTTTCTTCATAATGTAAGAACTATGTACCCATCTTATCCACAGACAATCCTTCTTTCTGGTTAAATCCCAAAGTTGTTTACTAACTGCTGCTTTGTTCCATACCTTTATGTCTAAAATATTTAGTCCACCAGCTTCTATTTGCCTGCATACTCTCTCCCATGCAACTAATGCCTTTTTGGAGAAGCTAGCATTCCCAGTACAAAGACATGTTCTACAGATGGTTTCAATGGCTTTCATTACTTTCTTTGGCATAATGAATACTTGAGCCCAATAAGTTTGGATACCAAAGATGACAGCTTTGATCAGTTGACATCTACATGTAGTAATTTTGCAAACCAACATGTTATCTTTACTGTTATATTCTCAATCAAAGGCAAATAGTGACACACATCAAGTTTCTTGGAATCTAATGGGATCCCCAGATACTTAAATGGAAGCTTGCCTTAAGTAAATCCCAATGTTTCCAGTATTTCCTCTATTGTATTCTGCTTTACCCCTGCCATATATATTGCACTCTTGTTTACATTAGCTTGCAACCAGATGCTTCAGAGAATCTGTTAAAAGCCTCCTTTAAAATCTTAATTGATCCATAATCAGCTATACAGTACATTAGTAAGTCATCAGCAAAGCATACATGAGTACTGTTAAGCTTCCTGCATTTAGGATGAAAATGGAAGTCCCCATTCTTATGCAGCTGTCCCAGCTCTCTATTCAAATATTCCATAGCAATCACAAATAGATGAGGTGACATACGGTCACCTTGTCTAATACCTCTCTTAGCTTTGAAAGGTTTTGTTAAGCCACCATTCAGAACTAGAGAGTATGAGACAGTAGTGACACAGGTCATTATCCATTGAACAAATTTAGCAGGGAACCCCAGATCAATGAGAACCTGTTCAAGAAAGCTCCACTCCAGAGTATCATATGCCTTCCTCAGATCCAGCTTTAATAAACATCTAGGAGACACTCCTTTCCTAGAATAGCCTTTGAAAATTTCATGACTGAGTAGTATGTTATCAGCTATACTTCTTCCTTCAATGAAAGATGACTGAGCCTTCCCAATCAAACCTCCAATCATACTTTTCATTCTTCTTGTAATGACTGGGAGATAATCTTATACAAAGTAGTGTAGCAAGCTATAGGCCTTTAGTCTTTAACTGTTGCTGGAGTTTTAACTTTGGGAACACGTGCAATAGCTGTTGTATTTATCATTTGAGGTAGTCTATTTATGGAGAAGAAATCCTTTGTAGCAGCAAGTATATCATCCTTATCTATCTCCTAGTTCCTGGTAAAGAACTCCACTGGGAATCCATCCACTCCTGGTGCTTTATCCTTGCGCATCTCCCTTATTGCTTCTGTGTTCTCCTCCATTGTAATCTCCTGTATCAGCTGTCTTTGTTGTGATATAGTTAAGCAAGATAAACTCCTGCTCAACTAACTTGGGATCGGTTAGCTTCATACCTACAGTTTTCCTAATGTTATAAATATTCACATTCCTACAGGCATGATGTCTATATGTATGATTGCAGAAAATTAAGCATAGGTCCTATTGGCATGATTTCTATGTGGTTGATTTTAAATATACTAACAATAAAGAAATCCTAGAAGCATGATTTCTACCCTTTACGCAAAAAGTAAACCCCCACCCTTTTCACTAGATCCCCGAGTTTATACAAGTTATTACAAACCAGTAGAATAAACAAAATACATTAGAGGCTAATAGCTACATCCAAACAACCTAATTCAGACTTAGTGTTTAGCAATATGAGATTGAACCACTTCCAGGATCTAGATTTCAAAGTCTTCTCTTTATCTAGGCCGTTTCAAAGTTTCAAGGAATTTCAGGAATTCTAGGCATTGCTTACACCTAAGATACCAATTAGAATTAGTTATAGTATCATATGGAAAGGCCAGCTCTCAGGCATCCAAGTTCAGAGGGAACTCCAGGGTCCCAAAGTAAGGCTTACAAGAGAGGGGAAAAACTTAGGCTTTAAGAATGAGTGTAAGTGCAGAGAGGTTGGGAAGCTATGACAGATTGGTCGTCATACCCAACCATGAGGCAGGATGGAACACCCCTGACAACCCTATTTATCCAAACAAATAAGAACAAACCTACTAAAGGTCAGACTATGGTCTGGACAGTGATTAGGAAATTGCTAGACCAAGGTCTTAGGCTCAAAGCACACATATAGGGAAAAAAGGGACAGGAATTGATAGAGTTTAGGATTCCTGGAATCCAGTCCAAGCACATGAGCAACAACATCAAATGCTATCATGCTTTTTTGAACCATAGCTCACATACAAAGGGGTTTAGGGAGATGAGATTCATGTAAGAGCAAGGATAGCAAATATGTAGAGAAAGTAAAGTAAACACACAAAAGAAACTGAAGTGTAAACACATATGGAAGAGGCAGTATTAAACTAAAAGGACATACTTGTTGCAAAAGTAAACAAAAGAGAAGCAGAACACTTGCAGCCACAAACAGCCAAAGAAAACTGACATAAGACTTCAGCAGAAAACCTGAATACTTTTTGTGAAAAACTCGGAAGTATTTGAGAAAGAGAAGTAGTGAGTTTAATGTGTGTGTGTTCGTTAGAACTTGTGTTTTGAAAGAGGAGAGGGAGAGGTATTTATAGTTTTTGAAAAACGAGTAAAGTGTAGAGTAAAATCACAAATATGGATATGATCACAAATCAGAATCAATTAGTAAGGCTTCCCTTTAATTAGGGGATTCTTATTCAGACGGATACTAACAGGATCCACATATGGAAAGAAGAATCAATCATATAGCAGAATGGCTTGTTGCCATAAAAGAAATAGTAAAGTCATACAATAGGCAAAAAGTCTAAGTAAAAACTTGTAGTTATTTTTGGAAAGATTTAGTGACGCAAATCAAAGGAAGCGAATCAAATTAACCCTTGACAGGCTGGTAAATCAGAAATTCATGGAAGTAAAAGTTTGAAATTAATTTCGAGCTTAAAAATAAATCACAGGAAGGACTCAATATATAAGGCATGCACAAAATAACAGACATGTGAAGCCAATCTATGGCAAAAGAACCATCGTACAGTAATAGCATAGAGCAGCCGTTCAAACTTTCTAGTTAGGTTTCAGTATATAGAGAGACAAAGAACCAAAGTATGCAGAGAGTTGGGCAAGACTCAGAACATATAGAGAAGAGGGATGCAAGAATCAAGTTGCATAGTTCCAGATAGACAAGTCAAACAAACTACCTCAAAGAACTCGAATAATCCCCAGAAGAACTAGGGTTTTCAAAATCAGTTCAATATAGAGATGGAAAACAGGTGAATCAAACAATTTCAGAGTTCCAAGTAAAAACCCCTAAAATTAAGGTTTCAACTATTAATCAGTAGGCCAAATAGTCAGGCTCAGAAACTCGAATAAATCCCTAAATTTAAAGCTTTTTAACCATCAAATAAACTTAGAGAAGATAGGCATGAAAATGCAATAAAGCCAAAACAAACATACTCAAACAAAATCAAAAGATTAGGGTTTTCGATATTCTTACACAGATAAAGAAAGTAACATAAGCAAAGTACGAAAACATGCTAAAAATAGAAGAAGAAATTCGAAATAACTTAAACAAAAACCCTAGTTAAAGGGACAAATAATTCTGAAAGAAAAAATTGGGAAAACTTTGAGAAACATGTTCAGAAAGCTCAAACACAGATAGATCTAGGGCAGATATGAAAACTAATCAAAGGAACTTTAGAGTTAGGGTTTCGTAAGGAACCTAGGAAGTGAGAAAGGCTTTGAAAACTTCCGATTTAAGAAGGATAGTTGAATATCGAGCTTGAATGGGCATGGCTGGCCAGATAGAGGTTGAAGATAACCAAAGTTATCGATCTAAGGCCTGGTTAAGACGCCTTCTCGGTCTAGTCATAGGACCTTAAAGATTAAAACATGGAGGACATGGAAGGCCGGTATAGGCCTTAGATGAGAGGCAGTGGCCATGGATTAGGGTTCTAATGGGAGGCGGAGGCTAGGGTTTGAGGTGAGTTGAGAGAGAGAGTTCAGAGAAAAGAGGAATCAAAGGCGGCGTTTCTCAAGGAATTGGGTAGGTTTAGGGGTCGTTTGGAAATTAAAAAGGAAAGAATTAATGGTGACCGTTGATCTATATAGTCAACGGCGGGGATTAAAAGGGGTTATGGGGCTGGATCGGTTGAGTGGTAATTGGTCTGGTGCAAGATAGGCTATAATTACAATTATATGCAATTGTACTTTAAAAATGCCAAATGAATTTATAAAAATGTGCAAAAATTACTTTAATTATATTTAAGTACAAAGATAAGGATAGAATAAGTTATTCACAAGAATGATAATTTGTGGGAATAATTTTGGATTTTAAGGTTTAAAAATAGGCGATCAATTGGTTTAAAAATCATGAAAAATACCAAAACTCATGGGTGTGCTTATATATGCACATATACTATTTTGAAAGTATTTTTGGCACAAAAATACATAAGGAAAAATTGGGTATCAACAGCTGCCCCTCTTTGACCGTGGAGGATGAAAGAGTTGTCGGGTAAAGACAAGATGGCCAATTTTGACCGGAAATGGCGATTTGAAAAGAATTTTTACCGAGCTTTAGTTGCTGAGATGCCTACATATCCCTGGTTTTACAGGAATCATGCCATATGTAGTTCATGAACCATTGACGGAATATGTCGATGGAGATTCTGAAAAGAATTGACGCGATGTTTAGATTTGAAAGGATGTTTGAGGTCTAATAGGCTGCGTTCATTGGAGCGGGATAGATCTTGGAGAGACTGCCGTTTTCTAGTTGGTGTACCTTCAAGTAGGCAATACAACGTATATCGTGCATAAATTTAAACGTTATGCAAGTTCCCGTTGGACCATGAATGTTGTCTTTGGAGGGTTAGGATGATGTCCTCAGACTATGAAGTCCTGGGCCATGAAGAGCATAAATAAAGATTCACAGGCCATGAAATGATGTTCTCAGGCTATGTAGATGGTGCTTCCGAACTATGATGCCTTTGAATATGTTGGCAATCTTTCAGCCCATGAAAAGGTGGAAATCTTCAAGACAATGAATACAAAGGGTGGCGATCTTTCAGCCAAAGCAGAATTAAATGTAGGTGGCGATATTGCAGCCATACAAAAAATAAAGTGGCGATATTTCAGCATTGCAGGATGGAGACAACGTTTTGTCTCGGAAGGCAGATGGGTAGCCTTATGCAGAAATGCAGATGGAGACAAGGCTTAGTCTCGAAAGGCAGATAAGTAGCCTTATGCAGATGGAGGTAGAGCTTAACCTCGGAAGGCATATAGGTAGCCTTATACAAGATGGAGACAATGCTTAGTCTCGAAAGGTAGAAGAGTAGCCTTATGCAATATGCAGATGGAGATTGAGTTTAGTCTCAAAAGGAAGATGAGTAGCCTAATACAAAAATGCAGATGGAGGTAGAGCTTAACCTCGGAAGGCAAATGAGTAGCTTAATGTAAGATGCAGATGGAGACAGAGCTTAGTCTCGAAAGGAAAATAGGTAGCCTTATGTAGAAATGCAGATAGAGACAAGGCTTAGTCTCGAAAGGAAGATAAGTAGCCTTATGCAAGATACAGATGGAGACAAAGCTTAGTCTCGAAAGGCAGATAGGTAGCCTTATGCAATATGCAGATGGATACAGAGTTTAGTTTCAAAAGGTAGATGAGTAGCCTTATGCAAAAATGCAGATGGAGGTAGAGCTTAACCTCGAAAGGCCGATTGGTAGTCCTTATGCAAGATGGAGACAATGCTTAGTCTCTAAAGGCAGAAGAGTAGCCTTATGTAATGCAAAAATGTAAAGGGCGAATAGTGGTAAGATTTCTTAGCCGATAGCCGATTATGATATCATGACTGCTGGGGAGGTTGCGTACGGATAATGACTGCGAATAAGCAAACATTCTGAAAGTTCCAATCCTAAAAATTACGAGTGTATGAATGTATTCAATGATTTGTAACTTGGGTGCCTGCATCCAAAGAAAAATTGTAAGTTCTGTAGAGGGGGAGAGATTAGTTTGTATCGCCTGGCTTCTAACGTCGCATATCATTGGGGTAGCACTGCTAAAAAAAGCGATTCGGATGATGGTTATGCATGATTTAGTAAATATATCAGAAGTATATAATCAAAAAAAATAATAATTTTTTTGAATGAACCAACGACTCCAACGTGGTTCATGGCATTGCAACCTCTCTAGCTACAAAATTTTAAGGGTCCTCCTCAAAAGTTTGCCCTAGTTTACTAGAGTTGTAATTCTGACGGCTGTGCTGAACGACTGAAAAATCATCTTCGGAATTTTGAGGGCCCCCCTCAAAATTCTGCCCCAGTTTACTGGGTTGGCACTTGTGGCGATGCATGGACTAAAATCAACTTCGGAATTTTGAGGGTCCTCCTCAAAATTATGTCATGTTCCAATAACGGGGAAAAATGGAATTTTATTAAATTGTGACCAAACCTATAGGGCTGCCTACGTATCCCTCTTAAACGGAAATCAGGTCAGGCGTAGTTCAAATTACATCATGAAGGAATCACAAATTATTACACATAGTATCGCTTTACTGCATCTGAGTTGATTGGCTTTGGCCAGACTTCTCCATCCATCTCTGCAAGAATAAGAGCTGCACCGGTTAAAGCTCTGTGAACCATGTACGTACCCTCAAAATTGGGAGAGAATTTCCCATTGGCTTCATCTTGATGTGGGGATATTTTCTACAACACCAACTGCGCCGGTGTAAACTTCCTTGGTTTAACTCTTTTGTTGAAGGCACTGGATATTCTATTCTGATAAAGCTGACCATGGCAAACTGCGTTCATCCTTTTTCCATCTATAAGGGCTAACTGCTCGCAGCGGCCTTTTACCTATTCCGCATCATCCAACTCTACTTCTTGTATGGCTCTTAAGGACGGAATTTCTACTTTGGTGGGAATGACCGCCTCTGTGCCATAGACCAACATGTAGGGAGATGTCTCAGTTGACGTGCAGATTGTGATGCAGTATCCCAATAAGGCAAATGATAACTTCTCATGTCATTTCTTATGATTTTTGATTATCTTCCTTAGTATCTTCTTGATATTCTTGTTGGCAGCTTCCACAGATCTACTCATCTGAGGCTTGTAGGCTGTAGAGTTCTTGTGTTTGATTTTGAATGTTTCACACATTGTTTTCATCAGATAGCTATTGAGATTGGAACCATTTTCAGTGATGATTGATTCCAGAATTCCGAATCGACAAACAATACGGTCACAGACGAAATCTGCCACGACTTTCTTGGTTACTGCTTTGTATGATGCTGCCTCGATCCATTTGGTAAAGTAATCAATTTCCACTAAGATGAACCTATGCCCGTTTGATGCGGCAAGCTCGATTGATCCGATAACATCCATTCCCCAAGTGGCGAATGGCCATGATGAGCTTGTTGCAGTAAGCTCATTTGGAGGCACCTTTATCATGTCTGCATGTATCTGACATTGATGGCATTTTCGAACATACTGGATGCAGTCCGTTTTCATAGTCATCCAAAAATACCCAGCTCGAAGTATCTTCTTTGCTAAGACAAAACCATTCATGTGCTGACCGCATGTTCCTACATGCACTTCATCCAATAGTCTGGATGCTTCTCTTGCCTCGAAACACTGCAATAATCCCAAATTGGGAGTCCTCATGTACAAGATTTCTCCGTTGTGAAAGAAGTTGTTAGATAGCCTCCGAAGGGTACGCTTCTGAGTAGCGTTGGCAAGCTCTGGTATTCTTCTATTGTCACGTATTATTTGATGTCATGGAACCATAGTTTCCCATCTGCTTCTTCCTCAACGTGGGCATAATAAGCTAGCTGATCATAAATCTTTACTAGGATGGGATCAGAAATTCATATCTGGATGTGGGATCATGGATGATAGAGTAGCTAATGCATCCGCGAATTCATTCTGGACCTTGGGGACACGCTGAAATTCTGTCTTTGTGAACCTTTTCTTCAACTCCTGTATGTGATGCAGATAAGGGAGTATCTTAGAGTTCTTGGTTTCCACTCTTCTCGAACCTGATGTATGAGCAAGTTTGAATCCCAGATCACTAGCAATTCCTGAATGTTCATATCATTGGCCATTTTGAGCCCCAAGATATAGGCTTCATATTCAGACATCTTATTAGTGCAAGGGAACCTGAGCTTGGTGGATACTTAGTAATGCTGGCTGGTTTATGATACCAGGACCGCTTCTATGCCAACTCCCTTGAAATTTGCTGTTCCATCAAAAAACAACCTCTAACCATTATAGGATTCTGCAATATCTTCTCCTATGAAAGATACCTCTTCATAAGGAAAATACATTTTTAGAGGCTCGTATTATCCTCCCACGGGATTCTCGGCCAAGCTTGCCCTTTGATTGCTTTCTGGGTCACTTAAACAATGTCAAATTCACTTAGCAGGATTTGCCACTTGGCAAGCTTGCCAGTGGGCATAGGCTTCTGGAAGATATATTTTAGCGGGTCCATTTTGGATATAAGATAAGTGGTGTAGGCATATAAATAATGCCTTAATTTCTAAGCCACTCAAGTCAGAGCACAACAGGTGCACTCCAATAGAGAATACCGGGCCTCATACTGGGTAAACTTCTTGCTGAGGTAGTAAATGGCTTGCTCTTTTCTATTCGTCTCATCATGTTGTCACAAAACACAACCGAATGCTCCTTTTAATACTATGATTTAAAGAAATAGAGGTCTTCCTAGTTCGGGAAGAACCAAGACTTGCGGTGTTGATAAGTATTCCTTAATTCTGTCAAAATCTTTGTGACGATCGTCAGTCCATTTGGTAGCAGCGTCTTTCTTCAACATTTTAAAGATAGGCTCACAGATAACAGTGGACAGAGCTATGAACCGGCTGATATAGTTGAGTCTTCCCAGAAAACTCATCATGTCCTTCGTGTTCTTTGGTGGTGGCAACTCTTGAATGGCCTTGACCTTTGATGGATCCAATTCTATTCCTCGATGACTCACGATGAAACCCAGTAATTTCCCAGTAGGAATCTTAAACGCACACTTAGCGGGATTCAACTTCAAATTGTACCTCCTCAATCTATTGAAAAGTTTCCTCAAGTCTTCCATATGATCTGTAGATTTGTTGGATTTGATAATGACATTGTCCACATACACCTCAATTTCTTTATGTATCATGTCATGAAAGATGGTATTCATTGCTCTCATATATGTGGCACTAGCATTCTTCAAACTAAATGGCATCATTCTGTAACAATACATCCCCCACGCTGTGATAAAATCCATTTTCTTTGCATCTTCTTCATCCATCCATATCTGATGGTATCCGGCGAAACGATCAACAAATGACCGCAGCTCATGCTTGGCGCAGTTGTCAATCAAAATATGTATGTTTGGCAAGGGGAAGTCGTCTTTGGGACTGGTCCGATTGAGATCCCTGTAGTCGATACAGACTCTAACCTTCCCATCTTTCTTCGGTGCCAGCACGATGTTGGCTAACTATGTCGGATATTCCACTGCCTTGAGAACCCTGGCTTTGACTTGTTTAGTAACCTCTTCTTTGATTTTCAAACTCATGTCGGGTTTGAATTTTTCGAGCTTCTATTTCACGGTGGACATGTTGGACCCATGGTAACTTGTGAGCTACGGTGGATGTACTGAGACCAGTCATGTCATCATACGGCCAAGCCAAGATGTCCTCATATTCCTTTAAGAACTCTGTGTACTCCTCATTTTCTAATGGCGACAGGTGCACACTGATACATGTTTCTTTGACATTCTATGTATCTCCCAAATTAACGACCTCAGTCTTATCCAGGTTAGACTTAGGCCTATTCTCAAAATTCTCGACCTCTTTGATGATCTCTTCTAGTATATCATCCTCTTCTAAATCTATATCTGTTTGTTGCGTTGTTTTGTTGCAAGTCCCAGTCGTTGGTTCATCATCAAGATAGGTAATAGTAATGCTGTGTAAATAAAGTAAATAATAGAGTAATATAATAAGAGCGAGATATATAATAAACTTGGAAATGCTTAAATTCATAATCGTTTGGAACATCGGAGCTCTTTTCAAAATTAAAGACAATGTGGAAAGAAATCAACTAGTAAAAAGTAAAATGCTATGCATGGTGCTTTGTTTAGCCTTGCTACCCCGAAGATTTTCGGGCCCTGGTGGTTCTGATCGAATAATTATTAAGGCGTTCCCCTTGATTTACAACTTGTATATAAGGGCCTTCCTCCCCGGAAATAACACAACATTCCATATCATCCTCTAGAAACAAGTTCCTTATTGCCGCTAATGCCTCTTCTTCTTCTGAGCCATATATGATGTTTGTCAGCTGGAAAATCTACTCCAGGCGAGGTATCAGATGCTCAAGAAGATAGTAGTGGCCGCGCCATGTTGGCGACCAGTCATCGAACTCCTTCCAAGTGTATTCATGCCCCAAACCAAATGTAGTATCGTATTTATTCAGCTTGATAGGCTTGGTGATTCCCTGGAGGTTTTTGCCAAGTCTTTTTCCAGGTTCATCCACACCAATTCATGATACTTTCAATCTTGTTATCCCACCAGTTTTCCTTGTCTACAGTGTTGACCCTTTCAATGTGGTGGAATGTTTCTCTGCCTATTCTCCTTCTGCCTCCAATCATCGGGATGGTCTGGCAACTATATATGGGGTTGCTTCCATCACCATGAATAATCACCTCTTGGTGATTTCATTCGAATTTCACTGCCTGATGCAGGGTTGATGCAACAGCTCCAGCGACGTGGATCCATGGTCGTCCCAACAGCAAGTTGTAGGATGCTGGGACATCTATCACTTGAAACTCAACGTCAAACCAAGTCGGCTCCATTTGCAAGCATATGCTAATATCTCAAATAGTAGACCTTTGGGACCCATCGAAGGCTTTGACATTGATGGCTCCATCTTTGATCTCATACAGGCTCTTTCCCAACATTCTAATAGTGATCAGCGGACAGATATTGAGAGTTTGAGACTGGATCCTTCGTCGATCAGGACTCTAGTGATGAAGTAATCTTCGCATTGCATAGTGATGTGCAGTGCCTTGTTGTGACTCAGTCCTTCCGGTGGTAGCTCATCTTCGTGGAAGGTGATTTTATGACTCCCCAACACTTTTCCCACCATATTCGCCATTTCACCTCCAGTTATGTTGCTGGGCACATAAGCTTCACTCAATATCTTCATCAAGGTATTTTTGTGTGCGTCAAACCTCTGCAGAAGATCTAGGATGGAGATCTGTGCTAGAGTATTGTTCAACTGTTCAGTGACCGAATACTCCTTAGCTTGCATTTTCCTCCAAATATCATTGGGTCCCATTTCAATAAGCCGTCCAGAGGCTTGCTTAATGTACTCAACTAAGTGTTCTGGAGTGTACACCCTGCCTGTTCTGGTCATACCCTGTGCAGCAGTTGCTTCTCCAATTTTGGTTTTCCTTTCCTCCCGGCCTCAGCTGTATAATCCCATGGTATGGCATTTGAGTGGAATGATGTTAGGTCTCACATTACTACATTTATAGGTACTGGTACACTGCAATTTCAAAGGGCATAGGTGCTTTTGGAATTCCAAACATGACTTCAATTGGCCCGGGCACCTTCGCAGAAGAAGGTGGTTCAAATTCGAGAGGTATAGACATAATTACTTCATCTCCCTTGGAGGGATGATTTTTCAAAACAATTGGGTTAAGCGTGACCGCTGGTTTCTTGGCTCATCACCCTCAGTAATCAATCCTATCGACCACTTGGGGTCCCAGTCTTCTTCGATCTTGATCATGTGAATGCCCCCACCCTTGTTGTCAGGTAGAGGGTTGTTGCATACATTGGGAGCAGGCTCATTTGCTACGATAACCTTATTGTTGATCAGAGTCTGAATCTTTTCCTTCAACGGCCGACACTTTTCAATGGTATGTCCCTCCATGCTGGAGGGGTACACATGGGTGTTATTAGGGTTGAGCCAATGGGAATGATTTTCTGGAGTTATGGCAGGGATATGGGAGACATATCCAGCAACTTTAAGTCTCTCATAAAGCTGGTAAATTGACTCAGCAATTGCTATGTATTGTCTAGGAGGTCTATAATCAAAATTTGGTTTGGGTATAGGGAAATTTTGACGAGTGGGAGGTGATTAGTAGTGAGAGGGTTGGGTATTATAATCTTGGTAGACAGGTGCGGGTTGAGAGTATATGGGTTGATTTGTGGGAGGTGGAGATGATTGGTAAACGGATGGTGGATTTTGGTAAGAGGGAGCGGGTGCTTAATAATTTAGGATAGGGTGATATGTAAGTGGAGGTGATGGGTAAGTGTGGTTGTATTGTGGTGATTTGGCTCCCTGTGCGACCATGACGACGCTCACATCCTTCTTCTTGGATGTGCTACCAAAATGTAAAGCTTTGTTGGTGGCTTGCAACGCTTTAAGATTAGTAACCGTACCATTCTTAATGCCTTTCTCAATTCTTTCTCAACTTGATGATTTTGGAGAATTTCTGACCCTCGATCAGCATTAACCTCTCATAATATTGTGAATCCTGAGCCCGGGCGAAAAATCTGTTCATATGCTCCTCTTTTATGATCGTCCTGGCCTTAGCACCTTTGGATCTCCAATGAGTAGCATACTCGCGGAACATCTCGGTAGGTTTCTTCTTCAAATTCTCGATGTAGAATACATCTGGTGCATTCTATGTATTGCATCAGAACCTATCCATGAAATCTGATGCCACACCTACCCAGCTTGTCCATTTCTTGGGGTCTTGAGTGATGTACCAGGATAAAGCATCCCCCTTCAGACTTCTCATGAAGAGTTTCATATGGATTTTCTCATCCCTCCCGACTCTTACCAGCTTATCAGAATATGTCCTCAAGTGGACTTTGAGATCTCCCGTGCTACCGAGCATTTCTAACTTTGGAGGTTTGTACCCCTCCGGAAGTTCAACATCTGTCTGAATGCAAAGGTCCTCATAATTCAGCCCCTCTATACCTTTGTTTCCTTCCTTGCCTTGGACTCGGCTGGTCAACTTCTTCAGTTCTGCTGCCAAGTTTCTGATAAGAGAGTCCTTGTCATCAGACTCAGGTGCACTTGAGAGTAGTTGAGTGTAGTGGGGTACGGTATCTACGTAGATGGGAGTATTATGGAGGTGGTCATTTGTGGTGTTTAGTGGATCAGGAATGAGTAGTGGAGTGTTGTTTGAAGTGTGGCATATGTCGCAGTGTTGAGCATGAGTGGGTTGCATCTGTGGTTGTGGGGTGTTCTGTGGAGGTGCGGGATTTTGAGCATTTGAAAAGTTGATGTCAGGAGCGGTGAGAGAGAATGAAAAATTTGCCAAGTTTCGAACTTGATACAGCTCTTTTCAGAAGTTTAATAATTTTTGCTCAAGTTGGGCAGCAGTTTCCTTAGCAACCGGGGTACCCTGAGGAATCTCAATTCTTTCAGTTTCCTTTCTAGCACTTGAATCTCCCATGTTGCCTTTGTTCTTGTTCCGGATAGGACTCGGAGGATGAGGAGGAGGTGGATGGCCCTTGGATCTCATACTATATGATGATGGTGCCAGAATGCACGAACTAACCTATGGGGAGGGGGTATAAAAATAGAAGAAAAACCAAAAGGTAACAAGTTAGTGTGGATTCTGGGAAAATTGTTGTAGTATTTAAACACATTGTGCAAGAATGTAAATTGTATCCTAGTTTGGGTGCCTCATTGTGCCCGAGGTAGGCCTAGTGACAAATTAATTTGGAAAATTTATAATGCTAGGTGCCTCATTTTATTGATAAAATTAAGATGAATCCAAATGACACTAAGTAACGGAAAGTAAAATGTCACTAGTGGCCATTGGCCTTATTACATAATTAAATGAAAAACCCTTAACTACTTGGTCCCAAAAGGACTTTCCCCATATTCGCCATCTTTGTCTCCCTCGAACAGCTTCACTAACTCGCGTAGTCATAGCAGTAAATAAGCTCAGGCCAAATGTCCGCCTGCATTCCCTTCAGTATTTTGACAGTCTTCAATCCTTTTGATAAACTTTGCTTCTAACTCCACTAGACCCCGCTCCAAATACCCTAGTCGCTTGTTGGTGCTGACAGCTATCTCTTTCCATTCTCGATCAAATTTTAATGTGCTTTTTGTATTTCCCAATGCTCACTTTCACACTTTCGAATCCTCTTGCACAATTGGTTGTACTTAACTCGCACTTCAGCTTTCTCGTTGATGACCCTGTGACCTCTGATGAACCTGAGCTGACCCATACCATTATGATCATCTTCCAATCAACTCGAATAGTGCGGTACACAACTGTCATGTTACATGTCTGGCTCAATAGATTCTTTCCCCTAAACGAGCTTGTAGTGCCACATGTGCTGAGCTTGGCACTTGTGAGGGCTATCATCGTCCTGGAAGTCAGCGCTGAAGTGGCTCATTTTGTCCACCCTTGGTATTATTTATTATACTCCTGCCTGCATCATGGATTGGAGGGAACATATGGATAAGTTCCTCTCATACCAATGAGTATGAGAAACGGTGCATCTCGGGGTTGAACAATGAATTCTTCGGTAGGGAACCGCTCGACCATCCACTGTACCTGGTCTTCTTTCAGATTCTCAAATAACTCTACCCATCCTCTAGCGTCCTCTAGCTGAGCAATCATCTTAGGAATATAATTCATGCGCCTTGGCTGGTGGAAGGCGATGTGATCATCCCAGTCTCTGCGTAGGATCTCTTGCCGGTATTCTCCTTTCTTGAGGTGCTCCATGAGCTAGAGCTGAAGTAATAAGTTACAGCCATCAAAAAGTTTGGCCCCTTGCTGATAGTTTTCTGGGGATCGATATATCTCAGCGACAATCATAGGCACTATGCTTAAAGATTGTCCGCCAATCGCTTCCATCAAGTTCTTGGTTACCATGGCTAGTCTGGAGCGGATCCTAGCCTTCTTTATAGGAAAGACTATCATCCCTAGAAAATAAAACATGAAGACAAAACCCTTCTGTGGATACGCCCTAAAGATGTAAGAAATATTTCGTCGGGGTAGGTGCGGTATGACTTGCTATGACCGTACCTCTCGTACAAGTAGTCAAACGACATGTAGGAGTCTTTCAGACAAGTCAAGTCTAGGTTTTTCTTGAGTCCCATAATTTTGAGAAAACCCCTACCTTTGCGATTTTCAGGCAAAAGCAAACCCGGAGACTCCCAAGGAATACAAGTTAAAACCCCTATCTCCTCGAGCAAAGGGGTCATTTCAAGGTCTCCGAAGCGAAACACATATCGGTCACTATCCCAAAATAAAGTTGCAGCCTCTATAATTTTGTTGTCAGGTTGAATTTCCAGAAGCGAAGGCAAATTCCCTAAGTATTTGCGGACGAGCATCTGATCACTAGAGCTGAGGTCTTTCCACCAATTCATCAGCCTTGGATGGATATTGGTTACCATGCCAAATCTGGGGACTTCACGCCTTATTTTATGCAAAACAAAGTATTAGACCCTTACCCCGCCAGACTCGATTATTTAAACCAATAATTAGCATAGCAGGCATTTATTTTTCAAAATAAATGCACAAAATATGGTGGTGTCCATTTGGGTTTCAAGGAAAACCAGTGGACTTTGGACGAGGTTATCTTAATGAGTCATTATATGGACAACATAACTGACTCGGCTAAGTTTGACCATGATGCATGCACAACTAAATAGAGTAAGGTTTCTATTGGGGTATTAGACAGGTACCCTTGAGCGGACAACTCAAGAGGGAAATGCATGGAACCATCGACAGCACCTATGATCAACTGGTTTTACTGGAAATACGCCTTTGCCAAATTTAAAGGGTGATAATATTTGAAGAGCGCAACCACTCATTATAAGCGTTGGTGTTTGTTTGGCACGAGTGGAATATGATGTTGAAGATGCAGTTTACAAGAATGAAACAAACTGACATGTATTTTCACGTTCATATTATAAAATAATTACAATAATTGCTCGAAATTACAACAATATTGAAATAGCAAAGCAGTAAAGAAAGTAGTTAAACGAAAGAAAAGACATGAAGAGCCAATTAGTTTCATGATAAAAGAGTAAAAGGCAGGAAATAAAGGCAATTAATGAAATAATAAAGTCACAAGTAGCATGCAATGGTAAAAGCCTAAAGAATCCCCAGCAGAGTCGCCTGCTGTCAATGCCCCTTTTTTCTCAAAAATGGGTTTTGAAACCGGGTATACGACATTATGGAAGGAAAAATCTTGTTCCCTTGTGAGAATTGGGGTTTGGAATTTGGAGAGTCGCCACCTAATTATTATAGTATAATAGGACACTTTAAAAGAAAGAATTTGAGATGATGAACCAAAGTTTGGGTAAGGGCTAGAAATTATATCGAGGGCAAGGTGTTAGGCACCCCTCAACCTCAAAGAACTCGAATAATCCCCAGAAGAACTAGGATTTTCAAAATCAGTTGAATATAGAGACGACAAACAGGTGAATCAAGCAATTTTGAGAGTTCCACGTAAAAACCCCTACAATTAGGGTTTCAACTATTAATCAGCAGGCCAAATAGTCAGGCTCAGGAACTGGACTAAATACCAAATTTAGGGCTTTTTAACCATCAAATAAACTTAGAGAAGATAAGCATTAAAATCGAATAAAGCCGTAACAAACATACTCAAACAAAATCACAGGATTAGGGTTTTCAACATGCTTACATAGATAAAGAAAGTAACATAAGCAAAGAATGGAAACATGCTAAAAACAGAAGAAGAAATTAGAAATAACTTAATCAAAAACCCTAGTTAAAGGGAAAAAGAATTTTGAAAGCGAAAATTGGGAAAACTTTGAGAAACATGTTCAAAAAGCTCAACAACACATAGATCTAGGGCTGATCTAAAAATAAATCGAAGGAACCTTAGAGTTAGGGTTTCGTAAGGAACTTAGGAAGTGAGAAAGGCTTTGAAAACTCCCGATTTAAGCAGGATAGTTGAAGATTGATCTCGAATGGTCATGGCTGGCCGAACAAAGGTTGAAGATGACTGGAGAAAAACCATCGAGCAAAGGCCTGGTTTAGACGCCTTCTATGTCTGGTCATAGGACCTGAGAGATGAACACATGGAGGCCATGGGAGGCCGGTATAGGCCTCAGATAAGAGGCAGCGGCCATGGATTAGGGTTCTGATGGGAGGCGGAAGCTAGGGTTTGAGGTGAGTTGAGAGAAAGTTGATAGAAGAGAGGAATCAAAGGCCGCGTTTCTGAAGGAATGAGGTAGGTTTAGGGGTCATTTGGAAATTAAAAAGGAAAGAATTAATGGTGGCCGTTGATTTAAATGATCAACAACCGGGATTAAAAGGGGTTATGGGGCTGGGTCTCTTGAGTGGTAATTGGGCTGGGTTAATTGAGCTCGATTTGGGGTCAAATAGGAGCGCCAATTTGGCTAAAATTTAAATGCAATAAAGGCAAATTTGTAAATAGTCACTTTTCCCTTATAATTTTATAAAAAAATAGTAATATAATTTTAAAGGCAAATTAAGAGTACTGAGTGAATAACTATTATATAAATATAAATTTAAAAATGTTGAAATTAATTTTATAGGTATAAAACGCTATAAATTGCAAAATAGGCCATAATTGTAATTATATGTAATTTTACTTTAAAAATACATTGGTAATTTTGTAAAAAATGTGCAATAATTACTTTAAATATAATTTGGTACAAAGACAAGGATAAAATAAGTTATTCACAAGAATGATAATTTTTGGAAATAATTTTAGATTTTTGTGTTTTAAAAATAGGCATTAAATTGGTTTAAAAATCATGAAAAATACCAAAACTCATGGGTGTGCTTATATATGCACATATACTATTTTGGAAGTATTGTTGGCACAAAAATACATAGGGAAAAATTGAGTATCAACAATAACCTTTTAAGGTATTCGTAGGCAGGTTTCTAAGGAAGGGGCTATTCGTACTTAGGCGACTTCCTAAGGTCGAGCCCTCGTGGACGGAGCTCGAAGTGCCTATTTTTATTCTCAAGGGAGAACTTTGAGGTCGGGTTGCACCTCAAAGTTGGAGACGTCATCGTTGACTCTCCGGGGCCTAATTTCTTCTTGACGGAGATCTCCGGGGTCAGGTACTACCTCAGGATCCGTGCCGTGGCCGTTGGCCTCCCGAGCCTTATCCTAGGTAGGCAAATCGCTGCTCTTTCCACATATACAAGGGAGTGATCTTGCTTCTTTGGAAGATCCCACTGTTATAGATAGTTACCCTTCCACTTTGGAATCGAGTCCTTCGTTACCTTAAGTGCAAAAGTGTTGGTGCAGGTCCCTGCTTCAGTTTGCCAATTCTACCATAGTCATGACTGCTACTTCAGGGATTTCCTGGCAGGTAGGGGAGAGTTCCAGTCCCCATGCTAAGGATCCACAGGATTTTACTGTGAAGACTATGTCTTCAATAAGAGGGGAACTTCTGGAGATGGTGAGGAGAGACCATAGATGGGGCAAGGGGGCAGCGTTTCAGGCGCTTTCCCCGGATGAGGGTATTACGGACCCCGTTGATGGATTCATGAATGTATACTTGTACCCTTTCGCACTAGCCCTTTCATCATCGAGGCCTACTAACCTTGCGGTGCCATTCGTCCATACCCTTTATTGTTGATGATGAGGAAAATAGAGATCGAGAATGGGTCATTCGATTCGTCTGGTTCCGGATGACTGACATTATACATGTGGAACTGATGCCATTTCTCTAGGGATGAAATTATGCGTGTGAGTGAAGTGTCTCATGCTTTCTTAGATTCACTTATAGTGAAAACTAGTTTAGTAATTGTGTTTCCTCCTTTTCTGTAACAACTTCATGGGCGCCGGGCAAAGTTCCTGATTTGCCCAACTAGGTTCGGAGGTTGGCGACTCATTCGACTTGCGATGAGCGTAGGTGGCGAGCAGTGTCCCGGGGCAGATGGGAAGCGAAATACCAAGGTATGTGTATAAACTGCCTTTACCTTGGCCTTCGTATATTTGAGATGACATTTTCCTCTTTTTTTTGTACTAGGTTTGCCTTTGTTGGTATCAGACAATCACTAGGGGCGAGGTTGTGCTCCTCCAGAGAGGGGGAAGAGTTTCGTGCCTCCGAGCCAAAGGAGTATGGCGATAATCGGGATATGCGTTCGCAGTGCGATGGAGCTAAAAGGCGATAAATAGGTCCATGTCTTCAAGGAGATAACATCGCCCGAACCTGATTTTCCTGAAGTCTTTGGTTCTGGAGCGGTGGTTCCTCCGAATGATCATTCTTTGACCGATAATGGTTCTTCTAGGGCCGAGAGGGCTGGACCAACGGGAGTGTACTCAGCCTTCGAGGAGATCTACCGGCTTCACTTTGCGATGAGCTCCAGCATAGTCCTTCTGCATCTCGTGTCTTCCCTTCCTTATTAAATTTTCCTTCTGCATGCCTTTGATAGGATCAAGTATGAGTTGCTCCATCATTGGGAGAGGACTCGGGAAGCTCTGGATGAGGGTAGGTCCCATATGTTCCTCTGCAAGGAAAAGGAGTTTGAGTTGATGCACTGGCAATACGAGGTGTACCGGAGCTCGAATTACGAGAGATATTTGATGGAGTAGGTAACCTCTCGTAGTACGCATTTTTTCTTTTTCAACCCTTATGTTTAATCTTTTTTCCTATCTTAGCTGCAAAAAAGATGGAGGATCTGGAATACCATAGGGGCGAAGCCGAGCGAGTTAGGAATGCTTGTGGTGAACTAAGAGCTCAAGTGCAGGCTCAGACTCCAGAGGAGACGGGTACCTTGGCAAAAGTTCCCGCCTTCGAGGCCCAACTCCCTTGGCTCATGACAACACTTCAGTTCAAGCGAATATGATTGCGAAGCTCGAGTCTGAACTCTCGAAGGTGAGGGCTAAAATAGTCAATGCTCAGGCTAAAGCAGCATTGAGTCAGACTAAGGCAGATCAGGAGATGGCTATTTATTTAAAGGACGCTACTGATACCCAAGCTGAGTTGAAGCGAGTCCTCGATCATGAAAAAGGGATCGAGGAATATGTTCGTTGCAGATCCTAAAGAGAGGTACTTGAAGAGATCGTCGCCAGGGGTTTTGTTTTCCTGGAAGAGTTGGCTCTAGCGAGGGCAGACGAGCAAGGGCGGATGGGCATGATGGTTGGTCACTTCTTACCGGCGCTGCGGAGAGTGAAGATGGGGCCAGTAGCCCGTAGCCTTCTAAAGCGGAGCGTAGATTTTACCATTTTGTATTTGATATTCACAGAGCATGTTTGTAGATGGAGAACACACCTTTTGCGTTTATAAATAAAAGAAAATCTGAAGCTTTTATCTCTTATGTATCCCTTTCTGCTTTGCATTTGATTGGGGGGGGGATGACTTCGGAGTTGGCGAGAATCCTTAGATTCGTAACACGGTTCCAGAGCTCATCAGGCAGGCCCGGAGGCTCCTATACGCTGGTTGATGCCGCCTTTAGTGCAAGCTGGTGTTCGAGATCTTATGCTTTGCTCAGCTATTTTGGGTTGAGTCTCCAAGTCAGGTTTTGACTCGAGCCTACTTGACCTTCAATCTTTTCTGCCTGCATGGGGGGATGACAATGGCTCTTACGCCTTGCTCTTGGGCATTTGTATTTTAACTATTTTTGGTTCGATCTCCGAGTCGGGTTCCGACTCGAGCTTAATTGACCCTCAAGTTATTTTGTGTGCCTGCATGGGTAGATTACAATGGCTCTTTACGCCTTGGGTCAAAACGACGTTTTAGGCATGTGGCCCTAAGGCTCGTGAAGCTGGCGACAATGGCTCTTACACTGTGCCCTTAGGCATGTATAGTTAGCTATTTTGGAGCCGGGCTACGCATCGGATTATGACTCAAGCTCATTTTAATCCTCAAGTTTTCAATTTTTAAGCTGGCGACAGTGGCTCTTACGCTTTTGGTCATTATGGCCTTTTAGTGTGAGGCCTTGAGGCTCGTTTGGCTAGTGACAATGGCTCTTACGATTTTGCTCGTGGGCATATGTAGGGTTTGTTTTTCCCTTGTTAAGGTCTTTTTTGAAATAATTTTGCCTGACCCGTCGTCAGTTTGCGAAGAACCTAGAATTAAAGTCATTAGTGGCGATGTTCGAGCACCTCGGAAGGTTTGGCTTGTAGGCTGAGTAGCTCAAAGCCTTGTGATTTGGAGCTGACATAGTCGAAGCTCGTTTTCTTGTTGAGGATATCCTATTTTAAATGGTTCTTTCCAAAGTATATTCGAAGTAATGGTCTGTGATTTTGTTAGCAATGGTCGGGCGTCTGGAGTAGCGTTAATTTGGATGGTATAACTGTTTTGATCAAGTCATATATGTTCAACCGGAGCGATTTTTGAACCCGAGCATGGTAGTTTAAGTATCTACATCGAGGGTATGCCATTTAGGGAGTCTTACAAATGCAAAATATAACCTAAACTTCGAGAATGCATGTAGTAAGGTTACAAAATTTTCATGCATGTTGAGGTCTTACAGTTTTTTCATGCCTATTGAGGTCTTACAGTTTTTTGATGCATGTTGAGGTGTTGTAGTTTTGTCATGCCGTTGAGGTCTTACAATTTCTATTGCTATGTATAATATATCTGGCTAGACCGAGTGTGCCCACTTGGGGTCTTATGGCCTCGGGTTTTCTAGTGAATGGCGATTAACAGTAGTCTCCGAGTCATCGAGTTTGCTTAGGACCAATGACTTTTACTCGTGAGCTCGGAGTTGCCTCGTTGGGGCCTTATGAGCTCGGTGTTTCGACCCTGAGGTCGTGTGGGTGCCAAATGGTTGACGCTAAGTCTCCGAGTATTTTGGGACGTACTCGATTGGGGGGGGGGGGGGGTACTTGCCATGAGCATGCCAAGTTCTCTTTTTTTTAGAGAACGATATGCTTTTGGCAAAAGATATTCTTTGATTGCTCGGCGTGAATACATGCTATTGTGTTGCAGTAAGCTCGGCTTATTCAGACAAGGTTCATTCGACTGTTTGGCCCAGTACATCTTTTCCTATTGGAACCTCGTTTGTCACTCCCGGTATAGGGTTGATTGTGAAGAAAGTCTGGTCGGCTTGTTAAATTCTTCTTAGGAGGCACGTCGCCCCTCTAAGAACCTTGCCGGAGAGACCATCTTCGGGGCGGAAGTCCAGCCGAGGGGAAAGAGTGAGACGGGTGCC
The DNA here is from genome assembly GCA_034376525.1 of Nicotiana benthamiana. Classification (NCBI taxonomy): domain Eukaryota; kingdom Viridiplantae; phylum Streptophyta; class Magnoliopsida; order Solanales; family Solanaceae; genus Nicotiana; species Nicotiana benthamiana. The sequence goes on along the minus strand of CM067334.1, from coordinate 78,770,516 downwards.
ATTAAGGCCTTGGGATCTTCGGGTAGGGTTAACACTTCTGAATGCCCTGGTCAGGTGTCTGTATACATGTTAGTGTAAACTGATAAAGTAGGGATATAGTTTTACCTTACTGCGAGATGCGCAGGCTATGTTCCGAGGTTCGATATGTCCCTACTATTTTGGAGTGAGGACATTAGTATAGCCCTCCACTGTGCTTAGACAAGCTAGGTCGAGGACATGGTTCGCTTACCCTTTACTCTTTTGAGAGTGGAGATATTGGTACCGGCGATATGTTATGTGATGCAAACGTTCCCCTTACCACGTGTTGCTTCCCGCTGATGATTTTAATTCCGTCCTTTCGAGGAATTTCATACCTTTGGAGAAGTGGGGACGATATTACCTTCACGCAGTGCGTCTACGGCCGTCTGAAGAAGGCGTCCATGCCTTGTTCCTCCTTTGATGATACAAAACTTGGCGTTACGGTCTTCTAGCCATACTGACTGAAAGAATGGTCGTTCTCCTCATCATTGCGATCGACGTTTAGAATCCACCAAAATTCAAGAGGCAGGCGTGATTTGGCACGATGACCTGACCGCCCTATCATCCTCGACCCGATAGTGTTAGTCGAGCCACCTGAATTCATGAACACATATTTTAGTTGAAATGGATAGAATGAGGAAGAGGGTTACCAATGCGTTAGTGTGAGGCTGAGACAATGTCTTGATGTCCTCTTTGCTGAATGTGAGGGCGTCCTCGGGAATACATCCCCGGATCCGCTTTTCCCCGGTAACGAGAATTTTTACCTTCTTCTTTATAAGTTCTTGGAGAGCGTCGTCACTCCTCCAATATCTTGGTAGTGTGTTGCAGCCCATTTGCTTTGTTCTTCTTGGCCGCCTTTCTTACTTAGAACTAAACTTGAATCTGATCGCTCGACAGTTCTCGGCGATGATTTTTATTGAGAGGCTTGGCTTTGTTCTTTCGGAGCTGGTGGCCATCTTCAGCCCCGTGTAAATGCGTATTATATAGTTCATGCACCAAGATGTGATTCCTCTAAGAGGGATTCAATTGAATAGGCCTGGGCCATTTGGAGTCCCTGGTTTTGCCGACGGTGAACACGATGTCTGATTCAATGATGTTGAAATTGTATCCTGATAGGCGAGGCGCCCTCCATGGCCTTTTGTCCCCATCGAATTTGGCTCTATTGATGATTCCTTGAGGATATCGTCCTCGATTCATTCTCTGATCATAGCGAGGTAGGTTGCGTCTCGGGGCATTCCTCTTATCTGCAACGTACAGCCGGTATCTCTCCCTGTTTGGCACCAGTTTCTTTTCCAAGAGTCTGCTTGGGTATACTGAGCCTGAGGGGGCTCCCAGTTGGTCATCCAAGACCCTGATTTGCAAGTGGTTTCGGATGTAGGCATCCAACCAGGTCTTGGCTGGATACCCGATCAAGTTCTATTTCAATTGTCATGAAATCATCAGGCTTTGCTCGTTCAGTATTTGAGTGAAGGCCTGCACTGCCCATCCGTTTGAGACTGGAGGTAGTCCTGTTTGTTCCATCTGGGAACGAGATGTGAATTCTAGTAGCATTTCTTTCCCCCTTTGTTCAATCTCGGATGCGTCGGGTTTTCTCGTCGTTAATTCGATGGCACCAGTGTGTGCCTTCATAAAGGAATCCACTAGTGCAGTAAGTGAGTTTATGGGGTTGGAGCTAGGCTATGATGCCACATCATTTCCCCCTTCAAGAGTGTTTCTCTGAACCTTTTCAATAAGACGGACTCAATATCATCATCTTGTGGGTCATTCCCTTTCACCGCACTCATATAGGCAGTGATGTGTTCATGAGGATATGAGGTCCCGTTGTACCTTGGGAGTTCTATCATTTCGAACTTCTTTTGAATGGGTTTCGGAGCCGTTTCTTCTAGGAATGGCTGTAGTACTAACTTTCTCGAATCTACACCCTTTAGGATCGGGGGTGCGCTCGGGATATGGTCGACTCTGAAGTTATAAATTCGACATCTCATCGTTGGCTGCTATCAGTTTCTCTTCTGACTCAATCATTTTGGCAAGGTCCTCCAGCATTTTCGCGATGGCATGATCAACTACTGATTCGTTGTTGCTTGACGTTTTCGGTTCCTGTTCGTCTGGGGGAGTAGTTTCCGGTGCTACTGTGTTGGGAGTCTTTAGGTGGCTTTGTAACTGAGCGATAGTCACCTGTTGTGCCTGCAATATTTCAAAATATCATGAAGACTAACTTCCTATGCTTCCCGAGCCGGGGTCTTCTGGGCTTCCTGTTGGTCATTATGGTGCATGCTTCCGTTAGTGTGTGCGACTTCGTCAACCTGCTGCACATCTAGCGAACCCGCATCCACTGGAATTGGTCCAGGTGCATTATCGGGGTTCCACAACAGCACACCAATGACTGAATAGCCACACTATTTTCTTCATGGTTTTCAAGGTAGTCATTCTCAACTCTGTTAACCGAGTCAGACATTTTGGTCTGAAATCAAAAGATCTTGGACAAGAAAAAGCATGAAAGATAACTTGCATTTGTGTAGTGAAACCAGCAAGAAAATAATCACTATTATTTTTAGCCTCATGGTGGGTGCCAAACCATTTACAGGGAAAATAGTAACAACAATTAAATTTGTAAATAAGACTCCAAAAATATGTGATCTACTTTTATACTAGTTGTTAGAGCAATTGATGCTAGACGTATGAAGTTTAATGACGAAATAAAGTTAAAATGGGGCAGTAATCAAACTGAGAGGCTTGCTACCCGGAATTCGGACTGATCAATGATAGGCGATGAAAGGCCTCGAGGTCGATACCCGGCTCGAGCTCGAGCTATCGGTGCTAACCGGGAAGGGGATAACTGTTAGGATATAATAAAAGAGGTATTTTTATGGCCAATATCAAGCAATAAATGAAGAACAAGTATAAAAGCAACAAATGGAAAGAGTAGCCTCGAGCGAGTAAGTAAGAGAGAAGAGAGAGAGAGAGAATTATTATTAATCTTGTGTAGAGTAGTGGGAGCAACAGTCTCCCTTTACAAAGTGGTGAGGATTCCCTTTATATAGGAGGGGAATCGTGTTATAGTATAACGTGCATTAATTATAAAAGCATAGAGATGGGATGGCTAGACGCGACGCCTCGATACAGGCTTTGGGTAGGCCGACTATGTCAAACTTAGCTGTGTACCTTGGGAAATCCCCCGTTTTGATCTAGCCTCGATCTTTGTCTTCTTTGAGTCGGGCCTTGACGAGTCCCGAGGGAGGGGACTCGGTTGCAACTCCATGTCCTCAAGTTCTGGAGGCATTCTTCTGAAGTGACTTGATAGCAAGAAATTAGGCCCTCTGATTTCACCGCATACATTTTTTTATTTTTCTTAGATATACCAGGGACTAGAGTGCACTAGAGCGAGACTAGTCAGTTTGGAGTTAATCTTAGGATGATACTGCTCAACTACTGATGCATGGATTTATCTGTTGGATATTAGTACACCTCCCATCCTTTTCTAATTTCCTCTATTTCCTATATTACTGCTATTTCATTGTTTTATTGTTATGTTATGTATTTTTAAGTTATTTTAGTATGAGTTTATGGATAGTACTAATATATCGTCTTTTGTTGCTTTCTTGAGCCGAGGATCTCCCGGAAACAACCTCTCTGCCCCTCAGGGTAGGGGTAAGGTTTGCGTACATATTGCCCTCCCTAGACCCCACTTGTAGGATCATACTGGGTTGTTGTTATTGTTGTTGTTAGATATACCATGCATCTTAGTAGTTACAGGAGGCTCAAAAGTGGGATTCTGAGTTGATGGCCACATATCCATATTGGTTACTGGTTGTATGTAATAACTGAAAGCCTTCAGGTATGTTTCTTTTTTCTACCAATGAACAACATAGTCAGCAGGCTCAAATCTATTAAAAACATTACACATATTGCATGGGAGCATGGTATTCCTTTGATATTTATATATTTCTTGATTTCTTTGGTTGTTTTTATTGGTATATGGTATTGGATGAGGCCCTTGTTACATGGGATATGCTGCCCGAATTTACATAAATGAGGTACTAGCTTAAGTTACAGACTTAACCTTTACTCATTACTGATTTTGAATCTTCTTATGTTATGATAGATTGAGTTGACTTGTTTGAAGAGTTTCTTAGAAGGTAATAAGGACTTAATGCGGTTAAGGTATGTTAAGGTACTTCCTTCTTTCTTTTGGCATTTTCTAATGTGAAATGAACGTAAATGATACGCTATTTTATAGCGAATCTACTCCTAGAAACTAAGGTCATCCTCTCCATCACCTGCACTATAATCTCTTCTAACATGGTTATGATAGACTTGTGCCTAGTAGACAAGATCCAACTGTTAAAAGTCTCACACATGTTGTTCTCCAGATAATCACATTTACTCCAATCTTTAAAGAATTCTCTATACCAAAATTGTTTGGGGTATCTCAGTAAATCCTCAATGATCTTACTGTCACCCAATTCTGCCAACTCATCTATCTAATCCTTCAGATATGCTTTAAATGAAGCCCTTGCACATGCCCAAAACTTCTTCCTTCTTTCCTCACCATTCCACTTTTGCTTCTAGCTGCTCCATATGTGTCTTGCACACATTTTATGCTCAACATTTTGCGTCAACTCAGGCACAGATTGAACAATTCCCTTAAGCAATAAGAAAAAGAGTTGGAATATCATAAACATATATAGAGTAATTACAGGAAGAATAGAGGTGAAATACATACCTTCTAAATATTAGAAATGATGGCCAGCCCTTCACCTTGGGATTTTATGAGCAGCAAATCAGGCATCAGACACCTAAAAAACCATGACCTTGTGTTCTTTGTTTCCTTTTCAACCACCGCTCAAATAACAAGGTACATTTGGTTGTTACCATCTTTATCAATACATGGTAGTAACTCACCTTTAGACACACCCTTCAAAAATGCTCCATCAAAGCCAATAGCATTTCTACATCCTTCCAACCAACCTACTTTGCAAGCATGTAGACAAATATAGATCCCAGAAATACCTCTTAACCGGGTGTTGTCTCCTTTGAAGTCTTCATAACAACAGTACTACCAAGATTTATAAACTTCAGCATGTCATCATAATCAGATATTCTAGCAAACTCCTGCTTGTAATCAATCACCTAGATACTTACCTATGACCTGATGTTTATCCCTAGCACATATGGATTTTCCCACATACACAACATACTTTATCCTAATCAAGTCCTCCAACTTCCTAAGCTTTATGTCAGGTTGGTCGATAATCTTGTCACTAAAATGTTTAGTTACCCATGATGTATTAGCCATCTTTATTTTGGTTGCTGTGAGACACTTTTGAACATGATAGTAGCTGCTGACAATGAAATTCCCTGTATGTCCCTCCAAGCTTCCAAAAATATGCCATCTGCATCTTGTTGAGTTCACACATGTCCTAACCCTATGTTTCTCATTAGGCCTCAACTTAATTTGAACTCTTCTTTGTACAGCATAATATTGCAAAGCAGCTTTTAAAAACCATTTCTAATTGGAAACAATTTTTTTTGCAAGTAGGATCAAAGTATACCCTGCTGCTGTATCTTCTTGGTTGAGGGTTATGCACCCCATCTTCTTCATCTGCTTCATCATCTGTATCCTCACTGTTGGATCTGAACTGTCCAGATATTGCTCATCCCCTCCCAACTTCCCAACATATTTGGAACTCTTATCTTTAGATATGTCTGCAAAACCCGAGCCTATACCTACAGGTCCTTTTGGTATCTCATCAGTATTAACTTCACTAGATCTTATTTTACAATTCTTTTCATTCAGTTTAGCATGTCTAGCATCAGGTTCTAGGTCACTTGTATCTCTAATAATATGCACCATATAATGACTCATCTGTATCATCATCATCATCATAATAATAAAAAATAGCCTCATAATTACCATATCGCTCTCAGTACTTTCCTTATCTCCCTCATCACCCTCAACATCACCTTAATTCATGCAGAGAAATATAAGTATTCTGAGTTACATTCAACAATAATAGAGATCTATACAATTGGCCACACCCATCTCAGTTGTGCGCTATTTGAGTTGATTGATATAATATAATTGAAATATGGGATATCAGGATCTAGTTGGGGTTGGAGAAACCTAAAATTGTGGATAGATTGTTAGCATTAGCTTACATTTTTGAAGGATATCGCAAATGCGGTAATAGTTCTCCTTGTGAGAAACCTCGATGGTGCTCCCTAGAATAGTACATTTAGATATGAAATACTAGAATGACTAGAAAATTTTGAAGATTGGCATTGGAATCCTAGAAGAGATAAATATTTACTTTAGTATGGCTCCCGCCCCTAGTAAAAAGAGAGAGAAAGTTAGGCATCCCGAAGAACCAGTGCGATGAAGCAAGGGAAGATAAAAGTGAAAGAACATTTTGTTGAAGTTTACATAAGAAAGTGATAGACAAAAATTTTAACTGGGGAATAAGAGGAGAGTAAATAAAGTATTATGAGTAAGATGTGACAAATGGTAGGTAACGATAAGTCAAATATGATAGAATGACAAAGTCTATAGTCATGTGAAGGAAAAAGACAAGAGGAGACATGCCTTGAGACAATACAAGAGTATAAGCCCTAATGTCATATCCTCATTTCAAGAAATGAGTTGGTGAGTCTAACGTAATTAGCATAAGAAAATGTTAGAGCCTTAGATTAATAGAAATTAGTGTGGGTTAGTGAACAAAATAAGCTAAAAATGAAATAGGAATAAGAAGATTTGATAATAGTTGACATCGTGAGAATTTCAGAGATCGTTTTGGCAATAATAGAATGGACAACAAAAGAATAAGCTTTAAAATTCATTCAGGAAGACGCTTACCAAAAGCAAGCATTATGAGCAAAGTTAAGCTTAAACGACTAAGTGTACCAGTTACACTAGGTGTCACCCTTTTGCATAAGAAATTCAGTTATCCTTAGTATAGAAGGGTTACCGTAAGGTGAGTAAGGGTCATTGTTGATGTGAAAAGATGCCAAAGATGAACAGGTAAAATATCCATAGATAAATCATCACCAAATCTTAGTGCTCCCTTAAAAGGGAGGAAGATGGTGTGATGTGGTATTTAGTCGGAGTTAAAAGGTTCAGGTAACTATGGAATAGTAAAGGAAAAATGTGGTAGAAAGGCGAAAGGAATGAGATTGCATTTATTCAGATCCTACAGATATGTCATGACTCTAGAACATTATGCAAAAATGATGTCAGGGAGAGTATGTAAGGGTTCCGGCCCGGGATATTATTGATAAATAAGTGCGAATAAACCCTTGATACATAAGGAGCCAATGTAAGAGGTAAGTTAAGATCAGGACATAATCCAAGAGAGATTACGCAGAAATATAGATATGAAAATGGACCAACGCTAGCAGTTAGTTCAGGAAGAGATTAGTTATGGCTAGGCAAGAGGACACAGACAAATCATGCATATTGTGCAAGATAAACATAGTGAACCCCAACATAATGAATTCAGTATCGCAAATATGATGTCGTAATCCTTGGGAAACATTTAGATATGAGTTGGGGTAGTTAAAGGTGCCGTATAAGTGTTACGAAAATAAAAGAAAGTGCCACAGGGGAGATAGTCAAAATTTTAGTTCGGAAACAACCCTACGAGCACAAGGGCGCGGAAATAACTAATTAAGGATAATTATAGGTGAGTAAGAACATAAAAAATTATGTTGGATATATGATATAATAAGCTCGTAGCTTTAAAAGAGCCAGAGGGTCTTCCGTAATTACTACAATGAAGGATTGAGGAAATAAGGTAGAAGGTTTCAACCTAAGCATAGAAACCTAAAAAGGAAATGATCTTCTAATAATATTCTCACTACAATATTATATACACTCCATAAGAAAGTGGAACCTATCATGGCTAATAAATGGGAAAAAATCAAAGGTAATATTTAGATCATATGAGGTACAAGAAATAATAGTATTCGTGGGCAATAAGATAAGCCAAGTATTCATGCAACAAGTGGCAGAACAATCAGGAAAAATAATTGCTTACATTTAAAGGCAACTGAGAAGGCACGAAAAGAAATCAATGGTGCTAGCAAGTTAAAGGAAGTTTGTAAGTAGTATAAATAGATATGTGTAAGTCGCAAGCTAAAGTATGGTAGAGTGACAATGTTTTAGGTATACTGGAGCAAGGATAAGAAAATGTGAGTTAAAAGGTGACAAGAATAGGCAAGACCTCAGGATTAAACCCATCAATCAAGAGAGCTGATTGTTTCCGTATGCTATAAAAAGCTCATTATAACCAGAACAAATTCGGAGGTGTCAATGTTTCCCTGGTAGTAGAATAAGGGTGTAATGGTGATAGATAAGAGGGTGACATTTAGGCCTTTGATTGAGTAATAATTTTAAGAAAAGGGATTTCATGAATTTCACGGGATTAGAATACCCCCCCCCCCCATAAGATGAATCAAGTAAGGATGCTATGAAATACAGTTATTGAAGTATACTATCGTCCCAAGGTGGATCAGGAAAATCACTTCAAATGCTCCCCATGCGACGTGAGCCCTAGTAACAATGTATTACGTATGAGGTTTCAAGTTATTAGTGGTATATTATAGATCAATATTAAGGTGAATCACCAATAGATGGATAAAAGTTCCAACGTATGAGATGATATTAGGTTGTCATTCTTAAGATGAACAGTAATGAAAATGCATTAAAGACTTGGATTTATACATATAAAATAAGCAGCGCGTCTAGAGTTGGGCAGCAGACTTTGGTAAATAACAAGCTAATATAAGAGTTATGGTATAGTATGAATAACCTAGAGGCTAGATGTTGTAAAGCCATAAGTATAGATAACCAAGGCTATGAAACAAGATATATCAATAGTCATAAGTTCGACAATGTACCAAGCGAAGAACTTTAGTACACCTATAGATGCCCAGATGGACAACTTGTCAAGTTCTGTATATGTTCCCAAAGTGAGGCCTAGAGATTGGCTAAAACTTGGAGGAAAAAGGATAGAAGAGTCGCATAGGCGCACATACAAGGTCAGAGTAGTATAGGCTGCATGAAAGAAGGTAGAAACAATTACGATATTGGAAGAATTTCGACCACAAGTCATGGTGTGAGAAAGAGGCCTAAAGGGCTAGGGGGGGGGGGAATGTCCTAGCCGTTGGATTTATTCACCGAACAACTCTCTAGATGTGAAAGACAATATTAAAGTATTTATAAGAGCTATAGATTGAAGATACTGATAAGTGTATTAGTCAACATTCGAGGACAAATGTTCCAATGGGGTGAATGATGTTACACCCCATGTTTTCGTACGTGAGAGTACGCCGTAAGTCAATTGACGTAAGCTCAGAAATAAGATTATATTTAGAAGCATATAAATTAAGTTAATAATGTTACCTTGGAGGTTACAAATATTTAAGATAACTAAGAATGAGTACCAAGAGGGTTGGAACGATTAGAAGTTAAACCAACTGGAAAAAAATAATTTCGTCGAAAGTCGACAACTTTGAAATATCATAACATGTACTTTGGATGAGATTAGGGTTATTAACATGATAAGGAGGTTATCATATGAGTTATTTTAGTTGTATGATAGTCACTTTTTGAAGGAAATCAAGTTGTGAAACAAAAGTTGGCAAATGTCATCACAAGTTACATCTATAAATGTGCTGAAATTAGGTCAAATGTAGAACAATTTTCTCCCAATTTAATTTGAGTTATGGGGTGATTTACCTATCAAATTGAAGATCTAAGAGTCTAGTTTCTAATACATCAAAGTGTTTATCGATATCATGTCTGAGTATAGATATACTTGTATTTTCGGGAGACTCTCCCAAGGTTTTCATATCAATCCTTGGTTATTTCAAGTCTTGCAAATGGATTATACCATATTTCAACATCAAAAATTGGTTTTAGTGAAGAACAACACCTCTTTGAGGTTGTGTTGTCATTGAGAATAGTTCTGGGTTGTGTTTAGCTGAAATTTCATGTTTTTGTTACTGGTTAAGGTGAGTATAACATCCTACTAATTGTTCATAAATTTTCTTATATGTTGGTTAAGTTGTTAGAATGATAAACTATAAGATAATACTTGGATTAACTTAAGTTACTTCTATGATTTGTATGCCATTGTGGGCTGTTGTAATCTAAATATAACTTGGACTTTGACTTGAAGCTACTTTAGGAGGTATATACATTATGTTATTGCATGTGCTTAAGGTTATCATGATGTTGGTTAAGTTAAATAGATGTATAAACATGAATTAGTAAATAAAGTTGCTAATTGAAGATAATTAGAGTTGTGGATTGTTTTTTTTTTTGTTGTAAATATATGTTATAAGGATGGTATCATTGATGAATAACTTCATTATTATGTTAATGATACTGTTAAGTTAATGTAAGAAGTCTACATGGGGTGATATGGGTTATACAGATTCCAATCTGAGCTTGCTGCTCGACGTGAAGTAGTTGTAACATGTTGTTGTTATATAATGTCTTGTTATTGATATTTATATATTGCTTGATTTTTCTGGTTGTTGTTATTGGTATATGGTATTAGATGAGGCCCTTGGTACAGGGGATATGTTGCCCGAATTTACGTAAGTGAGCTACTAGCTTAAGTTACAAACTTAACCTTTACTCATCACTGATTTTGAATCTCCTTATGCTATGATAGATTGAGTTAACTTGTTTGAAGAGTTTCTTGGAAGGTATTAAGGACTCAATGTTTTTAAGGTATATTAAGGTCTTCCTTCTTTCTTTTGGCATGATCTAATGTGAAATGAACGTAAACGATACGCTATTTCATAGCGAATCTATTCCTAGAAACTAAGGTTATCCTTATTATTCTTTCCTTATAAAGTTATTCGAAGCATGTACATGTGATGCATGAATTCTATTGAGGTTCATACTGGTGGTATGATGCCCATAACGTTAATAGAAGGTGCAACAATCATATATCACACCGAAAGGTTTAGAACGTGATTCTATGAGTCCAACATGCATTGTATATGTATCTACTTTACTCTACTAAGCCGCGCTATAGTCGGCCGGGTAAGATACCTATTGTGAAATCATTGATCAGTTGGGTTTTACGAGCTCCACATGGCTGGGTACGATTCTACCGAGCCTTATGATGGCTGGGTACATTTTACCGAGTACTCTTTGAGGTCGGATACGATATGATGATGATAATGCCCACATAGGCTTATGTTTTTGCATCTCTTCTATCTAGCTTTACATTACTGTTCTTATTTATGCTTTCCTGCCTTACATACTCGGTACTTTATTTATACTAACATCCTTTTTGCTTGGGGATGATGTGTTTCATGCTCGCAGCTCCTGATAGACAGGTTGACAGTCCTCTTAGTATGCTATCAGCTCAGCGGAAGGTGTTGATGAACTTAACTTGATCCGGAATTGCCTATTTGTTCAGTATAATTTGGACATGTATTGATTGATATGGCGGGGTTCTGTCCCGACCTTTATGATATTTATGTACCCTTAGAGGTTTGTAGACAGATGTCATGTATATGAAAGATTGTATGGTTTTGTCGGCCTATGTTTAGTGTACGAGCGATCATTTTGGTCTTATAGGCCTGTATGTCATATATATAAGTTTTTATATGATGCTGGGTCGTCATATGTCGAGTATTCCCTTATGTTTTATTTTGGTTATCTCATGATGGCCAATCGGGACCATTTACCCATTGTAGTGTCATAAGAATAGACATGTTACGTTGGTACTTAGTTGAGTAAGGTACCAGGTGCACGTCGCGGCTCTTCGATTTAGGTCATGACATTTTTCCCAAAACCCTAATATAAAATCCCAAATAACAACAGACAATTTGTGCACGGAGACAAAAGTAACTTTTACTATCACACATTACCCATATTATTTCATAATAAATTAGATGATAAAAGAGAAAACGACATCAAAATAGATAAACTAGCCTTCAGATCCTATAACGTGACTGGAATCAAAAGCACAAACCAAGCGAAGCTCGATCAGAACGAGATTAACAGATAATAAATGAAGACAATATAATGGGTGAGTGATTATGATCGAATTTGTGGGGTGACTGATTTTTCATTTCAGGCCATTACTAACCTATGTTTAAGAGGGGATGGTTGGTTAGAGAAAGGAAAAAGACGCTGGGAGGGTTGGTTAGAGAAAGTAAAAAGACGTAATGAGCGTCTTTTTGGTCGGTCTATTGATTAAGAGAGGAGACCCAATCAGTTGGGTTTTGTTTTTGCGCCGTGTAACAAACCCATTGGTCATTTGCTGACTGGATGGATACGTCTGTATAAGTGTAATACACACACATAGACTAAGGATTAAATGTGTTTATTAGTTAACGAAATTATGAGTACGAATATTTAAATGAGAAAAATTAAAGTTCATATATCGAATTTTAAAAACCCTACAAATTTAAGGGGCCTTAAAGCCATTACGCCTTAAAATATAAATTGTCGTCCAACTCGCCGGTTGGTGTAAAACATACACTTTTTTTTGTTGATAAATATCATAGATATCTTCGTTCTAACAATTTGTCCAGAGTAAAAAAATAGGCCAAACCCATAAGCGACCCCTTTAAGTTGGCATGGCCTTTTATTTTGGTACCCCAACTTAGACCTGTTCCATTTTAACACTCTAACTCATGGTCTCATATGCCACATATACACAAAACGCACGTCAGTCAAAAATATGAAGAGAGTGTAATTCACACGCAATTTATGTGGAAAGTAATCAATGGAACACTGACATGTGCCAAATATACCCCTCTATTTTCAAATGTAATTTTCAAATATGGTTTAAAAAAATAAAAATATTATGCTAAATATTTTTTCCTGTTTTTACCAAAAAAAATCCAATTTTTTTGAACTGTTTTTTTTGAAAAACTAAAAAATGAAAAAAAATATTTTGTTAAAAATAATTTTTTTAGTTTTTAAAAAACGAAAATATTCTGTTAAAGAAAGAATTTTTTCCTGTTTTTACAAAAAAAAATCCAGTATTTTTTAAACTGAAATTTTAAAAAAAACTTTAAAAAAGAAAATATTTGTTAAAAATAATTTTTTTAATTTTTAAAAAACGAAAATATTTTGTTAAACAACGATTTTTTTTTTCTGTTTTTACAAAAAAAAATTCCAGTTTTTCTAAACTGATTTAAAAAAAAAAACTAAAAAATGAAAAAAATATTTTGTTAAAAATAATTTTTTCAGTTTTTAAAAAACGAAAATATTTTGTTAAACAACGAAATTATTTTTTTTACAAAAAACAATTCCAGTTTTTTTTAAACTGATTTTTTTTAAAACTAAAAAACTGAAATTTTTTTTTTTGTTAATAATTGTTTCAGCTTTTAAAAAATAAAAAAAATTTGTTATACAACGAAATTATTTTTTTCTACTTTTACAAAGAAAATAATTCAGTTTATACAAAAATAAAATTTCAGTTTTTACAAATTTTCAGTTTAACAAAAAATTCAGTAAAATATTTATTTTTCAATTTTTCAGAAAAAAAATTAATTTTTGACCCGCCTAAAAGAGGTGGAAGTTACATAATATGACAAATCAGTATTTTGTATTTAAGTTGTACATAAAATCATGAATTGAAGTGTCAAAATGGAACATGTCTAAGTTAGAGTGCCAAAATGAAAAGCCGGCAAATCTATATAGAGAGAGAAGCTCTGCCTTCTCTCTAACTTTCTCATCTCTTTCGCCGATTCATCTTCTTCTTCTCTGCTGCTTCTGCGTAGGTAGGTTAACCTGGGCAGAGGGTGTTATGGCAAGAAGGAGAGGGCGCCCAAAGAAAGAGCTGGTACCAATTTATGCAAGCGATGTTATTTTCCCAAAAGCTGTTAGTACTGTTCCACAGGTAGTTAGCACTGTTCCATTGAAATCTGTTGAAGAAACTGTTTCATTGCCTCATGCAACAGTAGATCCACAACCATCTGGAGTTTCCCTGATACCAACAGCAACTGTGAGGGTTGATAACAACTGAGACCCCCAGTTAGTCCAGTAAATATCCAGATGGAGCCTGAGAATAAGGGTCAGGACCACATGCAACAACCACCACCACCTGTTGATCCAAAGGCTGTTAGTGACGAAGGAGCAAAAATTGATCCACCCAAACAGTGGGTTAGCCTATTCCAGAGGAATTGACTTGCTGCAAGTGGTATGTCTCTAGAGTATATTCCCCCTACTCTCGTTAAAGGAAAACCAGTTGGTCAGCTGGTGAAGGAAGAGGTGGAGGAGGAAGAAGTAAAATGGAAATGTGCCCTTGTTGTATTTGTGCTAGGTAATAGCCCTGGGTATAATGGTATGAAAAGGTTTATTAACCTTCACTGGTCTCATGTTCCTGATCCCGAGCTATTTTATCATGATGAGGGCTACTATATTGTTAAATTCAGTTCCCTAGATGATGCCAAAGAAATTCTGTGTGGGGGGCCTTATACTATTGCCAACAGACCTATGATTTTGAAGTAGTGGTCTGTTGATTTTGATTTCAAAGCAGCCTTTCCTTCAGAAATCCCCTTGTGGATCAAGTTCCCCAACTTGCCTATGTCCTGTTGGGGTAGCAAATCTTTAAGTAGGATTGCTAGTGTCCTTGGTAGACCTATATTTGCTGACGAATGTACAACTAAGCAATCTAGAATCTCATACGCTCGTATGCTCATTGAGGTAATTGTGTCGAGAAAGCTACCTAGTGAGATAGAGATTCTGGACCCAAATGGAAAGAGCTTCATGCAGGATGTGATTTATGATTGGAAACCTGCGTACTGTGAGAAATGCTTGGAGGTCGGACACAACTGTTTGGCTAAATCTGCTCAACCTACACAGAAAAACAAGGTGACACAGGAATGGAGAGTGAAAGCACCAGTCACAGTGGACCAAAATAACCAGATGGCTCAAATCCAGCAACCAGAGTTACCAAAGGAGGCAAGTACTCTAGCTACAGCTGAAGGTGTGAACAAACAGAAGCAGGTTGTTATACAAGATTCCCCAGTCTTTAACATCACTAATTTCCCTCCCTTATCTCCTATTGTGATGCCTAACGGATTTGAAGTTGGGATAGTTAGGTGGGCTGATCATCCCCTGGATGAAGGGGGAACTAGCCATACTCAATGAAGTGGATCTTTTGGAATATTAGGGGTGTAAATAAAAGGTTTAAACAAAAAGAAGCCAAAAATTTCTTTAGAACTAATAAGTTTGACCTTGTAGGACTTGTAGAGACTAAGGTTAAACAACACAATGCTAGTAGAATATCTAGTTTTTTGTTGCCTAACTGGAACATGATTACTAACTACAGTGGAGCAGTCAATGGTAGAATATGGATCCTATGGGACCCTACAAAAGTGTTGGTCAATGGATTTCTTGAGGAAGCTCAGCTTATTCATTGTAAGGTTCAAACTATCACTGGTGATACTATCTGCTGTCTTACAGTAGTATATGGTTTTAATGACTGTGATCAGAAGAGGATGCTGTGGAAGTCTATTCTAAACTTATCTGCTGGTATTACTGATCCCTGGATCATTGCAGGAGATTTTAATGCCATACTGTCTAGCAAGGATAGACAATCCTGCCAACAAGTTAAGCAAAGGGACCTTGTTGATTTTAATAACTGCATTCAGCAATCAGGCCTGGTTGAACTTCCATGGAAGGGAAATTTCTTTACATGGTCTAATCAACAAAGTGGTAATGATAGAGTATGTAGTAGACTGGATAGGGTGTTTGGCAATTTTGAATGGTAGATGAAGTGGAATCATGTGCACACTGTATATGGACCTTCCCTTATCTCTGATCACAATCCCATGTTACTAACCCTGACAACAGATACCTCTGCAAGGAAGACACCATTCAGATTCTTCAATGCTTGGATCCAGCATAAGGAATTCCCTGCTATGGTGAAAACTAACTGGAAAAACAAGGAGTAGAGTACTCTACAAGGCGTGTGGAACAATCTTAAATCCCTCAAACCAGTCTTAAAATCTCTTAATATAAGAGAATTTAAGAATGTTTCTCAAAAGATTGAAAGCAGTAGAAAGGAACTGGAAGTTGTACAACATCAAATGGCAACCTCCTATTCAGATACACTACAGCAAAGAGAAAAAGTCCTGGTTCAACAGCTAGAAAAGTGGTCTTTAATTGAAGAATCAGCTTTGCAACAAAACTCAAGAGCTAAATGGATCAAACTTGGTGACTCCAATAACAAGTATTTCTCAACAGTCATGAAGGAGAGAAATCAGTACAAGAGGATTATTGAACTTTCCACAGAAGGAGGACTGAAGATAACTGATCCAGCAGATTTGAAGAAGGAGATCAGGGACTTCTATAAATCACTAATGGGAACTACAGCCAATTCCCTACCAGCTGTGAATAAATTGTATATGAGGAATGGCCCAAAACTCTCTCATCACCAAAGGAAGGAACTAGTTGCTGACATTAGTGACACAGAGATCCTAGACAGTTTGAAGGCTATTGGAAATGATAAAGCCCCAGGGATTGATGGATTTAATGCCATGTTCTTCAAACATTCTTGGCATGTCATTGGCAATCAGGTTATGCAAGCAATCAAGAATTTCTTTCAGACCTCCAAGATGTACAGACCTACTAATTGTGCCACACTCACTTTACTTCCCAAGGTATCCAATCCTCAAACAGTTAAAGAGTTCAGACCTATAGTTTGTTGTTCAGTCTTATATAAAATTATTTCCAAGTTACTGGCCAACAAACTTCAGAAGGTTATGAGTAGTATCATTTGTAATGCACAAGCAGGCTTTATACCAGGAAGAAGAGTAGCAGATAATGTCATATTAGCTCATGAATTAATAAAACAGTACTCTAGATCACATATATCTCCCAGATGTATGATCAAAATTGACCTTCAGAAAGCCTATGACTCAGTTGAATGGTGCAGTTTGCAACAGATTATGGAAGAACTGGATTTTCCTAGCAGATTTATCAGGATGGATCATGGAGTGTGTCCAAACTGTTAGCTATACAGTTGTGGTTAATGGGGAAACAACAGAGCCTTTTCAAGCTGCCAAAGGATTGAGACAAGGAGACCCCATATCTCCCTTTCTGTTTGCTATTGTGATGGAATATCTTAGCAGATCCTTGGCAGAGTTGAGCCATGCCAAAAGCTTTATATATCATCCTGGTTGTAAAAAATTGGGAATTACTCATTTAAGCTTTGCTGATGATTTACTGCTATTTGTCAAAGGGGAGCTTCAGTCAGTAAGTATCATGTTCATATTTTCTCTCAGTTCCTTGCAGCTACTGGTCTGAAAGCAAACTTACACAAAAGTGCTGTGTATTTTGGAGGGGTTAATTCTGGGATTCAGCAACAAATTCTTGACCATCTTGGTTATGTTCGAGGGGACCTCCCATTCAAATATTTGGGAGTGCCTTTGACTACCAAAAAGTTGTTAGTTGCACAATGGCAACCTCTGGTGGATAGGATTTCTGCCAGAATTACTTCCTGGACTGCTAGGTATCTATCCTATGCAGGCAGAAGCCAGTTGGTGCAATCAGTTATATTTGGTGTTCAAACCTACTAGGCTCAATTATTTATCATGCCTTCAAAAGTTATTAAAATGCTGGAGTCAATATGTAGATCCTATATTTGGTCTGGTTCAGTTAATATCTCAAAGAAAGCTTATGTGGCCTGGGAAAAGGTATGCATGCCAAAATATGTTGGAGGGCTGAATATAACCAATATCTTGCTGTGGAATAAGGCTGCTATTGCCAAACTTAGTTGGGATTTAGCACATAAAAAAGATCTTTTGTGGGTGAAATGGATTCATACAGTCTATATCAAACAACAACATTTGGAGAACCTTACTGTCCCAACACATGCTAGCTGGATGGTCAGGAAGATGGTGGAGGGTATTAAGCTGTTACAACAACATCAACTGCTGTATAAATCTGACTGCACCATAAGGAAACTATACTTACAACAGATTGGAGAGACACCTAGAGTCCCTTGGAAGAATTTGGTAATACAGAATGCTGCTCGACCTAAAGCAATCTTTAGTTTGTGGCTGCTACTGCAAGATAGACTCCCTACCAAGAATAAGCTGCTGCAATGGAATCTGAATGTATCAGGCAACTGTGTTATGTGCCAGCAAGCTATGGAAACTAGAGATCACTTATTCTTGCAATGCACCTTTGCATCCCAGCTGAGATACAACACTACAATGGATTGGAGTTGCAGATTTCACTGGGCAGGATTAGTCACAATTTTGCCAATGGTTCATTATGCAATCTAAAGGGAAATCTCCTTGAGCTCACATAATCAAGATGACAGTAACTGAAATGCTCTATGGTTTATGGTTAGAAAGAAATGCGAGAATCTTTGAAAACACTTATTGTAACTGTGATAAGCTCCTCAGTAGTATAGCCTACATATGTAATGTTCGAGCTCCTCCTAAGCTTAGTTCATATATTCAGCAGTTAATGTTATAACTGCTGACTTGGCTCGAGGAGTATAGGTAATCCTTGTTGTCCAGTTTGATAGGCAGCTAAGTCAAAGCTGTCTTATGATTTTGTAAGGCAACCACTTTCGTGATTAATACAAATTTAATTACGAAAAGAAAAAAAATGAAAAACCGGCCAACTTAAAGGGGCTAGCATGGGTTTGGCCGAAAAAATAATAGAAAAAAAAGCTCACGAGTTTAAAAACCTTATCCCTCGGCCTCTCTTTCTCTCTCCCTCTACGCGAACACAGTGTCGAGACTCGAGACACTGATGCTCTCTCTGGCGTTGAGAGCAAATTGAACGGAGAATTTGACGGCCACCGGTATTCTGAAGCTTTCATTTTCGCAGATTATTTCTCAGTTTCTCTCCATATAAGGCCCACTTCTTTTTTACATTCTTCGACTCCATATATTTATTTCAGGTAAATCCAATCATCTTTTATTTATTTTATTTTAATGGCTTCGATACTTTATAATTCTCTACTTCCATTCTCTGAAGAAAATGTTTCATTTGTTTTTTTTTTGCTCAAAAAAGTGTTTCTCCATTTATTACTACAGTATGTCGGAATATGGTGTTATAGTGCACGCTTTCCGTCACTAAAAGAATGCCGGGTTCGGAGTTAGACGGTCAATTTATTTAATTTTGAGGTTGAATAAATTTTTGGAATTTCTTAACTAATTCATGTACTATATGTAAATAGCTACTAAAAATCACAACATCTTATGCTAGTTAAACTCTTTAAGATGATAGAAAAGTTCTTAGAAAAGACAATTGTACTCTCTAAATAGGAATAGTGTCAATATTTGGACGGGGTGTGTGTACGTGCGTGTGTGTGTGTGTGTGGGGGGGGGGTATATTTATCCTTTACTATGTTCTTTGCATTCTTGTTTATCAAATTTGAAAAGTTATTCTTTATTTTTCTTATTTGATTTCTGTTTAGAATGGTATGTATGAGTGTCTCAAATGAAAGAGGCTTAAGGGTCTAACAGGGGTGTGCAGATTTTAAAAAGAAAAAGTTGGAGGTACAATGTAAATTGAATTGGGGAAAAAGGAAATTTCTTCTAAATGTAGTTACAACAATGTAAATTTTAAGGATTAAATCAAGTATAGAAGCTCTCAAGCTTGTTCCCAAAAAGTTTCCTAGTTCATTTGGTTTGCTACTTCTTATTTTTGATAATTAGCCTTAACATGTAATATGATCAGAATCTTTAGTTTTAGAGAACTCCTACTTTGCACAAAAGACAAAATTATTCAAGTATTTTAATGAGATAGACATGAATAGAGCGGAATAGATCCAAATGATTCATATAGTCGAGCCCAAATTATATGGTATTATGTCATGTATCCTAGTCATGTTGTGCTTTCATTAGATTTGGTTGTTTTGGATTCACAAACTGATATCTAAATTAACTATGTTTAATTGTAGGGCTCTTAATCCAAGTATTGAAAACGCCTAAAACCCCTTCTTTCCTGCCCAGAGTAAACCCGCATGTGATCCTAATTTCAAAGATGCAAATCTCTGTAGCGTCTGTAATCCCAAAAGTTCCTTCATTCACCAGATTTTACCAGTTCACCCCAAATCCAGCTCAACACGGTCTTAAAAAACCGAACCATGGTCTCTCAGTACAAACACACATCAATCTTCCAGCTCCATGTGCTGTCAAAAGTTCCTCTACTGGCTTCTTGTCTGCCATTGAGAGAGCAATAGAGGAAGAAGAGTATAGAAAAGCCAGGGCTGAGGTAAACCGGCAAGGGATAAATATTGAAGGTTATTCAATTGAAGGACACTCGATTGGTGGGCATGAGACCTGTGTTATTGTGCCACAACTTAAAGCTGCTTTTGATATTGGGAGGTGCCCATCAAAGGCTGTTCATCAAAACTTCTTGTTTATCACTCACGCTCATCTTGACCACATTGTAAGCTTTCCCGCAATTTACAGTGTTTCTCTGCATTCAGTAGTAGATGTACTCAGACAGAGGAATTTAGTTTTAAGTATGTAATAATCCATGGACCTATGCACAACTCTTGGTATAAAAACCAGACTTTGTTCCATGGATTGATTTGAACTTTGAAGCCTGCAGTGACTTTTGTGATATCTTGTGATTCAGGGTGGACTTCCTATGTATATTGCCACTCGTGGCTTGTACGGCTTGAAACCTCCGACAGTCTTCATACCTCCTTCCATAAAAGAAGATGTAGAGAAGTTGCTTGATGTTCATAGATCAATGAGTCAGGTGGAACTGAATTTGGATCTGATTGCTTTGGATGTAGGTAAATATTCTGTTTTCTTTACAAACATTTCTTCTACATTTTGTTTTCCTATCTCGATGTGTAAAATGTTATTGGAAACTTTGCGCTCAGGGGAAACATATGAAATGCGGAATGACCTGGTAGTAAGACCAGTTAGAACTCGCCATGTTATTCCCAGCCAGGTTTGTTTGCAAATCAGTTCTTTTTATTTCCGTATTTGAAATACCTCGAAACCTGTTATCTCAATTTGAATATGTTGAATACTTATTCTAGACTTGGATATGTTGAATATCTTCCAAGATTTCAGACTCTGGTTAATGCCTACAACCTTGACATACATGTGAATGTGGTCATATTCAATTTATTGACTTATTATTTCTTTACTGCGTTCTCCAGGGCTATGTGATATACTCAGTCAGAAAGAAGTTGAAGAAGCAATACATTCATCTACAGGGGAAACAAATAGAGAAACTGAAGAAATCGGGTGTTCAGGTTCATAACTTGTAACATAAGTTTTTGTGATATGAGTGGTGGCTCATATACCTTTCTTCTCTAATGAAAATCTTCATTTGTTAGATAACAGATAGTGTGTTGTGTCCTGAAGTAGCCTTCACAGGAGATACCGCATCAGGCTTTTATCTTGATCCTCGCAGTGCTGATGCTTTGCGGGCAAAAGTTCTTATAACTGAGGTATAGCTGAATGAATAAACATATAAGTTAGCTCTCATAACCAAGTTCAATCAGTGTCCTTTGTGCATTTCAGCATTCGAGTTATTTGACATATTTTTGTCTCAAACTAATGCTTAATTGGTCTTGAAGTTCAGATGAATTATCTTGTAATAATCTCCTTTTAACTCTTTCACTGACCAAAAGTGTAGGTATAGGGTTGAATTTTTGTTTCCTTACATTGATCTATTCGTTGAGGATGGATCCAAACTGTAAGTGCTGCAGCTCTGCTGCTTATCTTTGTAACTTTATAAGCTTGTATCTTGATTCCTCTTAAACCTTTTTCGTTGAGTTTTAATCATTATAGGCCTAAAAAGTAGGGCGAAATAAGAAGGAGGCAAATTGGCTTCTTAGGTGTGGTCAGAACATGAGTTGCGTGGTGTACCTTAATGACTTTATAGTTCTAATTCATTTTAATTTCCTGTTGTTTCTGTGCTATGGAGTTTACAACAACAACAACAACTACCCAGTAATGTCCCATAAAGTGGGGTATGGGGAGGGTAATATGTAGACGAGCCTTACCCCTACCCGAAAGGGTGGAGAGGCTGTTTCCAGTCGACCCTCGGCTCAGTGAAGGCAAGGAAAAACAAAAACAAAAACAAAAGAGCATTAGTAAGTCCAGTCGAAATAGCATAAATAATTATCTAAACATAAGAACCACAAATAAAATAGCATGCAATAATATCAAACAGTAACTACCATAAGTAACTAACATAAGTAACATAAGGGAGACACAATCCAATACACAAATCATCTATGGATAGCCCTGCCAAGCCTCACCCAACCCCGGTTGAGGAGTACGAAAAACTCTAGGGGCCCCTATCCTACAACCATGATACTAGACCTCCAGACTTTCCTATGAGGGGCCATGTCCTCAGAAACCCGCATTCTAGCCATGTCATACCTAATCACCTCTCCCCAATACCTCTTAGACCTCCCTCTGCCTCGCCGTGCGCCGACCATTGCGAGCCGCTCACAACTCCTCACCGGGGCATCAGGACTTCTCCTCCGTACATGCCCGAACCACCTCAGCCTCGCTTCTCGCATCTTCTCATCAACCGGGGCCACCCCCACCTTCTCTCGAGTAACTTCATTCTTAATCTTATCCAACCTGGTGAGCCCGCACATCCACCTGAGCATCCTCATCTCCGCAACCTTCATCCTCTGAACATGAGAGTTCTTCACTGGCCAACACTCCGCCCCATACAACATGGCTGGTCTAACCACAACTCTATAAAATTTTCCCTTGAGTTTCTGTGGAACTTTCTTGTCACACAGGACTCCTGATGCAAGCCTCCACTTTGACCACCCCGCTCCTATACGATGAGTGACGTCCCCGTCAATCTCTCCGTCCCCCTGAATCACCGACCCAAGATATCTGACACTGTCCCTCTTGGCGATGACATGAGATCCAATCATCACGTCCCTTCCAACTTCGCTCGGCTCGGCGCTAAACTTGCACTCCAGGTATTCTGTCTTAGATCTGCTTATTTTGAAACCCTTAGACTCGAGAGCCTGTCTCCATTTCTCTAACCTCTCATTAGCACCAACCCTCGTCTCGTCTATCAAGACTTTGTCATCAGCAAATACCATACACCAAGGTATATCCCCTTGAATATGTCGTGTAAGAGCATCCATCACCAAGGCAAACAAGAGATGGCTAAGCGCCGATCCTTGATGGAGCCCATAACCACTGGAAAATGGTCTGAGTCGCCACCCACCGTCCTAACCCTAGTCTTAGCTCCATCGTACATGTCCCTAATGACTCTGATGTAGGCTTCTGGCACGCTCTTCGCCTCCAAGCACCTCCATAGCACCTCCCTTAGGACCTTGTCATACGCCTTCTCCAAGTCGATAAGCACCATGTGCAGGTCTTCTTCTTATCCTTGAACTGCTCCACCAGCCTCCTGACAATGGATAGCTTCTGTAGTGGAGCGACCCGGCATGAAACCAAATTGGTTCACAGATATAGATGTCATCTCCCTCACCCTCGTCTCGATCACCCGCTCCCAGACCTTCATGGTATGACTTATTAATTTGATACCCCTATAGTTGTTGCAGCACTGGATGTCACCTTTGTTCTTGTACAAGGGTACCACTGTATTCCACCTCCACTCCTCCGGCATCTTTTTGGTCCTGAAGATCGCATTGAACAACCTGGAGAGCCACTCCACTCCTGACCTACCCATGCATTTCCAGAACTCTACCGGGATCTCGTCAGGCCCGGTCGCTCGACCCCTACTCATCCTACGCAAAGCCCCCATGACTTCCTCTGCCCTAATGCGCCTGCAGTACCCAAGGTCTCTATGTTGCTCTGAATGCCCCAACTCCCCCAGCACTATGTTACGAACCCCCACATCGTTAAGTAAGTCTCGAAAGTATGTCTGCAATTAGAGGGGAAAAACATGGCAAGTTACTGCAATTCATGCATCAAGTATATATAATTTTTCACTCCAATTGGTTGCGTAGCTGTGATTTATAGCCCTAGCATCTTAAGTTGTTAACTGATTAACTTAATATGTCCATCTCTATCAGGAAATCTGTTAGCTTTCAAATACACGAACGTCGAGGTTGCAGCAGCAGCAAAAATGAAAATAATATCCAAAGGATGAAAGTCCATACGGGGTCTATCGGAAACAACCTCTCTACCTTTTTAAGGTAGGGGTAAGTTTGCGTA
This sequence comes from Nicotiana benthamiana, assembly GCA_034376525.1. NCBI lineage: Eukaryota > Viridiplantae > Streptophyta > Magnoliopsida > Solanales > Solanaceae > Nicotiana > Nicotiana benthamiana. The sequence goes on along the minus strand of CM067334.1, from coordinate 78,746,363 downwards.
CATACTACCCTCCAAAGACCCCATTTGTGGGATTACACTAGGTTGTTGTTGATGAAAGTCCATACTGTGTTATGAAATTCCTTGATAGAATTGCTGTGTGTTTAGCAACATATTTGTACGTCAATTACCTGATTATTTTCTGCAATGCCATAAATGGTAGAAACATATCTTCTTTTTTTTTGTTGATAAACTGTAATAAACTTTTTGAATCCTTTTTTTCTTTCTAATGCCCTTTCTTTAGCAGAGTCCATTTAAGGCAAGCTAGTTTATCCTTGTAATCTTGATTGGCTTTGTGAAAACGGAATGGTCAAAAGAAAAAGCAATTAGAACAATTTCATCACTTTATGGAAGCATTCTAATGCAGCAGTTAGGATCAAGCTTTAATCTCATCTCTAAGACATAATTTCTGCTTTGACAGGCAACATTCTTGGATGACAACTGCGGCGTTGAGCATGCACAGGAGCATGGTCATACACATCTATACGAGGTATACCTGAGTCATTGAAATACCTACATAAGATTTACCATGATGCTAAATATAGTTCTTCTATCTTTGGCTCGAGCGACGAGCTATACTCCCCCTTTTGACTGTTGGAAAGTTTTTGAGAACTGTAGTCAGTTAATTCTTCCATCTTTTGGAGTTGCAGATAATGGAGCATGCACAATGGATACGGAACAAAACACTTATTTTAACCCATTTTTCACCACGCTACAACATTGAGGTAGTCAACTCGGTCACAACATTAGTGGTTTCAGTTTCTTTCAACTTAGTTTCTCCTAGACTTGGATAATGAGAAGCCTATATTCTCCTTAAAAATTGGCTTATAATTTTTCGTCGATTTACAGGACATTCGTCAAGGTGTATCAAAGTTGCAACCCCTGGTATCAGCCAAAGTGGTTGCCTTAACTGAGGGCTTCAAATCCATGCACTTATAGTTATTCTTTTCCTCTTTTTTTGTAAGAAAACTCACACATGCCTAGTTAGTGAAACTTTGTACAGTTTCGTATGTTTAGTTGTGAGAAATAGAGGTAATTCATGCTCTTTTACAAACTCTCTTACTTTGTACAAGTTTCACCTAGCATCTGTATTATTTTTTGACCTGACCAAAATGCTTTACCTGCACATACATGTCTCGCATTTGTTGATTTAGTACATATATTTACTTGGTCATTACAGTAATTAACCAAGGACACATTAGTCTCTCTCCCAGTTGGCTCGTTATCTCTACACGCCATCCTCCTATATAAAATCATAGGAAAAAGAGAATAAAGTTTTAACACTCCGTTTCAAACTGTATGAATAATGGCTAATAATTTTTAAAATGTATTCTTTTGTCATTTCGATGCAAAGAAAGTTACAACTTGTAGCAATTTTAGTGTAGCTTTTTAAGTATTTAAATTAAATTCTAAAAAGGTGCATTACTATTATTTGATTTAACTCTGATAATAGGTTATATAATCACATTGACTATCTATAAGTAAATATATAAATTGGGACAGGATGGAGCATTAGGTAAAGAGACAATTTGAGCATTGGGAACACTGCATACAAAAAAAAAAATTTATTTTACCCAAAATTTACATGGGAAAACTGCACCGTATGGCTGCTCTAAACAATAATAGCTCGCAAATTGTATTTTTTATATATAAATAGTGTATAATATACAAAAATTAATTTTATATATATATATATATATATATATATATATATATATATATATATATATATATATATATATATATATATATATATATATATATATATATATATATATATATATATATATATATATAAATATATATATATATATATATATATATATTTATATAGAGAGAGAGAGGGGGGGGGGGGGGAGAGAGATAGGGAGAGGGAGAGGGAGGGGGAGCGGGAGAGAGGGAGAGAGGGCGAGAGAGAGGGCGAGGGCGAGGGAGAGGGCGAGAGAGAGGGCGAGAGAGAGAGCGTGAGGGGGCGTGAGGGGGCGAGAGAGGGCGAGAGGGAGAGAGGGAGAGAGAGAGGGAGAGAGAGTTGCCAAGTTGGTCGTGTATTCGTCGAGGTCGTTCTTGAGATCCGGACAGATTCGAGTTATTGTGGGTTTCAAAATTCCCGGGAAGATCTTGTTTAGTTCGAGTTCGTCGTTGTTTGGATCCGATTAGTTAGTTTAAGTTTCATTTCTTTCCATATTTTTGTTTGATATTTTCAGATCTAAAGTCAGTGTATATTTTTGTCCATTGTTTATCGCTTCTTGATTATTTTTTTCAGTTTAATACCTAGAAATGTTTTAGTTTAATAACTAAATTTTTTTTAGCCTGATTATAATGTTGCTAGATTTAATTTGAAATTCAATTGATGATTAAGTTTAGTGAGTTGAATTTATTTTATTGTTCTGTTTAGTTTAATTTGAATCTGAATTGAGTGATTGGAATCTACTTGTTTGTTATGTTCAATTTTGTTATTGTTGGTGAATCCAAAAATATGTTTGTTAAGAATGTTTGTTTAAAATAATTTCAGTTGGTTCTTTGTTGTTTATCATTTAGTTTGAATTGTTGTTGAATTTGATTAGGAATTTGGTTATAGCTGTAGTAAGTTGGTGTTTTTGAGAATCGATATTGGTCAGTTGATAATTTTGGTACAGATTGAAGGGATAGGGTAGAATGGTAATTTTAATAATTTCAAGGGGCAATACGGGAATTTATAGCTTGTTTAAATTATTTATGTTGAGTGTTTTGTCCACTAGATATAAAAATATAATTAAAATATTATAGTGGGGGACAAGACATAATTATGTAAAAAGGGATAATAATGTGGTCTTCTTTGACCATTGAAAAAGGGGGGACTATGGGATTCGTGTTGACTGCTTTTTACTTAATTGAAAATTCGAAATAGTATGGGTAATAATAAAAGGGGTAGTAATAATAGTAAAAGGGTAGAAGAAAGGAGTTTTGCTTTGGGTATATAATAAGGCTCATTTTACACTTAAAAGGGACGGAATTTGGAGAGAAAAATTTCAGAAATAAAGAGGAGATAAGAACAGACTTTAAATCTTGAGAGTTGAGGATGGAGAGAAAAGTACTGATTTTCAAAAATCATAGAGAGTCATCACTAGGGGTGTTCAAAACCGATCCGAAACCGAAAATCGATCCAAACCGAAGCTTAACGGCTTACTGGTAACGGCTTAACGGACGGGGAACAGATTGAATTTATTTTATTAACGGCTTATCGGTTTGGGGATGAATTATTCAATTTTCTTAACGGCTAATCCGTTAACCTGTTAAGAATATAAATATATTATATATATATATATATATATATATATATATATATATATATATATAAATATATAATTTATTTTTATTTATATATATTAAATATAAAAAACTAAAACCCTTGAAAATGATTAACAAATTAAGAAAACAGAAAGATTACTCTGTTGCTTTCATTGTAATTTAAGTAACAACTTATGTTATGGTTGCTATGATGTTGACCAGTTTGATATTTTCTCCAACTGCTTTGATTTGGAATGGAGTATTGTGATATCTTCCCCGTTCGTATGATACGAGAGTGTGAACTAAGGCAAAGAGAGTGCAGCACATTATCTATCCATGACTGTTTGACTGAATTCTTGTTTAGAGAGAAAGGTTATTATTTTATATTAATGTGGATTCCAGGGAGTTAAAAGCTTTGTTGGAGGACAAGGACAGCAAATTTGGTAGAGAGCAACATGATTTGATAGTAGCAAACTGTTTGTTAAGCAGTCTACTGTTTTGGTCACAGATATCACATCTGATTATCATTTTTTTTCATTGTTACTCTATTGTATTTGGAGATGCGAAGGGGAACCTTGGAGCAACAGTAAAGTTGTATCTGTGTTACCTATAAGTCACGAGTTCGAGCCGTGGTAGCAGTCATAAATGCCTGCATTAGAGTAGGTTGTTTACATCACACCCTTAGGGTGCGATTCTTCCTCGGACCTGCTGCAACTGGTATCTGATAACATTTTTTATTAGTTTTTGATTTTTGTGATAAATCACGTGTATTAGGTGCAAAATAGGTTTTGCTTTGAGCTTCTTGGTAATAGCTTAAGTAGTAGTTTGATGTTGTTCTTTGTTAGGTGCCATTTTGGTTATTGGATATTTGATTAAAAAACTAAAACCCTTGGAATAGGTGTTTGATCTATAATTGCCTGAAGAGATCTATCAAATTCTAGTAAACATGTATATTAGGCCGATAAGCCGCCCAATAACCGCCCTATAAGAGCTAACCCGATACCAATCCGCCCGATATCTTATCGGGTGGCTAACGGATTAATACATTTAAAAGACGATAACCGTTAAGCCAACCGTTAAGAGTAAAAAGCCACCCAATCCGCCCGATGAACACCCCTAGTCATCACTTTGGGAGTGTTCTACTCCGAGTCTTAAAAGAACAAACAATCAGAATTATCCCATTGCCTCTTCTATTTTTTTTGGGTTCATTTTGTCCTCCTTATGAGAGTTATTGGGATTTCTAGGTATTCGCTTTGTTTTCCCCAAGTCTGGTTGGTTTTTGGGTTACTTCTCCACCGGTTTTCAAACTCTGTTTCTCGGCTATTGCATTACTGCTACTGGTTGTTTGTTGTTGATGTGTTGTTTTTACTGCTGCTGATCCTATTCTTCCTTTTCCTTGTATTCAAATACCAGGTACAATACTCTGAATCTTTTTTGACATATGCATTGAAGCTGAAATGAAATGACCAGAAGATTTATGCTTCCAATTATAGAATATTCGTATTTTTTTAGTTAGATATTCATTATGTGTTTCATGTTATATGAATGGTAGATGTATGTATTATGCGAAGCGTTAAATTGCGGAACTATTGAGGGGTGTCTGTATGAACGCCATAAGTATTAACTTCGTCTTTTGTTAATTTTTATTTTTGAATAATGTAGTTTGAAATCGCATTCAAATCAAATTGGTAAATAGTAAACAAGAGAAATCGATTTAATTTGGGAAGGAAGGTGAGTAAAATCTAGCTTTGAATTTGTAAATATTGGAATAGAAGCAATTTGAGGTTTTTTTGTAATTTTGAATCTTGTTAGTATTAAAGATCTGCAAATATTAGGCAAATATAATAGGCCAATAATTTCGTAGAATCAGTAGGCTTGATGCTTTTAATTTGTGATTCAACTTAGCAAGGCTAAGAACATTAATCCATTAGGTACAAGTTTGAGCAAGATGAGTCAACGTCTAAGTTTAATTGCTTTCTAATAAGCTATAATAATTATGGTTAAATCTAATTTCAAACGGTTGTGAATAATTAATTCTAATAGTTTTTTATATAGCAATGCGAGTTTTGATCTAGCTATAATTGATTTCTTTTGAATATTAGTTGGCGAATTTCGTATTTTATGTATAATTTTGATTTTATTTAAATTTCAAATTTTTTTTTCTTTTTCTTTAGTAAAATTCCTTTCCATTAATATTTTCCTTAATCTAGCAACTAGTGTGTTATGTTTTTATTTTTATTTTTTAGCTCGTAATTAATTAGGATTTTCTTTCTTTATTTTAGAGATGAATTTAAATAGAAATGAAGTCACTTTAGGATATCCTTTAAATAAAGGAGGCGTGCCTCGCCACAGTAATTACAAATTGCGGGGGGCCCTCAATAAATACACTTAATAATTGGATAGACTTCGGAGTTGGCCACTTAGAGAATTTCACGGCCTCTTCCAATAATAACGACACGTTAGTGTCTTTAGGATGCACCTTAATTAATCTTACCTTCCTAAACTCGGATGTGTATTTATGTAATCCAAATACAAATCTCGACGAAGTCGAAATATGCCGAAGACCACGTGTACACTAGTTGTAACGTGGTTTGAGATACGTTTTCACGACATTGCAATTCTCTATAAAATAATAATAATTATAATGATAAAAGCGGCTAAAAGTTTGAAATTGGCGCGTAAGTTACAACATTTTAAAAATAAGATAAATAAGTCGAATATAACAGTTGAGCGACCGTGCTAGAACCACGGAACTTAGGAATGCCTAACACCTTCTCCCGGGTTAGCAGAATTCCTTATCCGGATTTCTGGTTCGCGGACTGTTAAACAGAGGCAATCTTTTCCTCAATTCGGGATTCAACCGGTGATTTGGGACACCATAAATCTCCCAAGTGGCAACTCTGAATTAAATAATAAATCACGTTTCAATTGTCCTTTAATTGGAAAAACTCCCTTGCGCCCCTCGCGGGGTGCGGAAAAAAGAGGTGTGACAAAGGGGAGAGAGCACAGGCCGTTATTGGCCTGAGAAGACATGCACGCCGGTGGAATTTGGTCGGAGAAGGCGATAGGAGGCGGCTAGAGCTAGACTGTTAGATAGACTTTGAGAGAAGCAGAGGGTTAAAAGGCGGTTATATGAGAGAAATGAGAGACGGGGTTACGGTTTGGTAGGATTAAAAAGGAAAGGATGGCTGTGGGCCGTTGATCAAAATGATCATTGGTTAGGATTAGATGATAAACAGATGGGTTTAGTCAAACAGGTCAAGGGCAGGATTAAATTGAATTAGGATGTTAATTTGGGGCCTGATTTTAGGTCAATTTGTGGGGGGGGGGGGGGGGGTCAAAATAGGCTAAAATTGAAAGAAATTGAGGCCACAATTGAAATAGCCAATTTTCCCTTTTGATTTTACAAAGATAGTAAAAGAATTTTAATATTAAATTAAAAGCACTGATTCAATAAATTATATGTAAATATTAAATTAAAAAATATTGGAATTGATTTTGTAAAAGAAATGCTATTAAATGTGAGAGTGGACTATAATTGCAATTACATGCAATTTAGCTTTAAAATACTAAATGAATTTGTAAAAAAAAAAGCAAAAATCATGTTAGCTATATTTTGTATAAATACGAGAATAAAATATGAAAATTTTGGGAATAATTATTGAATTTTATGGTATAAAAATAGGCAATAAATTGGTTTAAAAATCTTTAATAATACCAAAACTCGTAGGTGTTCTCATATATGCACATATATGATATTTTGGAAGTATTTTGGGTACAAAAATACATAGGAAAAATTTGGGTATCAACACTCTTCTCAGCATGGTTGAAGATCAAACGATCTCTAGTTCTATCGTGTCCTGACAAGTCAAAACACCAGCACCAGTCTCTCCTCCTCACACCTGTGATAACTAAAACCTTAGATCCGAGTCACCCACACACCCCATCTCCTCTCCTACCCATCCGAGTTCCTTCTCTCACAAGATTTACCAAGCATCAACTCTCATAAGAGATATTTCCTAGAGCTCGTCTCTTCCCTCATCATAAAATAGGGATGTTGCGAATATTGCTGAGAATGAAGAAAATAAAAAAAATATCAAGTTCTCCTATATAAGAAAAGTCAAAAGCAGACTAGGTTGAGGGAAACACAATCATCGACTCAACAGAGACTGCTCCCAAACCCCAGTCTGCATGTGCCTCTCCTATTTGTCCTAAACTTCGTATGAATCTTCAAGAAAAGAAAGCAATAAAAAAATATTTTTTCCATCACCAATAAAGGGGTTTTTGTCGAAGGAAGTGAGGATGGGCTTAAGACTCAGGGGGAGGCATCTGATCCTATTGAGGACGATACTAAGATTATGCTTGTTGATCCTTCACCATAGGAATGTACTACTGGGGATCCTATTGGAGGACCTGATCCACCTTCGGAGGATCCAACTTTGGGTCCTACTCAGTGACCCTAGGTCAGTATTGATGCTACGCCCTCTCCTCATTTAGATGTTGAGCCTACAAATATAATCATGCCTAACATCGGTCCTGTATCTTAAGATCAAAAAGATAATAACGAAGAAGATTCTGATGACATACCAATCTCCAGTCTGCCTAGGCATATAGTAGCTGTTGTTGAAGAGCCCACTTTTAAGCGACCCATAACAAGGTTACAAAAGAAGGAGGCTCTTGAGTCTTCTCTTAAGAACATTCATACTAAATCAAGGAGAAGACAATTAGTGAAGGACGACAAAGTTGTAAAGGAGAAGTTGTTTCCAATTGTGAATGTGGATGAAGGAGAAGTAGAGGACCCCAGTACGTTGACTAGGAAGTTGTCACAAAAGCATCGTCCTCTCATACCAAAAGGGGGGATCTTCTACGCCTTCAAAACATTGGACTAGGCCTCTTGTTGCTGCTACTGAGAATATGGAGAATGATTCGGGTAAAAAAACCTATGAAGTCTGATAAAAAGAAGAAGGATGTCCGCAAGACTGCAAAGAGAAAGCTTGATACTGCTGATGAACCTAGTTCCTCAAAGAAGGCTAAGGATGATATCCATGGAGTACTTGGAAAGAAAGATTGAGAAATCAAAAGGTACTCTGGGGGCGTAGATTCTCCACTGAGGTCTTTGAGGAGGCTGGTATGAGAAGTTGGTTGAGATATGTGATTTCTAGCAATGGATGCACTTGTTCATAAGTGATGTTGCTAGGGTATATGAGGAGGAAGTTCAGAGCTTTTATGCCAACCTGTACAAGGTTGAGGATGGTCACATTTGTGCCTTGGTGAATGGAGTTGACATGGTATTGGACGCTGCTTTGATGTGATATATTATTGGTGTGCCCACTGAAGGGATATCTAGTGTTCATGCAGCTTATACTCAGAACTTCAAAAATGCAATCTTGAAGGACATAGTAGTTCAGCAGCGGGAACGGTTTCAGAAGAAGTCCCTGCTTCATGTTTACTAATTGCTATTTGATATAGTAAACAAAATGTTGCTCCCTCGAGTTGAATAGCGATCCATCACTAGCCGAGCAGACCTAATCCTTATGGAAGCACTGGATGACCTTACTACTATCAATCTGTCTGGGATCATGATAGAGCACATGAAAAAAGTGGCAAATATTAAAGATGGTAATCATGTGCTGCCATATTGGTTCCTTCTTACCAAGGTCTTCGAGCACTTCAAGATTCCTCTCGGACCAGTCAAATTAGGTGCCAAGAAGCAAACTTTTTAAAGCAACCACCCTTGAAGAATCTGAATTTATAGAAAACTTTGGAGTGATTGCAAGCACTTTAACTATTTCTAAGTTAATCAATTCTCAAAATAGTTCTACTACTGAGATAAGGAAATTAAAAGCAAGGAATGTTATCCTTGAGACTTAGACAAGTCAGCTACAAAAGGCATCTGGTTCCATTCAGTCTCAGAACAAAGAGGTCACTCTCTTGACAAAGGAGAACACTGAGCTCAGGAAACAAGTAGAGAACCTGAAAGAAAAACTACTCAGGAGAAACTGTCAGCGAATGCTCCTACGGATCTAGTCCTCAAAACAATTTCCTCTGCTTCCAAACCTTCTCATCCCGGTGCTTCTTGAAATATGTCCCCTCAGTGTCCAGTATCTCTGTTTCAGTTCTTTATGATTATATCTTGTGGTAGTTTTTTTTATTGTTCTAATATGTGGATGTGGTAGTAACATTGATTTTGCTCCAGCTGTAAAATCCAAAACTTTGTTAATGCAAGCTTTTCGCTTGTTGCTATTTGCACTGTGCTGTTGTGTCTATTCTTAATCATGGTTGTGTGAACATGTGTGGCATTAGTTAACTTAAAACTAGACTTCGTTCTTGCTTACCTATTTTTAATCTTTTTATGATGCCAGTAGTGGTATGTGGGGGGGGGGGGGGAATAATTGCACTAATTAAAGAGGAATGCAGAGTTTCAGGGGGAACATAAGGTCTTTCTAGTTCACAATCTGGATCCTTTGTGGCTCTTTCTGGGATTTTCAATTATATGTTTATCATCATTAAAAGGGGGAAAATGATAGGTTACAATTACTTTGGTTATAAGTATTTTACGTTATGTTTTGATGATCTAACAAACTTACTATCCAGAACCAGATAAGAAACCTGTTGCACATTTACAAGACCTAAAGATCACAAGGTTTCAGGTCGTATTTAGCGTGAAATATGATTCAACTTCTCAGAGTGGAAGAAACAACCGAGGGACTAGGTCCCTACCAGTTCTCAAGAAGACTGTACAAAGTCAACTCTCTAGCTGAAAAGTTGTTGCTTTCACACGCTACAGTTCATGAACAGTGCTACAATCAATTTTCCAGGGAAGGTTTTTTACCTCCCTTGCTTGCATCATTACTTGTGATGTCACACGTGTATATATGCATTCAAGGGAGGTAAAACAAAACAATTTGAACATTTGACAAGATCATCAATGTTACTATCCAGCAAGCAAGTTTCGAGTGCTTCAAGAACAAAGAACAAAACAACTACGGACTAGTTCCTATATAGAGTTATTGTATGTCTTTAGTTGAGTTGTAACTGTGTAATAATTCTTTAATTCTAATTCCTATCTTGATTGTTTAGAAGAATTCTATAGGAACTAATTTTTAAACTTTAAACCATTGTGTTTGTTTTTTGGCTAGAGTTAGTCACGTTGTAAAGCCTTTGTAATAGAGTTATTACAAAGTGACTTGTAATAGAGTTATTACAATATGAGGGAATAAGAGGTTAATTCCTAGGTTGCATAGAATGTAATCTAAAAGTTTATCAGTAGTGAAGTTGAAACCCTACAATGGTAGGTTGTGGTTTAATCCCGTTGAGCTGGGAATATTCCATGTGAAATTCCTCTTGCCATTTAATTACTGCTCTGTATGTTTGTCTTGTTGGACTTGATAGAGAACCTGATTCTGTGTAGAGTTTGGCGGACCCTTGTACTCTTTAAACCACCTTCTTTAATCCAAATTTTTGATAAATGAGTTAATACCTCAATTAAAATTTATTTAATTAATTTTTTGCACATGAAAAATCCACAATATACGTATTTCCTGGAAATATCAAATTAACAAACACACAGGATTCAAAAAAAATATTTAAGTGACAATCATACCAAATTATCACATAAAAACAGAATTGACAAACAAGTATTGAGGCATGACAAATAAATGGAATTAATCAATGCCAACAATTATCCAATTTACTACACAAAAATGCCTAATTCATTAACCCAATAAATTTTTTACATATAAGCCCGTGTATGTACTCGTCATCTCATGTACACGCTTTACACATTTCGCTAATGGCACATAAGACTCAATGCCTAAAGGGTAATTCCTCCACTCAAAGTTGGGCAAGATACTTACCTTTTCAAAGTTAGGCTGATATTCCAAAATCGCCTTCTTGCTTGAATTGATCTCTGAACAGCTCAAATCTATACAAATTAATTGTATAACTTCATTAAAATTTATCAAAAACAACTCCGGATAATAGAACATCAACTTAAAATTTTATTCAAAAAAGTCCACCAAAAGTCAACGAGGGACCCGCCTTTCGGAACCTGGAAACATTTTCATTAAATTTGAACATCATTCCAATACGAGTTCAACCATATAAATTTTATCAATTTCCGATAACAACTCGGCCTCCAAATGTTAAATTAAGTTCTATGAAAATTTCTACCATTTTCAACCCAATTTACTAATTTAGGGATAAAACAACAATAAATTCAAGTAATTTATAAAAATAGTGTCAAGAATACTTACCCCAATGTTTTCATTGAATATCTCCCGAAAATCGCCTCCCCGATCTCCAAATAGTTAAAAATGAAAAACAGGATGCCCAGTTATTTACCCTATGCGATTGTAGCCAAACGCACATGATCGTGAGGCACAAAATTTTTCCAAACTTTTTTAGTTATGCGATCGCGACCATTCTCCCGCGATCGCGAAGCGCAAATTTTGCAATAGCCTTCTCCAACTCTTCCGGATAGCCTCTAATATAATGATCATAACTTTTTATACAAAACTCCAAATGACAAATGGATTAACTTTCTTAAAACTAGACACCAAGAAATACAACTTTTACCATTTGATCATGTCTCAATTTTTTATAGATTTCGAGAGATAAGCTTCCAAATTCAGACCTGTGCAACATAAATTTCTTCTTTGTGGTTCCAAACTCTTTACGGGCAGCCTGTAGTTTACCAACCACAACTTTTTGTACACAAGTCCAAATACTAATGGTTTGATTTTTTGAAACATAGACCAAAAGGGATAAAACATTCATTTTTGGATAATCTCCAAATTCCTTATAGATTGCGAGATATAAACTTTCAAAATCGGGTCACAACAGCAAAAATTTTCCTCTACACGATCACGATTCACTGGCCTATTTTCACATTTTTACCGTGATCGCGGCAAATTCTCCACGGTCACATAGCACACTGTTGTAGCCAAAAACCAGTAGCTATAAATGGCATAAAATTGTTCAAAACCACCCCAAAACTCAAAAGAGCCCCTCAGAAGCCCGTCCGAACATACCACCATGTTAAAACATATCATAAACTTATTAGGCCTCAAATCACATTAAATAACGCAAAAAACATGAATCATACCCCAATCTAAGCCTAATGAAACTAAGAAATTCCAACTTCTACATTCGATACCGAAACCTATCAAATTAAGTCCGATCGACCTTAATGTTTTCATACAAGTCATAAGTGACATAATTGACCTGGTTCAATTTTCAGAATCGAATGCCGACCCCGATATTAAAAAGTCAACTCTCGGTCAAACATTCAAATTTTACTTTTTCAACTTTTGCCAAAATGCTTCAATTTATTCTACGGACTTCCATCCAAATCTGGACACATGCCTAAGTCCAAAACCACCATATGAAGCTATTGACATCATCAAAATTCTATTCGGGGTTGATTGCTTAAAAGTCAACTCTCTGGTCAACTCTTTCCATTTAAACTTAAAAATGAGAATTGTTCTTTAAATTTAATTTCAGTTCTTCCGAAAACCAAACTCTACCATACATGTGGGTCATAATATATCTTATGAAGCTGCTCGAGGCCTTAAGTCGCTGAACATGGCGTAAATTCTTATAATGATAAGTCGGTGATTATAAATTTTCCTGAAATATTGTCTGTAAAATTAAAAGCAAGGTGGATATATACATATTATGGAAGGTTGGGAAAGGGTACATTGCCTTTTGCTTGATAACTGGACCAATCTTGGTCCATTATGCAATTTTCTGCCACAAGGAAGCATGCCTAAGAACATTAAGCTCTCCGAAGTACTGGGAATGATCAATGGTTGTGGGAGGATGGGACTGCCAATATGTAATGGAAATCATTAACTCTATGAAGCTCAAACTGAGACCTGCTGAACCTGATATTCCAGTTTGGACTGCGGGCGAGAAAGGTACCTTCTCTGTGGCTTCAGCTTGTCAATTATTCAGAAGGAAAAAGCAAAATTCATGGATTGATTCAAAGACTTGGCAGAAATAAGAATTTGTATCTATTGACGCATAAGAAAATTTATCAAAATTCAGAAAAATAAAAACAAAAATATCACAAATAGCCATTTTAAAAAATTCAAAAATGTTGATGCAGGGTGTGTTCAGCCCATCCAAGTTGCAATTTTCTAGTCCTCAAGTGGAGAAAATCATCAAAGACGCTCAGGTTGCCATGATGTTGAACGTTAATACTATGAGCAAACAACCTTTGGTCACTTTGAATACATCGGCGCAAGAAATTCCTTCTCAAAGTGTTGAGTCGATTGGTGAATACAGCTGTGATTCAGCGCAACCTCTACTATCTACAGGTAATGATAACGAACTGATCAAGAATAGATGTCAAGATTTGAGGGATCAAGCAGCTCCCTATGCACATGATCATTATCCTGGGAAACAACAGCGTGCAAACATACAATGTGATGCACTGTTGCATCCAAATGCAGCACATCAGCAACATTTCCCTGCTAGCTTCATGGCTAAATAGCAGAAGCAAACTACAGCCTTTCCACAGATTGTAGAGACCACAATGGTTACTAGCTCGAAGACAAAGGCAGCAGACAATAATTCTGGAAGGCAGAAGCAGCAAATTGTGAACACTCCAGCTGCTATTGGTGATCGAAATGAAAGAGCACCAAATCCAATACAGCAGCAGCTAATGGAAATCAGTCCAAAGACAACAATAGGGAAGAAGAAGAAAAAGGTGAAACAGAAGCAAATTGCAGCAGCTACTGTGCCATGTGAACAGTACATTGAAGATCCTATGATCAAGCAACCTTTGGAACCTTTGTCGAATAAATTCATTTGCGCAAATTTGAAAAATGAGCAGGAAAATAGGCTTAAACAACGTTTTGAATTTTCAGTCATCGTGCGGAAAGAGTTATCAAGGATGAACTAAATATGTCTTTCTTTGAAAATATTGAGACTGGCAAATTAAAGAACAAGTTGGAGGCTCCAGATTTCATTCCGCATAAGCCTCCTTGTCGCACATGCCTTCACATCCTAGATACACCACCAAATAATGTGGAGGACCACATTGGAACAAGTGCAGGATGTGCTATCTGGATGAAAATTGCAACATGGTCTGACAAGAAAACAATAGTTAGGCAACTTCCAATGAGAGCTGCCAAACAAAAACAGGCCGCCCAAACTTCATCATCGAGGTACAACCGTTCAAGAAATAGAGGATGATCCTTAAATACATTTTGAACAGGGTAGATGAAAATGATAAAGAAGTACAAATTGAAGATTTTACAAGGTTGGAAAAAAAGGGACAACAATCAAATGTGTACTATATTTTGTTCTACCACTTTATTAGTATCCTCATCTGTAATCTCATCACAGAGTATGTTATGAACTCTGTGATGATCATAGAATATTTGGTCCTTTCAAGTTCATATTTTTTAAATTCTTGTTAGTAGGCGAGGTTAGCAAGCCTCAATAGGATTAATACATTAAGGTTAGCCCGGTTTGTGATATGGGTAACAACATCGGTGCTACTGTCCCCCTTATTTGTACTTTTCCTAATTGTTGTATTTTCTTTTATGCTATAAATAAAAAACTAGCCCTAGGCACTTGCCTAGTGGATTGCCAAAAAAAAAAAATAATTCAAAAATGGTCAGATTTACAAGTAGTCATTCAAAAATAGTCATAGTTTCAAAAGTAATCGAAATTTAGCCATTTTTTCATACAAAGATAAATCTGAACAAAGATACAATTCAAAATCTGAAAAATACTCCAGCATAATATACTGGAGTTCTAGCATAAGTATACCGGAACTCCAATATATTATACTGGACTTGCAGTATAAAATACCGTTCCAGCATAATATGCTGGAAGTTCAAACATAAGTGCTCCAATCTCCAGTATATTATGCTGGAACTTTCCTCGTGTTGGAGTTCCAGTATAATATGCTAGATGAACATATACAGGTACACCGATCTCCAATGTATTATTCTGAAACTTTCCATATTGCAGCAAAATAATGGCTATTTTTCAATAACTTTGCAAACGCTCGCTATTTTTGACTGACCAGTCGTCACAATCCCAAATCGGATCCGCTCATAATGACGTCTCTTGTGAAGACAAGACCAATCAATAAAATTCCCAAATTCAATTAAATAATGTTAATAAGTCAATTTAATGCCTTTTCAATTAATCAGATATTGAGTAATATGAGTTTAAATGGACATTGTAGAAATAAATACAGCCCAACATCGGGGTGTCACATGTCACGAGCATCTACTAGGGTCTAACTACAACCGGAAAGTCTGAGATATGAAAAATATAGAATAATGAAGTAAAGAGAGAGAAAAATAGTGCTGCGAACGCTGGCATCTACCTTGCTAAACTCTAATGACTCTTCTTCTTATCAGCCAAAACCCGCTATCGGGTTTGGAAATACTTGAATCTGCACATATGGTGCAAGAAGTAAAGTCAGTACTCCAACTTAGTGAGTAATAATCATAACTAAAGTCGGAATGGTAACAAAAACAAAAGTACATCAACATGCTGTATAGAAGTAGTTGAAAAACCAGTAAGAAAGCAATGAAGCTCTAAAAATCCCTTAAAACATCTTAGCTTAGTTTAAACTTCTTTTAAAATATTTTTTTCAATGTTTACGCAAACGAATGCAGAACAACTAGTGCAGATAAGCATAGAAATCCACCCCTCAAGCACAAATATACAATTAAACAGATAATAAAAGGAAATTAATAAATATAAGCACATAGGGTTTACCCTTCGGGCACAATTTCAACAAATCTGCCCCTCGGGCAATATCTCATAACAATACCAGCCTCGGGAGCAATCACATAGAGCAATACCAGCCCCTCCAACTATATCTCACATCACAATGGGTACCCGCATTCACTGGGGGTGTACACACTCTGAGAGGGGCCCCTTACGGCCCTAGCGCAATATCAAGCCATCTCGTGGCATCATAAACATACTCTCGGACTCCTATCAATATCAAGCCACCTCGTGTCATACATATCTCAAGCCCTCGGCCTTAAATCAATACTAATATTTCCTCACAATATAGGTCCTTGCCCTTACTCAATAAAAAATCCTCACAAGCTACTCGGGCAATAATAAAACAGTATTTCTCAACTCAAACATTACTTAAAATATCAGTAAAGTATTTAAACTGAGTAAAAGATGGATGAGTATGGAAACAATGTAAAATAACTTGACTAAGTTCAAGTAAATATTCAAAAACGTTGAGAAAATATAAAAATATATCCCCGTAAGGTTCAAATAGTTGGGACAATGCAAAAATATGGCATTCAGACCAAATCACGATGATAACGAATAGATTTCAGTCAAATATGCAGTAAATGGTCGATCGGGACGGATTAAGTCATAATCCCCAATAGTGGACGACCCCACGCTCGTCATCAAGCTTGTGCATCACCTCAATATAGCAGTACGATGTGCAATCCGGGGTTTCAAACCCTCAGAGTATCATTTTCAATTATTACTCAGCTCGATCCAGTCCAAACTCTAGCTTGCGATGCCTTTGCCCCTCGAGTCGGCCTCCATTCGTGTTGAATCTATCAAAAATATGAACAAGAACATCAAAAAATGCTAAGGGAACAAAGCCTAAACAAAACCAATCAATAAAGGGCTCAAATCCCAAAATTACCAAAACCCAACCCTGGGCCCACATCTTAGAATTCAATAGTTTTCACACCAACAGATTCCTTTTCTCTCCATGAGTTCATACATATCAAAAGTTCTCAAATCCAACCGAAAATGGTCCTTGAAATCCCCAATCAAAAATTCAAATTTCCAAGTCGTAGCTCTTTAGTTTTTAGCTTATTTTCCATGATTTCTAGGTGGAATTCACATAATAATCGGGTTTTAAGTCCAAGAATATTACCTCCAAGTGATTCCCTTTGAATCCTTCTTCAATCTTCTTGAAAAATCTACAAAAACCACCAACTATGGAGGAAATCAACCCCACATTCGCTGAAAAGGCGAGTTTAAAAACCTTCTATCCAGGCATAATTTTCTTTATCGCGATCGCGAAGAACAAAACTCAGCTTCCACAAATTACTCTATGCGAACGCATCAAAAGCCCCACGAGTGCGATGCCCAGGCGACTAACTCTACGTGATCATTGAATTACCTCCGCGTTCGCAATGAATAAGGTCTAGCCAAGACACCAGGTCCATTTAACTCTATGCCAATGCGACCACCTTCCCGCATTCCCGTTGAATAACCTCTCCACTCTATGTGATCACAAGCCCACCTTCGCAAGCCCAAAAAACAACTGGATGGTCCTCTCAAAAACTTCTACGTGATCACGAGACTCCCTACGCGATTGCGAAGGGCAAACTTCTGCATCGGTTGAACCTGAAATTTCTTCAATCTTCTCAGCTTTAAAATGATCCGAATGACAACCCAAGACTGACCCGAGGCCCCTGGGACCTCAACTAAAGGAGCTAAAATATTCTAAAACCTTATTCAAACCTTTTCCAATCATAAAAATACCTCCAACAATATCAAATAACCCAAAACACATTAGATTCAATCCAAGCGTTCCAAAATCTTCAAATTTTTGTTTTTGGTTAAAAGGTTAGCCAACCCACATACGAATCACCTAAAATTTCGCACACAAATCCCAAATGGCACAACGAAATTACTGAACTTCCGTAATTTCATTCTAACCTCCGTATCAAAATCTCACCTATCAACCGAAAAATGCCGAAATCTCAATTTCGCCAATTCAAGCCTAAACCTTCCACGGACCACCATTATGCATTCCGATCATGATACTAAGTTTCAAATCACCAAACAGAGCTAAAACAATCATAAAATTCTAATATGAGATCATATACAAACACGAAAAATCTTGGTCAAACCTTTCAAATTTCAAGCTTCAGTTGAGAACTACTTCTTCTAAATTCATTCTGATTACCCTGAAAACCAAAACCAACGATTTATATAAATCATAATACATCACACAAAGAAAGTCATGCCCGAGAACTAGAAAGCCAAGTAAAAAATATCAAAATGACTGGTTGTGTCATTACATTCTCCCCCACGTAAACATGCGTTCATCCTTGAACGTGCCTAGAGTTGTTCCAAAAGCCAACCAATCACTGAATAACCTTAATAGGCATATATCCGGGGGTTATCCCATGTAACCCTATCTCATATAGGTCAAATAACACAACATAGCTGCATTTCCACATTCCAACCTAGCCCATTAGCCTAAAAATCAAATTTCCACTTCTGAAATCATTCACAAGATCAGAATCAGACATCTATACTCAGAATAAACTCGAACAAGCTGTAATCACCCATGCTTGCAATCTAAGGTGCAATCATATGGTATAGAGAATAACTTAAACACTCGTCGCAATAACTTCTAATCACAACAGCTAGACACAACACTCAAATACCGATAGAAAACTCTTATCACTAAGGTCTCATTCCAACACTTACATATGCTGCTAGTGATCATGAAACACGCAGTAAACCATAACCCTTCTCTCAGATCAATCATTCATCAAGTCACCTCTCATTTGGCAAAGACTGTAGCTAATTTCTGAGCCGAATCTCGATATTATCCTTCCAGCATACTGAGATCAAATCCATTTGTATTCATTAAAGATCCCAACGATCTTATCTAATCTAACACAACAACTCTGGTGACATGACACCTCAATACGGACTAAATCCGAAAATTGCACAATACGCGCACCAATAAACAACAACACGAACCTACTCAAATCACGAAAATGACTCACATGAAATAGCTGTACTGCAAGCTAACCATCACAACCACAACACAAGCTTGAGAACCAGTCTCACATCACAGAAATAAAATGTAGGAATCAAACGTAAATCACTCGACTGGCCGTTTTTAGAATTAACGCCCCAATCCCTTATTATCTGCTTTCCCCAAGTTTATTTCTGCTATTTGGGTTTCCCGGGATGTTAGGTTTTGAGTTTCAGAGAGTTTTGTGACACTTAGTCCTTAAATGAGAGCTTAAGTTTTTAAAAGTTCATCGTAGTCAGAACAGTAAGAAAAGACGGCCTCAGTATGGAAATTTGATGGTCCTGCTAGCTCCGTTAGGTGATTTTGGTGTTAGGAGCGTGATTCAGATGTGTTTTGGAAGTCCTTAGCTAATTTAGGCTTGAAATACTGAAAGTTAAATTTTTGAAGCCTCTGGTTCGATAGTGAGATTTTGATTCGAGGGTCGAAATGGAATTCTGAAAGTTGCAATAGCTACGTCATGTCATTTGGTGTGTGCAAAATTCAGGTCATTCAAACGTGGTTTGGGTAGGTTTTTTATCGAAAGCGTATTTTGAGGACATTTGAAGGTCTTAGGCTTAAACCTTTGATTAATTCGAATTTCTGATGTTGTTTTAGGTGTTTTAAGGATTGGTGCAAGTTTCAATAAGGTATTAGATGATGTTGGTGCTTTTGGTTGAGGTCCCAGGGGCCTCAGGATGATTTCAGGTGGTTGACGGAAAGATTTTGAAGTTAAGAGATTTCTGAAGTAGCTAGTATCTATCAGAACAGCACCTGCATTTTGGGTTCTGCAGATG
Source organism: Nicotiana benthamiana (assembly GCA_034376525.1). NCBI lineage: Eukaryota > Viridiplantae > Streptophyta > Magnoliopsida > Solanales > Solanaceae > Nicotiana > Nicotiana benthamiana. The sequence continues at coordinate 78,726,524 of CM067334.1, read as the reverse complement.
CGGTTTAAAGATCGCAGTAGCAGGGTTTTAGGTGTTCATTCAGGTTCTGCAGATTTGGATGTTTCACTGCAGAAGCACTTTCGAATCTGTGAAAGAAGTACTGCAGATGCGACTCATGGGTATTTTAATGGAAGTCCCAGATGTGACATTTGGTGTGTAGAAGCGGAACCACAGATTCGGAAATAGCTCAGAAGAAATATTAAATTTTGAGAGTTTAGTTTCAAAAGATGAAATATCGAATTGGATCTCGGGAGAGGGAATTGAAGAGGAGATCTTTGGATAACAATTCTTTAACCATTTCTAGTTATATTCCATCAATTTATAATTAATTTCACCATTTAAATTCTGACTGGGGATGAAAATTTGGGAAAAAATTGGATAAAATTCATAGGCCAAATTATTGGGTTCTGATTGTGTCTTTTACATACGATTTGAGAAATTCATATATAATTAGACTCGTGTGTGTGTGGTAGGATTCTGAAAATATAAATTTCACCCGATTCCAAGATGTGGGCTAGAGGGGGGTTTGGTTATTTTACATAATTCACGTATTAGCTTAGAATTTAATTGTAGAATTATCTTCTTGAAGTATTGTTTACATTTTGAAATGGAATTGAATAGATTTAGGCCATTTGGAGAAGGATACTCGTGGAAAAAACGTGGTTTCAGGTTGATTTGAGAATTGTTCGAGGCAAGTGGCTTGTCTAACCTTGTATGAGGGACCTTCCCCTTAATATTTATTTATTTTGTAATTGAATTGCCTTGTGCATGAGATGACGAGTGCGTACTTGTGCAAATGGTTGGAAATCTAGTTTTCCTTAAAGTATTTTCGCATGTTTCCTTTCCTGCTTTATTATACTTGCAATCTTGGCATGTTAATAGTTGACTTAAATTGCCTAATTGCCTTAATTTCACTGTAAGGCCCCGAAAAAATGAGTGCTCAAATAGTAGCAACTCGTAGAGTTAGGTCCACCTATGTGTTGGGACTATGTAAAACTTTTTCTCGCCGCGGGTCAGTCAGACCCTTTTTACTGATTTTGCACTTAAAAATCTAGAGTCAATGTTTTCCAGAAAAGCATCATTTTTTCGGTCAAGAATCCGGTTGCAAATTATGTGTTCAGACTGCATTTCTGCTGCAGAGCTAATCAGATGAGCTGTCAAATTTGATGTTGAAAATACGGTCCATTATGCAACCGCATAATCAGTATGCGTACAACATTTCTGCCACGGAGTTAATCAGAGAGTTGGACAAAATTGATGTTAGAAGTGCGGTCCATTATGCGATCTCATAGTAAATATGCGGACCACATAGTTGTCACACAATTCCCTCAGAGATTTGTGAAGGTCAGTTCTACGGTGCATTATGCGACCGCAGAATAGGAATAAGGACCGCATTCCCGTCGTATACCCAGGCAGAGATGTTCAGTGATTAGGGCACTTCTGCGGACCGCATCTCAACTTTGCGATCGCATAGTGCGACCCCAGATTCTGCTCGGGCTTCTATTTTCTAAAATTTTTACACTCGACCCCCTATATAATAAAACACCCCAACCCCTCATTATAACATATTTTGAGCAAAATAAGAGAGAGAAAGAGAGAGAGGAGGGGGTCTTTAAGAGAGGAAGTCAATCTGATACGCTCAAATTACACTTTAATAAATAGTGTAAGGTGGTCGATGTCAAATATAATAATCCAACAAGGTTTGGGTCAAATCCCATAGGGAATAGGTGTGAAAATGTTACTTGTTCAGTTTTTTGCTCGACTAAAGTTCAATATCTATTCAGTTATAGTAACAAGAGAAAATGGTTTACAGAAACAAGAGTATGTATGGTGTTTGATTTGAAGTAGAAATTAATTTCTACAATTAATGAGTAAGCAAGTGAATGAGAGCAACCAAGTTGTGTCCCCTTTAATGAAATGTAATGCCACTAGGTCTTAATATGATATATTTCTAATGGAAGGTTCTTTAGATATGCAAATGATGTCTAAGATACTACCCACTATTTCCAAATAGGTGAGTAGTATTTCACTTTTTAATTTTTCCAAATATAAAAGAGTTGTAACTAAGAATCATCAATAAATGCTAATTAAAACCCACTTATTACTAAGCAATTTTATCAAACAAGGTTTAAAGCCTTGAGTAATTGATATTTACTTCTACCAAATTCTAACACACTTTCCCAAGAAAAGCAAGAATTTATTGGCTTTTGTTAATGTTTGCAACTACCAACAATAAATGAAGAATGAGAAGTAAATAAATATCAACAAACCATTATACATATATTCAGTGTTAAACACCCATTAACATAACACCCATTTAGGTTCCACAACCTTAGTATTTAAAGTTAGTTACTCACGCTAACACACAAAAACCAACTGATATTAAATGTCATAAATGCTTACAAATAAGAAAATCTTCACCCAAAAGCTTCCAAAAAGAGAGAATGTTAATGTCTTGGAATGTAGCTCAAAAGTAAGACAAGGTGAGCCCACAAAGGTTTCTTCAAACTATTTAAGAGGGACCAAATTTGGGATAGAAAATTGACAAAATTGCCCTTTCAGGTCACATATGTGACCGCATTCTTGTCTCAAAACTAGTATGCGGTCCGCATCTTGAGCACCTTCTCCGCAGAACCAAAACCCTAGTTGTCAGGTCTTCATCACATTTCCATTATGCGGTCCGCATTTGAGTTATGCGGCCGCAGATTGTATCACATCTTTGACCCTCAGTTTTCTTCTTGTTTATTCTGCGGTACATCTGTGGTCCGCATGTTGATTATGCGGTGGTAGAGTGCGCCGCATTCTTGACAAAAAATTTAGCTCCAGACTCTATTTTGCTTTGCGATTGGATGCACCTTTCTGCGATGCGCAGGTATGATCTGCGACCGCAGAATGGGCCGCAGATCAGTATATGTGCAATATTTGGCTCTTTTCTTATCTTTTTGCTTCCATTTTCATGTCCTTGGACTTCCCTTCCTCTTGTGCTGTTAAAACAACAAATCTACATGAGTACTAGTTATAATTGCATTAAAACAAGCTAGAATCTAAACAATTAGTATTGAAATGTTCCAAAATTCTCCGGCACATCAACACCCCAACTTAAAATCTTGCTTGTCCTCAAGAAACTAAAACATGCTTAGCCTATTTTAAACTCTATTTACAATTACAAAACATCAGTGACTCAGGATGGTGTTCATTGCTAGTCCTTCAAGCATGCATTTACAGTCGCTTTACCCTTCCTAAATTAGTAGTATGTACAGAGAAACTAATCAACAAGTGAAATCTGAGCCTCAAACATTGCGACAAGATGTTACCCTCAGCTGACTGCACTTTCATTTGACTCAAAAAGCTCAACTTCTGTTCAACTCCACAATTCATATACCCTTACCAGAAAGAACGTCCCAGAGTCACAATATTTACAAGGACGACAAAAAGGGATCATTTATAAGCACTCCACTATCCGAAGGAACTTCAAGTGTTACAACATGTCATACCATAGGCTTGCCTTTATATTAATTCTCCGCTAGTTCAAGAATGTTCAGTAGGAGGTCTCTAAAAGGTTTTTCAGTTTGTAATGTAGGTTCAAGGATGGGTAGGATAAATATTTGGGTACAAGTGACTTCACCCTCTTTGAACACTAATCATATTCTACCATTCTTTTGCACTCCTTTTCAAACCCCCATGTCCCTGTTTTTCGTCTAGCTTCCAGTATAGAGCTACCTTACATACCTCTTTCAGTTGTTGTTCAAGACTCCACATTTTGTAAGCGTACAAGCATTATTATTCTTTCTTTTCCTTTTTTCTTTTCTTTCTCTTGCTTTTTATTAATTTTTTTTTGGAGCTTGAACAATTTCACAAACTCTTTTGAGGTATGTTGTCCTAAACTCAATGTAAAACCTTATCGATCCCCACTTCGACCTTAACCCCAACTTAGGCTTTTAGCCTTATTCTCAATGTTCAAAGAGGGATGGTTTCAAGAGAGGGATTTTTTTCAAAATGGGAAAGGTTTGTAATGAGTTGGCCAAGAAAGGTTTAAAGGCTCAAACTGGGTACTAGTGCTATCATTTATGCAAGGGTAGGCTGCAAAGGCTAAAGAGATTTTGCAAATAACACAACAAATGCCTAATATCATTCCTCAAACCAAACATACTATCATTAGCATTGAAAGACTAACCGGGCAAGTTATAGATGGTCAAAGTAAACACAAGAATTATATACACACAGAGAACTCACACCCACATTGTACATGAACTGCTTCGTTCACATAATTTGACACTTCCAAGTAAACACTTGGCAACTCAAAGCTTTCATCATAAACACAAGTATAACTCAGGGTCGCCATTGAGTCACAAAGCGAGCCTCAGATTCACAAAGTTGATTACATAGACTAATTCCATTAAGAAAGTCTTCAATCCATCTAACATTGGGAAAAGTTGACAAACATGACTGTAGAAGGGTATGTGCTATGTACAGATACACATGATTGATACTAGACATATACACCAAACTAGTCAAAATGATTTACATCTACCATCATGATTTTACTATTACACCCTTGGAAAAGACCAAGAAAAATAAAAAACAAGGGGAATTGATTCCTAATCACTGATATTAACCAAAAGGATCTAAACACTGATATTATTTCAGAAATAAAAAAACAACATCACAACACTATTCATATGACAAAATGATACCAATGTATACAAATACACGATATGCATAAGTACTTTTCCAGCTATATACACAAAAAGGCATACAATGCTACCCCCCACCCCCAACTAAAAATGATGTATTGTCCCCAATGCATATAAATAAAGAGTAAAGTTTAAGGGGTAGCTCCCTCAGGCATACTAAGTGCTATGGGAGGCGGCAGCTGGCTGAATGTCGGAGGGATCACCCTCTGATGTGGCTGAAGGAACTAGCAATGGCTCAGTCTGAGGTGTGATCTCCTCCGCTGGGACCTGATCTGAGGCAGTGGAGGGAATTGGCAGTGCAAATGGAGCTAGTGCTAGAGGTATAACATTATCTGCTGGCACATGTGAGCTACTGGATGCACCCACTGTAGATGGGAGGCTACAAGAGCTGTAGCACCCCCTCTGTCTATCAAAGATCTCTGAAGGGAAACCTACACCTCTGCCCTTTGTACGTCGTCGGAAATAGCATCCTCAACCTCTGTATTTTGAGTAGAAGCCTCAGGAGTCTTCTTCCCATTATCCTGAGGGGCTTCTCATTGGAAAACCCCGAACTGTCTTCTTCATTCTCATCATCATCCTCTTTGTCACCCTCCAATTTACTCGAAGCTCCGGTCTCCTCATTAGAAGGAATGTCAATAGCACCAGTGGGAGCTGTGGTGTGAGAACCTCTAGGAGTAAGAAGCATAGTATCAGACATCAAAGTAGAGAAATCGAGTCCCAAGTCTGGAGGAGATCCTGATCACCTTCCGAGGGAAGGATGGATGAAAGATCGAATTCCAAGTTTTGCATCTTTTGGAATTTGACCTTCATAGAGCCAACCTCCTTCTTGAGTTCAGGTAGTCCATTCCCCTCACCTCTTTCTAATTTCTCCACCCGCAACTCAATTCCCTTTAAACGCTCCGCATATGCTGATTGCTTCTGCTGAATATCTATCACGGCCGCTTGCATGGGAGTGAGTTCTTGCTTGATCATGTTAGGAAAAGTCTACAGAAGTTGGTCAACTTTTGCATTAGAATGTTGGGCCAATAGACCAAGCTTTGAGACTACTATAGTAATATGTGGTGCCTGAGCAGTGGTAGGCTGTGCAGTGGTGGATGTATGTGCAGTTTGGGGAGTGAAGGACTCTGCAGCATTGGCCGGAGGAGTCATAGAAGGCTGGGGTGGAGAGAGATCCTCCTAATCTATCACTACTAGAGGCACCAAAGCGTCCCCAAGACGGTTGATATCAATAATACCTGACTCCCTACCCTTTCTATCTTTCCGTTTATCCACCGGCACATTCATATCTTTTGCACAGTGTCTATAATGGGAATGGAAGAGATGTAGCCTCTTGCATGGCTCTTTTACCCATATCTTGAAACATGATCGACCCCACATCTATCTTGATCCCTTGCATGATGCAGGCTATTAGGAGAGACTTCTCAATGGCAATCTCCGTTTCGTTATGAGTAGGGATCAATCTGAATGCGAGGAATGCAAGCCAGAAGCGTCCCTTTCATGAGAAGCTCTCCTTGTATATCTTATACTTTGGGTTTATCCATGTAGGTGTCCATTGGCAATGACTGAGGCAGTCCACCCACGTTCACCCTATTTGTTCCCTAACTTTGCATCATATTCTGCTGTGCCCTCTTCCCAATCTGGAACAAATAATTTGTTTATTGCTTTGGCACTGCATTTGACTATGAATCCCTGAACTTCCACTTTCTTCGGATCATCCGATGGCTCTTATGGTGCTTGGTTCTAGATGCCCCATAAAATGCATAATAACACACTCAAGATTGATTCGTTGTACTCATCAGGTGGTTCAGTGAAAGCAAACTATTTCCTCCGCTTTATGTTAGCGAGGATGTGAGGGTACTTTTCCTTTGGTCCATTCAGGCTTAATTGCTTGTCGGGTAGGAGCGATCTCCTGATGAGTCCTTCTCTGTATCTGACCCTAGACCCCTCGACTCCCCAGCATAGATGATATTCACATCCTCAGCCCTTTGCTTTCGCCTGGCCTCAACCATTATATCAACCTCAGGGTGAAGCCCTTCCTCGTCAGACTAGGAGGGGTGTTGCTGTACGGGTTCAACTTTCTGTTTCTTTGCCTTTGGAGGATTAGTCGCTACTTGTTTTTGTCGGGGAGACATATATGCACAAGGGTGGAATAACAACGTCAAGACCTTGGGAGAAGAAACAGAGGAATTTAAAAAGAAACCACCCCGAGGCCGAAGAACCACTCTGCGGACAGCAGAGTTACCGCAGAAATGCATGCCCAACAAGTTGGTCAATCTACGATGAAAAATGCGGTCACATAGTGTAATGTGCCAAAATTTGATACGCTCAAATTACACTTTAATAAATAGTGTTAGGCGGTCGATATCAAATATAATAACCCAACAAGTTTAGGGTCGAATCCCACAGGGAATATGTGTGAAAATGTTACTTGTTCAGTGTGTTGGTCGACTAAAGTTTGATCTCTATTCAGTTAATAGTAACATGAGAGAATGGTTTATAGTAACAAGAGTATGTATGGTGTTTGATTTGAAGTAGCAATTAATTTCGACAATTAATGAGTAAGCAAGAGGATAAAAGCAACCAAGATTGTGTCCCCTTTAATGAAGTGTAAGGCTACCATGTGCTAGTATGATATATTTCTAATGGAAGGTTCTTTAGTTATGAAAATGATGTCCAATATACTACCCATTATTTTCCAATAAATGAGTAGTATTTCCTCTTTGTAATTTTCCCAAATATAAAAGAGTTGCAATTAAGAATCATCAATAAATATCAATTAAAACCCACTTATTCTTATGCGATTTTATCAAACAAGTTTTAAAGCCTTGAGTCATTGATATTTACTTCTACCAAATTCTAACCCACTTTACCAAGCAAAGCAAGCATTTAATGACTTTTGTTAATGTTTGCAACCACCAAAAATAAATGAAGAATGAGAATTAAATATCAACCAACCATTATACATATATTCAATGTTAAACACCCATTAACCTAACACCCATTTAGGTTCCACAACTTTAGTATTTAAAGTTAGCTACAAATGCTAACACATAAAAATCAACTGATATTAAATGTCATAAATGCTTACAAAGAAGAGAATCTTTACCCAAAAGCTTCCAAAAAAAGAGAATATTAATGTCTTGGAATGTAGCTCAAATGTAATATAAGGTGACCCACAAACGCTTCTTAAAACTATTTATAGAAGGACTAAATTCAAAATAGAAAATGGACAAAATTGCCCTTTCAGTCATGTCTGCGACCGCATTCTTGTCGCAGAACGAGTATGCGGTTCGCATCTTGAGCAGCATCTCCACAAAACCAAAACCCTAGTTGTCAGGTCTTCATCGCATTTCCATTATGTGGTATGCATTTGAGTTATGTGGCCGCAGATTGCGTTGCATCTTTGACCCTCAGTTTTCTTCTTGTTTGTTCTACGGTACATTTGCTGTCTGCATGTTGATTCTGCGGTCGCAGAGTGCGCCGTATTCTTGACATAAATTTTAGCTCCAGACTCTGTTTTGTTTTACGATTGGATGCACTTTTCGGTGGTCCGCATGTGTGATCGCGACTGCAGAATGGGCTGCAGATTAGTGTATGTTCAATATTTGGCTATTTTATTATCTTTTTCCTTCCATTTTCATTTACTTGGGCTTCCCTTCCTCTTGTGCTGTAAAAACAACACATCTACATGAGTACTAGTTATAATTGCATTAAAACAAGCTAGAATCTAAAGAATTAGTATTAAAATTGCCGAAATTCTCTAGCACATCGCTATCTTCATCAAATTGATTTTTTCCAATTCACCAAAGCTCGGGAAATTTCAAGTATTGTTTTCACTTTCATCCTCATAGGTAAAGTCCCCCAACTCTTTTCATTGATTTTTCTATTTAAACAAAAAATGGGATTCTCATGCATTGATTCTTGAAAACCAAAGGTGGGACTGCTCATGCATGTCTTTAAAAACCTAAAATCCGGTAAGAGGAATTGGGTAGGAGTAATATTAAGGAAATGTTAAAAGAGGGGTAAATAACCTAGGAAGCATAGGTAGTAATTGTGAACTTCATTGCTAAAGCATATGTGTTAACCTGTGAATTAGATTTGCGTTTCTAGACTGCTTGGTGATTTGAGAGTAGAAGTTAAAAAGGGGATTCTACTCCAGATATGTATGGCTAACTTTGATCCTTTTATATTTTCCTTGTTTGGTGTGCACATGCTCGGTAGATTATCCATGAAATTCTTGTAACAGGTACGGTTGTGATTGTGATCTGTAGTAAGAGTTGAGGAACACATGACTAATAATTGTAATTTATGCTTCCGGAATAGCTGTGGTGACAAAATCTATGGCTTGTTGTAAGAAATCACCAATGTTATGTAAAACGTATACGAGTTGTTGGATATGATGGAAATAGTATTGATAGCTGGAGAAGCACTGTTACATTGTTGTGGTTATGTCTTGAGAAGTATTGTTGTTAATATTTGTGATCTGTTTATTGTGGTTGTGTTGTTTGTGAATTGAAGTTGTACGGCGGGGTCGGGTTGCACGCCGCAACACGAAGTTATAAGGTGTGGGTTGTGGTGATAAGGATGGCCGAGGTAATAAGGGTGGACGAGGTAATACGGGCAGAAAAGTGATCAAAATCATTACGCAAACAAACATTTGAGCGGATTTGTTAAATCATTGGTGTGGAATTGTGGAAGGTGGGAAACCAGGAGAGATTGAAAATTTGTTTGGCTTGATTGTACTTTTTGTGAGTGAATTGGTTGTTGCTTCTATTACTATTTTCTACTTGTGCACGACTTGAGTTTACTTGGGAAACTATTTGTTCATACATACCAGTAAAATTCAAATGTACTGACGTCCCTTTTTCCAGGGGCGCTACATTGGTGTTATGATTTTAGGTAGATCTACGGCAGGTACTCTAGTCCACCGATCATAGCTCGTCCTCACTTCCTGTCAGCAGAATTGGTGAGCCCCTTTCCTTTCAGGGCCGTACGTGGCTCATGCCACTCCTGTTCTTGTATTTTGAGATCTTGTTTTGGTGCTTGTAAAAGGTATAGTTGGAGCCTTGCTGTCGGCAAGTATTGTATTAACTTTTGCATCTTTAGAGGCTCCGTACACAGGAAAAAGGGGTCACGAACTTATGTAATATGTACTTTGTATATTGGGCGTTGTAAATTGTAAACCACGCTAAAGATCATCTATGTTATGTATGCTTTTGTAAAAGGTGTTTCAATTATAAACAGATGGTTCACCCGATTAGTAAGTAATGGAAAGTGTGGAGTAACACGTGGAAAGGAAAGGAACCCAGGTCCGCTTCAGTGGGGATACCCGGTCGAGTGGCAGTCATGTCCCTCAGATTTGGGGTATGACATGCGCTACATCCCACCTTTGGCGTAGTCTAAAAAGCCACATACAGTAATTCATCCCCTGCCTTACCATTCTATCAACAAAGTTATGGCACCAATTCATATCCTCCCCAAGCTCCACCACCCAAACAAAACCCTCATCGAGCAATTCTAGTGTCATTGTGGCACCTCCACCCGCCACACTGCAAAGAACATCTAGTGAGCCTTTGTTTCAAACTCACGACAACCAATACTATCCTCCTGAACCTGCTTTCAAGGCCCCTGAGCCATACTCTTATTCCCTTCACTTTGAGCTCCTGGAAGAGACTGTCAAGCCATCTAAGAACCTAGAACAACAAGAAATGCTTCAAAAAAAATGAAAAGACTAGAGTAGTCCTTCAGGAATATGCATGGATTGGGCAACCAGGTCAGTGTGACCTAAAAAGATCTATGTCTGTTTCCCGATGTTCAGCTACCTGCGGGGTTTAAAATTGCTAAGTTTGAACTGTATGAGTGTCACGACAATTAAGTGGCACATTTGCGAGGTTTATGTACTAAGATGAGAGGGGCCGGGGGAAAAGACGAACTGTTGAAGGCATACTTTGGGCAGAGTTTGAATAGGCCTGCACTAGAATGGTATACACACCAAGATCCTAGCAGATGTTATACTTGGGATGACCTAGCTCAGGCATTTGCTAGTCACTTCCAATATAATCTCGAGATCTTCCCATACTCGCTGTCATTGATAAAACTCGAGAAGAAACTCGGGGAAATCTTCAGGGAATACGTGTTCTATTGGAGGGAATAGGCTGCAGGAATCGACCCTCCATTGAGCGAAAGTGAAATGGTGGACTACTTTTTGCAGGCTTTAGAGCCAACCTACTATGGTCACCTAGTTATAGTAATTGGAAAATCTTTTAACGAAGTGGTGAAAATGGGAGCTATGGTCGAAGACGGTTTGAAGTATAATAAAATCATTAGTTATTCAGTGATTAAAGCAACCACTCTGACCATCCAAAGTGGCACTGGGGGTGTGCTTGGAAAGAAGAAAAAAGAAGAGGTTGCAACTGTCGAATTCGACGCATGGTCCACGTATAGAAACCCTTAACCCTATTACAATCAACACAGACCCCACCACCTAAATTACCCATCACCCCATATGGCCCCCCACAACACTAATACCCACCTCCAGATCCCCACTTTTCCGTCCACCATGCCCAAACTAATACCTAGCCTATGGCTCACCCACAATGTCAAGCACCACATCCCCAAAATGCATATCCAACTCCCCAAAATACATATCCACCCCGAGGGCATAAAAGCCAGGATCCGGCTTCCGCCCAAACAAAGCTTTCAGAAACGATAGATTAGAGAAACACAAAACATTCACTCCACTGGGAGAATCCTATACAACTATTTTCCACAAACTGAGGTAGCTAGGCCTGTTAAAGGCGATTAAGCCCAAAATGCCAAATCCGCTTCCTAGAAATATGGACCATTCACTGAGCTATGAATGTTGTCCGGGGGCTCCTGGACATGATACTTAGAAATGCTGGAGATTGAAAACTACTGTACAAGAGCTTATTGACACAAACCAGCTTGAGGTTCAGCAGCCAGAGGCATCGAATATCAACTAGAAACGGTTGCTAGCGCATCATGAGGCCAAAATGATTGAACTGATACATAAGGGAGCAGAGCTTAAGAAGGCCTCGCAGACGGTCATGATGATCCGTTCTGGCGAAGCCAAGGTGAATGAAAAGGCAGCTAGTGTGAAACCAACAGTTCAATTGAAAAGTGTAGACAACTAAGCCAGTTGTGGTGATGGGGCAAGGGTCGTCCAATGTTGCGAAGAAATCAGAGCCGGTCAAGGTAGTGGTACAGGGGGTATCAAGCACACCTGCAGTAGTCGTGAAGGGGGCTCACATAGAACCGGTTGTCATAAAGCTAGTAACTGAGTTACCAATAACTGACAGTAAAGTCATTCCATGGAAGTATGAATAGGTATTTGTGACCTACAAGGGGAAGGAAATCAAAGAGGAAGTCTGCGAAACATAAGATTTAACTTTCTCGGGACATTGGTTTGCCCCCGAAGAGTTGAGAAAGGCCAAGGCTCCCAAGAAAATCCGATGCCAGTTAAGAAAGCTGCAATGGAGGAAGACACAAAAGAGTTTTTGAAAAATATGAAAGTACAAGACTATTCCATTATTGAACAGTTAAGGAAAACACCAGCCCAAATCTTTATGCTTTTATTGCTTATCCACTCGGATGAACATCGTCGGGTTCTTATGAAGATATTGAACGAAGCTCATATCCCCAATAAAATTTCAGTGAATTATATGGAGAAAATTGCAAACAAAATCTTTGAGGTAAACAGAGTGACATTTTCTAATGATGAATTGCCCATGGAGGGTACAAAACATAATAGAGCTATTTATTTGACCGTTAAATGTGAAGATTCGGTAGTCAGTTAATGATTGATAATAGGTCCAGTGCCAATATTTTTCCTTTATCTACGTTGAACAAGTTGAAAGTAGATGATAACAGAATTCATATGAATATCATCTGCATTCGAGGGTTTGATGGTGGTGATACAGACACAGTGGGTGACATCATTCATGAACTAACAATTGGTCAGGTCGAGTTTACCATGGAGTTTCAGGTGTTAGACGGAGCAGTGTCTAATAATCTTCTGTTGGCACGATCATGGATTCACGCTGCCAAAACGGTACCTTCTACACTACATCTGATGATTAAATTGGAGTGGTATAAACAAGAGATCGTAGTAAATGGGGATGAAAACATGAGCGTTGTAAGTGATGCCATCGTACCCTTCATAGAGACTGATGATGATAAGGGGTTGTGGGATTACTAGGTTTTCGATACGGTCTCGATAGAAAAGGTTTTTGAAGGTAAAAGTTTCCCAGTCCCCAGAATAACAGTTGCAACTGTCATGGTAGCCTCTGAAATGTTAAAAAATTGGTTTGTACCAGGAAAAGGGCTAGGTGTTGATTTGCAAGATATTGTTCTGCCGATTTATTTGCCCAAGAATTTTGATACCTTTGAGGTGGTGTTCAAGCCTATTGCGGTTGATATGAGACGGGTCCGCAATACGCTGAAAAGAGTCTGGGTTCTTCCCAAACAATTTCCACGGCTGTCCAGGTTCTTCGTTAGACCAAGTATCGGGAAGCAATTATTGGCAATGGTGTATGGTCCACTGATTGGTGTAGATGGGAACTTGGAGAAAAGGGCTTGAGAGGTCATTTGCTGAGGTGAACATGGTTGAGGTCGGGGAAGGGTCGAGCAAAGCAGATATATAGTACATCGGACCACGTGCTAATGTCAACAACAGCCACTCCTCTTCCAACTCGGAGGGAGTCGTGGTAGTGGGTTTTGCTTTCCTTTTGTTCACCTGGAATATTCTGGGGTTTGTAATTCAGTTGCTATGTTCCATCTGTTTGGATAATTTAAAACCTTGTTTTCTTTACATTCAATGAAATGCAATTTTACTTCTTTCTTAATTACTAATTTTGTTTTCATTTTTCTTTTCTTTTTTGCATAGTTCTTTTTATGCTTATATCAATGACATGACATGCATGAGGAATCTTCAGCCCATTTTTAAAACCTAATCTAACTCAGGAATAATAATACAAGAATTCAAGTGTGATGATGAGTTGGAATATGATGATGACGAGGTATGTGAGGAAATTAGTAAAGAATTAAGCCACTTTGAGGAAAACCCCAAACCTAACCTAAATGACACAGAAGCAGTTAATTTAGGGGACCAAGACAATGTCCGTGAAACTAAAATAAGTGTTCTTCCGGAGACACAACTTAAGGAGGAGATAATCAAAGCATTATTCGAGTACAAGGATATTTTTGCATGGCCGTATGATGATATGCCGGGTGTAAGTACTGATTTAGTAGTTCACAAATTGCCCACTAATGCGGCACTCCCTCCTGTCAAGCAGAAGCTGAGAAAGTTCAAAACGGACATCGCGTAAAGATTAAAGAAGAGATTACCAAGCAGTTTGATGCGAAGGTCATTCGCGTTACATGGTATCCCACCTGGTTAGCTAATGTTGTGCTTGTGCCGAAGAAAGATGGCAAGACTAGGGTGTGTGTCGATTCTCGGGATCTTAACAATACGAGTCCAAAAGACAATTTTCCACTATTGAACATCCACATATCGATTAAAAATTATGCCAAACATGAGATTGGTTCTTTTGTGGATTGTTACGCGGGTTATCATCAGATTTTAATGGATGAGGAAGATACTGAAAAGAAGGCATTCATCATGCTGTGGGGAACATACTGTTATCAGGTCATGCCGTTTGTTTTGAAAAATGTTACGTCAACTTATATGAGGGCAATGACAACAATATTGCATGACATTATATCCAAGGAAAATGAGGTGTACGTGGATGATGTGATCGTGAAGTCTGCACATCAGTCTGATCATGTCGGGGATCTGAGAAAGTTCTTTCAAAGGCTTCGCATGTACAATCTTAAGCTCAATCCTATGCTTTCAGGGTGCCATCTGGGAAATTGTTGGGATTTATAGTGAGCCGTTGGGGTATTGAACTAGACCCGTCGAAGATCAAAGCTATTGAAGAATTGCCACCTCCGAAAAACAAAACTGACGTGATGAGTTTGTTGGCGAGATTAAATTACATTAATAGGTTAATTGCTCAGCTCACAAAAACTTGTGAGCCAATATTCAAATTGTTAAAGAAAGGTGTTGCAGTCAAATGGAAGGATGAATGTCAGGAGGATTTTGATAAGATAAAGGAGTATTTGTCGAACCCACCCGTGTTGGTCCCGTTAGAAACCCGAAAAGCTTTTGATTTTATATCTGACGGTTTTGAATAATTAATTTGGCTGTGTACATGGGCCGGATGATGTTACTGGCAGGAGGGAGTAGGCTATCTATTATCTCAGCAAGAAGTTCAACACTTATGAGATCAAGTATACTCATCCTGAGAGGACATGGTGCGCCCTAACTTGGGTGGCACAGAAGTTGAAACATTATTTGTCATTTTATACTACTTACCTCATATCTCGCTTAGACCCACTGAAGTATATTTTTCAGAAGCCTATGCCCACGAGAAGGCTCGCAAAGTGGCAGATCTTGCTTACGGAGTTCGACATTGTTTATGTGACACGGACTGCAATGAAAGCACATGCATTAGCTGATCACTTTGCTCAGAATACTGTTGATGAAGATTATGAACCTTTGAAAACCTATTTCTCTGATGAAGTGGTGATGCAAATTGAGGAGTTGGAACAAGGCGAGAAGCCAGGATGGAAATTTTTCTTTGATGGGGATGCAAACATGAAAGGCGTGGGGATAAGAGAAGTACTTATTTCTGAAACAGGGCAGCACTACCCTGTTATCGTTTTTATTATACTAATAACATGGTAGAATATGAGGCGTGTATCGTGGGATTGAGATTAGCTATAGATATGGGTGTCCAGGAATTCTTGGTCATGGGTGACTCAGACCTACTAGTACACAAAATTCAAGGTGAATGGGAAACATGAGATTTAAAGCTTATACCATATTGACAATGTTTGCATGATCTTTGTCAACAATTCCAATCAATAAAGTTCAGGCACATTCCAAGGATTCACAATGAAGTTGCTGATGCATTGGATACTTTGGCATCAATGTTACGTCATACGGATAAGGCTTATGTGGACCCTTTGAAGATTTAGGTTCGCGATCAGCATGCTTACTGTAACGTGGTGTAAGAGGAACTTGACGATGCTACGTGGTTTCATGAGATCATGGAATATATTAGGATAGGTGTGTATCACGTACATGCTACTGGTGATCAGAAAAGAGCAATTCGACAGTCGGCAAACGAGTTCTTCCTCAGTGGAGGAGTATTGTACAAAAGAACCCCAAATCTTGGGCTGCTAAGGTGCATGGATGCAAGGCAAGCCACAACTATCCTGATTGAGGTACATTCCGAAGTTTGTGGACCGCATATGAGCGGGTATGTTTTACCAAAAAAGATTCTCCGAGCGGAATATTATTGTGTCACTATGGAGCGAGCTTGTATCAGCTATGTACGTAAATATCATCAGTATCAAGTGCATAGATATTTCATTCATTCTTCACCCTCAGAATTACACACGATGACCGCACCGTGGCCTTTTGTTACATGGGGCATGGATGTTATTGGTCCAATTGAGCCACTAGCGTCAAACGGGCACAAGTTCATTTTGGTAGATATAGAATATTTTACCAAACGGGGAGAGGCTAAAATGTTCAAGTCTGTAACCAAAAAATTTGTGGTGGATTTTGTGTATTCGAACATTATCTATCGGTTTGTGATACCAAATGTTATCATTAGACATAATGGAGCAAATCTCTATAGTCATTTGATGAAGGAAATGTGAGCAGTTCATGATTGCCCATCGTCATTCTACTGCCTACCTCCCTAAGGCCAATAGTGCGGTTGAGGCAGCCAACAAGAATATATAGAAAATATTGCGCAAGATGATAGAGGGTTTGAGACAGTGTCATGAAAAAATGACTTTTGCATTGTTGGGATACCGCACCACTATTTGTACTTCAGTGGGGCCGACTCCTTATTCATTTGTGTGTGGAACCAAGGTGGTAATACCCACAGAGTGGAAATCACGTCCCTTCGAATCATTGCGGATGCTAACATCATGATGATGAATGGCTGAAAAGCCGCCTTGAGCAGTTGAGTTTGATAGATGAGCAAAGGTTGGGATCAGTGGGTCATGGACAATTGTACCAGCAAAGAATGGAAAGAGAATACAACAATAAGGTGCATCCGAGGAAGTTTGAAGTCGGACAGTTAGTTCTGAGATGTATTTTCCCCATTGAGCAAAGGAAAGTTCGCTCCAAACTGGCAGGGACCATTTGTCGTAACCAGGGTATTATCTAATGGTGTATTATATCTAACAGACGTAGAAGGGAAATATGTAGAAATGGCCATCAATTTTGATGCGGTCAAGAGGTAATATGTATGATTTCTTTGTTTTGATTGTACTTGTTTATATTTTGTATATTTAAATATTGAAATGATGAAGGCGTTTTGTTCTACTATCGAAATACTTTTATCCCTTGTCATCTGCTTTTTTCTTTACTTAGTTTCTTTCATGCCCCTCTTTTGGAATCAGCGGCGCAGTTAAGAAACGTAAGTGCCAAATACAAGTGAATGAAACAGGAAGAAAAAAGAAGAAAGAAAGAATAAACGAAAAAGAAAAGGAAATAAAAGAAAAAGAAAAGGAAAAGAAAAGAAAAACGAAAAAGAAAGAAAAGAAGAAAAGAAAACAAAGGAAAAGAAGAAAGAAGAATCACAACAAAGGTAATTACAATGACGTGAACTACGTTTGAGTTGATCCTGAAAGGGTACGAAGGCAGCCTTCTTCTGAGGTTCAGTCATACAAAAATAAAATCCAAAAGTTCCCAAGCAAGAAACTGGGGCAGAAGTTGTGGTTGTTGGAAAGATATGATTCTGAAAGTTGTAATTTTAACCCACTTTGAAATTGTTTTGAATATTTCATACACATTCTTTATAACCCCGTCCAAAGCCCACATTACAGTCCAAAGAAAGACCTTCTGATCAGTCTTTGAGAAATGACAAGTCAATCAGGTAAAGGTAATTCAGGATAGGGGTAGCACTCTGGTTCAAGTTGAGAGAATTTTAAAATGAGAGTCTTATTGGTGAAAACCTCCATGGACACCATATGGCGTGAGTTGAGAGAAATGAGAGAGTATTATTGGTGAAAACCCTCTCGGGCACCTTGAGCCGAAAGTGAGTTGAGAAGTGAATAATTGGGTGGGATCTGTTGGTGGAAAATTGTTTCGAGGCACCACGAGATGAACAAGGTTAAGATTGGGTAAAGTAATCAAGCAATGAAAATTCTGGGGCAACAAAGTGTGGAAATCGAAAGCTGGTTAGTTGGATAGATTTGGCCGATTAGTCAAAAATGCATGTCATAACCATTGATGCCAGTTAGGTAAATTTCTTTTCCTTATATTTTAGCAATCATCCAGTGTTGGATTCTTTTTATCCTTAACTCATAAAATCATTGCATTTCATTCTCTTTTGGGTGTTTTATCCATCTAAGATGATCAATGTCAGTTTTGTTCAATGTAAGTAAAAAGGATTTCAAAGCAGGTTGTTGGTTGAAGTTTTGAAGATTGACAAATGAACCTATGGAAGGACCTGGTCTATATTGTACAACACAGTGCACATGTGAACCACGTGAGGAAGATATGCACTAAAGATCACGTGTCAATATCTTCTGAACGTAATCCAAAAGTTTGCATTTGGGATAAGAAGGACAGTCTCCTTATGTGAAGAGAACTTGATCCTAATTTAGGATAAGAGTTGGAGTTTGTGTTGGCTAAGGACTTAAATAGACTACGGATAAGAAGTGTAGTTGTAATCAAACTCTAATTGCTTACACAGTATATAATTGTGTTAGTTCTCTTTTACAGGTAACACACACAAGCATAAGTAAAGCATATTTGAGAGCAAATAAAGCGAGTCTGGTTTGCAAGCAATGTATGCAAGATACAAGTGTTTACGCCTGAAGCTGCATGAACTAAGAGAGAAGAACCAGTTCCATTTGTTTGTTTATTTCAATTGTAGTAGGTTTTCAACTTGTACCTTTCAGCTTTATTAGAATCAATTGTATTAGGTACCTTGTGTAATCAAGTTAGAGTTAACTTGATAGTGTCGCTGCAGTTGAGGCTGTGTACCACACTAGGATTAGAGTTTAATCCTTAGGTATACAAAGAGTCTTTGTAAATGCTGTTTTGTCTTATTGATTTTTAGTGGAGTTTGGGAAAATTCTACTGAGTAGTGGGTCGTGGTTTTTTCACCTTTTGAGCTAGGTATTTTCCATGTAAAAATCTCTATGCATATTGCTTTCAGTTTATTATTTCGCAAGCTGCAGTAGTTAGAACACTTAGAACAACTAGGTTGTTCTAATGCGAAAAATTAGGTACCAAACAAATCACCCCCCCTCCTGTGTGGTATTGACGTTTATTAACATCAATTGGTATCAGAGCAGGTTATCCATGAAGAGGTTTTGAGGAACATGGAGACTAGTTGAAGTACTGAGCCTCCCGCTATCAGGTTAACACCTTAGGAAAAGATCAACATGAGTGTACCACCTGGAAATACAGAAGGACAGTCTACTGCAACTCCTCCACTCTTCAATGAACTTTGCTACTCTTGGTAGAAAAATAGAATGAGAGACCACATCTTGGGTGAAGACTATGAGCTTTGGGATATCATCACTGATGGTCCTTTAGCCACAACGAAGAACACTGTTGAACGATTGGATGTT
This sequence comes from Nicotiana benthamiana, assembly GCA_034376525.1. NCBI lineage: Eukaryota > Viridiplantae > Streptophyta > Magnoliopsida > Solanales > Solanaceae > Nicotiana > Nicotiana benthamiana. The sequence goes on along the minus strand of CM067334.1, from coordinate 78,707,142 downwards.
CCTAGGACTAGAGCAGATTGTACTGCTGAAGACCTCAGGAAGTGGGAGAAAAATGCTAAAGCTAAGAAATGGCTAGTGTGTGGACTTGGTCCTGATGAGTACAGTAGGATTCAAGTCTGTACAACTGCCAAGGAGATTTGGGACACTTTACAAGTGTCTCATGAAGGAAAACCTCAGGCGAAGAGGTCAAAAGGAACTCTACTATATTCTCATCATGAGAATTTTACTATGAAGGATGGTGAAACTATCCACGTGATTTATAGTAGGTTCACTACACTGACAAATGAACTTGAGTCTCCTGGAAGGGTTATTCTGGAAGAAGACAAGGTGGAGAAGATTCTAACTATAGTTTTGCCAATCTCCTGGGAAAGCAAAATCACTACTATTCAGAAATCCAAAAATATTGCTACTCTAAAATTGGATGAACTAATTGGAAATATGACTGCCTATGAAGTGAGAAGGCAAACCATGAAGATGGATGCTCCAAATAAAGAAAGAAGTCTGGCTCTAAGAATATCATAAGGATCAGATCTTGAAGATGATGAAATGACAATGATAATAAGAGATTTCAAGAAAGATCTTATGAGAGGAAAGAGTTCTTCAAGAGGATCAACATTCAACAAACCTAGGGCTCCTGAGAAGCAAACAAATGACGGTTGATTTAAATGTGGAAAGACAGATCACATGATCAAAAACTACCCTCAATAGGAGATTGAGTGGAAGAAAGAAAGGGCATAAAGAAGAAACAGGAAGAAGGAACAGGTCCAACCAGGAAGGAACAAAGGAACAACTAAAGCAACGGTTGCTGCATGGGGAGATACGTCAGATGAAGACTTAGAAAATGAAGCTGAAGATTAGCAAGCTCTTATGGCCATCGGAGAATCGAAGATGAACATGAGGTAAGTATTCTACATCTTAAAGAAAAGATTAATGTCTTGTATAAAGAAAAATTGGTTGAGCTCTTGATGGACTTCATAGATAAGTCTGATATAATACGCAGTGAGAAAGATGTTCTGTCTAGGGATCATATAATACTAGAAGACAAATGCAAAAGGTTAGAGTCTAGGGCTGATGATAGTAATAACTTAAATACTCAGTTGAAGGTTCTTCAACTGGAAAACAGTGTCCTAGAAATCAAGTCTAAAAATTTAAAACTGAAAATAGGAACAGGACAGAAAAAGTTGACCAATCATTTCTCACACTAGAAGAAAGTTTAGGAGAAATGAAAGATGAACTGTATAAGTAGGATGAATCAATCAAGGTCCATAAAGAAGAACTAGGAAATGTGACCCATGAACTAGACAGAACGTGTAAATGGAACAAGGCTTCTGATGCACTCTCTTGGCTGCAAGAGTACCACAACAACAACAAGACAGGACTTGGGTTTGGGACATAAGCTCCATAATGGGATCCCAAAAACAAGTACCTCATTCTTCCTGAGAATAAGATCTGTACACATGTGGTAAGACTGGCCATTGCAAAAATGAATGCAATGCAATAGAAAAGGCCAGTCACAAGAACAAAGCTTTTGTTTAAGAAAAACACAACTGCCTGGTTGGGCAAAAAAAACTTTAATTCATCCTTTTTCCCATAGAAAGGCACCCAAACTAGTTTGGGTTCCTAATACTAATCCCTGATTTAATTTTCCAAGTCCAAGTGAAAGGAAGCAACCAAATATGGTGAATGGATAGTGGCTTCTCAAAACATATGACTGGTAACAAAGACCAGTTTCTTTCACTTGAGAACTTAAAAGAAGGCAATGTGTCCTTTGGAAATGGGAAAAAAGGTGAAATCATTGGGGTTGGAAAGGTAGGAAAGACATACTCTCATTCGATTGAGACTGTCTATTTGATAGATGGCTTGAAATATAGCCTGATAAGTGTGTCACAACTGTGCGACAGAGGTAACCTTGTGGCTTTCACTTCCATTAAATGTTTTGTGACTAACCTTACTACTAACAAGATTGTTTTGAAGGGAAGAAGAGTTAACAATACTTACATTGTAGATTTCTCGACTCTTTCTGAAAATGAACTCACTTTCTTGAGTGTATTAATTAATGATCCACTCCTTTGGCACAAAAGACTTGATCATGCTAGTCTAAATATAAACAAACTAGTTTCCAAGGACTTGGTGATAGGATTACCTAATATCAAGTTCAAGGAAGACAATATTTGTGAGGCATGTGCAAGGGGGAAGCAGGTAAGGTCATCCTTCAAACCTAAGAAAATGGTAAGTTCATCCAAGACGTTGGAACTGCTTTATATGGATCTCTATGGTCCAATGAGAGCCTGGAGCAGAGGTGGTAAAAGATATGTTATGGTGCTTGTTGATGATTATACTAGATATACCTAGGTGCTTTTTCTAACTTCTGAAGATGAAGCATTTGAAATGTTCACTGCTTTTGTTAGAAAGATCCAGAAATAATTAGGAAATCAATTTACATCCATTAGGTTTGATCATGGAACTGAATTTGAAAATTCAAAGTTTGTTGAATTTTGTGATGAAAATGGAATTGATCATAATTTCTATTCCCCTAGGACTCCTCAGCAAAATGGGGTAGTTGAGAGGAAGAACAGGACTCTTGAGGATATGGAAAGAACCATGTTACTTTCCAGTAACTACCTCATAGCTTTTGGGAAGAGGCTATAAACACTTCTTGCTATATAATTAATAGATGCACGACCAGACCTCTTGTAGAGAAAATTCCCTATGAGTTACTTAAAGGGAGAAAACCAAACATATCCCATCTTAGGGCTTTTGGTTGCAAATGCTATGTGCACAATAATGGCAAAGACTCTCTATGTAAGTTTGATTCCAGAAGTGATGAGGGAATATTCTTGGGATATTTTTCACATATAAAAGCATATAAAGTGTTTAATAAAAGAACTCTAGAGGTTGAAGAAAGTGTACATGTTGTGTTTGATGAATCTAACACTCTTTCTGAGAGACATGAACATGAAGATGAAGCCATTGGACTGGTGAGACAACTGACTGAAGTTACAACACAAGTCAAAGAGGCATCTAAGGATGGAGCACGTGATGGAACATGTCCTTTCACCCTGGGTAAATTGACAGGGGGAACCAACCTGAGAGAAATTGTACAAAATTCTCTAAAGGATCATGTACCTTAACGTGTTCCTCTACAGCATAATAATGAAGGAGAAGCTAGCAGAAAACAGCTGGTGGGAAAATCTTATAGGTACCTGAGTTCGCACCCCATGGAGAACATAATCAATGATCCCACATCTGGAGTCAAGACTAGATCACAATTGAAAATTTGTGTGCATTTGATGCCCTTTTGTCCCTGATTGAACCTAAAAATGTGCGTGAAGCTCTACAAGATTTAGATTGGATCAATGCTATGCAAGAAGAACTCAATCAGTTTGAAAGAACACAAGCTTGTCACTTGGTTCCCAGACCTAAGTACAGGTCAGTCATTGGGACAAAATGGGTCTTTAGAAACAAGCTGGATAAAGATGGAATAGTTACAAGAAACAACAGCAGGTTGGTGGTTCAATTTTGTAATCAAGAGGAAGGAATCGATTATGATGAGACTTTTTCTCCAGTTGCAAAACTTGAAGTAATCAGATTCCTCATAGCCTTTGCAGCACATGTGGAATTCACCCTTCATCAAATGGATATGAAAGGTTCCTTCCTAAATGGCTATCTCAAAGAAGAAGTGTTTGTGAAGCAACTTCCTAGATTTGAAAGCAATGAATGTCCTGACCATGTATACAAGCTGGATAAAGCTCTCTATGATCTCAAGCAAGCTCCAAGAGCTTGGTATGAAAGATTGTCAAAATTCTTTCTGGAGCATGGGCACAAATGAGGTAAAATTGACAGTACCTTGTTTCTAAGGGAAAAAGGTAAAAATATCTTGTTGTACAAATTTATGTCAATGACATAATTCTTGGAGCTACTGCAGAGAGGTTGAGTAAGGACTTTGCAAAACTAATGGGCAGTGAATTTGAAATGAGTATGATGGGAGAACTTAATTTCATCTTAGGTTTGCAAATCAAACGAAGTCCAAACGGTACTATGATTCATCAACAAAAGTACACAAAAGAACTAATCAAGAAATTCAAAATGGAAGAATCCAAAGAAATAAATACTCCTATTGAAACTGCCACAAAGTAAGTTGCTGATGAACCTGGTTCTTCAGTTGATCAAAAGTTGTACAGGGGTATGATTGATTCACTTTTGTATCTTACTGCCAGCAGAGCTAACATTGTTTTAGTGTAGGACTTTCTTTTCCAGGAAAATCCAAAGGAGTCACACTTGAATGCAGTCAATAGAATATTAAGATACCTAAAAGGCACAATTTATCTGTATTTGTGGTATCCCAAAGGTAGAAATTTTGACTTACTTGGATATGTTGATGCTGATTATACAGGTTATATAGTGGATAGAAAGAGCACTTCAGGTATGGCACACTTCCTAGGATCTTGTCTTGTATCATGGGCTACCAAAAAGCAGAATTCAGTGGCCCTCTCTACTACTGAAGCTGAGCATGTTGCTGCTGCTTCATGCTGCGCTCAGTTGCTGTGGATCAAGCACCAATTGGTAGATTTTGGAATTGAAGTGGGATGCATACCTATATTTTGTGATAACACTAGTGCAATCAGTATGACAAAGAACCCAGTTCATCATAAAAGGACTAAGCACATAGATGTTAGATACCATTTATTAAGGACAACTATGAAAAAGGGCTAATCTCTATAAAATTATGTGCCACTGATAAACAAATAGCTGATATTTTCACCAAGGCACTAAGTAGAGAAAACTTTGAAAGGAACTTGTTGGAGTTAGGGATGATTAAGATCACCTAGTGAGTTCAACTTCAGAATGCACAATGAAAAAAAATTGAAAAAAGAAATTTGGTTAGGTGTTATTAATTTTTGTGAATATTAGAGTAATTTCTACTCAGTCTCATATTGTAAATAGTATACTCCTGTGACATGTGTTTATGTGACTCACTCATCTCTTACAAATTTTCTATTCTGACATTTGAGGCATAATAAAGAGAAGTTTCATTTGAAGAACATGGTTCATCAATGCATGCTCATGAGAAAGGTCAGGTATGTTTCTATATTATGCACATATAGAAAAATTTAATCTTCAATCATGAGCAAGAGTCCTAGAAATACCAATCGTCTCAAAATTCTATCAGTTGAGGCTTGAACCAGTTTCATTGCATTTAGAATTCTAAGTGTAACCAAACTCTATCTCCTAAAACTTAGCAATTCTAATTAATCATAATAAATAACTAGGGAGATTGTAACTATAAGCTGATTAGACCTCTGCTGAAACCTGAGCTGCCGTTCCTGGAGCTATAATAACCACCTCTTTAAAAACCCTTCTAATCATATCATAACCTTAATCTCAAAATCCCTGATCATCTACTCTCTTCTCCAAATCCTCAAAAATTGTCCGAAATGTTTTCAAGATTTCCAGAAATTCTTCACCAAAAATGTCAAATCCCCAAGATAATCCTGGAACCCCGCCACCAGTGTCACCTAACACCACTTCATCATCGACACCTCCTACTGAATCCCCAAATCCCAGATCCGTCGCACAAAAATGATATCAAGAAAAGGTGTTGCGACTGGTCCCTTGAGGAAAGCTCTAAATGAAAGATTGAAGGCAAGTCAAAAGACAGAATCTCCAGCAAAAGAAATTGATTCCAGTTCTGAGTCTGATGATTACATCTCTACCAGTGAAGTTGATGAACCTGGGCCTTCTGACAATTTTGCACATAAAGAAACCCCAAAAGAGGTAAATCTAAGTGTTGTTTCTGAGGATGTAGGGCAAAGGGTAGAAAATATGTATGTTCTAATAGGGGCTGCAAACGATGTCTCTATGGGTAATTTTTTTTTAATTTGAAGAAAAATAAGAGGAAGAAGATGCTAGCAATATGTGGTAGTGGGGAATAAGGGGTCTCGAAGTCAGGGGGAATTGAATCTGGAGAGGCTGCTAAAGGTTTAGTTGGTTTGAACAAACAAACTGTTGAACCTGGTCTATCTGCGAAGGAAACTCTAATTGAGATGATGAAGAAGATTGGGGCTAGTTACGATCCCAATAAACGCAAGGCTTCTTCACAAAAAATCCCCGTTGCATCCAAACCAACCAATAAATCCAAACCCTCAACACCCAAGTCTGCTCCTAAGGTTAGAACAACTAGAAGCAAGGTTAGGGAGAGTGAAGCTAATTAGAAAAAGCTTTAGAGGAGAGTAAGAGAAAAAGAAAAGAAAAAGTGAAAGGGAATATAGGTGAAAGTTCAGAAGTTATAGCTAAGGAGGAGGAAGGGGATATGGAACTGGTCCATCAAGAAAGAAATAGTACAGTGAAGGTTCCAATTGCAAAATCAAAGGATACTAGGACTTCCTCTAAGAAGCCCTCAAAACCAGTTCCTGCTGAATCCTCTCTTGCCAAGAGAACAATATCAACCTTTAAGGGAAAACAAGTGAAAGTAGCCATTGAAGAAGAAGATGATTAAATTGAGCCTGAAGAAGAACAGGATAAGTATGCAAACTTTGACAAAAGAAAAATATTGAAGGGAAGATTGCTAAATGACCCAAAGGAGCCAGGCATGATAAGACTTGTCACAGCACTGGAGGCACAAGGCTGGAATGACATGGTCCTTCAGATTGATGGAACATTGGCAAGGAAGGAACTAGTGGAGTTCATGGCCAATGGAAAAGTGAAGAATGGTCAGGTGACCAGTACAATGAGGGGTGTCAAAGTGAAATTCAATGCTGAAAAAATGGGAAAGATACTGGGTATCACGTGTGAGGGGTATGATAATAATACAAGGCAGAGGTGGCCTTGCTGGGATGGGATGCCTTCTAAGCTGTAAATAACAAGGAACGTTCGTGACACCAACACAATTGAAGAGGTTCCTGAGGCTAGGGAAGTCCAGAAAAGTGAGATGAGGCCAGAGCACAAAGTACTTTTTGAATTTTTCAACAAGTTCCTTCTGCCTAGACAGGAAAGAAAGCATACAACTAATTATATGGATCTGGTGCTCATGCAGTGTATGAATTAAGGGAATCAGATCAATTGGCCTGTCTTTATGGTGAAGTTGCTTGAAAGGGTGATAAATGGTTCAAAGGCTCATGCCATTCCCTATGGTTTTATCTTGACTATTGTGCTTGAATGACTAAATGTTCCTTTGAATAAGTGGGAAATGGCCTCCAGCAAGAAGCACTTTGGTGTCAAGACCCTTCAAGTCTATGGCTATTTGCTCAATGCTATGCCTGTTGAACCTAGTTCATCAGCCAAGACTCTTGTGAACAGCAAGGTCAGAGCCTTGGTTCAGGAGGTTGGGACAAAGGATGCTGAAATTACAAGGCTCAATGCCAGAATTGCTGATTTGGAGGGAGAATGAAATGGGCTGAGAGTTGAACTTGCCAAAGAAAAGGAGAAATATGAAGCCATGCTCCCCCAAATGTTTAATCTGCTACATGCCCAACCCTTCAGCACTTCCAAGCCTTAAGTGTCATGTACTTAGTGTCTAGTCTAGTAACCCTTCAGTTTCCAGTTTCCAGTCTAGGAAGTTCTTGTTCTGTTCTTTTTTTTTTTTTGCTCATGGTTGGATGTTTTATTTTTCTTTTTGTGGACTGCACTGTAGAAATACCCCTTTAATCAATGAATGCAGCTTGTCTTGTTCTTGTTGAATTTGTTCTTTTTATGTTGATTTGTGATTAACATGACCATGTGTTCACTTGCAGTTGCCCCAGTGTCCATGAGTATTAATTAACTTCGAGGATTCATAGTATTAATGTACCTTTTCGATGATGCCAAAGGGGGGAAGATATTGTGTGCTTATAATTCTAGTGATGTCTATGACCTAAATCTGACCTCCTTGATGATAAGTTAAAGTTTTCTAAGCGTCGATTTTCAGCTGAGTTCACAGGTTTCCTGCTCACAATAAGCGCAGAGTTTGTCATCACCAAAAAGGGGAAAATTGTTGGCCCAAGTTTCAGTTGAAGTTTTGAAGATTGACAAATGAACCTACGGAAGGACCTGGTCCATCTTGTACTACACAGTGCATATGTGAAGAACGTGAGGAAGATATGCACTAAATATCACGCGTCAATATCTTCCGAACGTAATTGAAAAGGTTGCATTTGGGATAGGGAGGACAGTCTCCTTATGTGAAGAGAACTTGATCCTAAGTTAGGATAAAAGTTGGAGTTTGTGTTAGCTAAAGACTTAAATGGACTACGGATAAGAAGTGTAGTTGTAATCAAACTCTAACTGCTAACTCAATATATTATTGTGTTGGTTCTCTTTTACAGGTAACACATACAAGTAGAAGTAAAGCATATTTGAGAGCAAATAAAGCGAGTCTGGTTTGCAAGCAATATATGCAAGATACAAGTGTGTATGCCTAAAGCTACATGAACTAAGCGAGAAGAACCAGTTCTATCTGTTTGTTTAGTTCAATTGTAGTATGTTTTCAAATTGTACCTTTCATCTTTATTAGAAGCAATTGTATTAGGTACCTTGTGTAATCAAGTTAGAGTTAACTTGATAGTGTCGCAGCAGCTGAGGCTGTGTGCCACACTGGGATTAGAGCTTAATCCTTAGGTTTACAAAGAGTCATTGTAAATGTTGTTTTACCTCATTGATTTTTGGTGGAGTTTGGAAAATCCTACTGAGTAAAAGATCGTGGTTTTTTAACCTTTTGAGCCAGGTGTTTTCCATGTAAAAATATCTGTGCACTTTATTTTCAGTTTATTATTCCGGAAATTGCTGTAGTTAGAAAAATTAGAAAAACCAGGTTCTTCTAACGCGAAAAATTAGGTACCACACAAATCACCCCCTTGTGTGCTATTGACGTTTATTAACGACAGTGGCTACCAGCTTCTGAAATTTGTAAAGCACAATATAGTCGGAGCATGTCAGCAACAACATGATGTAAAGTGGAGTATGGGGAATCACAAGAAGTTTCATCGGTGGAATGATTGGGAAATGTCGTGGGAAGTGTAAAAGTTCAGAAAGGGGGTCAGAGGTGTGAGACACCAATACGGGTACAGAACATTTGGGTTGTCAAAAGTCAGTGTTTGAAAGCCATTCAGAAAGTCAATCAATTCAGAGCCAGCTCGGCGAGCTGGTCAAAATAAAGCAATGCAGTGGAAGGATTTTCAGCAAGAATGCCCTCAATAACCACCCTTTTAAACTGACAAAATTTTCTTTGATTAAAGTAGAGATAGGAAACTTTGGTTGTTTTGGAGAATTCTCAGTAAGGGGAAAAACAAGCACTAATCATGTTTGACTGAAAAGTGTGGTGTGATTAAAATACAGGATAATCATGAATAGCATAGGGGAGTGAAAGTTTTGCATGTTTAGGGTAAAATTCAAATAGAAGTCGTTAGTACGTTCCTTGATTATAGGGCGTAGTTCAAAAATCCTTCTAGATAATATGATGTAGCGAGACTAATACTTTAGATTTGTAATTATTAGGAGTGGTCAGGACCTTCCAGGATATTAGGAGGTAGTTTAAAAACCCTTGTAAATGGCATACTATAGTTGGACTAATACCTTTAGAAAATATAAATTAGGTTCATAATCATTAGGAGTTGTCAGGACCTCCCTGGATAATAGGACTTTGGCTTCAAAATCTTCGTAATAGTTGATATATGATTCAGTAAGCCTCACCCATGGGCCCAGTTACTAAACTGGGGCAGAAAAGATTCCTTGTTTTAGTATGTTTTGTTGAAGTTGGGAGCCCGCATGGATAGCATGGGAATACATTTCAATTTTAATGTCAGGAGCCCGCCTGGATAACATGAGAATACATTCAAGCATAGCAGTCAGGAGCCCGCCTGGAGAACAAGGGAGTACAACTTAAGTTTTAGCTTTCAAATTCTCTGTTTTGTTAAGTGTTGAAGTCAGGAGCCTGCCTGGATAGCATGTTAATACATTTCAAGTTTGAAGTTAGGAGCCTGCCTGGATAGCATGGGAATACATTCAAGCGTAGCAGCCAACATCCGACCTGGAGAACAAGGGAGTACAATTTAAGTTTTATCTTTAAACTTCTTTGTTTTGTCAAGTTTCAAAGTCAGGAGCCCGCCAGGAGAGCATGGGAATATATTTCAAGTTTGAAGTCAGAAGCCCGCATGGATAGCATAGGAATACATTCAAGAGTAGCAGCCAAGAGCCCGCTTGGAGAATAAGGGAGTGCAATTTAGGTCATAGCTTTTAAATTCCTTGTTTTGTCAAATTTTGAAGTCAGGAGCACACCTGGAGATCATGGGAATACACTTTAAGTTTGACGTTAGGAGCCCTTCGTGGAGAGTAGGGAATACATTCAAGTTTTGAAATCGGGAGCCGGCCAAAAAAATAGAGGTATCACAATTCAAGTTTTAGCTTAAATTCTTACTAATAGAGAATAGAGTAATAAAGTTCAGGTTTTGAAGTGAAGTCTGCCAGAAACGCAGAGGTATTACAATTCGAGTTTTAGTTATCAATTCTTATTAATGTCCAAGTAACATGTACCTAGTTTCCAAACTGGGGTAGAAAGTCTTCTTTGTTATGTCTATTTTGTGAAATCAGGATCCCGCGTGGAGAATAAAAGAATCCATTTTAAGCTTTGAAGTCGGGAGCCCAACCGCATTATAAGGGAATACATTCAAGTTCAAATTTAGAAGTCGGGAGCCCACCCGCATAACAAGGGAATACATTTATGTTATATTTTAGCATTCGGGAACCCACCTATACAACAAGGGAATATATTCAAGCCCAAGTTCAGAAGTCGGGAGCCCTCCCGTACTACAAGGGAACACATTCAAGTTCAACAATTTGAGAGAAGGAACAATATCTCAGTTTGTAATTTGAAGTGACAACAATGGATTTCACCAAGAGAATACAAGACAGCAAGGCAACTGGAAGTACAAGGACATGTTTGAAGTCTTTAGATAGGATTTCTTGTCATTCATAGATCCTAGCTTAGTTTAGCTTCTTTATAATGACATGGTGTAATAAGGGAGGTCAGTAAGCAGTAGCAGCAACAATTGCAGTGAAATCACAGCTCTTGGTAGTCCCAGCTACCAGACATTCCCAAACTACATTGACATGATTCCAGTTTAGCCCAGGATATGAAGGCAACTTCTGAAGCAGGACGCGGTCAGTTCTTTTAAAAAATGCTTCACACGGAATATTCGAATAGGCAAAAATCTCTCGTTTCTGCTAACTTATCTTTGCACGAAAACTCTTCCTGTTTCCGGGCAAAGAGGGCAGCTGTAAGCACGTGATTTTTTGCCCTAAGCTAATTATTCCCAAAAATTCAAACAAAATAATTTCTTTATTATTTTGCAATTTTGTGAATTTTTATGTTATTTTCTGGTAATTGTTGCATTTTTATTTGTGCATTTTAATTCATATAAAAGTATGAAAATACACTTGGCAATTTCTTTTAGGATTTAATTTTATATTTTAGGATTAATTAGCTATTAAGTTATATTTAGAACAAAATACAAGGAAAATAACAAAAAAGGCATTTTTTGCATTTTTAGTTTAAATATGTCTTAGTTTGTATTTTAATTAGAATTAATGGATAAGGAATTAGGAAATCTAATTTTTAGTGTTAATTGGTTTTTTAGCATTTTAATAAAATTAAAAAAATATAAAAATATAAAATTAAAATAAAATAAATAAAAGAAATAGATGGATTAATAATTATAAAAGAGGACTTGTTTAATTCAATACACATTTGGCAAAATTATAAAATAAACCCCAAGCCCGAGTCGTCCTACCCCTGAACCCACCCAAATAGATCCAGCCCAAATTTATGTCGCTTTAAGCCAAATAATCTGGACCGTCTAGGTTTATTAATCTAACGGTCCAAGATTTTCCCTGCTTACTATATAACTGTCCAAATAACGCTCCGCCCCCTCTCTCATCTCCCTCCCATACCCCTTTCCCAGAAACCCTAGCAGCCACTGTCAAACCTCACCCCATTAACATCCCAAACTTCCCTCTCCTCCCCCATCTCGAATCCACAATATCTTTTCCTCAAATCTCGTCCAAACATCCTGAAACTTGAAACTAATATTTTCCCGCCAAGACAATACTTCGTCCAAATCTCTCCAAATTAACACCATAGAATCTCCACGCCACCCTCATCCCAAAACACTAATTGGTTTTCTTCGAATCATCCTCAAGTGCCTCGAATTTTAAATCAAATTTGGCCGAAAACACTAAAGTCGGCCAAATTAGTAGTTCATGGTTGCTCCTCCCCCTTTGGTTAGAATTGTGTTTCAAATACTACCAAACTCCACCAATAGTGAATCTAAAAGGCCTAAGCCAAGATTTGGCGTGCTAAGGTTTCCATCTTTGTTTGTTAAATTTCGAATTCAGGTTCTTAATTGTGAGTTCTCTCTATCTGTCATTCATTTTTTTTACTGTCATTCTCCATCTCCGTATTCTTTGCCTCTTGATAATTTTCGATGCATTTAACTTATTTATTTGGATTAGTTTTGTATATATTTGTGTTAGTCGATCAATTATTTAGCCTAGATTTCTCCTTAGACTTAACTTTACATTGGTATCTATTTCTCTAAGCTTTACAGTTTTTTTGTTAAATACTGATAGACATTTGGTTAAAACAACTGATTCTTCCTCATGTTTAATAATTGTGTTCATTTTGTGATTATTAAGTGTAACTAGGTAACTTGGGATTAGTTCTTAATTTGATAGTATTGTTTGGTTTAAGTATAATGTGAAGCTGTCAAAATACTTGGTTGATTGTTGTTTGTAAGTTGAAATTCATCTCACAAAGCCTAGGGAATTGTTTAGGAATAGCTGTATCAGACTAGTAATTTTAGGATAAGCTGAGGGCAATTGGGGCCATTCAGGGGTATGCAACTTAGCTAGAATTTCCTTGAAGCCTCTAGGTGTGGGTGTTAAGGTACATTTCAGTTAAAATAAGGGTCTAACTTGAGTCACAAGTAAACAAATAAGGATTAAAAGTTTAAAAATAATAGGGGCTAAAAGAGAAACTGAAATCTGATGCTTAATTCTTGCTGCCTATAAAAGGCATCGGAATTGCCTTGAGGAATGAGGTTTTTTCAGCCATAGACAACTCCCTCCAATCTCTCTCTCTCTCTCTCTCTCTCTCTCTCTCTCTCTCTCTCTCTAGTTTTCATATCTAAGCTTGAAATTCAAAATAAAAAAATCAGAAAATAGAAAAAATCAAAACGAGTTTATTGTTTCATTGCCTAATTAGCTCATTTTCAGTAATACCTGAATCTCTCCATTTCTTCTCTAATTCTAAGGTTTTAAAAGCATTCAAAGGTAATTGGTAACTCGTTAGAGTGGATCTAGGTCTGTTTGAGTAGGTTATTTTGGTTATGTTTTACCTTAGTGAAAGTTCAGATACATCTAAGTTCTGTTTCGAAGGCATTTGGGTGCATTTTGAGTCATTGTATCGTTATTCAAGTTTATTTGGGTCATTTGATGCTGCTCTTGGTCTTCTGTCTAAATCTCCTGGTTGATTTGCATTTGAATCATTCTTATATTGGTTGGTTGTTGCTGTGGTGATTGATGTTGCTGTGTTTGGAGTATTTCCTCCGTGTGGCCATTGCTTATCTTTTTTTATTGTTGTGATTCAATTTTCCAGGTACACACTTGAATACATCTTGATGTTGCCTCAAATTGGAATGAAATGAAATCACATTTTCCAGATCTTTGCCTTTGGATGCCTATAGCTGTATTCGAGCCGATGTTGTGTAGTTATCTTCTTTAGTCTGTTTTGTTTTCATTACACTTGTTAATTTGGACTTTTTAATTTGTATTTATTGGACTGTATTGGACTATTACTATTTTGAAGTGGTGTGAGCATCATGATTTGAGTATTAGTGTAGTTAGAAGATTCATGATAGGACGTGGTTGATTTCTCGTTTGCTGCATGCAATTTGTCACAAAATGGTTTGGTAACAAGACAGATTTCCGTCTCGTATTTAGACCTGTTAGATTTGAATCAGTTAGGTTGTTAGCTTGATTTTGTTTCGTTAAAAATGTTAGGATAAATTGCAAAATACCATTTGGTCTTTTGTAATAGATATTTGGATATTTTAAAAAAAATCAAGTTCCGCATGTGTTGTTTTTCTCCTGCTTGCATTAAATAAAATCAGTGATTGGCAATAAGGAGAATCAGCCGCCTGGGCTTATCTATTTACATTGGGTGGGATTCGATATTGGTACAAGGCATCTCAATGGCCTGGGCCTGCCCTCTGTTTACGCTGGGCCCAACTAATTCCCTTGCTAGAGAGATGGCATTGAGGCTTGTTTGTTGCTTTTGATAATAAGCCAATTCGTTAGTTCATTAATATGGACTCGTCATGAAGGCTTCAAATTATAGTTCAACATAGTATAAGTTTGGGCCTTCGAGTTAGGTAGCAGTTTCAAATTAAGAAGAGGTTACCCGTTTTGTTGAATGTTGACTTGAGCTCGAGGCTCGAAATTCACAATATTAACTAATTAGGACTTTTTCTTTATTATTAGAGACAAAAACAATATAGAAAATCATAATTACTTTAGGGTTGACCTTTAATTAATAAAATGAGATAAGCCTCACCAAATAAAAATGCAAAATTGTGTGGCCCTCAATAAATATTTATACTAAAAATACATAGACTCCGGAATGGGTCGTTTAGCGAATTCCACGGCCTTCCCCAAATAATAACGCGTTAGACTCTTTCGGTGCGTTTAATAACATTACCTTTCTAAACTCAGGTCTGCATTTCATGTGACCTAATCAAATCTCAAAACATTGAATAAACTGTGTTTAGGATGGTGGGTGCATTTCATGTGACGCGATCCAAAGACACATTTTAAACAGCTTTCACCTTTCTTTAAAAATTGAATAAAAGCAGTTAAAAGTTGAAAATTAGCACATAGGTTCAACAAATATTAATATTAGATAAATAAACTAAGCATGACAGTTGAGCGACCATTCTAGAACCACGGAACCCGAGAATGCCTAATACTTCTCCCGGGTTAACAGAATTCCTTACTCGGATTTCTTATTCGCGAACTGTTAACAAAGTCATATTTTCCTTGATTCGGGATTCAACCGGTGACTTTGGACATCATAAATCTCCTATATGGCTACTCTGAATCTTTAATAAATAAATTCCGTTTTGATTGTCCTTTAATTGGCAAAATTCCTTTATGCCTTGGTGGGTCTAGTGAAAAAGGAGGTGTGACAAGGATTCTACAATACCTTCTCCTATGAATGATATATGTTCGTTAGGAAAATACATCTTTAGGGGCTTGTATCCTCCGTCCATGGGATTTTCAACAAGATGATCTGCCAAAGCATGTCCTTTGATTACTCTCTGAGTTACGTAGACAATGTCGAATTCACTCAGCAGGATTTGCCACTTGGCTAGCTTGCCAGTGTGCATGGGATTTGAAAGATGTACTTCAACTGGTCCATCTTTGATATGAGATATGTAGTATAGGCACAAAAATAGTGCCTCAACATCTGAGCTACCCAAGTCAGAGCAAAACAAGTGCGTTCTAATAGAGAATATCGGGACTTGAATGGGGTGAACTTCTTGCTAAGATAATAGATGGCATGTTCCTTCTTCCCCATTTAATCATGTTGCCCAAGAACACAATCGAACACTCCATCCAGTACCACAAGGTAATGTAATAGAGGTCTACCTGGTTCGGGCAGGACCAGAACTAGCGGTGTTGACATGTACTTCTTGATTCTTTTGAAGGCTTTCTGACAATCATCACTCCATTTGGTAGAAGCGTCCTTCTTTAACATCTTAATGATTGGCTCACAGATGACAGTGGATTGTGCTATGAACTGACTGATGTAGTTGAGTCTCCCCATGAAACTTATCACGTCCTTCTTGTTCTTTGGAGATGAAAATTCTTGGATAGCCTTGACCCTTGACGAGTCCATCTCTATCGCTTTACGGCTTACAATAAACCAATGCAGTTTTCTGGCAGTACCTCCAAAAGCACATTTTCCAGGATTCAGTTTCAAGTTGTACCTTCTCAGTCTGTTGAAGAACTTCCTCAAATCTTTCATATTATTGTTGGCTTTATTAAATTAAGGAATGACATCATCTACATACACTTCGATCTCTTTATGTATCATATGATGGAAAATGGTAGTCATGGCCCTCTTTGTTGATGGCCCCAACATTCTTTAACACAAACAACATCATTTTATAATAATACATCTCCTATGTCATAATGAAAGTTGTTTTCTCATCGTCTTCCTCATCCATCCATATCTGATGATACCCGGCAAAACAATCAATGAACGATTGCAGCTTATGCTTGGAGCAGTTGCCAATTAGAATGTATATCTTTGGCAAATGAAAGTCGTCTTTTGGACTGGCCAGGTTGAGATTCCGGTAGTTGACACAGATTCTAACCTTCCTGTACTTCTTCAGCACAGGCCCAATATTGGCTAACCATGTTGGATACTTACTACTCTGAGAACCTTAGTTTGACTTGCTTAGTGACTTCTTCCTTGATTTTCAAAACTCATGTCAGGTTTGAACTTTTTGAGCTTCTGCTTTACCGGTGGGCATGTTGGATTGGTTGGCAGCTTGTGTGCCGAATAGATGTACTTAGACCAGTCATGTCATCAAACGATGAGGTGAATATGTCTTGATACTCCCTTAGAAACTCTGTGTTCTCTTCCTTTTAAGACGGTGACAGGTGAACACTGATGCATATTTCTTTGACATTTCCTGCATCTCCCAGGTTAACAACCTCAGTCTCGTCCAGGTTGGACTTAGCTCTATTACAAAAATTCTCAACATCTTTAACAATCTCTTCCATTATGTCATCTTACTTTGAATCAATATTTATTTGTTGCGTTGTCTCGTTACATGTCATAGTCATCGGTTCATCGAGATAATTAATAGCAATGTTGTATGAATAAAGTAATGAAACAAAGTAATAAGAATAAGATTTATAAAAACTGAAGTGCTTTGATAAATTTCATAACTGTTATGAACATTTGAGTTCTTATTTTGAAATTAAAGTACGAAAATAAAGTCAACAAGAAAATAAAATAAAATAAAATAAGAGATAATGCTTGGTGCTTTGTTCTGCCTTGCTACCTCGAAGCTTTCCGGGCTCTGGTAGTTCTGACGGTCCAATTTTTGACGCGTGCTCCTCGGCTTACGGCTTGTATAGAATGGCCTACCTCCCTCTCCTTGTCAAAACTGACACAACAATCCATGTCATCCTCTTCCAAAAACTAATTCCTCATTGTTGCCAGTACTTCCTCTTCTTCCGACCTATATATAGTATAGGCTGGTCGGAAAGTCTGTTCCAATTGGTGTATCTGCTGCTCCAGCGGGTAGTAAGGATCGTTCCATGGCGGCGACCATTCATTGAACTCTTTCCAGGTGTACTCATACCCCAGACTAAAAGTGGTGCCATGTTTCTTCAGCATGATAGGCTTAGCGATCCCTTGGAGGTTCTTGCCAAGTCCCTTGCCTGGTTCATACGTACTCTAGTTCAGTATGCTTCCAATTTTTTATCGCACCACTTGTCTTTATCAATGACATTGACTCACTTGATGTGATGGTAGGTCTCCCCACCTATCTTCCTTCTTCCTCTGATCGTTGGGATGGTCTAGCGACTGTATATGGGATTGCTAGCATCGCTGTGAATAATCACCTTTTGGTGCTCCACTAGAACTTCACTACCTGATGTATGGTCAATACTATAGCCCCAGCAGCATGAATCCAAGGTCGTCCCAAAGGTAGGTTGTAAGACGCTGGCACGTCCATTACTTGAAAATAAACATCAAACCAAGTAGACCCTATTTGCAGATATAACCTAATTTCCCCAATAGTGGACCTTTGGGAACCATCAAAAGCTTTGACATTGACAGCCCCATTCTTGATCTTATACAGGCTCTTTCCCAAAGTTATGAGGGTTAACAATAGGCAAATTTTGAGGCTGGACCCTCCCTTAATCAGGATTCTGGTGATGAAATAATCCTCATACTGCGCAGTGATGTGCAACGACTTGTTGTGACTTAAACCTTCTGGTTGCAACTGATCTTCATGGAAAGTGATCTTGTTACTCTCCAATACCTGCCCCTCCATGTATACCATCTCTCCTCCGGTGATGTTGCTCAATACATATGTGTTACTCAGCACCTTTAACAGAGCATTCTTATGTGCATCGGAGCTTTGTAGCATAGCTAAGATAGAGATCTGTGCCAGTGTTTTGTTCAATGACCAACGACTCAGTACTCATTATCTTGTATCTTCCTACAGAGATCATCACGCCTAGTTTTAGTGATGGTTGGTCAGCCAGAGGCCTGTTTGCTCAATTCAGCTACGTGTTCCAGAGTATACACTTTGCTGGTTCTTGTCAAACCCTATGCCAAAACTACTCCGAATTTGTCTTTCCCTTTCCTCCTTGGCTCGGTTGTGTAATCCCAAGGGATGGACTTTGTATGGAATGGTGCTATGGCCGATATTGCTATTGGGACAGCTACTATTGCTTTGGAAGGTAACAAGCAACCTCAAATGGCACAAGTGCTTTTGGGGACCCAAATTCGACCTAAATCGGCGCTGACATCTTTGTATAAGAAGGCACTTTGAAATCAAATGGTATGGACATGTTCACCTCGGCATCCCCAGAAATCTAAATCTGGACTATGATCAGATTAAATGTGATTGTTGGTTTCTTTGGATCATCACCTTCTGTGATGAATCTGTTTGATCCTTTGGAGACCTAATCATCTTATTTCTCAATAATTTGAACGCCTTCGCCTTTGTGGTAAGGCAGAGGGTTGTTGCAGACATTTGGAGCAGGCTCATTTGCCGCAATAATCTTGTTATTGATTAGTGCCTGGATCTTATCTTTCACAGAACGATATTCATCAATGATATGCCCTTTCATACAGGAATGACATGCATATGATTTATTTGGAATGACCCATTGAGAAGGGTTTTCAGAAGTTATAACAGCGATGGGGGTGACGTAACCAGCAGATTTGAGTCTTTCATACAACTAGTCGATTAGTTAGGCAATGGGGGTATATTATTTGGGAGATCAGCGGTCAAAATTTTTCGGGGTCTATGAAAGTTTTGGCGAGTGGGAGGTGATTGATAGTGAGAGCATTGAGAATTTTAGGCTTGGTAGACATGTGCAGGTTTGGAGTAGTTGGGTAAAGTAGGATGATATGTGGGTGGTGGAGGTGAATGGTAAGTAAGTGGTGGAGCTTGGTAAGAGGGCGGGGCTGCTTCGTATTTTTGGGTAGGATGATATGTGAGTTGAGGTATTGGGTAGGTTTGGTATTTGAGTGGGGACTTTGTTCTCTGTGAAACCATCACGGCGCTCACGTCCCTTTTCTTTGCCACCAGACTGTAGAGCTTTGTTGGTAGCCTGCAAAGCTTCAAAGTCAGTGACCATAACACTTTTAATCCCTTCCTCGATTCTCTACCCTAGTTTGATGATGTCGGAAAATTTCTAACTTTTAATTATCATCAACCTTTCATAGTGCTGTGGGTCTTGAGCTCAGAAAAAAATTTGTTCACATGTTCTTGTTCTAATGCCGACCTAACCTTAACAGCCTCTGACCTCCAAAGAGTAACATACTCGTGGAATGTCTCTATGGGTTTATTCTATAAGTTCTTGATTTAGAACACATATGGCACATTTTTCGCGTTGAACCTGAACATGTCCATGAAATAGGATGCCATACTTATCCATTTTGACCACTCCGACTAGCTTGTCGCAGTATGTTCTCAGATGAACTCTCGGGTTCCTTGTACCATCAAACATCTCAAACTTAGGAGGTTTATACACCTCGGGTAGTTCGACATTGGGTTGAGTGCAAAATTCTTCATAATTTAATCGTTCAATCCCCTTACTTCCCTTGACGCCTTGAATCCTACTAGTCACCTTCCTAAGTTATTCTGCCAAATTCGTGATAAGTGAGTCTTTATCATCAGACTCAGATGTACTTAAAATGGGTTGAGTAGGATGCGGCACATTTTTGACATAGATGGGGATGTTGTGTTGAGGGTGAAAATGGTCATTTGTGGAGTTCATAGGTTCCGGGATGAGCTGTGGAGTATTGTTGGATGTGTGGAAAGTGTTGCAGTTGTGATGATGAACGGAGTGGTTTTGTGGTTTCGCAATGTTTGTGGTGGTGTGGAGTTTTGAGTGTTTGGAAACTGACATCTGGGGTGGTAAGGGAAATTGATAAGCTTGCCATGTTACGAACTTGGTCCAATTCTTCTTGAAATTTCAACAACTTTTGTTCGAGATGGGAGGCACTTTCCTTGGAAACCTGAATACCCTAAGGAACCTCTACCTGTTCGACTAAGTTCTCCTTCCCGGTGTTGCTTATGTCTTCCATTTTTCCTATGTTCCTGCTTTTGATAGGACTCGAAAGAGGAGTAGGTGGAGGGCCATTGGATCTTGTAGAGTAAGATGATGATGCAAGAGCGCACGAACTAACCTTTGGGAAGGGGAATAAAATAAAAAGTAAAAGCAAAACAAGGTAACAAGTTAGTGAGGATTATAAGAGAAAGCTGTTCCGATATTTAAACAAATAGTGCAACAATATAAATCAAGTCCTAATTTGGGAGCCACGTTGTGTCCGAGGTAGGCCTAGCGATAAGTTGATTTTGAGAACTCATAATGCTAAATGCCTCGTTTTATTGATAAAAAATAAGACAAATCCCAAAAAGACTCTAAAATAGCAGAAGAGAAAATGTCACTAATGGACAATTGCCTTATTACATTTTTAAAGCAAAAGAAAAGACTCCTATCTATTTGGTCCCAAAAGGACCTTACCCAGACATGGCATCTTTGGCTCTAATGAACAGCTTCACCAGCTCACGAAGTCCTAATAGTAAATAGGCTCTGGCCAGATGTCAACCTTCGTTTCCCTCAGCATTCTGGCAGTCCTTGATCCTTTTGATGAATTTCCTTTCCAGCTCTACTTAACCGCACTCCAAGTATCCTTGTCGCTCATTGGAGCTGACAACCATGTCTTTACACTCTTCAATCAGCGTTTGGAAGGCTTGTATTTCACGGTGCTCACTTTTACATTCCTGAATCCTCTTGGGCAGCTGTTTGTACTTAACATGTTCTTCAGCCTTTTCATCGATGATCCTGTGACCTCGAACAAACCCGAGTTGACCTAACCCAATATGATTGTCTTCTAAGCAGCTTGGATAGTATGGAGTATAATCAGGATGGTACCTATCTGGTTGAATGGAATCCTTTACCAGGATGATTTGTAGTGCCACATATACTGAGCTTGACACTTGTACGAACTATATTCATCCTGAAAGTCGACCCTGAAGTCACTCATCTTGTCGACTCTTGGTATAACCTGCTTCCTTCTTCCATGTCTCATAACTTGGAGAGGAACGTAAGGGCAAGTTCCCCTCAAACCGATAAGTATCAGGAATGGTGCATCCCTGGATTGGGTAATGAACTCTCAAGTAGGGAACCATTCCAACATCTACTGTAATTCATCCTTTTTCAGATTTTTGAAAAACTCTACCCCTCCTTTGGCATCTTCTGGTTGATCAAACATGTTAGGCATATAGTTTATTTGCCTCGGCTATTAAAAAGCAATATGATCATCCGAGTCCCTACCCTGAATTTCTCGTCCATATTCACCCTTTTAGAGGTGCTCCATGAGTCAAAGTTGAAGTAGTAAGTTGCAGCTCCCAAAGTGTTTGGCCCCCTCGTTGACAGTTTTCCAGCGCTCGGTATATTTCTGCAATTATCATAGGCACTATGCTAAAAGGTTGCCCACCAATTCACTCCGTTAAGGCTAGTGACCAAGGCTAGCCTAATGGGGATCGTTACTTTCTTCATAGGGAACACTATCAACCCCAAGAAGCTGAACATAAAGACAAAGACCCTTCGGTGGATGTGCCCAAATGATATGAGGGCGAATTCATTGGGATAAATATGGTAGGACTTTCTATTACCGTACCTCTCGTACAGATGGCCAAAAGTAAGTAGGAATACTTCAAATAGGACAAGTCTGGATTCTTCTTTAGTCCCATCATTATAAGAAGAACTCTACCCTTGCGATTTTCTGGCATAAGCAGACCCGGAGTCTCCTATGGTATAGCATCCAGTCCTCATATTTCCTCTAGAAAAGGTGTCATTTCATTGTCCCCAAAGAGGAACACAAACCAATTGCCATCCCAGAATAGAGTATCAGCCTCTATGATTTTACTGTTGGTTTGGATTTCCAGAAGAGAAGGAAAATTCCCCAAATATTTGTGGACAAGAGACTGATCATTCAAGTGAAGGTCTTCCCACCAGCCTAGCAACCTTGCGTGGATGTTGGTGACCATGTTGAATATGAGGACTTCATGCCTCATTTTTTCTGCAAGACAAAAGTGTTAGACCCTTACCCCGCCAGACTCGACGATTAAATATAAATAATTGGCATAAAGACAATTAGTTCTCTAAATAAATGCACAAAAAATGGTAGTGTCCGTTTGGGTTTCAAGGAAACCCAGTGGACTTTAGACAAGGCTATCTTAAAGATATTATGCAGAAGATATAACTAACTAGCTAGGTTTGACATTGATGCATGCTCGGTTAGACAAAGTAAGGTTTCTATAGGGTTTTACACTGGTATCCTTGAGCGTACAACTCAAGAGGAAAGGCATGGAAATGTCAAATACACCATTGATCGACTGATTTTACCGCAAATATGCCTTTGACGTATTTAGGGGTGATAATATCAGAAGGGCACAACCACTCATTATCAGCGTTGCTATGGTATTTTGTTTGGCAATGAGTAGAAAATTACGTTGAAGATGCAATTACAATAATTAAACAAATTTTCACATATTTGCATGTTTATAGTAGAGTCGCCATGCTGTCGCGCCCCCTTTCTCTTGCGAAATCGATTTTATGATAAATTGGAGGACAACTTGTTCCCTTTTGGGAATTCAGTTTGAATTGAAGAGTCTTCACCTAATTATTAAAGTGCATGAGGAACTAGGGATAATTTGTTTTGAAAACAAGCATTTGAGTAAGGGCTAGAAATTATCCTGCGGGGAAGGTATTAGGCACCCCTCATGATCCACGAGTATGGTTCCTAGTCATAGTACAATTGTGACTTTAAGTATAAACACAAGTAAATAAATAGGAGTTTGAAATATGAGGGATTATCAAAACTCTTGTAGAACACAGATATAACATAGATCTAATAAAACAACCAGAGAAAAACCTCGAATAGCTAGGGTATCAGAGAAACCCTAGAAATGACAAAGGCTTGGAAAAAAGTACGACCTTGAGTCGCAGTGGTCACAAAATAGGCTCTTAATGCTTGGACATGCCGGAGCAAGGTCGGAGAGGCCACAGAACCATGGATCTGAGAAGATATGAGAGAACTCCATCAAGGTCAGACCTCGAGACTTCGAGCACCAGGAGTTTAAGAGTGAGGGGAGGTGATTACAGGCCATCCATAGATTGAGAAGCCATGGATTCTGGTGAAAGTGCGATTAAAAAGGGTAGGAGATGACTAGGGCTCCGAGGAATCTCAGAGAGAGTTTTGAGAGAGAAGAGTATTCAAAGGCGGGGGACCAAATGAAATGACGGGATTAGGTTAAGGTAAGGGAAGTGAAAAGGTAAATAGGCAATCGTGGTTATCAACAGCCCAGATTAAAAGAAAAGCAAAATGGGTTAAACGGTCGGGTCGGGGTCGGGTTGAAATTTGAACTCGGCCGGTCCAATTGGAGGTTAAGATTGGGTTAATTGCAGGCTATAAATTAAATGTAAACGGGCTGTAACTGCAACAAAATGAAGCTAAATATTAAATAGCTAGCTTTTCCCTTTTACTTTATAAAATAATAAAAATAATTTTAAAAGCTAATTAAGACTACTGAGTGAGTTAATAATATATAAATATTAATTTTACTGGAACAAATTTTATAATTATAAAATGCTATTAAATCTCAAAGTAGGCTAAAATTATAATTATATGCAATTTAACTTTTAAAATACCAAATAAATTTGTAAAAATATAAAAAAAAATTACCTTAACTATATTTTGGAATAAATATGGGAAATAAAACAAATTATCCACCAAAATGATAATTTAGTGAATAATTATTGGTTTTTATACTGCTAAAATGGGCAATAAATTAATTTTAAAAATCTTTTAAAATTAGAACAAAACACTAAAACACTTGGGCATGCTTATATATGCAAAGTATTTTGTATATAAAAAATTCATAGGGAAAAATTAGGTATCAATAGGTATCTTGGGAGATCCTCGTTGTTACTATTGGTATTGAGCTGTACTTACTTCCGTGTTTACTCTGTTCTTTTGTATATTTGTTGTTTCTTTGTATAACCTGTTTTACTTCACTACTGAACTCATTTTCACTGCCTTTTACATGTTGTCATATTGTATATTTTACTTAACCTCAGTATGGCCCTGACCTTCCTCGTCACTACGCGACCGAGTTTAGGCTTGGTGCTTACTGAGTATTGCTGTGGTGTACTCATGCTCTTTCTGCGCATGTTTTTCATGTATAGATCCAGGTACCTCTACGAAGGATTTTCACTCTTGAGGTAGGTAGATCTATCAGAGATTTCAAGGTACATTTTAAGCGTCCGCATACCGATAAGTCTTTATCATATTCCATCTTTTAGCATTTAGCCTTCTTTCTTACTGTTGTTGTAGACATTGTGAAGTTAGGGCATTGTACTATGTTCCTTTCAAATTGTGTTCCCGTAAGTTTCTAGGTTTTGGGATAAAGTTGTAGAATTTTGAGACATTGAGTGTATATGCCGATCGGCATTTTTATATATTGTTTTCCCTTTGTTTGTTTCGGTTTTTTATTATTTATTTCTCAAGTTAGTTTACTTTCCGTATTTTTAGACTTACCTAGTCGTAGAGACTAGGTGCCGTCACAACTGTTCACAGAGGGCGAACTAGGGTCATGACACAAACCCGCAAGGTCATACCTCCAAATAACTTCGCTGCAATGCGCGATCCTATCCTAACACTGCTCCACATGAAACACCTCAAGTCCCTCTGCTCGAAATTGACGACCGCGCGCAATTGATGTCTAGAACCACATTAAATCATCATAACTACGGTAAAGCAAATACCAAACACCACACAATTCAAAAGGACATAAGCGATACGCCATTCATCGGGAAACACCCGATTACTCATCCCACTCGATTCCCACTATGAAAGCTAAATAGAACCGCACCATACCTGCTTGTAACCAACAACTCATAATGCCTCGCAACACAGAAAGGTAACTCATAGATCTCTCCAGATTACTAACAAGTTCAATAATAATCGAATTAACACATCCCTCAACAATACAATTCGGAGCCAACCAAGCCGACTCATGTTAGAACATGCATCCATATTGGCCTGCCAATGAATTCCTTATCAAAGAAACTTGAAGCTTCTCCTTCCACTCCTATAACTCTGTTGGTGCCATAGAGTACAATAACCAAAATCAACAACCTTTCCTGGCGACATGCCCGACCATAAGAATCACATTCGAAAGTTCCCTCACCACCAGAACTGAATTAATGGTACAAGCCTTTACACTCACATCCATCACGAAATCCTAAATAAGAAAGACAATCCTTCCCACCTGTCCGTTGGGTCTTCAAAATATTAGACCACTCTACTAGGACATAATCCGTCGAACATCGCCACTCAATTCTTGACATTTCCGACAGAGCCAACAACTCAGCCTTAGCGCAATAGTCCATAATGACACAACACAGAGACAACCAGCCTAAACCTTATATCGCATCCTAAATCTAACATACCAAACGACGAAAGATCTATCCGGGTCTCCAAACCCTAATAGTCTCTAAACAGTACCGATGCACGCAACCCACAACCACAACATTGCCTGAACATGAGAACCCCGAGTCACCTACTACACATAGCACACGAATGACCATACTTGATTCCAATTCTGCCATATGAATGCATACCACACCTTAAATACCTGATCATTCCACGAGAAATACACTAAAATTCCTCTGTGCGACCAACCAAACTCGAATATCAACAATCGATATAACAAGAAAGTGTTGCAATACTACCAAAGTACCATTAACTCAATCACATTGCCTTTTTAGAAGCATATACCCGCGTCAAATCACCCAAAATTAGCAATACCATTTCCTTACTATCAGAAGACCCTTTATTTAATTATCTGAAGCTCATTTCTCAAATTGTCTGAAACTGCCCGTTGCTTAAGAGTTTTAAGACCTTCCCTTAACAATTAAACTATAACCCATCTGGCGAAGAACATCTATTGATCCCATCTAGAAGAAAATCACCACACTTCCCATGCTTCTCACACTCCTAGAAAATATACATCTCTAAGCACGGTAGAAATCAACAAAAACTCTCTGAATCCCCTTTGCATAAATGAGTCCATCAGGACAGAATCCTCCTAACTCAACCGACATACGCATGCCACTAAAACACAAGAGCATTGTCGCGAAATACATGTATAAACTCTTTACTTCATAAGCATCAATAGAGCTAACCATATCATTACCATACCGATCCGAACCACTACCAAGCTACCCCATCTATCCGAGTTTCCATATGATTTACATTCAACTTGATATCCTCTTACTATAGTACCACGATTCCTCAACACATACTTATCACATGAGACCCAAGCGTAAAATCCCATTGTCCAAGGCTCATATGCTGCTGAGTGCTCTCTTCAATATTTCTAAAAACATCATGTTCAAAATACCTACCCCGAAGGGATTTACTGCAAATTTGGAACAACTACCTTCTTACTACTAATATATGGAATCCTATAATTTACATAAATATAAGACTTGGCACCCTCGAATGCAAACCTCAGTTTCATGCCCAATTATACACTTGAAAATCTACAATTATTACCTAACACTCTTGAACCCATTAGAACCATTCCCGAGAGTCATCCACTTTGCTCAAATCGCACTTAGCATGATCAAGGAACCAAACAACATGTGCCTGATTAGCACTCTGACACCGCTGAATGTGATGTCATTCTATTACAACCAAGCAACTACTGCTCTATGCACCAAGCCTCCTTTACCAACAATGACTCAAGATATCCCGTGATTCTCACATGCCTGTGAAGCATCCTCTAACCCTTTTAAAAACTTTCCTTTACCTGAGCCATCCCGGTCTCAATCTCCGTGGGCCATAGCTGATTCACCCAAACGCCTCGAATTGGAACCGACATAGCACATAACCATGCATCAACTGGTCAATAGGAAACTCCCCCACTTGGCTCGAAGTCATAAATCAAAACACACTCAACAACTTATAACGCATATACTCAATTGTTGCCATAATACCATGGTGAGATTAAAATCGATCCTTCATAAGCTCGTGAAAAACAGACCATTTGGTACCTTGAAACTTCTCAAAATCTCACATTCATCCTCAAAATAGTCAAGCCAACTCTTTAACAACCCAAATTCAAATTTCAACACCTATATTTCACTTGTAAATGAGATATTCTAACAGACACATAAGGATCACACAACCTCAGAACACTCCACGTGAGATAACCCACCAGCTTTGCCTCCAACTAACATTTCTGTATACCTTCCACCGTCACAAACATTACGTAATCACTTAGTCTTCCTGAGTCTAAGCTCATACCGAAACATGAAATTTACTTCACTCCCTACAAGGAAACATAAAAAGATTCTTCACACGCCCATAACTCAGGGCTATACCTCGAATCAAGATGGATTCAAGCACCTAATAGTTCTTCTATCCTTCAGCAGAACCTTCCCATCACTTCCAAATCCTATGAATACATCTCGCAGTCACATCACTCTCATCACGTAACTATCTAGACACTACTTCCCTAAATAGGGATACAACATCAAATATAGATCAAGAAACACGCGCTTGCTCATTCAAGAGCTCAGGGCTCAAGCTATAGGTAAAAGTCGGCCTCAAGTCTTCTAGACTGGCCCAATATTAACACATAGAGATAACATCTCGCCCCTCGATAAGGGAATCACAAGCCATCGATGCACATCTGATATTGAGCGTTCATGCGCACATACAAACGCATGGAAGGAATTCAAAGAGTTATATTTCAAGCCGAATCAAGGACGCACGATAAGAATTCAAGAATGTGAAGTTTTTTGTATAGGTTTTGCAGCCTCTCGAGGATAAATACAAATGTCTCCATATCGATCCGCGAGACTCTACTAAACCTCCTCATGAATCGTGAGACCTATCTAACCTAGGCTCTGATACCAACTTGTCACGACCCCAAACCAGACTCAATCGTGATGGCGCCTCTCGTGAAGACAAGGCCAACTGACATAATTCCCAAATTCAATTCAATATTGATAATAATTCAATTTAATGACTTTTCAATTAATAAGATATTGAAAAATTTGAGTTTAAATGGACACTGCGGAAACAAATAAAGCCCGACATTGGGGTGTCACAAGTCATGAGCTTCTACTATGGTCTAAATAAAAGTGGAAAGTCTGAAATGAATAAAATACAGAATAACAAAGTAATGAGGGAGAAAATGAGTACTGCAAACGTCGGCAACTACCTTTCTAAACTCTGATAACTCTGCTTTCGATAAGCCAAAACCCGCTATCGGGTGTAGAAATACCTGAAACTACATACAAGGTGCAGGGAGTAAAGTGATTACTCCAACTCAATGAGTAATAATCATAACTAAAGTCTTACTGGTAAGAAATCATGAAAAGTGCATCAACATGCTATATAGAAGCATTTCAAAAACAATTATATAACCCATCATCTGTGAACTACCGCCCCATTTTCCCTGTTTTATGTCTTCATATGTTTCAATATATGTATCTGGAGAGGTTGAAGTAATTCCGATCGAGTTTGGATAGAAATGAGACAATTAGTCTCTTGATGAGAAGTTAGTTAGGGAAAAAGTCAACCGAACATTGACTTATGCGTTAGAGGGATCGGAATGGTATTCCAATGATTTGACTAGTTTCCGATGGTGATTTGTGACTTATGAGTGAAATCAGAACTAAATTTGGAGGTCCGGTGTAGAATCAGGCTTGAATTGGCTAAGTTAGAAATTTGGCGAAGTACGGTTGATAGATGAGATTTTCATCTGTGGGTCGGAATGGAATTCTGACATTTGCAGTAGCTCTGTTAAGTGATTTTGGATATGCGTGCAAATTTTCAAATCATTCGGAGGTATTTAGATTTGGTTTTGGATCAAATGCAAGTTTCAGAAGTTTTAGTTTAACTTAGGCTTGAATCCGTGAAAATTGGATGATTTTGATGTTTATGATAGTGTTTTTATGTTACGAACAAGTTTGAATGAATTACTAAGATGTATTTGTGCTATTGGATGAGGTTCCGAGGGACTCGGGTTGATTTTGGATGGTTGAACGGAAGGTTTTTAGACTTAGGATGTTGTAGAAAAACTGCTGGTGCGTTGCAGAGATATTGCCCTATGCGATCGCATAGGATGCATTGAGTTCACATAAGAGGATAAGTAAGGGGTTTACTTTTGTACTATGCGATTGCAGGGGGAGCATTGCGATTGCATAGGTTGGGCAGGTTAGTCTGTTGGTTCGCATAAGGCATTGTGCGATTGCGTAGTGTAGTCTAGGCTGGGGTCCCTGGCAAAGGTTTGTACTATGCGTCGCAAAGTGGAGAGTGTGATATCATTGGAGGAAATTAGGGAGGCTAAATGTTTGCCTATGCAATCGCAATAGTGGTGATGCGATCACATAGAGGAAAGAACTGGGCGGACTGAATGTTATAAGGGTTATTTCACCAGCAACATAAACATAGTTTCCTCCATTATTAAGCAACCAAAGGAGCTATTTGAGCGATTTGAAGTGTGATTTTAGCGGGTATAAATTGGAGGTAAGTCTCTTGACTTAAAAATTCTATTTTTAGGAAGAATCAACTCCTAATTCCATTAAATTGTGTAGAAATTGTGAAGAACTAGGTCTTAGTTTTTAGAAACAAATTTCGGGGATTTGAAGGGCCATACGAACTCCGTTTTTGGTGAACTTTATATGTGCGGACTCGTGGAGGGACGAGGAATTCAAAGATGTAATTTGTAGAATTTTTTGAGAAGTGGGTCCGGGTCTCGGGTTTTACCAACTTCATTAATTTTAGCATTTTTTGAATAATTTCAATTGGGTTATTTTTATTTAACCTATAATAATATATTCGTTGTTGTTTTGAATAGTTTCGACGCTCGTAGAGGGAGATTCGAAGGGAAAAGGCATTGCAGACAGTCTACAACCAGTTAAAGGTGACTAGTTTATAAAGATGATGGCCTGAAGTATTGAAACCCCGATTTATCACATCGCGATGCTATGTTAGGGCGTGACTCGCACCCCATGGTAGGTACGGGGTTGTAAATGACTGGGAATTGTACTTGGTCCATCCCGAGCCCTGAATATGAATTATTGGCGTCTGATACGCACATTGTGTTGTTGATAATTGGGCTTAATGCCATGTTTGGGGCTTCGTGCAGATTTGTAGCACCCATCTAGGGTGAATATATGTGTGATAACATGATTTGCATAATCATTGATCTCAGTCCTATGTTTAATCACCGTAATGATATGCTAATTAACTTTTCCTAAAATTAAATAATAAGTTATATTCTTCCTAAGAATTGGAAATTGGAAAAATAAGTTGATTCTGTTATGTGACTCATATGCATACTGTGGACTGAGTGTGGGTCGGGCTGCACGCCGCAGCGCTGGCATGATAAAATTGCACTTGGGCTGAAGGAGCCCCTCCGCAGTCTGTACACACCCCTAGTGAGCACCGTCGACATTAAACGGATCGGGCTGCACGCCACAATGTATTCATGTGCATTGCATTGCATCTTTATCTAAGATTTGGTTACTGTTGTGATACTGTTTTGCTTTTAGTATGTAGCTAAGTGACATGATTGTTAGTTATAGCTTTGCTTTGTGGTATTTTGTGGATTTCTTACTTTCAGACATTTACTATGCTTATTATTCACTGAGTCAGTCCCTTTTCACTGCACCTTATGTGCAGATTCAAGTACAACGGAGGCTTAGCTGATTCACGTAGTCTCCAGAGATATTTCCAAAGTCGTTGAGGTAGCTGCATGACGTTCGCAGGACCTGGCTGCTCTTCATTATTTTCTCAGTTTATTATTATTATCTACTTTCCCCAATTTTTATATTGATATTCAGATACTATTATTATTACTCAGTTTTTTTAGAGGCTCTAGACTCGTGACCCCCAGAACTTATGGGTGTGTTATTAGTTTTCGTACTTATCTCTATTACATTATTAATATTCTTGGAATTATTTTTTTTGTTAATTTCTCGGTTTGGGACTTAAATGCTAAATCGAAGTGATTGTTGGACAGGCTTACCTAGCTTTAGGGCTGGGTGCCATCACGATCGGGTTTGGGTCGTGACAATTTGGTATCAGAGCCTAGGTTACTAGGCCTCATGAGTCATGAGTTGGTTTAGTAAAGTCTTTTTTATGGGTGTGTCGTGCACCACACTTATAAGTAGGAGGCTACATAACTGTTAGTAAAGCACTTCACTTTATTGAAATTCATATCGTGTGGTTTGTTAACATGAAAAACTAAATCTCTGTATTCTATTCTCTTGCAGATGGCAAGAACCCGTGCTAATGAACGTGGCGGAACGACCACTAGTACCACCCGTTAGAGGTCGTGGACGCAATCGCGGTGCTGCACGAGACAGACCAGCTGGGGCAGCACCTGCAGACCCACCAGCTGCCCAGGTCCAGGATCAGCCTCCAACTGTATATGCTCCAGCAGTGCCCATCGTTATTCTTGGTGTTAAGGGGCTTTGGCTCAAATTTTGTCCGTCTGCACTGGTCTGGCTCAAGCGGTTTCAGCCACTACAACAACGGCTACTTCTCAGAATGGGGTTGGTCATTAGAACCCCAATGCTCGCACTCTCGAGAAGGGTTTTTAGGTCTTATAGACACCTGAGGTAGCCCCAGTTCAGCCAGTTCGGCCAGTTTTGCCAATTCAGCCAGTTACTCCAGTTTAGACAGTTGCACTGGTTGTTCCAGTTGTGTCGGTCGCACCTGCTCCAGCTCATGTTGTTCAATCTATGCCAGATGATGAGCAGCGACATTTGGAGAGGTTCGGTAGGCTCTAGCCTCCGACGTTCAGTGGTTCTGAGGGAGAGGATGCCTAGGATTTTATGAATAAATGCCAACGGATGCTTTGTGCTGCGGATATTCTAGAGTCTAATGGAGTGGATTTTACAACCTTCCAGTTTGCAGGAGCTGCATTTACTTGGTGGGAAGATTTCGAGAGCCGTAGGCCTATTGGGGCAGCGCCCCTTACTTGGCAGCAGTTCTCCACAGTATTTTTGGAGAAGTACGTGCCCTAGTCTTGTTTACTGTACGATACCATTACTTGTTATTGTATTTTGGTATTTTGTTTCCTTTGTTCAGATTATTTCTAACGCTATTTATGCTGGAATTTCTATTGCACTAATGATATACTGTTTCTATTTTGTTTTGTTTCTGTTTGTTTTACTACAGTTTTTCACCTAACCACATGAGCCGAGGGTCGATTAGAAACAGCCTCCCCGCCCTGTCGGGTAGGGGTAAGGCTCGTCTACATATTATCCTCCCCAGACCCCACCTGGTGGGAATACACTGGGTAGTTGTTGTTGTTGTTGTTATGTGCCCCAGTCTCACAAGGAGGAGCTGCGTCATCAGTTCGAGTGGTTGGCTTAGGGAGATATGTCAGTGATTCAGTATGAGCTCCGATTTTCACACATGGTTTAGCATGCTATGTGGATGATCCCGACAGATATTGAGAGGATCAGGAGGTTTACAGATGGCCTCAACTATCCGATATGTATATTGATGACTAGAGAGAGGGATACATCAGCTATATTTGAGGAGGTTGTTGATGCGGCTCATCTGATTGAGACAGATCGCCATCGAGAGCGTGTGGAGAGGAGGACAAGAGGCCTCGAAGTGCGGGTAATTTTAGCGGCGCACCGTTTAGGGGCCATTTCCAACATGTTAGAGGTTGTTCCTTGAGACCTCCTTAGTATGGACGTGCAATGTCTAGTGGAGCCTCTTCATGCCGGGGCCATCAGAGTCATCATCAGAGATAGCCTGCATTGAGTGCTCTTCCATCTCACACCTCTGCCTCTACTCCGTCAGCTCAGGGTTTGTCCGCAGCGAGGGGTTCTCATCAGTCCCCTTCTACAGCTTCCGTTTGTTGCTATGAATGTGGGAGTTGGATCACATGAGGAGACAGTGTCCTCGACCCCGCAGTAGGCAGTCTCAGCAGAGGGATCAACCCTCGTCTTCTGCACAGGTTTCTTCATCTCTCACTCAGACAGCTAGGGGTGGAGGCCAGGCAGTCAGAGGTCACCCCAGGGGTGAGGATCGTACTGGCGGTGGCGATGCTCGTTTCTATGCCCTTCTAGATCGGAGGGACATTATAGCCTCAGATGCAGTTATCATAGGCATCGTCTCAGTCTGCCCCACCGGAATGCTTCTATTTTATTTGATCCCGGATCTACATATTCATATGTATCCCCTTATTTTGCTCATCATATGGGTACGACTCGTGGTTGTCTTGCCTTCCCAGTGCAAGTATCTACCCTGGTTGGTGATACTATTATTGTGGATCATGTGTATCAATACTGTCTGGTGACTATTGGGGGCCTGGAGACCAACATTGATTTATTATTATTGGGCATGGTTGATTTCGATGTAATTATGGGTATGGATTGGTTATCTCTGTACCATGATCTTCAAGACTGTCATGCTAAGACAGTTACACTAGTTATTTCGGGTATTCCGAGGATTGAGTGGCGGGGTGCGACTGATTATGTACATAGCAGGGTGATTTCTTTCCTAAAAGCCGAACAGATGATTGGGAAGGGTTATTTAGCACATTTGGCTTTCGTGAGAGATGTGGAAGCCGAGGCTCCTAGCCTTGACTCGGTTCCTGTTGTTAAGGATTTTCCTGACGTGTTTCTTGCGGACTTGCCAGGTATGCCGCCGGACAGGGACATTGATTTCAGAATTGCTCTAGTGCCGGGCACTCATCCCATCTCTATTCATCCCTATCGTATGCCACTATTAGAGGTAAAGAAGTTTAAGGAACAGCTTCAGGAACTCCTAGATAAGGGATTTATTCACCTGAGTGTGTCACCTTGGGGTGCACCGGTATTATTTTTAAAGAAGAAAGATGGCACAATGAGAATGTGCATAGACTACAGACATCTGAATAAGGTGACAGTGAAGAACAAGTACCCACTACCCCATATTGAGGATTTATTTGATCAGCTCCAGGGAGCAAGAGTATTCTCTTAGATTGACCTTCGATCGGGTTATCACCAGTTGAAGATTAGGGATTCAGACATTATGAAGACGGCTTTCAGGACGATATATGGTCACTACACGTTTCTAGTGATGTCTTTCGGGCTGACTAATGCCCCAGCCGCATTAATGCACATGATGAACATCATATTTCAGTCTTGAATGGATTCTTTTATGATCATGTTTATTGATGATATTCTGGTGTAATCCCGTAGCCAGGAGGAGCACGCACAACACTTGAGAGTAGTCTTACAGAGATCGAGGGAGAAGAAGCTTTATGCAAAATTCTCCAAATGTGAATTTTGGCTTAGTACTGTGGCTTTTCTGGGACATGATATGTCCAGCGATGGCATTCAGGTTGACCCAAAGAAGGTTGAGGTGGTGCAGAGTTGGCCCAGACCGTACTCAGCTACTGAGATTCGGAGTTTCCTCGGTTTGGCGGGTTAGTACCGCAGATTCGTTCAGGGTTTTTCATCTATTGCTTCACCTTTGACGAAGTTGACTCAGAAGAATGTTCCATTTGTGTGGTCAGATGAATGCGAGGAGAGCTTCCAGAAGCTCAAGTCGGCTTTGACTACAGCTCT
Source organism: Nicotiana benthamiana (assembly GCA_034376525.1). Lineage (NCBI taxonomy): Eukaryota > Viridiplantae > Streptophyta > Magnoliopsida > Solanales > Solanaceae > Nicotiana > Nicotiana benthamiana. The sequence continues at coordinate 78,672,192 of CM067334.1, read as the reverse complement.
GGTATTAGTATTACCATCAGCTTTAGGCTCTTACACGGTGTATTGTGATGCTTCTAGAGTTGGGATCGGCTACGTGTTGATGCAGGAGGGTAGAGTTATTGCGTATGCTTCTCATCAGCAAAAGCCCCATGAGAAGAACTATCATGTACATGACTTAGAGTAAGCTACAATTGTGCATGCCTTAAAATTTTGGAGGCATTATCTTTATGGTGTATCTTGTGAGGTATCTACGGACCATCGCAGTCTTCAGCAATTGTTTAAATAGAGAGATCTTAATCTGAGACAGCGGAGGTGGCTTGAGTTACTCAAAGACTATGATATCACCATTTTGTATCATCCCGGGAAGGCCAATGTGGTGGCTGATGCTTTGAGCCGGAAGGCTATCAGCAGGGGTAGTCTGGCTTACATTCCAGTTGGGGAGAGACCCCTTGCGGTTGATGTTCAGGCCTTAGCCAATGAGATGGTGAGGTTGGATATTTCCGAGCCCAGTCGAATGTTGGCGTGTGTGGTTTCCTGGTATTCTTTGTATGACCACATCAGAGAGCGACAGTATGATGACCCACATTTGCTTGTCCTGAAGGACAAGGTCCAGCATGATGATGCTAGAGATGTGACCATTGGAGATGATGGTGTATTGCGGATGCAAGGCCAAATTTGCGTGCCCAATATGGATGGTCTCCGGAAGTTGATTTTAGAGGAGGCTCACAGCTCGCGGTATTCGATTCATCCGGGTGCCGCAAAGATAAACCAAGATTTGAGACAGCATTACTGGTGGAGGAGAATGAAAAGGATATTGTGGATTACGTGGATCGGTGTCTCAACATCAGCAACTCAAATACGAGCACCAGAGACCCGGTGATGTTCTCCAGTGGATGGATATTCCGAAATGGAAATGGGAGAATATCAGTATGGATTTTCTGAGCTGTCTTCCTCGTACCTCGAAGAAGTTTGATTCGGTTTGCGTGATTGTGGATAGGCTGACCAAGTCTGCACACTTCATCCTAGTATGTACTACCTATTATACAGAGAAGTTAACAGATATTTTCAATCGGGAGATTGTACGGTTGCATGGGGTCCCGGTTTCCATTGTATCAGATAGGGTACCGTGTTTACTTCCCACTTCTGGAGGACTTTTCATCGGGAGTTGGGCACACATGTACAGTTGAGCATAGCATTTCATTCATAGACGGATGGACAGTCCGAGCGTACGATCCAGATATTGGAGGACATGTTGCGTGCCTGTGCTATTGATTTTGGAGGTTCTTGGGTTGAATTCTAGCCACTTGCGGAGTTTGCATATAATAACAGCTATCAATCCAGCATTCAAATGGTGCTGTATGAGGCATTATATGGGAGACGGTGTAGATCTCCGGTGGTTTGGTTTGAGCCCGTCGAGGCTAGGTTATTGGGGACAGAGTTAGTTCAGGATGCCATAAATAAGGTGAAAGTAATACAGGAGAGACTTCGTACAGCTCACTCGCGTCAGAAGTGTTATGCGGATAGGAAGGATCTAGATGTATCTTATGCCGTGGGCGAGAAGTTCTTGTTGAAGATTTCGCCTATGAAGGGCGCTATGAGGTTTGGGAAGAAAGGGAAGCTGAGTCCAAGGTTCATTGGACCTTTTGAAGTACTTAGGAGGATTGGAGAGGTGGCCTATATGCTTGCCTTCCACCTAGCTTGTCGGGCGTTCACCCGGTGTTTCATGTTTTTATGCTCCGGAAGTATTTTGGGGACCAATCTCCTGTGTTAGACTTCAGCACGATCCAGTTAGATGAAGGCTTGACCTATGATGTGGAGCCGGTGGCCATTTTGGGTCGCCAAATTCGAAAGCTGAGATCTAAGGACATAGCTCGGTGAAGGTGGCGGTGGAGAGGTCGACCCGTGGAGGAAGACACTTGGGAGACTGAGCAAGATATGCAGAGCAAATATCCTCACTTGTTTGATACTCCAGGTATGTTTATTGACCCGCTCAATGATAATCGTTTGTTTAAGTTGGGGAGGATGTAATGACCTGACTCATCATCCCGTGAATTACCACCCCATTTTTCCCGTTTTATGCCTTCATATGTTTCAATATATGTATTTGGAGAGGTTGAAGTAATTCGGGTGGAGTTTGGATAAAAATGAGACAATTAGTCTCTTGATGAGAAGGTTAGTTAGGCAAAAAGTCAATCGACCGTTGACTTAAGAGTTAGAGGGCTCAGAACGGACTTAGGATGTTGCAGAAAAACTGCTGGTATGTTGCAAAGATATTGCGCTATGCAATCGCATAGGGTGAATTGTGATCACATAGGAGGATCATGAAGGGGTTCAATTTTTCTCTATGCGATCGCAGGGGGAGCATTGCGATTGCATAGGTTGGGCAGGTTGGTCTGTGCGTTCGCATAAGGGACTGTGCGATCGCGTAGTGTAGTTTAGGTTGGGGTCCCTGGCAAAGATTTGTACTATGCGATCGCGTAGTGGAGAGTGCGATTGCATAGGGGGAAATTAGGGAGGCTGGATTTTGGCCTACGCGATCGCAATAGTGGTGATGCGATCGCATAGAGGAAAGAACTAGGCGGGCATAATGTTTTAAGAGTTATTTCACCCGCGACTTAAACATATTTTCCTCCATTATTAAGCAACCAAAGGAGCTATTTGAGAGATTTGAAGTGTGATTTCAGCGGGTATGGATTGGAGGTAAGTCTATTGACTTAAAAACGCCATTTTTAGGAAGAATCAACTCCTAATTCCATGAAATTGTATAGAAATTTTGAAGAACTAGGTCTTAGTTTTTAGAGACGAATTTTGGGGATCTGAAGGGTCAAACAGACTCCGTTTTTTGTGAAATTTATATGTACGGACTCGTGGCAAGACGAGGAATCCAAAGATGTAATTTCATAATTTTTCGAGAAGTGGGCCGGGGGCTCTGGTTTTACCAACTTCGTGAATTTTAGCATTTTTCGAATAATTTCAATTGGGTTATGTTTATTTAACCTATAGTAACATATTCGTTATGGTTTTGAATAGATTCGACACTCGTAGAGGAATATTCGAAGGGAAAAGGCATTGCGGACCAGTCTATGACTGGTTAAAGGTGAGTAGTTTGTATAGATGATGGACTGAGGGTTTGAAACCCCGGTTTATCACATCGTGACGCTATGTTAGGGCGTGACTTGTACCCCATGGCAGGTGCGGGATTGTAAATTATTAGGGATTGTGACTTGGTTCATCCCGGGAGCTGAATATGAATTATTGTCGTCTGATACATTCGTTGTGTTGTTGATAATTGGGCTTAATGCCATGTTTGGGGCTTTGTGCCAATTTGTAGCACCCTTCTAGGGTAAATATCTGTGTGATAACATGATTTGCATAATCATTGATCTCAGTCCTTTATTTAGGAAGAATCAACCCCTAAGAATTGGAAACTGGAAAAATAAGTTGAATCTGTTATGTGACTCATATACATACTTTGGACTGAGCATGGGTTGGGCTGCACGTCGCACCGGTGATATGATAATATTGCGCTTGGGCTGAAGGAGTCCTTCAGAAGTCTGTACACACCCCCACTGAGCGTCGTCGACATTAAACGGATCGGGCTGCACGCCGCAGCATATTCATGCGAATTGCATTGCATCTTTACCTGAGATTTGGTTGTTGTTGTGATACTGTTTTGTTGTTAGTTCGTAGCTAAGTTACAGGATTGTTAGTTATAGATTAGCTTTGTGGTACTTTGCGAATTTCTTACTTTCAGACATTTACTATAATTTTTATTCACTGAGTCGGTAGTATACTCCCTGCACCTTGTGTGCAGATCAGGTACACCGGAGGATTAGCTGATTCTCGTAGTCTCCAGAGATATTTCCAGAGTCGTTGAGATAGCTGCATGACGTTTGCAAGACCTGGCTTCTCTTTATCATTTTCTCAGTTTATTATTATTATGTACTTTCCCACATTTTTATAATGATATTCAGATACTATTATTATTACTCAGTTTTTGTTTAGAGGCTCTAGACTTGTGACCTCCAAATCTTATGGGTGTGTTATCAGTTATCGTACTTATCACTATTACATTATTAAAATTCTTGGAATTATTATTTTTGGTTAAATTATCGGTTCGAGACTTAAATGCTAAATCAAAGCGATTGTTGGTCAGGCTTACCTAGCTTTAGGGTTGAGTGCCATCACGACCAGGTTTGGGTCGTGACACAACACGAAAGAAATAAAGTTCTAAAAATCCCTTAAAACATCTTAGCTTAGCTTAAACTTCTTTGAAAATGACTTTTTCAACATTTACGCAGATGAATGTAGAACAACTAGTGCATATAAGCAAAGCAATTCGCTCCTCGGGTACAAATACACAATTAAACATATGAATGACAAGCGAGTAAGAAAGATAAGCACATAAGGTTCGCCCCTCGGGCACAATGTCAAGAAATCCACCCCTCAGGCAATTTCTCAAAACAATACCAGCCTTGCAGGAAATCACATAGAAATATACCAGCCCCTCGAGCTATATTTCACATCACAATAGATACCCTCACTCACTGGGAGTGTACAGACATCGGGAGCGGCCCTTACGGCCCAAGCACAATATCAAGGCATCTCGTGGCATCATAAATAGGCTCTCGGCCTCATATCAATATCAAGCCACCATGTGTCATACATATCGCAGGCCCTCGGTCTCATATCAATACCAATGTTTCCTCACAACTTAGGCTACCGGCCTCAAATCAATACCAGTGTTTCCTAACAACATAGGCTCCCGGCTTTACTCAGCCAAAAATCCTCACAAGCCACTCTGCCAATTATAAAACAGTATTTCACAGCCCAAACATTATTAAAAATATCATTTAAGTGTTTAAACTGAGTAAAACATGGATGAGTATGGAAAAAGTGTAAAATAGTATGACTGAGTTCAAGTAAATATTCAAAATGGTGAGGAAATATCAATATAAATTCCCGAAGGGTTCAAATAGTTGGCATAAGGCCCAAATAGGGCATTCAACCCAAATCACGATGATAGCAAATATATTTAAAACAAATAAGCGGCAAAACAATCAATCGGGATGGACTAAGTCACAATTCCCAATTGTGCATGATCTCATGCTCGTCATCAATAGTGTGTCTTACTTAAATATAGCACAACGATGTGCAATCCGGGGTTTCAAATCCTTAGTCATGTCGATCCGGTCCAAACTCTAGTTCGTGATGCCTTTGCTCCTCGAATCGACCTCCACTCGCATTGAATCTATCCAAAATCAGAACAAGAATGTCAAAATAAGCTAAGGGAACGAAGCTCAAGCAAAAATAATTAATAAAGGGCATAAATCCCAAAATTATCAAAATCCGGCCCCTGGTCCCCGTCTTAGAATTCAATAATTTTCACCCCAATAGATTGCTTATTTCCCGACGAGTTCATACATATCAAAAGTTCTCAAATCAAATCTTAAATGGTCCTTCAAAACCCCAATAAAAAAATTAAAATTTCCAAGTCCTAGCTCTTGAATGTTTAGCTTAATTTCCTTGATTTTCTAGGTAGAATTCACATAATAATTGAGTTTTAAGTCCAAGAATCTTACCTCTAGGTGATTTCCCTTGAACCCCCCTTCAATCTCCTTCAAAAATCTCCAAAAATGACCAACTACGGAGGAGATATACCTTGCATTTGCGGACAAAACGAGTTTAAAAACCTTCTGCCCAGGCATAACTTACTTCATCGCGATACTGGGAAAACCTTCGCTGTAATGAAGCACAAAAACTCATCTTCCACAATTTACTCTTTGCGAACGCATTAAAAAACCTGCCAACGTGATGCCTAGGAGACTGACTGTATGTGATCGCGTAGATCCCTCCGCGTTCGCAATGAATAAAATCCAGCCAAGACTCCAGGTCCATTTAACTCTATGCGAACGCGACCATCTTCGCGCGTTCGCGATGGATAATCTCTCTACTCTATGCGATCACAAGACATCCTTCGCAAACATGAAGAATAACTTGACAGCCCACTCAAAAGCTTCTACACGTTTGCGAGACTCCCTACGCGATAGCGCAGGGCAAAACTGTACAAAAGCTGAACATGCAATTCTTGCAATCTTCTCAACTTCAAAATGATCGAGTGACCACCCGAGACTCACCCGAGGCCCCGGGACATGAACCACAGGCACCAACATATCCTAAAAACTTACTCAAACTTGTTCCAATCATCGAAACACTTAAAACAACATCAAATCACCTAAAACACATAGGAGTCAAACCACACTTTCCAAAATCTTTCGGTTTTTGCTTTTAATTAAAAACACAACCAACCCACATTTGAATGACCCAAAATTTTGTACACACATCCCAAGTGACACATGGAACTAGTGCAACTTTCGGAATTCCATTCCGACCTCTATATAAAAATCTGATCTATCAACCAAAAAACGCCGAAATCTCAATTTCGTTAATTCAAGCATAAATCTTCCACGGACCTCCAAAATGCATTGCGATCATGCTCCTACGTCCCGAATCATCTAACAGAGCTAACCAAATCATAAAACTTCCGATCCAAGATAATATACAAAAAAGTCAAATCTTGGTCAAACCTTTCAAATTTCAAGCTTCAACTGGGAACTGTTTTTTCTAAATTCATTCTGATTACCCTGAAAACCAAAACCAACGATTTACACAAGTCATAATACATCACACGGGGCCAGTCATACCCGTTAACTAGCGAGCCAAGTGCAAAATCTCAAAATGATCGATCGGATCATTATACCAATTCAAAAACTGACTAGCACGTGCTATTTTCACCATAAATATCCAGAACTGGATTGTATTTATCGCACCATTTTTCTCATAGGGCCAACATTTTGTTACACTTTTAGGTCAACAATAGGAGTCCAAGTCATAATAGAAAATGAATAGGATAAAAGGAACATTTATCGGGAATATAATCGATAAAGATGTATTAGGTGATATACACTTCATTACATATTAATTTTTGCTTATAAAAATAAAAATAAATAAAAATAATTGTGTATCTACTAAATTTTGATTGTTTATTTTTGTGGGTTGATATACTATTTAATTATCATGACCTCAACAACCACGTCACAATACAACGATTTACATTGATCATCCATTGAAACTTATATTTTATCCTTTCATGTATAACTGTTATTTATTCAAAGCTTTATTTGATAATATGGATAATGTTTTACAAAATCACATACTACATAACTCTGCGTACACGTTCAGACGAGAAACTAATATAAATGTGTAACCATTAAAACCATCATTTCATTAATTTGCTTACTTTTGTTACCCAAATAATTAAGATAGCCAACAGTTATCTCATTTTTTTTTTCTTGTACAGTTTCTTTCTTTATTTTTGTGTTATAAGATCTACTCAATAAGACTAGTTTATGTATTTATAATATTTAAAAAATTATAATTACTTACTGGCTATAACTTTGTTTCCATATAAGATTTAATGTCAGTCGAGTCATTTTAGATAGCCACAATTCATTTTATATCCTTAATTTAGTTGAAACATTCTTTAAGATTCTTTTAATTTTCTCTTTTTATTAATAATCTTGGAAACATAATCATTGCACTTACTCTAAAATCAATTTCTTTCCATATCTTTATCTTATTTATTCCTATATATAGTTCAGATCGCTTTAATCCTCACATCAAAACCCGCATATATACAATTTATTATTGAACTTATTGTGGTATTGAGTAGGAATCATGAAGAAGTTCTCAAGCATAGTTGTCTTTTTATTTGCCATCTTCATCGTTCTCGGTAAGTTGCATATATCAATTTTTTTTCCCTATATTATGTATATGATTCAAAATAATTTTACTTCAACTACCACTACCACAAAAATAATCACCCTACCGTGTTTTGATCTTATTAAGTTGTTTCTTTTATATGTAAACCTCATGTACAATTTCATATATAGTCATGGAATTAAAAAGGGCAGTTTGGTACACGAAGAATCACGTGTTCATGCAGGGTTCGGACAAGGGTGACATGTCATGTGATGTAGGCAGCCTATCTTCATACAAATATCAGTGGGTGATTCCACGGCTTGAGCCCATGACCTATAAGTTATACAAAGACAACTTTACCGTTGTTCATCCCAAAGTTCTCCTTCATATATAGTTATGGAATAACTGTTTAATTTTCTATCCTGGTAATTTGTTCTTTTTCTGTATAAACAAATGAAGGTACTAAGACGAGAGGAGCAAAAGAATGTCGAGTTCCATTTCCAGGAGCTACAAAACCTTGTGATCCAACAGATTGTAACAACCAATGCTTTAAGCAGTTCCAAGGAAAGCCTGCACCTAATCCATCTATTAAAGGATCACTTCTTGGAGGGGATTGCTTAGCTGAAAATTGTTTTTGCACTTTTTGTTGTGAAGTTAATTGCCCTGAAATCCATTCTTGAATTCTCTTTCAGAGTTATTAATTTTTTGATGGAATAAGTTGTCATCTTTCCTTGTTTTTGATGTAGCAAATAATCTATATATGAAATCTTTTCAATCCAAAATGAAATTCCCTTTAATTAATTTGTCATTTTATATGATATCATATGCGAATCTTACATTGACAAAAATGGGAGAGATATTGGATATAAAGTAGATATTCTATAGACTCTGCTTGCATTTTAAAGCCGTGCGCGTCTAGCCCAAAGTGGACAATACAACTAGTGGGTTAGGTTATTACATAAGGTAATAAAGCTACTCTGTATGCAACCTTGAGCGGTGGTGGAGCAAACCTCAACGAGGAAACTCGACCCCTAAGGGGGTGTATCTGACGCCTTAGGCGAATCCCACATTGACCAAATATGCGAGAGATGTTAGGTATATATGTATATATATCTTAGACTCTAGTGACACGTTTTAAAACCGTGCGGGTCTAGGCCTAAATTGGACAATATCACTTATGAATAGGGCTGTTAAAATTTACACGGACTTTGGAAAAAAAGATTAAGCGAGAGTTTAAACACTAATACATATAGAGCAAAATTCATTTATAGCAACTCGGGTTAAACTTATAACACCCGGTAGCCAAAAATAGCACTTGCATAGCAGTATCCCCAGCTTTAGCCTCCTTAAGAGTGTCTTGAAACCACCGCTTAACGCACTCCCCCGCTACGTCGGCAAGCGGATGCCGGCGCTGTTCAGCCAAAGACTTGGAATTAGAGTTTTGAACTCTGTTCCTCCATCTTTGATTTTATCCGGCAACTCCTTTTGACTTTGGTGTCTCCGGGGATGAAATTGATGGTCTAATCATGTATGTAGGTGATCAGATCCTTCACCTAAGACTAATACAATTTTATAATTACTGTGTTTGTTGTATCACTAAAGCCTCCGTTCGATATTTTACCTAGCCTCCATTCAATGACCTAAAGTCTAAACCAGATCTAAACCTCAAGATTATGTGTATTGTGTGTCCCTAATGATGCCGAATACAATCAAATATAATGGTGGGGCGTATGTTATAATTATCCTAGTAATAGAGTACAAGTAAATGCCTTTAGATTCAACTATTATCTAGGTCGTGTCCAGACAATGTGGACAACAATGTTACACTCAGTTCTCTGATTTTCGATTATCATTTTTGGCTAAAGATTTAGAACTTTGGCCATCTTGTTAACATTTTCGGCAACTGTGAGGCCATGGACGCCCGTGGCTGGTTTCTCGATGAGAGGAAGAACAAAGGAGATGACTATGAATAAACTTTAAATATCTACAGAATAAACTAGTATTATACAAAAAATATACAAAACAGACTACCACTATACAATTTATATACCAAAATAAACTGTCAATATACAATTTATATACAAATAGAGTGTCACTATACAAAATATATACAACAATAGAATTAACTATACAATTTATATACAAAATAGATGTAACTATACAAAATATATACAAAAACCACTGTCGCTAAAAAAAATACATGATACACTCCAAATACAGAGTGTGCACACATTACACATAAAAATTTGTATATAATTTATATACACTATGTTTACATATTAAAAAAAACACATTATATACAATTTTGATACATTGTATACATTGTCGAACTTAGGATACAATATTTATGCATTGCAAAAAAAGGGCTAGCTATATTGTGAGGCCATGGACGCCCTTGGCTGGTTTCTCAATGAGAGGAAGAACAAAGGAGATGACCATGAATAAAGTTTTAAATATCTACAAAATAAACTGGTATTATATAAAAAATATACAAAATAGACTACCACTATGCAATTTATATACCAAAATAAACTGTCAACATACAATTAATATACAAATAGAGTGTCACTATACAAAATATATATATAACAATAGAAGCAACTATACAATTTATCTACAAAATAGATGTAACTATACAAAATATATACAAAAACCACTGTCGCTATACAAAAATACATGATACACTCCAAATACAGAGTGTGCACACATTACACATAAAAAATTGTATATAATTTATATACACTATGTTTACATATTAGAAAATACACATTATATACAATTTTGATACATTGTATACATTGTCGAAATTAGGATATAATATTTATGCATTGCAAAAAAAGGGCTAGCTATATTGGGAGGCCATGGACGCCCGTGGCTGGTTTCTTAATGAGAGGAAGAACAAAGGAGATGACCATGAATAAAGTTTAAATATCTACAAAATAAACTGGTATTATATAAAAAATATACAAAGCAGACTACCACTATACAATTTATATACCAAAATAAACTGTCAATATACAATTTATATACAAATAGAGTGTCACTATATAAAATATATATAACAATAGAAGCAATTATACAATTTATATACAAAATAGATGTATCTATACAAAATACATACAAAAACCACTGTCGCTATACAAAAATACATGATACACTCCAAATACAGAGTGTGCACACATTACACATAAAAAATTGTATATAATTTATATACACTATGTTTACATATTAGAAAATACACATTATATACAATTTTGATACATTGTATACATTGTCGAACTTAGGATACAATATTTATGCATTGCAAAAAAAGGGTCGAACCTACGACCTTCAATACGTTTATGCTGTCTTTCTTATTCCTTAGCTATTGCTCTAGCCACTGAGCTATGGGTGTTTATGCTGTCTTTCTTATTCCTTTCGGCTACTATATACAATACATTTGGGTCGAAGGGCCATTTTTTTGAAGTAGTACAAAATATGGGCTATTAAAATTTTGAGGGGCTATAGAGGGTAATTTATCCAATACATATATTAAATTAGACAATTTTATCGTGATCGCTCACGTTGATGACTAGAGAAAGTATGGTATGACTACAGAAAGTATAGTATGACAAGACAAGAATTCCAAAGATAATGTATGTGCATATATAACCATGTCACATAATTAACACATACATGATATGCATCAAACGTGCACAATCAATCAACAAATCACACATCTGTAAAACTGGTTTGTGCTATGTGTTACACACTTACCATTTATCGACCCTAAATTCAAATGTAAAACTGGTTTGTGCTATGAGAAAGAATTGTACACAGGTAAACGAATAGCTATATCTTACTAGTATTATCTGTATGGCGGGAGAGGTACGTAACACTAAAGAATCAATGAATGAGCAAAAAAAGAGCAGACCAAACGCTAGAAAGTTTGTCTATTTACCTTTTCTAAAAGAAATAAGAAAGAGTAAATTTTGTTGTCTTAATATAATGGTAATAAATAGTTGGATCTTTTGTTTTTTTTTCCTGTGTTTTGTACTTTTAGAAAGAGAAAAATATACTAAATAACCACATCATGTGTTTTGCTTCTTGTTCAAAGAGACATGATTGTCCGGTAGATCTTGTACGTCTTGAAAATATATAGGTGCGGAAATTATATACTTACATCTGCAATAAGACATGACAAAAAACTGAAATGAAATCTATTAGCTTCAAGAAATGAAACTTTATGCAACAGATGAGATGAAGATGGATGATCATGCCCAACTATGATTTATAAAACGGACTAAGCTCATTGCAAATATAATTTCGTTTACAAGTTCGAAGTTGAATCCCACAGAAAATTAAGGCTTAGATATAAATATTTACTATCACTAAGAAAACAAACTAAAACAATTCCTAAGTTATAAATACAAAAATTCTTATGTCTAACTAATTAGCTAACAAACTAAAGTAGTAAATTAATAACTAGAGATATTAAGGGTTGTGGAAAAGATAAAGGAGAGGTCTAGAGTTATGATTTCCCCTATTGTCGAAATCTCTCTCGCTACGTTTCCTGTAAATTCTTCTAAGTTTCTATATATCGTGAGCACTTTGGGTGTCTTAGCTCTCTCTCGAGCAACAACCACAATTTACTAGATATATTCTCTCAAATACGTGACTGGCACCTAATTCACTACTCACTACGATCGCACCAAGGATTCATTATCTCTAATCATGCCTTTAAACAATCTATATTGATCTCTCACATATGTTAGAAGTTATGTTTTTCAATAACAACCAAAATGTGTACTCTATCGAGCAATATACATACTAAAGGCATAGTTAATTAAGAGCTTTTCAATCAATAACAACGAGAATATAGTTGAATAAGTAGAGAAGAATCAAAGGCAAATCTATATTAAACTTAGTAGAAAATCATCCTCCAATAGGTTTCATTACACTCTAGATTACTAAAATACAGATTGCGGCAGAATGGAAGAGAAAACTCACGTGATTCGTTGCTTTCAAATGTTCCCCTAGCCTTTTGCCTCTCCAATAATGTCTCCAGGAAATAGGTTTAAAACCCCTTTTATACATGTTGGAGGCATGTAGAGTCGAAATTACCAAGTGCTAGACAAATTGGGACGAAATCTGCGCTTGGCCGTCTCGCTTGGCTCTTGGCGCCAACCTGCACATCGAAATTTTCCACTTTTGTCCTATTCTGCCATTGGTGTTTTGGTTGGTGCTTGTCGCCAATCGTGGGTGAAAAATATGACACATCAAGGTTCAACATCTAACTTGTAACCTATGGTTTCTCGTAAACCTAGTAACTTTGCCCGAATCCTACATATCTATTAAGAGATCCATAAAATATCTATAAATATTTATCATTGTATATTTGACAAGAGGGGTTGCTCTGATGGTAAGCAACCCCCACTTCCAATCGAGAGGTTGTGAGTTCGAGTCTCCCCAAGAGCAAGGTGGGAAGTTCTTGGAGGGAAGGATGCCGGGGGTCCATTTGAAAACAGCCTCTCTACCCAAGGGTAGGGGTAAGGTCTGCGTACACACTACCCTCCCCAGACCCCACTAAGTGAGATTATACTGGGTTGTTGTTGTTGTTATTGTTGTATTTATCATTGTATATTAACGTGAGATCATTGTAGAAAACCACAAATTTTAAATTTTAAATCCGCATCCAATTTCATATGCCAAAGCCGTTGTGCGCATAATTACCCTACTATGCTGATGATATGTAGCAGTAGCTAGCAGAATAGCCAAAGCGTGCGCAAGTTGACTCACACACCACAGTTACAAAAACCTTGACTATTGAAATGAGGTGTTTACTATATAGATATTGTTTCTTAATTGTTGGGTTATATGATAGGTCACTAGACCCAGGGGAGGATGCAGCCTATTATTCGTGGGTTCCCGTGAATCCAGTAGCTTTTGCATATAACATATATATATATATATATATATATATATATATATATATATATATATATATATATATATATATATATATATATATATATATATATATTAAAAAATGAACTAAATATCTATAAATATTTGGTTGTAAACCCAGTTACTTATTGTATATTTATTTAAGGTCGATATAGGAAACCATAAACTTTAAATTCTGAATCCGCCTCTGACTAGACCCAATAACATGTAGAAGTACTGCCAAAACATTGGGACTTGTTCTCAATTTTCTCCTCTTCTTGCACAATATAAGAATCTAAACTGCATGTGAAGATTTTGTGATGAACAATTGGGAGCAAACTTATGGTTAATTATTATGGTTGGAATTGTTTAGTAGCTTAAAATAGAACATGATTGTCCATACTAGCAACTGTAATGTTGAAAATTTCTTGGATTTGGCTGCCCTTAGATCAGTTCAATTTCTATGACTGCCCGTGTGAGCTTGATTTAACTTTGCCCGTATGAGCTTGCTCACATTGTTGCTCCCAAGCCCATATAAAAGAGGAAGTTTTGCGATAAACTGTCAGCTAGCATAAATTAGAGAACTGGTAAATTAGCATAGATTAGAACACAACTAGTAAATTTATGACATATCCTCTCGATACAAAAAGTGAGGATTCAAATAATCGACAGCAACTTCTTGGGATTGAAGCGTTGATTTCTTATTGTATGATAATGTGAATTCGGTTATGGGTGTTTTAATAAAGAATGAAGCAACATCTTCCCTCATTTTTAGTCATGGATGATCACCCTGTTCTGCCTTCTTTCTCATACCAGCACCTTCATTTGGTTTTCTAAGATGTTTAACTTGAAAGATAAATCAATGCACTTGCTATCTATATCATAGAAAACAACACCAAATGCTCAAGAACTTATTGCAATTTAGATTTTAACTGTTCAAGCCTCATATTACACAAAGGAATTCTTGATAAAGTCGTATAAAGCACAAGCCTTAACATACAATTCCACGCCATTAGACATAATTAAGCTGTACCAACAGCTTCTGCAGGTTTTTCTTCTGTTTGAGCCGGTTCCCCTGCTTCCCAGAAAGATATTGGCTTTCCAGTCTTTGAAACAGTCTGGAGAACAGCTTCTGGTTGAACATTTCCCTTTACTGTCACTTTTTGCTCCTTCAGATCAATGTCAAAGTTTTCTACACCTGAAGATGGTTTAAAAAGAAAACACGAGTTGATATTTTACCGATATTTATCTGTTATGAGACCTACCTATAAGCAAATAAGCGACTCAAGCTCTCGTTCTTTAGTCATGCACATAATGCTATCCTGTAATCACAGGCTTCTTGATAAAGCCCTTTAGCGGAATGGAGAAGATTCCGATCGGTGATTGAATTAGCAGTCATGTTGAGTTGTCCCACATCGGAGGAATTTGAGGTCCTTGGTCTCCTTATATGAATTGGGCAATCCTCACCTCATAAGCTAGCTTTTGGGGTTGAGTTAGGCCCAATGTCCATTCTTATCATGGTATAGATCCAGGCCCATCCCAATTATTGTTACCGATGTTGGGCCCCCATTTATGTTGTCCACGCTCCAGAGATTTGGGCGTGAGGGGGGGTGTTGAGTTGTCCCACATCGGTCAAAAGAAGGAATGTTTGGCATATGGTGTAGGGTGATTGACCGAAGCTATTCTCACCATTAATGGTACAGTCAACTACATGCAGAGTGAGAAAGATGACGAGGACTATAGAGGAGCATTCTTGGCCAAGTTCTACTCAAATAGAATAGATATGTATCATAATAAACTTTATTATTTTTCTTCATTTCTTTGTCTTTTGTTCTTGTCTTCTAATTTTCTAAAAATAGATAAAGAGTTACAAACAACAATTTCATAGTTTACGGAAAGATAGATGAACCAACCAGAGCTGATGTTTTTTCAGAGCTGTGCAGATATGACAAGATAACTTTTCCCATATAATAAGAAGCAGGTAAGCATGTGTTATGTGGCCTTTGCAGCAGTGCATGAGAGAATACACAATAAAAAACGTCCATATGACAAGAGTAATGCAATGATGTAATCAGTTAATACAGAATCCGAAGAAACATCTTACTCCCTTGTTTCATATTATATGAAAGTGTTTGACCGGGCACAAAGTTCAAGAAATAAATGAAGACTTTGACATATACTATACCCTCAGAACTTATGGTTTTAAACGTGCCATGAGATCATGGCATTTCAATGATCATACGAGCATGTCATTAAGTGTAGAATAGGAAGTTTAAAGTCTCAGAGTTTCTAAATATAGGAAAGTATCATTTTCTTGGGAACAGGTAATATAAAATGAAACTGTACGAGCAATATATTCTGCTAGTAATAAGGAATAATCTTAAAATGATCTTATCATGGCAATCTTACACAGGAGGCTAGTAAGTTAAATGTTGTAAAGCGCTAAGAATCTAGTACAGCTGTTTACCTTCCATTTTCCCCAACACCCTTTTTACAGCCCCTACACAGCCTTGGCATGACATGCCAACCTTGAGAACAACAGTCTGCCAAAACAATGGTACAAAGATCTGAGTTAAATTGACAGTTGCATAACATAAACAAATAGCACACTCATCAACTAGGGCAGCACGGCATGAGGCTTTTGTAAGTTTAAGCTACTTACTGTTAAAATCTCTTCAAGTGTCACAAGGCTCACAACAGCCGTTGAAACATATGATGCTCGATTTTGTAGAGCATTTAGATGTGTTATCAGATGAAACCCCCTCTTCAACCAAATGAAGAAACTAAGTGTCGTTTCAAATTCCGAGTTTAACTTCGACAATTTTGTTTATATATTTGAAGAAAGAATCCAGGATATGTAACGAGCCAGTTTCGTCTAAGTGAAATACTTGAAGGGACACTTTGTATCAAAGCTTCCTTCATTCAAATTCATCAATTAACTGCTTTCTTGTTTCTTTGAGAAACTCTTGTTAGAAAAGCACTTGTTGAACAAAGTCAACTACTTAACAACCCAAGAAATAGCCTAATACAGCTACAAAACACAGTAGTAAACACAAAGAAATTCGTCCATCTTCAACAATCATAGCTCATAATCATGTCAAGATTGATTTTTTTTCCTATTAAAATAATTATCAGCTGATACAAGAATGAACCAGATCAAATTACCACTAAACAGACAAAGGTTACCAACAACACCAACAACCCAGTATAATCCCACTTAGTGAGATCTAGGCAGGGTAGTGTGTCCGCAGACCTTACCGCTATCCTGAGGTAAAAGAAGTTGTTTCCAAATAGACCCCGGGCATCCTTTCCCCAATAACTTCCCACCTTGCTCTTGGGGAGACTCGAACTAACAACCTTTTGGTTGGAAGTGGAGGTTGCTTACCACAAGAGCAACCCCTTTTGTCTACAAAGGTTACCAAACCCTTCAATAATTCAAGATTACTCTTTAAAACCAACAAAATCAGACAGCATATAAAACCAATATTTGAATCTTGAACTTAGTTTCTCTGCATATGAAAGACAAAAACTGAAGCCAAAACATCCAAAAGAAGAGGAAAAAAATCTCGTAATCATGTAACAGTGATATTCTCCCCTTTCAATCGATCAATCAACTAAACCTTAATCTCAAACGAGTTGGGGATTTTCTTCCAATTATAACAACAAATTCATTCCAAATCCAAATCGAAATTCCCACTAACCATGCAAATTTCATCAACACGTTCAAAGAACAAATTCAATATCAGGGTTTAAAATTACTAATTTGAAAAGAATAGGAAAATTAATAGTACCTGAGACATGATGATGAGAAGAAACTTGAGAGGTTTTTGAAGAAGAAAATGGTTTGATACAAAAAGTCAAGAGAGAAAATTTGGACCTTTGAATGGTGCGATATGAGAGGTATCAAAGGCCAGCAATTTATACATTACAAAAAGGAAAAAAAGTTTCTTTCTTATTTTCTTTTTATTTTAAAAAAATATTATACTATAAGGAAACGGTTAATTTGGGATTTGGTTTAGTTAGTTGACCCACCGATTAAAACAGTACATCAGTTTATTTTTTTTAAAAGATTGCTTATTTGGCTAAATTTCTAAATCTGGTAAATTTAGCAAGTGTTTTATTTTGGGTCAAAATTGATTTTAGAAAGGTATTTTAATTTTTAAGAGAATAACAGTTTGTGTTTAATTTAATCATTAGAGAAATGTTATGTTAGTATCAAAGAAATAATTTTGAGTTCGGTTATTTCAACTAGAACTTAAAAAATTTAATTCTATTACTTAGAATCACTTACTTAATTTTTAAAATACTTGATCGAACACTTTTTAAAAATAATATCAAGGTTTAATATACACCCATATACATTTAAGTTAAGAGTATTGTATATATTTGCAATGTTCAATTGACATATGATTTGTATTGAGATGAATGATATTCCTTTACAAAAGTCTCGAATTTAAATTTGAAAAATAGAGAACCCTTTAATGATTGAATAGTGTTTTACCTTTGAGTGACCAACTCAGCTTGAATCAAAATTAATCGGACAAATTAGCTTTAGAATAAATAAAGAAAAGAAAGAGGTATTTGTTGGACCTAACTTTCATTTTCTTCAACAAAACTTTACTATCAATTTTTCTTCCTATTTTTCTTTTTTCTTTTCTATGGTAGTAGTAGTACATGCACTTTGTAATGCAGTACCATGTTCTTTATGAAGTACAAGCTCGTGAACCGAAAGATAAATAATAAAATATTCTTATTCGGATGAGTTTAATTTTAATCTTGAAAAAGTCGATCCCCTATATCCTTGACAAAATTTCTAAGTTAACTACGAGGAATTTCATTGAAGGTTGAACTTCGAGGAGTTATTTTTAGGGAAAGAGTCAACTTGGAGTTATTATTAGGAATAGAGTCAGGTTTTTAACTTTATTTTAATAGGATGATTTCAAATGTTAATGCCTGAGTTCTAAAATATTTTTATATATATTTAATAAATTTTTTGACCAAAAATACATTGTTTAAGTTATTGTGTTCGGCCAACCTCATATATATATCAGCTTCTGCCTCCACCAGGAGCGAAGCTATTTTGGTTGAAGGGTGGTCTGACTACCCTTAGCCAAAAAATTATACTACGTATAATGTAAAATTTTACTTGTTATTGATTAAAAATGAATTTACTTGTTATTGCTTAAAAACAGACTTTAAACACATTTCTATATCCCACGTATTCAAAATTTAAATACCCTTATTGAATTTTCTGATTTTGCCACTAGCCTTCACCCCCAAATCATCAAATGCCAATGGAGGCAGTGGTGCGTGAGAATTGTTCAAGCAGTGTTGACCTATTGTTAATTAAGATTATTTTTCCAGTTTTTTTTAAATAAGGTAAAAATAGTGAATGAAGTACTTGAAAAACTTTAACTCTGGTATATAGGTATTTATGACTTTGAAATCAAGTGATGTCATTCCATAACGCATGTCAACATTATCTTTTTTTAAAATTTTGTAAAAACTTAAAAAAATTGGCAAAATAGTAATAAAAATTGTAAAAACTTTAAAAAAAATAAGAAGAAGACTTTACTAAATTAGTGGACTATTGATGCATTAATTTAAGAAATTGCAATTTTTTTTTAAGTTTCACAAAACAAATAATAATTATGTTTAATTTAGCATTGACCTAATCGTCAAAGGACATAAGTGAAATAAAAAAGTAGATATAATAGTATTTTTAGCCTTGAAGAATATTTTTGAACCTTTTTCAATAATTTTGGGACATTTTCAACACGTTTCCGCCCTTTTAATACGTAGCACATAATGCATGAGCATTCTCAATGCGAGATTTAAGGGTAACATATGAACTTGGACAGCCATGATATGCTCATTGCATTTCCAAATTCCAAATTGATTATTCCAAGTATTGGCATCAAATCCTATACATCTAATTTAATGTACATATTTTCGTCTTGTACAGCTCGGTGAATAAGAGTCAAAACTCGTTAGTTATTATAATTGTTTATGAATTATCCTCAAGGTAACTTTGTCTACTAAGAGTGCAGTATTTGTTTCGAAGAAAAGTATTGGCTTAATTCCCAGAAGAATAGAAACACATAACTGATGCAAAAATTTCAGGTTTGAGGAATAAGTCCCAAAAGGCATCTTCAGTTTTTGTCACAGTAGATATATATGAGATATGGATTTAGACGAAACCAATAGCTTTTTCTTAGTTCCTTTATATATATATATATATTAAGAAGTTCGTTAAATATATAAATTTTTTAATTGTGAACCTAGTAACTCAACGAACTATAAATTTGGTAGCAATTCAGAATCCATAAACTTCAAATTCTAGTCCTGCCTTCTTCTAGGCGATGCGGTATTACATTGGTCCTCTTTTGACTAAATTATAGAATGGCTGGTTGAAGATTTGATGCAATAGATAGTGTTCTTTTTATTTTGGAAAATGATGAGAGGAGAGAAATCATGGCTGCCATATTATGATATTATGGAAGAACAAATTTATGGAATTTTCTTAAATGGAAATGTGGCCTATATGAATCAAAATCTATCTCTAGAATAATTAAGTCAAGATAACATTAAATATTCTCAGGACGCCACGTGTCAAAGTGGTTTAAGAAACAACGAAAACCACGGTCGAAGAGTCAGCAAAGACTGAAGTCGAGGAGCCATCAAGTGCTACAGAATTATAACGGCTAGTTTTAAGATAGGACATTAAAGAGAATATTTTAGTAGTTCTTTGCACCTGTACTATTAGAGTTTTAAGGAACATGTTCCCTATAAATAAAGAGACACAATGATAGGAAGAACAAAATATTCATTTGTAAAGAAGACATTGACTTTACAAGAGAAAATCCAGTCTTATCACATATATACAAAAAGAACCTTTTTACCAAGATTCCAAGAGCAACACGAAGGTTCAAAAGTCTTCTCAATCATTCGTCATTGTCAGAAAGAATATCCATTGATCTCATCCCTTTACGAGTGACTCATACAATTTATTTATATAAATACCACATATTGCAATTTATTACTATTTAATGTCATATTTCTTTTTTTAGATCGTTGAATATCACTATTTCTGCTCATATTTATAACCATCCGGATAGTATACATTATTTATTGGTTTTTACACACGTACCTCCATCTTTGGATATTATTTTTAACTAAGATTAATCCTTTGTTGAAGAAATCTAATTTGGTGAGCCAAAATTAATATTTTTTGGTCAAGTGGGTGGCGCCGTCTGTGGAAATTTCTTAGTTAAATTTTTAGTTTCCTTTAGATTTGCCGCTGACATGAGTCGCTAACCTCACAAACCCGGAGATTTTTCTTTGCACGTACAAAAACATACATGGCAGGTAACCAACGAAAGAGGACCAACCTCAAGAATGCTATCAACGAGAGTTGTGAAACCCTAGGGAAATATGTGACGCCCACTGCCTCCCCAAGGCACGATAGGTCGCCTCCTCCCATTGTAGCTATCACGAACCTAAAACGGACCCGGTCATGATGGCGCCTATCGTGAATCTAAGCCCATCGAAACAAACCCTTAAACAACTAAGAAGACATAATAATTCATTTAAAGTCATTAATAAGCTATAAATCCCAAAATATAGAGTGGAATAGAATAGTGGGAAAACAAGCACAGCTCGATAGCGGGGTGTCATCAGTCAAGAGCATCTAAAATGTGTCTAAGAGTGTGAAAAGATAACATAGTCCAATACAAGTCTAGTAGAAAAGGAAATAAGGATAGGAAGGAGAAGCACTAGGTTGTGAACGTCGAGCAGCTACTTAGTCAACTCCGAACAAGCCTGCTAGGAAGCAAATAAGCACTCGCTAGCGTGATTCGAGACTCCTGGATCTGCACACAGACTGCAGGGATTAATGTGAGACACCAACTCAGTAAGTAAAGTAAAGGCAGCTGACCGAAAAGAAAATACGTAAAATACAACATAATGCTACAACAAAATAGTATAAAACTAGAACAATGCAATAAAATAATAAAAGCTTGTAAAAACACCTTACTTCAGTAATAACCTCTTTAAAACATCTTTCAGTAGTTCAAACGAGTGATGAAAATAGAGAAAAAAGGGTAGAAATATAAATTAGCCCCTCGGGCTATCTCGCAATCACTCGTATCAGCCCTCAGGCAATAACATGAAACAAAAACAGCCCCTCGGGCTATAACACATCTCACACTGGGTACCCACACTCACTAGGGGCGTACAAACTCCTGGAGGGGCTTCTTACAGCCCAAGCACAATAACAAGCCATCACCTTGCATAATCAAACATGCACTCGGCCTCGAGAAAATGCAAGACGATAGAAGAGTTCGCTCCGCCGCGTAAGATCCTCGAATCAACCACGACTACCATCTGCGGTCCATTTTCGTTCTCTTCCCTGCCCGGGAAGGGGGATCAAAGAAAGGTAGCTTGCTTCTCTCCTGGACGGATGGCGACTTATGTAGTGGTCGGCCTTCCTACCAGAATGCCTTCTTGGTCGAAGAGCCCCTTTTTTACTAGTAAGGACGCAGGAAGCAAAAAAACTTGCGCGAAGGACGTTTTCTTCTCTGCCCTCTCCTCTCCAAAGGCCAAGGGAGAGACTGCATCCCTTTCCTTCGGTAGCTCTTTTGGTTTCCCAAGGATAGCGGTAGCTGGGGCAAAGCCCGCTTTCTTCGCTCCGCGAATGAGAGAGAAAGTCAGAGGAAAAAACACGTTCTCTCTTTGCGAGATCCGAAAGTGGAGAACGCATAGCATTCTATGACCTGATGGCATAAGAAATCAAGCCCTCGACCTCATAATCATGAATCAATACAACACTGTTGAGGAAGGAAACCAGATCCCATAGTATCCTCACAATACACGCCTTCGGCACCACTCAGTCATAAATCTCTCAAGTCACTCGGGCAATAGTAAAACACGATGCTCTACCCAAAATATTATTTAAAATACCAAAAATGAGTAAATATGGTTGAGTTGTGAAAACAATAGAATACAGCATGACTGAGTATAAATACGAAGTTAAAACAATGAGGATTATTAGTAAAAATCCCCTAAGGGTACAAAACAGTTGGCACCAGGCCGAAATATTGCATTCAACTCAAAACATAGTAATAATTTTCAAAACACAATGATATCAACAAGCTTTCAATCAAATATGCGATTTAACAGACATACAGGACAGAGTAAGTCACAATCCCCAATGGTGCACGGCCCCACGATCGTCACCGAGTGTGTGTCACCTCAAAGGATCACAACGATGTGAAATCTGGAGTTTCATACTCTCAGGACAGCATTTACAATCATTACTTACCTCTATTCGGTCCAAACTCTAGCTCGCGATGTCTTTGCCTCTCGAATCGGCCTCCGGATGCTTCAAATCTATCCAAAACAGATTTATACCATCAAAATATGCTAAGGGAACAAAGCCTACTCGAAAATAACCAATTTACATAAAAAATCCCAAAATTGGCCAAACCCGACCCTCAGGCCCACGTCTCAAATTCTGACAAAAATCACAAAACTAGAATCCTTACACTCTCACGAGTTCATACATACCAAGAATACCAAAATCTGATCATAAATGACCCCTCAAATCCCTAGATTCCAGTTTCCAATTTCCAAGCCCTAACTTCCAATTATTTTAGGCTTTAGATTCCATAAATTCCATGTTTAATTAGTATAAATCATAATAGGATCAAGTATTAAGTCCATAAATCTTACCTTCAAGTGTTTCATCTTGATTCCCTCTTCAATCCTCCTCAAAAAGCTCCAAAATCGCTCAAGAATGGTGAAGCTTAAAACTCAAAATCGCAGAAATTGTCTTTTAAACATTCTGCCCAGATATTCATGTTCCTTCTTCTCGAACGCGGTCAATGCCTCATGTTTGCAAAGCAAAAACTTACGTTGACCACTAATTTCCTCATCGCAAATGTGATGCCCCTAACAAGAACGTGAAGGTTCAACTCATCAAAGCATTGCTAATGCGACTACCAGCTCGCGAACGTGGTGAACAATTCTCCAGGACCCCAGTTGCTCATCTTTCCTCTATGCGAACGCGGCAAGACCCTCCCAAACGCGATGACCACTGACCTCAGCCCTTCGTGAATGGAGGACAACCTTCGTGAACGCGAAGGCCAACTCTAGGGCCGCACATCCTAAACCTTCATGAATGCGGGACATATATCACGAACGCGAAGGCCAAATGCCTGCAACACTAACAATAGTTTTTCTGCAACTTTTTCCAGCATGAAAGGATCCATTCAATCACCCGAAACTCACCCGAGGCCCTCGGGACCTCAACCAAATATGGCAGTATATTCCATAACCTCATTCAAACTTGTTCCAACCTTCAAAACACTCAAAACAACATCAAAACACCAAATTGACACCATATTCAAACCTAAGAATTCCAAAAACTTTAAAATTCCGTTTTCGATCAAAAAGTCTATCAAACCTCGTCCGGATGACCGGAAATTTTGCACACACGTCAAAAATGACACAACGGACCTACTCCAACTTTTGCAATTCTATTCCTACCCCTATATTAAAATCTCACCTATCAACCGAAAAATGCCAAAAATTCAATTTAGCAAATTCAAGCCTAAATCTACTCCAAACATCCAAAACACATTCTGATCACACTCTTAAGTCCCAAATCACCAACCGAAGCTATCCGAGAAATTCACATCCGAGCCTTTTTTTGCATAAGTCAACATCTGGTTGACTATTCCAACTTAAGCTTACTCAAAAAAGACTAAGTGTCTCAAACCTTACTAAAACCTCTCCGAACCCAAACCAACCAACCTGATAACATATAATACAGCTGAACAAGACAAAAAAAGCAGAAATGAGTGAAACGGAGCGGTAACTCATGAAATGACCGGTCGGGTCAATACATCATCCCCCTCTTTAACAAACATTTGTTGTCGAACGAGTCAAGAAACATACCTAAAGCCTCAAATAGGTGAGGATATCTGCTCCGCATCTCCCCCTCGATCTCCCAGGTAGCCTCCTCCACGGGCCGATCTCTACACTGCACTTTCACTAAAGCTATATCATTTGAACTCTCTACTAGGTCCACATCATAAGTCAAATAATCATCTAACTGAATCGTGCTGAAATCCAAAACATGAGATGCATCGCCAATATTCTTTTGGAGCATAGAAACATGAAATATCGGATGCACACTCGATAAGCTGGGTGGAAAAGCAAGCTCATATGCCACCTCCCCAACCCTCTGAAGTACCTCGAAAGGTCCAATAAACCAAGGACTCAATATACCCTTCTTCCTAGATCTCATAACACCCTTCATGGGCAAAAAATTCAATATGACCTTCTCACTAACCATGTAGGACACATCCCGAACATTCGTGTCAGCATAACTCTTTTGTCTCGGCTTCACTGTACGAAGCCTCTCCTAAATCACCTTCACCTTGTCAAAAGAATCTTGCACCAAGTCTGTACCCAATAGCCTAGCCTCACCCGGCTCAAACCAACCGACCGGAGATTTACATTGTCTCCTATACAGAGCCTCATATGGATCTATCTGAATACTCGACTAATAACTGTTGTTATATGCAAACTCTTCAAGCGGTAGAAACTAATCCTATGACCCTCCAAAATCAATGACACAAGTGTGCAACATGTCCTCCAATATCTGAATAGTGCGCTCGAACCGCCCGTACATCTGAGGGTGAAATTTTATACTCAACTCAACCTGAGTAACCAACTATCGCTGTACAGGCCTAAAAACTATGAAGTAAATTGAATACCTCTATCTAAAATGATGGAAACTGGGACACCATGCAAACGAACAATCTCCTAGATATATATCTCTGCCAGCCGCTCTGAAGAATAGGTAGTACACACAGGAATGAAGTGCCCGGACTTGGTCAGCTGATCCACTATCACCCAAATACCATCGAACATATTCAAAGTCCGTGGAAGTCCAACTACAATATCCATAGTGATTCGCTCCCACTTATAATCTGGAAATATCCATATGTTGAAGCAAGCCACCCGGTCTCTAATGCTCATATTTAACCTGCTGACAATTGAGACATCGAGCTACAAATCCCATAATGTCCTTCTTCATTCTCCTCTGCTAATAATGTTGTCTCAGATCCTGATACATCTTTGCGGCACCCGCATGAATGGAATACCGCGAACTATGGGCCTCTTCTAGAATCAACTCCCAAAGCCCATCCACATTGTGCGTACATATCTATCTCTGCATCCTCAATACCCCATCATCACCAATAGTAACATCTCTGGCATCGTCGTGCTCAACTTCATCCTTAAGGACAAGCAAATGAGGATCATACTGTCGCTCTCTCATGTGATCAAAAAAGGAAGATCGAGAAATCACAAAAGCAAATACCCGACTGAGCTCAAAAACATCCAACCTCACGAACCGATTGTCCAAGGCTTTAACATCAATTGCAAGAGGTCTCTCCCCAACTGGAATATACTCCAATATCCCCATGCTCATCGTCTTCCTGCTCAAAGCATATCCGCCATATTGGCCTTATCCGAATGGGATATATCATAGTCCTTTAGAAGCTCCAACCATCTCCGCTACCTCAAATTGAGATTCTACTGCTTGAACAAGTGCTGGAGGCTATGATGATCAGTAAACACCTCACAAGACATACCACACATATAATGCCTCCAAATCTTCAACGATTGAACAATGGCAGCCAACTCCAAATCATTAATAGGGTAGTTCTTCTCATGGGGCTTCAACTGACGAGAAGCATAAGCAATAACTCTACCCTTCAACATCAACACACACAAAATACAAACTCTCGAAACATCATAATATAGGGTATATGAACCTGAAGCTGATGGCAAAACTAACACTGGAGCCGTGGTCAAGGGAGTCTTGAGCTTCTGAAAGCTCTCCTTACACTCATCCGACCACATGAACGGAGCATCCTTTTGAGTCAACTTGGTCAAGGGTGATGCAATAGATGAAAATCCCTAAACAAACCAGCGGTAATAACACGTCAAACCAAGAAAGCTGCGAATCTCTGTGGCTGAGGACGGTCTGGGCTAACTTTGAACCACCTCTATCTTCTTCGAATCAACCTGAATACCCTAGATGGACACCACATGCCTCAGGAAAACCACTGAACTGAGCCAAAACTCACACTTGGAGAACTTTGCATAAAGTTTCTCCTCCTTCAATCTCTATAACCTAACTCTCAAATGTTTCACGTGCTCCTCCTGACTACGCGAATACACCAGAATATCATCAATGAAAACTATGAAAACTGAGTCGTCATAAGACCTGTCACACGTCCTTTTTCACCTACACCCCGCAAGGGCATAAATGAGTTTTTTCAATTAAAGAACAATCGGAACAAGATTTATTATTATTTATTCAGAGTCGCCACTTGGGAGATTAATGGTGTCCCAAGTCACCGATTGAATCCCGAACTGAGGAAAAAGATGACTCTGTTCACAGTTCGCGAATCAGAAACTCAGATAAGGAATTATGTTAACCCGGGAGAAGGTGTTAGGCATTATCGGATTCTGTGGTTCTAGCACGGTCGCTTAACTATTGCATTTAACTTTTTTCTGGTTTTATTACATGCGATACCTATGTGCCAGTTTTATCTTTAGCCGCTTTTATTAAATTGTATTTATTTAAGGGAAAGTGAACGTCGTTTAAAGCATGCTTTCGGATCACGTCGTATGAAATGACCGGCAATCCTAAGCATACTCTATTCAATGTTTTGGGATTTGATTTGGGTCGCATGAAATGTACACCCAAGTTTAAGAATGTATCTTTATTAGAATCACTTCTAAAAGAGTCTAGCGCGTTATTATCTTTTGGGAGGGTCATGATATTCGCTAAATGACCCTTCCCAATTTTTTTAATATTTTTAAACCTTCATTGAGGGCCCCACATTTTTTGTGTTTTCTTGGGCGAGGCTCGTCTCATTTTTAATTTTAAAGGTAAATCTAAAAGAGACTATATTTCCTATTTTTATTTTTTGTCTCTAAAAGAAAAAAAGAAGTCCTAATTGATAAATGTTAAAATCCGGATCTCGAGTTCAAGTCCGGGTCCAAACAAAAGGACGAACCTTTTAGCTTGAATACGCTACCGAAATCAAAACCCAAATTCCAAATATCAATTAAATCATTGGAACGAAATTTGAGGGTGGGCCCAAACGGCTGGGCCGATGAGCCAAATCGGAAGGAGCTGGCCAATTAGAGGTCAGGAGTTCGAATCCATGGGAGCACAACTAGCTGAGCCCTATTTGGGCTAAACATATGATCCAGGTTGGACGCTCCAGTCCCTGGATGTGTTTCAGCTTCCACAGATGGGCCTCTCACGTGAGGCCTACTTAATGATTGTCCCATTGGACAAAACTTTGTATCCCAGTGAAGGGAATGAGATATTGAGCCCACTGATTTCTAAAGCATAGTCAACAATTAACGAACAAACACTTGCTACAATTTACTAAACCATATTATCCGACGTAATTAACAGATCTAGCTGCCTATTTTAATTACTTAATGACACATTCAAGCAATTATCAATTTTAAAATGAGCTACGGCAATTTCATACCCTGTTTCAGTTATTTTTTCTAATTTTTAAAAAGGTGACTACACAGAATTAATATAATAACTAACTAAAGCTAATAACTAACTAAAACTAAAATACAAATTCAAATTTCCTATTTAAAAATCTACACAGTCCCTGATCCACTTTAACATCATACTACTGTCCAGTTATTAACATGAATAAGGCTTGTGGCCTACAAAACCATTTTCAAACCAAGAGCAAAACTAATTAACAACCATAAACTATCCAATAGTTCAGTAAGTCCATCACAATTTAACAACTAGTTAGGATACCACAAACGAACTACACAATGAACTCGCCTACACAAATCTTGGAATTAACTACTATGCAAACGACCAATGAAACAGTAAAAGCACTTAAATGAATATCAAGGAACAACTGCATATCCATTCATGAAGGAATTACATCAAATCAGCCCAAGTGTACATGGAAAGAGGAATTACAACAGGGTAGAGAATGAGTTAGCACAGCAACAACAATACCAAGCAGAATTGCAAATAGTTGTGTGTGGAGATGAACCAAAAATCAAGGAATATTTCAAATCTACTTTGTAATTGACAATAATACTTCTACAGAACCCCCATGGACATCAGAAATGAGCACAAATAAGAAAACATGCCGCCTTTTTTAGATTATCCAGCAAACAGGACACTTAGCTAAGCTATTCAACAGAATTTGAAAGCTAGAACTCAGTAAGTGACAGAAAACTTCAATGAAATAATAATTACTTCATTTTTTAGTTTATTGAAGATTTTTACTAATTTGGATTTTTTTTATTTGAATTCGAAAAAGCTAAATCTGAAACTAATATGAAGGAAAATGAGTTTTCTGTGGGAGTTTTTAGGGCTGAAAAGTTGAAGGCCCTTCCTCAAGGAACTTGATGCCCTATTATAGGTGACAAAAATAGGGTAAACCGGATTTTAGGTTTCTTTTTTAGTCTCTCCCTTATTTTCAGTTTGGTCCCTCTATTTTTGACTTGCTAAATAAGTAAATACATCTATTGTGCTAACATCAACACTAAGGTACCCTTCTAGAATGCCCTAAGATGCTCTTCTACCCATAAAATACCTATGATACCCTTATTAATGTTTTGAAATTACTATTCTTACAGAAACTAACCTTTTCTATGCCCAAAATGCCTTTCCAATAGTCTAAAAATTACAGACTAAAGTTAACTGATCCTAATCCCTCAACCTAGCTAGAATTTAACTAAATTTAATTAATCAAAGGATCCTCTCAGCTATATGCAATCCAACTATCTTAAACACTACAACAGTTAACACTAAAATTGACTGAACAACTAATACTAACTGAAATCAATCTAAAACGAATTACAAATCCAACTTCACATGAACAAGATAAAGAGGAAACCTAATTATGCTATCGACCAATTAGAACTTGGATATTTAACTAACAAAAACCAATCATCAACACACAATTTGAATAAAAGAAACAAAAGTGAAAATTAATCAGAAAAAGAATTATGCCAAACATTCGTATCACTCATAAAGGTAAACTTAAACTAAACTGGAAATCATGATTTAACAAAATGAAAAATTAAACTAAAAACTAAAGAAAGGAAAAAGAGAAATCTTATTGACTTTAGTCTTCAAATCAAAAAATTCGAAATTAACTTCGATTTAATATTATATGTCCATTTCATAAGAAATAGCCCTATGATATTAACCTGAAGTCACTCATCTTGGAAAAACCCTCCAAATAGCATAAAATAACGAGGCTCTTGGATTCCAAATTCATCCAATTTCGATGTTATTTGATTGAAAATAATGAGATATTAGGGATGAGGGAGGTCAAGGGAAGGTATGGTGTGAATTTGGGCGAGATTCGATGAGTTAGGGTGTTTGACCGGGTTTTTGATCTAAGATTCGAGGAGATGGGTTGTGATTCAAACGAAATTGAGCTTGGATATAGGAAGGGGAGGAGGAGAGGAATATATGGTGAAATTTTGGGTGGATTTGGAGCTGTACCGCCGCCGTAAGGCGATTTTCTGCGGCGATTTAGGGCAGAGCCGGTGAAGATGGTCTCTAAGGAGAATGGGGGTGAGAGAGATGGACTAGGGGGTAGGGGCTCCTTCAGACATATTAATATGAAAAATCATAGGATGATCTCAACCGTCCGATCAAAAACTAACAGTTGAGATCATTCCCCAATACAACGTCGTTTGGGCTCCTTCAGAAGCGGACCGAGTTTGGGAAACTGGGTTAGGTGTGATGCGGGACTTTGTGCACTTGGGATGAGGTAATTGAACAAAATGGCCCAATTTGGTCTCTCTAATAAGACCACCTCGTTTAATTCTTCTTCCTTTTTTATTCCACTTCTTTTGTTTCACTTTTTTTTTCAATTTATAATTTTGTATCGTATTTTTTCTAATTTTTATAAAGATGTAAAATAAAAATAGAAACTAAACTAAAACTAATTAATGCCTAAAATTATTTGGAAAACTAATTCGTAACAATTTTGCAATTTAAACAATAAAAATGCAAAAGGTGAACTATTTTTTTTTTGATTTTTCATGTTTTGATCTAAAACAAATTATTCCCTAATTAATCGTAAAAATATGACATTAATCCTAGATGCATTTTTTTATATTTTTATATAAATTAGCATGCACAAATAAAATGCAATAATTATCAGAAGATGACACCAAAATGCGCAAAAAATGTAAAAATGAAGAAAAAATATTTTGTTTGAATTTTGAGAATAATTTGCTTAGGGCAAAAATCACGTGCTCACAGCTGCCCCTCTTTGCTCGGAAGCACAAAAAGTTTTCGTGCAAAGTCCAGTGAGCAGAAATGAGGGATTTTTGCCTGTTCACGTATTCCGTGTGAAGCATTTTTGAAAAGTTTGATCGCATCGTGCTTCAGAAGGTTACCTACATATCCTGGGCTATGAACTATGAATTACAAAAGTCCTATCTAAAATCTTCAAGTTTGCATCTTGTACTTCCTTGTTGTCTTATTGTCTTGTATTCTCTTGTAAAATCCATTGTTGTTACTTCCAATTGTTATCTGAGATGTTGTTCATTCTCTCCAAATTGTTGAACTTAAATAATCTTGGACTTGAGTGTACTCTGTACTTCAGGCGGGCTCCTGATTGTTGAACTTGAAATTGAATGTATTCCTCTATTATCCAGGCGGGCTCCTGATTGCTGAAATTGAAATTAAATGTATTCCTATATTATTCAGGTGGGCTCCTGACTGCTAAACTTGAAATTGAATGTATTCCTCAATTATCCAGGCGGGCTCCTGACTGTTAAACTTGAAATTGAATGTATTCCTCAATTATCCAGGCGGGGTCCTGACTGCTAAATTTGAAATTGAATGTATTCCTCTATTATTCAGGCAGGCTCCTGAATTTACAAAATAGATAAAACAAAGAAAACTTTCTGCCCCAGTTTGGAAACTGGGTACATTATATCAGATACTAATTAGAATTTGACTAAGACTTGACTTGAAATACCTCAGTTATACAGGGGGGCTCCTGATTTCTGAAACTTGAATTGTATACCTTTATTTTCCAGGTGGGCTCCTGAGTTCAAAAAGAAAAAGAAATCAATGGAAAACTAAAATTTGAATTGTATCACCTCTGTTCTTCAGGCGGACTCCTGATTAGTGCAACTTAAATTGTATGTCTTTGTTTTCCAGGTGGACTCCTGACTTCAACTATAACTTAAAATATAACAACATTTGTTCTCTAGGCGGGCTCCTGACTTCAACTATAACTTAAAATATGACAACCTCCATTCTCCAAGCGGGCTCCTGATTGCTGAAACTTGAGCTGTCTGTCTCTATTCTCCAGGCAGACTCCTAACTACTGAAATTGGAAATGTATTTCTATGTTCTCCAGGCGGACTCCTGACTTCAAAATAGAAAAGAAGTTGGTTGAAAAGTAAAATGAATTGTACCCTTTGTTCTCCCGGCGAACTCTTGACTGTTGAATTTGAATTATGTGTCTCTATTCTCCAGGCAGACTCCTGACTACCGATATTTGAAATGCATGTCTCTGTTCTCCAGCCGGACTCTTGACTACTAAATTTACAAAGAAATTGATTGAAAACTAAAATTTTGAATTGTATCACCTCAGTTCTTCAGGCAGGCTCCTGATTTTCAAAACTTGAATGGTATGTCTCTATTATCCAGGCGAACTCCTGATTTTCAAAACTTGAATGATATGTCTCTATTCTCTAGGCAGACTCCTGATTTCAACAAAACATACGAAGACGAAGAAAATTTTCTGCCCCATTTTGGAAGAACTGGGCCCTGGGGTGAGTGTTACTGAATCATATACCAACTATTACTAACAATTTGAAAGCTAATTGAGATTATCCAGGAATATCCTGACAACTCCTAACAATTACGGTCCTAAGTCATATCCTTCACAGGTATTACCTCAATACACCATGTTTTCTCCAAGGATTTTTAGACTACATCCTATTATCTAGGAAGTTACTGACAACTCCTACTTTGAATTTTATCTTAATCATGCAAGCATTGAGACCAACTTACATTTTCTTATATTATTCTTTGTTATGTTGTATTTTAATCATACCACACTTGCGGTCAAACCTGATTACTGCTTGTTTTCCCTTATATAGAATTCCTCCTGCACAACTGCCCCTTTTTGCCTTTATTAATTAAAGAAAATTTCGTTAGTTTAAATGGTGGTTAGTTGATGGCATTTTTTCTGAACAATCCTTCCACTTCCTTGCTTTGTATTGACTGACTTTCTCAAACTGACCCGGAACCGCTTGACTTTATGATTGACTTTCCAATTCCTCAACCCCTGACAACCTGCATGCTTCTGTACTCGTGCTGTTGTTTTACTTTTCCAACCCTCTTTCCATGACCTTTACTTCCCACAACATTTCCCAATTATTCCATCGATGAAATTTTCGGTGATTCCCTGTATTCCACCTTCCATCATATTGTTTTGACATGCTCCGACCACATCATGCTTTACACTTTTCGGAATATGGCAGTGAGCTTTGAAATCTTTCCCACTTGCTTTGAATAAGACTGACATAGAAACATTTTAGAAAGATAAAACCCAAAAATAAAATGAAATGCAATGATTTTTTTAGTTAAGGATAAAAAGAATCCAAATCCAGATGACTGTTTAAAAAGAGAAGGAAAAGAAACTTATCTGACCGGAACCGCTGGTACCAATGGTCATGACATGCATTTTGGATTACTCGGCCTAATCTTTCCAACTAACGAGCTTTCAATTGCCATACCTCATTGCCCAGAACTTCCATCACTTGTTTGCTTTACCCAAACCTTAACCTTGTTTGCCTTGCGGTGCCACGAAGTAGTTTCCACCAACAGGCCTTTCTTAGTTTGCCATTTCTCAACCCACGTTTTTCTTAAGGTTCCCGTGAGGGTTTTCACCACTAAGACTCTCTCGTTTTATTTTCTCTCAACTCCTGTCGCCTTATGGTGCTTGTGTAGGTTTTCACCAATGAGACTCTCTCATTTTATTTTTTATTATTTTTCTTGCCTGAACCAGAGTGTTGCCACTGCCACGAATTACCGCTACCTGCTCGACTTGAAATTTCTCACAAATAAATTAGAAGGTCTTTCTTTGTACCTTAATGTAGGCTTTAGGATGGGTTAGAAAGAAGGATATAAAAGGCTCAAAACAATTTTAAAAATGGGTTAAAACTACAACTTTCGGAATCCAATTTCTCACAACAAACAATAACTTCTGCCCCAGTTTCTTGCTCGGGGACTTTTGTATTTCTATTTTGGTATGATTGAACCCCAGAGAGAGGCTGCCTACGTACCCTTTTGGGATCAAGTCAAACGTAGTTTATTGTATCGCAATTACCTTTATTGTGATTCCTTTTTTCTTTTCTTTTCTTTTCTTTCTTTTCACTTTCTTTTCTTTCCTTTTCTTTTCCTTCTTTTCTTTCTTTTCTTTTCTTTTCTTTCTTTTCGTTTCTTTTCTTTTCTTTTCCTTTTTTTTCTTTCTTTTATTCTTCTTTTCTTTTCTTTTTCTTTTCTTTATGATCGGCACCTACGTTTCTTGATCGTGCCATTGATTCCGAAAGAGGGGTATTTAAAATAAGTAAGGCTCAAAGGGAATGACAAGGGATAAAAGTGTTTCGATTGCAGAACAAAACGCCTTCGTCATTTCAATCTTTAAAATATGCCAAATATAAATAGATACATTCAGAAATGGAGAAATCATACATAGTATCTCTTGACCGCATCGGAATTGATGGCCATTTCTACACATTTTCCTTCTACATCTGTCAAATATGGTGAACCATTAGACAACACTTTGGTTACAACAAATGGCCCCTGCCAGTTTGGGTTGAACTTTCCTTTTGCTTCAACCCAATGAGGCAAAATCCACCTTAGTATTAATTGTCCGACTTTGAATTTCCTCGGGCACACTTTCTTGTTGTATGCTCTTACCATTCTTCGTTGGTATAGCTGACCATGACACATTGATGCCAACCTCTTATCGTCAATCAGACTCAACTACTCAAGGCGGCTTTTCACCCATTCGTCATCATCGATCTCATTCTCCGCAATGATTCACAGAGACGGGATTTCCACCTTTGTGGGTATTACTACATCGGTGCCATACACCAATGAATAAGGAGTCGCCCCTATCGAAGTACGAACATTGGTGAGATACCCCAACAATGCAAAACGCAACTTTTCATGCCATTGTCTCAAACTGTCCACCATCTTCCTCAATATTTTTTTATATTCTTATTAGCTGCCTCAACCGCACCATTTGCTTTGGGGCGATATGGAGTAGAATGCCTATGGGTAATCTTGAACTGTTCACATGTTTCCTTCATCAAATGGCTATTGAGGTTTTCCCCATTGTCTGTAGTGATCACTTTCGGTATCCCAAATCGACAGATAATTTTCGAATGCAGAAAATCGACCACAGCTTTCTTGGTTACAAACTTGAACATTTTAGCCTCCACCCACTTGGTAATATAGTCTATAGCTACCAAAATGAACCTGTGCCCATTTGACGTTGCTGGTTCGATTGGCCCAATAATATCCATGCCCCATGCAACAAAAGGCCATGGTGCGGACATCCTATGTAGTTATGATGGTGGAGAATTAATCAAGTCTCCATGAACTTGGCACTGATGGAATTTATGCCCAAAATTGATACAATCCCGCTCCATAGTAATCCAATAATAACCTGCCCGTAGGATCTTCTTTGCCAAAACATATCCGCTCATATGCGATCCACAGACTCCCGAATGTAACTCAATCATGATAGATGTGGCCTGCCTTACATCCATGCACCTCAACAGCCTGAGATCTGGGGTTCTTTTATATAACACTCTCCACTAAGGAAAAACCCGCTTGCCAATCGACGAATTGCTCTTTTCTGATCGCCGGTGGCCTGTACCAGGTATATCCCCATGCTGATATATTCCATGATGTCATGAAACCATAGCTCATCATCGAGCTCCTCTTCTACCATATTACAATAAGCATGCTAATCACGCACCTGAATATGCAATGGGTCCACATAAGCCTTGTTCGGGTGATGTAACATCGATGCCAAATTAGCCAAAGGATCAGCGACCTCATTATTAATACTTGGAATGTTCTTGAACTCTATAGACTTGAACTTTAACAAAGCTCATGCAAACATTGCCGGTACGATATAAGCTTTAAATCCCGTGTTTTCCTTTCTCTTGAATTTGGTGTACCAGTAGGTCTGAGTCACCCATGACCAAGACTTCCCGGACACCCATATCTACAGCTAATCTCAATCCCAAGATACATGCCTCATATTATTCCATGTTGTTCGTACAATAGAAATGAAGCTGGGCTGTGACAGGGTAATGCTGACCTGTTTCAGAAATAAGTATCGCTCCTATTCCTACGCCTTTTATAATTGCAGCCCCATCATAGAAGAGTTTCCATCCCGACTTCTCAAATTGTTCCAATTTTTCATTGTGAATCACCTCTTCATCAGGGAAATAAGTTTTCAATGGTTCATAATCTTCATCTACTGGGTTCTCAGCCAAATGATCAGCTAATGCCTGTGCTTTCAGTGCAGTCCGTGTCACATAGATAATGTCGAACTCTGTAAGCAGGATCTGCCACTTTTCAAGCCTCCTCGTGGGCATAGGCTTCTAAAAAATATACTTCAATGGGTCCAAGAGAGATATGAGGTAAGTAGTGTAGGACGGCAAATAATGTTTGAGCTTCTGTGCCACCGAAGTTAGGGCGCAACACGTCCTCTCTAGATGAGTATACTTAACCTTTTAAGATGTGAACTTCTTACTGAGATAATAGATAGCCTGCTCCTTCCTGACCGTTACATCATGCTTCCCCAGTATAAAGCCGAATGAATTATTTAAAACTGTTAGATATAGAATCAAAGGTCTCCCTGGTTCTGGCGGGACCAATACGGGTGGGTCCAACAAATACCCCTTTATCTTATCAAAAGCTTCCTAACATTCATAAGTCCATTTGATTGCGGCATCTTTCTTTAACAACTTGAAAATCGGCTCACAAGTTGTCGTGAGCTGAGCAATGAACCTACTGATATAATTCAATCTTCCCAATAAACTCATCACCTCAGTTTTGTTTCTTGAAGGCGGCAATTCCTAAATAGATTTGATCTTCGATGGGTCTAGTTCGATACCCCGACGGCTGACTAAAAATACTAACAACTTCCCATATGGTACCTCGAAAGCACATTTTGCTGGATTGAGCTTAAGATTCTACCTGCAAAGCTTTGGAAAGAACTTTCTCAAATCTCTGACATGGTCGGACTGCTGTTTAGACTTCACGATCACATCATCCACGTACACCATGATTTCCTTATGTATGATATCATGGAGAGAAGATATTTTGGAAATGAATATTACGTGTATTGCATTGATGTATCGTACAAACTTATATACATACACATGTATAACTCTTGAACTGTTGTAACTAACAACTAAGCGATTTATTGGAACTAATCCATTAATGCACAAATACACAGCTGAGTACCCCTCCCGCCTCCCAAGTTGGAGGTGAGGTGTTCACAAACAACTCGCCCAATATAGCTGAATGCTTAATTCCAGTAAGAGCTTAGGTGAGTATATCTAGTTGATTGGCAGTACCAATGTGATGTAAGGACACAATACCCTCTTGTAATTTGTCTCGGACAAAATGCAATCAACTTCAATATGCTTTGTCCTTTCATGAAAAATCGGGTTCTTAGCAATGTGTAAAGCTGACTGACTATCGCAAAACACTGTGACAGTCTTAGGAAAAGGAATGGTTAGTTCATCTAGCAATCTGCACAACCAATTTAGTTCACCAACCACCTTTCTCAGGAATCTGTACTCTCCTCGGCTGTGGAGAGCGAAATAGTTTTTTGTTTCTTGGACTTCTAGCTAATTGGATTATTTCCCAATAGTACAAGATAACCACTAACTGATCTTCTAGAATCATGGCAAGCTACCCAATCTGAATCACAATATCCCTTAATTGCGCGGTCAAGATCATTTTAAAGGAAAATTCTAAGTGTAGGATCAGTTTACAAGTACTTGAGTAGATGAAAAGCTGCCTTTATGTGTGGCTCCCTATGATCTTGCATGAATTGGCTCAAATATTGTGTACTATAGGCAATGTCCAACCTTGTATTGGTGAGAAATTTAGCTTTCCAACATGTTTTCTGTAAGATATAGGATCTCTTAAGGCCGGTCCCCTTTTGCTTTGAGCTTGACACTGGGATCCAATGGTGAAGGTGGACTGCTGCAATTGAGACAGTCATATTTTTTAAGTAAGTCTAGTGCAAATTTTCTTTAGGGGAAAATTGCCCCATCAACTGTGTACAGAACTTCCATACTTAAGAAATAGTGGAATATACCCAGATCTTTGATCTTAAACTGATCATGTAGAAAGGTTTTCAACTAAGTAATTTCTTGTAAATATGTCCCTGTCACAATTACATCATCCATATATATAACAACAAAATTGATAGAAGAAGCCGATTTCTTGTAGAAGAGAGAGTAATCATTCAGAGAATGGAGATAACCCTTAGAATATAAGGCCTCCACTAGCTTTGTCTAGCCATAGGCCATACTGGACAGAGGAATGGTTGTTTGGGTGAGAACTGCATTGGTATAGAAGAGATTCCCCACATCTTGACAAAGGCTAGATGTCCTAGTCTATTGTGCCACATCAAATTTGTATCGATTACTATTGCTCGAAACAGAAGGATGCACGAATGAACATTGAGTTTTATTGTATATGGAAGTATTTACAAATGAGTGAGAAGGAGAATGTAGCCTATTTACAATATATGAATCAGGTAAAGCATGGATGGAAATAAGCAATTGGCAATGGGTGTGGCAGAGAAAGAATGCTTCAAGCAGCTTGAACAGAGAATGTATAACCCATCCTCGATCTTAACAATCTCCAGAGCCTCTTCATTGAAAGGGCTTGTAGAAGACATAAAGATTCATAAAATGATACTAAAACTTTATGCTGAAATGTTAGGTAATGAATGGAAATTAAATTGTAGCTGAATGAAGGAACAAAAGGACTTTATGCAAAATAATCTGAGGTGCAAGTGTAATAATTCAAATTTCAGTCACTTTCACTCGATAAGCATTTGGCAAGTTAATTAACAAGGGATATGGTAAGGTTCTAGTGTTAGACAAAAGGGATTTATTGAAAGTCATGTGGTTGGAAGATCATTAGGATCCATATGTCAACACTTGATGTAAAATATTTGCATGATAATAAGCTAAAATCAAGTGAAAGAACAGAGGTGGAGCATGCCATTATACCTGCAAAGTTTACAACTCCATTAGGTATACTTGTGGTCCCCCTTCCATTCCTAAAATGGAAGTGCTGTAGCAGAGAAATCATTTGGCCATATTGTTCTTTGGTTAAATTGACATTAGAGTTGCAGTTGCTTTCCAAGGATGCCAGCTCTTCATATTTGCTAGAGTTAATCTCAGGTGCACCATGTACACTAGCCGCAGTTCTCTTTCCTTTGTCAAACTTGTGATGTGGATTGTGTTAGATTATACGAGTCCACCAAACTATAGAGTAGCTAATCCTCTATGAGGTTTTGATGAAAATAATAATGAAACAGCAAGTAAATATGACACATGATTTTTACGTGGAAAAATCCCTACTCAAGGGGACAAAAACCACAATCTACACTTGTAAGATTTTACCTTCACTAACTTGTAAACACTCTATTACAAACCACTTTGTAATGACTCCATTACAAAGACTTCAACTCAAATAACTTGTGATACTCTTACCAAAAGCCACTTTGTCACTCACTAGTTATAAAGATTTTAACTTATGACTAACTATAGTCATAGCACAAACTCGGAAAGTTTATGGTTTTACAAAGTATTCCTAATCAACACTTCTAGCTAAGAAATTTAGGAATTACAACAAGAACAATCACAAACTACAACTCAACTAAGGGGAAAAAAATACAAGATTTAGGAACTGGTCCATAGTAGCGTTTAACTTTGTTCTTCAATCTATTGAGAATTAAGTTCATTGTTTTGCCAAGACTTGAATGCTTAAAGTGGATTCTCAAGTATTCAAGTGATGTTTTGATATAATGCTCTTGTTAATGCACATTGATAACATTATTTACATGATATAGGCACTTGATTGGTCAAACGACAGGTGACTGTTGGATAGAGTGCAGTGCAGGCCGAAATAGTGCAGGCAGTCACGCCGCTTTCCAGTGTACCCAATTAATTCCAAAAATGTAATAAACATCAGATAATAAAGAAAGCGAAATACAACAATTATTCTAAGCTCGAATTTCTAACCCCGAACCAGAGGTTCTGGGTCATATCCCCAGCAGCGTCGCCAGAGCTGTCACACCTTCTTTTTTCGCACCCCACGGGGCGCAAGTGAGTTTTTTTAATTAAAGGACAATCGAAATGGAATTTGTTTGTTTGATTTTGAGTCGCCACTTGGGAGATTTAGGGTGTCCCAAGTCACCAGTTTTAATTCCGAATCGAAGAAAGGAATTGACTCTAAATTACAGTCTGCGTACCAGATATCGGGATAAGGAATTCTGTTAACTTGGGAGAAGGTGTTAGGCATTCCCAATTTCCATGGTTCTAGCATGGTCGCTCAGCTGTTATATTCAGCTTATTTATCTGATTTTATCAATTACGTACTTAGTGCAAATTACGACTCTTTTACCGCTTTTTATTATTATTATTATTATTATTATTATTATTATTATTATTATTATTATTATTATTATTTTACAGAGAATTGCAACGTCGTGGAAACGTATCTCGAACCACGTAACAACCAATGTACATGTGGTCATCGACACATTTCGACTCTGTCGAGATTTGGATTTGGGTTACATAAATGTGCACCCGAGGTTAGGGAGGTAATGTTATTAAAGTACTCGCCTAAAGAGACTAACGCGTTATTATTTGGGGAAGACTGTGAAATTCGCTAAATGGTCCCAAAATCTGAGTGTTTTATTATATACATTTATTGAGGACCCTGCAAATTGCATTTATCTTGGCGATGTACACCTCCTTTATTTTAAGAATATCTTAAAGTGACTACATTTCTATTAAATTTGTCTCTAAAACAAAAGAGAGAAAAATCCTAATTAATTACATCCTTAAAAAAACGTAACAAATTAATAGCTAGATTAATACAAATGTTAACGGAAAGGAATATTATTGAAATTATAAACAAAATCGGGACCGACAAATAACATATTCAGAGGAGATTAATTATCCTATAGCTAGATTAAACCCACATAGTTATATGAATAAACCATTAATTATTTACCACTATTTAAAAATAAAATTAACCTTAATTATTAATGTTTATTCGAAAGTTTATTAAATTTAAACGTTAAACCATCTTGTTTGGACTCAAATCATGCCATAATGCCTATTTCACGAAATTAATTTAAATTCATGCTTTAACTAAATGTTAGCTATATGTTCACGATTAGCCAACTGTTGACAATATTAAAACCTTCATAGCTAGTAAACTAACCAATCTTTTGCCTATCCGATTTTACTAAAGATCAACTTATGTTATTTTCCTCTTATTCCGATTATTAAACAGTTTGACGGTAATGAGCATTCTTAAACATATACTACCTAATACCCCAGCGAAAGCGTAGTATTATTTAATGCATCACTGCAAGCTGCCTAGTTATGCAAAGCGGCAGAAATTTACAGAATAATAATACATAAAATAGCCTAAATACAATCGGTAAAATAAACAAAGAGAAAGCTAAATTAAAACTTCAAAGTTCCATTCTTCATATGTATTCATGCTTTCATATTTTCAGCTTACACAATGTTACAGTCGCGTACCTGATAATGGAAACCAGAGGAGGAAGATGAGAAATTAGCAAGGCAGTAATCAACACAGCAACACTAGCTAAACCCAGCAACAGATTTCAACAAAATCCAGTAAAATAACACCAGAAAATATCAATAGAAATGGACTTCAACCCACAACAATATCAACACAAGCCAAATGAACTCAAAGACACACTAGAGTTACTAAAGATCGGTCTTAGTGTATTTGAATCAAGAGAAATGAAATCAATGAAGCAAGAAGAGAAGCTTCAAATAAACAGTGGGGTTTTCAGATCTCTAATCTTTTCAACTCTCAATTCTTACTCTTATTCTCTATTTTTTTCGTCCTCTTAAGTTCTGA
The DNA here is from genome assembly GCA_034376525.1 of Nicotiana benthamiana. Classification (NCBI taxonomy): domain Eukaryota; kingdom Viridiplantae; phylum Streptophyta; class Magnoliopsida; order Solanales; family Solanaceae; genus Nicotiana; species Nicotiana benthamiana. The sequence continues at coordinate 78,630,215 of CM067334.1, read as the reverse complement.
AATTTTTATCTCAAAATTCAGTCCCCTTTAAGTGTCCAATGAGTTCTATTATATATCCAAAGCAAGACTCTTTCCTCTATTTTTTTAACTATTAACTTTTACTTTTAAACTATTATTACTAATCATTTTACCTTTTTTGCTTTTCACCCCATATTCTTCAAACTATGACTATCTTTTACCTTTTTATTATTATTTATTCTATTTCTAATTCCAATTAAGTAAAAAGTAGTCAACACGGATCCCACAATCCCCACTTTTCAATGGTCAAAGAAGACCGCATTATTAACCCATCTTTACATAATTATGTCTTGTCTCCCCTCCCTATTTCTTTAATAATACATTAATCTAGTGGACAATGCACTTAAATTAAATAAATGTCCAATTTTTAAATTTCAAAAATACCCTCGAAATTACTAAAAATTACTATTCTACCCTTATCAGCTATAAACAATTCACCTATATTAATAAACCAAAATATAGAAACTATACTCAATTCTTAATCAAATTCAAATTATACGATGAACAACAAAGAACCAACAAAAAGTTATTTTGAACAACATTCTTAACGAACATACTTTTGGATTCTACAACAATAACAAACAAGTAAACTCAGATCACTAAACTCGGATTCAAATTAAACTTAACGGATCAACTAAAAAAATTCAAATCTCTATCGCAGATCCAAATTTAAACCTAAACAGAATAATAAAACACATTCAATTCACTAAACTCAATTATCAATCGAACTTCAAATTAAATCTAACAACATTACAATTAAGATAAAAAATTCAGGTGATTAAACTAAAATATTTCTATATTAAAACTAAACAAGAACAAATGAATCAAACACACTGAAAAAATAATCAAGAAATGAACAAGAAAATAATATAAAGATTTTAAATCCCAGGATATCAAACAAAATCCGGATAGAAATGAAACTTAAACCAACTAACCAGATCGAATTAACGCCGAACTTGAACAAAAATAGATCTGCCCGAAAATTTTGAAACCCAGAATAGCTCGAATTTGCCCGAAATCTCAACAACTACCTTGACGAATCCACGACCAACTTGGAAACGATCATACTATATATATATATATATATATATATATATATATATATATATATATATATATCTGTGTGTGTGTGTGTGTGGACATGGGTGGGGTTTAGACGTCGATGAGCAGCCATGGAGGTCGTCGTTTGATGGTGTAGGTCGTCGATGTCTAGCTGGTCGACCGGTGTTCGGAAGATGGTTCATGAAGGAGAAACGAGTGGTCGTCGAAGAGAAGAAAACGGAGCAGAAAGGGTGGTCGTTCATGGCTGCTCGTTGGTAGAGGGGTCGTTAATGGCAGACGGGGTTGGGCTGTTTGGCAGTGGTTGGAGATGGGTTTTTGGATGGTGTTCACTGATCGTTGGTGGTGGACTGGAGGGCTTTCCGGTGGTTTCAGGTGGTGGTTTGACGTGAGAAGGGCAGCCATGGATGGGTTTGTAGCTTAGGGTGTGGGGATGTGTTTGGAGACGATGAAGAGAGGCTAGGTTTTTTTCTTCTCTCTAGCTCAATAACTCTGATGGGTTTTTGTTATTTGGGGGGTTGGATCAGGTTAAGGGGTTTTGGGTTGGGTAGAATTGGTTTGGGCTTGGGGTTAATTTAAGAATTGGCCCAATTCCGAATTTGTTCTATAATTTTTTTTTCTTTTACTAATTATATACCTAAAATGCTAAGATTAACTTATAAAAACCAAAACCATCTTAAAATATTAATTAACTCTTAATAAAGTATCATCTAAAACTAAATAACAGTTAAAACACAATCACACAATTTCGACATTAAAGGCTAAAAATGCAAAAGATGCATATTGTTTGTGATATTTTCATTTTCTAAAACAAATTTAATTACTCTTAATTATAAAATTAAATCCCAAATGCAAGTGCGATATATTTTTTGTATTTTTTCTATTAATTTAAACAAATAAACATGCACACCAACATAAACAATTAATAAAATATCACGAAAAGTTCTCGAAATGCACATAATAAAACAGACAATTTTTGCTTTGATTTTTTGGTAGTAATTCATGTGAGGCAAAAATCACGTGCTCATAGCTGCCCCTCTTTGTTCTTAAACACAAAGAGTTTTCGTGCAAAGATAAAGTGAGTGGATAGGAGCGATTTTTTCCCGTTTGAGTACTCCGTGTGAAGCATTTTTTGAAAGATTTGACCGAACCTTTGCTTTGAAGGTTTCCTACATATCCCTGGCTAAAAGGGAATCAGGTCAATGTAGTTCGGGAAGTCTTGGTATCTGGGACTACCATGGGCCTGCAATTTGCTGTTACTGCTGCTGCATGCTATTACAACTGTTTTACCGATCTCCTTATTATACCGTGCTAAAAGAAAACAAGAAGCTAGACTAAATTAGGAATTACAAAATCTTATCTATCTACGGCTTGCTCTTGTAGTCTTCCTTCTGATTTATGTAGGGAATTTATGCTGGGGGTATTTTATTGTAACCCTCCGCAGTACTGCCTTCTGTCTTGAACTCGAATGTATTCCTCTGTTCTTCAGGCGGGCTCCTAACCTCAACAACAACTTTGAAAATAAAAACGCCTCTCCTCTCTTCAGGCGGGCTCCTGACTTCAACATCTTTGAAAATAAAATGCCTTTCCTCTCTTCAGGCGGGCTTCTGACTTCAACAACATCTTTAAAAATAAAAATGCCTATCCTCTCTTCAGGAGGGCTCATGATCTCAACAACAACTTTGAAAACAAAATCGCCTCTCCTCTCTTTTTATATGATCGTAGGAAAAAATTCATCAGACTACGAATTTTTATATCTTAGGAGAAAATTCATCTGACTAAGATTGTGATCATAGGAGAATGTTCATCGAACTAAGATTGTGACTCTAGGAGATAATCCATCAGACTAGGTCCATATTGTAGTGATCTTAGGAGAAAGATTCATCGAACTAAGATATGATATCTTAAGAGAAAATTTCATCGGACTAAGATTATCATATCTTATCTTGGGAGAAAATTCCATCGGACCAAGATTTTGACTCTAAAAGATAGTTCATCAGACTAGGTCCATTTTTTGAATCCATACTTCTATAACTTTTTGCCCAATTCAGACTTTCTTTTCTCTTCTTTCCTTTTTTTAAAAAAAAAATTTAGATTTTGTTTTTCAGACTTCCTTTCTTTTTCTTTTTCTCAAATTCTCCCTTCCCTTCTTTTCAAATTATGCCTTTCTTTCTTTTTAAAATTATCGTAGGAGAAAATTCATCAGACTAAGATTGTGATATTAGGATATAATTCATCGGACTAAGATTGTTATATTGTCTTAGGAGAAAAATTCCATCGGACCAAGATTTTATCTTATCTTGGGAGAAAAATGCCATCGGACCAAGATTTTATCTTATCTTGGGAGAAAAATTCCATCGGACCAAGATTTTATCTTATCTTGGGACAAAAATTCTATCGGAACAAAATTTTATCTTATCTTGGGAGAAAAATTCCATCGGACCAAGATTTTGACTCTAGGAGATAATTCTCTTTTAAAATTTTATTTTCTCTCAACACTGCTGAGATAAAAGTGCTATCATCTGGGGATAACATTTTTGAGGATAACGCTGCTGGGGGAATTTTATTCCATCAAACTCGGTGCTTCATTCTTCTAGAAGTTGCCGTTGATGCCACTGGCCCTTTGCTTTTTCTGAACACAAGTTTCATCCTTTTGTTCTGGCCACTAGAGATACCACTTCCCTCATTAAAACTTGTTATGCTGGGGATAACATTGGTTCAAAGACCGTTTCTCTTGAGATTTGTCTTTTTTTCCTTTTATCCAAGTGGATACCTTATTTTTCAGAAAATTTTCCAAATGAAAGGAAAATTTCTACCCTAGTTTGATAATCTTCCTCGTGTCATGCCTTTCCGCCATAAATGCCATTTTCTTTTGCCTGCTTCCAATCAAAGAAAATTTATTATCTTTAATCTGGTGAGTGGTTGTGCCACTCCTGCTGGGGATGGCTTTTCCCTTTCTCCTTCACTGCTCTGCGTTTCATCACACCTTCAAAACTTGCTGGGGAGGATGTTATTTGCTGGTCTTAGCATGGCTTGCCTTGCCTTGCATCGTCTGGCCATCTTGAAACTTGGGCGATAACTTCCGACCTTATTGTTGATTCCTTATTCACCAACCTCTCAACGTTGTTTTCCATCTGACAATGTATCGTTTCCATGACAAATTATTCCCCTTGAGGATTTTGTAATGTTTTGCTGATAAACCACTTCCTTTATTCATTCGTGTCGCTGAAAACAACATTTTCTGCTGGGGATATCCATCTTGTTTTGCGGTATAGCTCGGAAACTGGAATTTCCCCGACCCTTTAGTCTCATATGAATTTCCTCAGTCGTGCCCATTACTCTCCGCGTTGTTATTTCTTGATTTGTCCACGGGCATTGGCCTTGAGGTCTATAACCTTAGATTTCGTCGGGGATATCCCTCTTGACACTCGCCCATCCTTTTGACAATCTACTCTCTCTGGGGATATCCTTTTTAATATCAGCCTTCTGTTTGTTCATTCCTGAATTATACCACTTGGACATATTAGTCAGATCTCGCCTTGCATAATTGAAAGCTGATGGCAGATTTCAAAGTCATTTCTCACTTTTTCTGACCAAACAGACTCTAATGAGGATTTTTCTATGAAAGGAGAAAGATAAAAAGGTACAGAATAAACGACAAAGGAAAGAGATGACACTCTAAGAAGAGAAACTATAAAATCAAAACCTATCAAACGTGGATATCGACTCTAATGGTCATGACATGCACACGTGGCCCATCCTCCGCCGTCAATCATCTTTCAAGATCTTCGTTTGGTGATTCCCCATATGATTCTCACCCATATTCGACTTGTAGTGCCCGAAGGTTTTCACTGTCAAGCCTCTCTCATTTTGGCTTTTTTCTCAACTCATCGCCTTATGGTGCCCATGAAGGTTTTCACCGATAAGACTCTCTCGTTTGTAGTACCTTTTAGCCGGGGATTGGGGTGTTACCGATAAGACTCTCTTTTTATTTCTTTTCTGTAGAGGACATAGTCTTTTCTGCTGGGGATCAAAGTGTTATGTTCCCCGGTAAGACTCTCACATTTGTCTGACTTGGCATCTTTTGAAGACTGATAAGAAGGTATTTCTTTGGACCGTAGGATAGGATTTTGGATAGGCTAGAAAGGAAGGGTATTAGAGGCTCAAAAATGCATCAATTTTGGGTTCAAAATTACAACCTTCAGAACTAGATTTATCTAAAATAAACATAACTTTTACCCCAGTTTCTTTCTTGGGGATTGTTTTTTTTATTTTTATTTTAGACTATGACCGAGCTGCGAAGCGCCTACGTATCCTTTTTGAGGAATCAGGTCGAACGTAGTTCACAATTACTTGTTGTGACTTTCTTTTGTTTTTGTTGTCTTTTTTTCTTTTCTTTATCTCTTCTCTTTTTTTCTTTTTGTTGTTTTTGTTGTTTTCTTTTTCGTTTTCTTTTCTTATCTTTTTCTTTTTGTGTTTCTACTCTTTGCTACTGATTCCGAACGAGGGTGTGAAAGAAAATAAATAAGGCTCAAAAGGGGTAACGAAGGATAAAGTGTTTAGGTAGCAGAACAAAATGCCTTCGTCATTCCAATATTCAAAACATACCAAGTGCAAACAACACGATTAACATTCACCACATCTTTAAAGCTCTTTGGGGCAACACTCTCATTTTTATTACTGCGAACGAACCCCATGTCAACATGGCCAACTTGCCTTTACGGTTTTCTTTATGTTTTACTTGCCCCAGCTTCTCATGACTCGGGCTCCAAATGATCTCAAGCCGTTCTTATTTCCTTTAAATATCCCGATCACCTCCCAATGGTTTTATGATCAACTTTAAAGATTATGCCCAAATTGTGCGTGCATGTCATGTCACTAGAATCGTCGCTGAATAAAAGACACAACAAAATGATAAAAGAACTAAACGAAAAGATGACTTGAAATAATAAAAGATTGGATTTTGCATTAGACTAATAGTGGAACAGTTCAAACAACAAAACAAATAGTTACAACCCTAAAACCAACCCAGATAACACCATATTAGGTACTAGAAAAATAAAAGGATAAGGGGGTCTGACCACAAGACAGTATCAGGATTACAACCCTGAAATAACTCGGGCAACAGAAATGACAATGAAACGAACCACCAAAGCTCCACTTCGGCTAACCAGAAGATGGAGCATCTTTCCAATTACCAAGAACGACATCTTAGCCACTGAATTTCTCATCAAAATTACCATAGCTTTCTCCAATTTCGGTCAGCAAGTTCCTAAGAGGATTCTCATATCCCATGTCAGTGAGCATTATCCCCATGGAGTATGCATCATCATGTGCATGTAGAGGATTCAGCGTGATATTCTGGGTATCACTGTTTTGAATCTAATTTTCCTGGATCATCCTTTCTATTTCCCATTTCAAATCCCTACAGCTTTCAATATTATGCCCCTGGGCATTGGAATGGTATTCACACATTTTAGAAGGGTCAAAGCTTCTTGCGCGTGGGTCCACGTGATTTGGAGGCATGGGTGAAATCATGCCTTGCTGCTTTAATCTCTCAAACAAGCTTGCATAGGACTCTCCTATTGGTGTAAAATTTCCTTCAAACTTTTTCCCTTCTATACCCTTGGCTTGGATGTGGGTTATAAGGTGCTTGGAAATTTCGCGGAGACTGGCGGAGATTTTGTGATGCTCGTGCTCGTTTTCTTGGGTGACTTGATGGTTGAACAACATATTGGAGTGGATCAACAGAGTATGATGGGTTCTGAGGTGGATAGTAATTCTTAGGGTCATGGCAAACCTGATGAGGCTGCACATACCTTCGGGTTGTTCTCCTACGACCTCTTCTTGACCCTGATATCATCATGATTTCTTCATCCCTCTCATTCTTGTTACCAGATTCAATTTGGAAAGCCTGAGCTACAAATTTGAGAGCTGTTTGGCTTATATTTCTGCCTGTATTAAGACCATTCTCAACCATCTCCCCCATTTTATTTCTTTCGGGAAAGATTTACCCACTGCGGACGTCATGTATTGAAAATAGTCTCGCTATTGAGCTTGTAAAAAGACAGTGATTAACTCGTGGTCACCCATGGGTGGATTAGATCTAGCTGTTTGCTCTCTCCATTTGATGGCATATTCCCTGAAAGTTTCAGTTGTTTTCTTTTTTAAGTTAGAAAGGGAAATGCGGTCTGGGGCGACGTCGATGTGTTATTGAAATTATTTGACAAAGGCTCGTGCCATGTCATCCCAGACGTACCAGCAATATGTGTTTTGATCCAAGAACCATTCGGATGCTACTCCCGTGAGGATTTCCCCAAAATAAGCTATTAGAAATTCTTCATTTCTTCCCACACCTCTCAACTTGTTGCAATACCTTTTAAGGTGGGCTATGAGGTCTCCATGTCCATCGTAATTTTCAAATTTGGGAATCTTAAAACCAGACAGCAAGTGGACATCGGGGAACGTGCATAGATCTCTGAAGGCAACACTCTTTTGACCTGCCATTGCTTCTGTGTTTTTTAACTTTTGTTCTGATCTCTTCATTCTTTGGGTTATTTCTTCCTGTACCCTCGTTCGGGCGGGATTCTGACCTTGAGTCTCTTTAGTACTGTTAATAGCTTCAATGTCAGTCATCATTTATTCTTGGATCCTGTGTTTCCAGCTTACCACAAACAAATCACCTCAACTTTCTTTACAATTCAAAACAATACATGTTAGAACAGACTCAGTCGGTCCTCATTATCAACAACATCTTTTCTTTACTTTTTTTCATTTTTCATTTCTTTTTGCTTTTTTTTGTTATGGTCGAATCTTATGGAGATTGCCTACGTATCATGACCCCGCATGAATCAGACCTTGCGCAGTTCGGGTAGATAGAGGAAAATAACAATAAAACATTTTTGGAATTCAATTTTCATAATAAACAAACTGGGTTTCAAGGGTTTAAAGATGACCTACAAACTCGAAAATCAAACAACCCACATATTCTAATCAAAGGAACTAAAAAAACAGATTGACTGATTCCTTCCCCTATATGCAAATTTTAACCAAATGGCTATTTTTGCAAACGTGGCCCCTTCCCAATTTCTCATGAATTTTGAGGCCGAGGAAGATCATGCTATGACACTACAAACTGGTCCGTTCTTTTATAAAAATAGCCTTTCGACAACTGAAAGATACTCTAAGGCTATCTCGGCAAGAACGGTTTAATATATTGTTGAAGCTGGATCAGCTTATTTTAAAAAAATTCGAACTGCAATCACTTGCCCACTGATTATTGTTTTTTTCAAATTAAAACAAAAGGCCAAGTTTTGCAAAGACGGCCTTTCAGCAGTTCGGGGACGAAGATTTTACGGCTGTGTGAGTTAACTGGCCAAAATCTAAAAATGACCAAAAGGTGGTTGTTTATGCAATGTCGGGAATATTCGGCTATTTCTGACAAGAACAACATCACCCAACTTAAAATTAAAATTTTGATATTTTTTGGCTATTTTTGCAAAACGGGATGTTGGACCCGATGAGGGTTGCCTACGTACCTCACACCCCGTGAGAATCAAAACGGCGTAGTTCACCTAATTACACGAACTATTTTTAAAACAAGTCTCATTTCATTTTTCTTTTTGGCATTTCGTAAGCAAACATATATATAAAAAACTATTTTAAAATAAGACTTTTATCTTTTTTCTTTTCAACAAACAATAAAACGATCTATTTTCAAAAAAAAAAGATTTTTTTCTTTTTCAACAAACAATAAAATAACCTATATTTGTTTTTCGTTGGCAAATAAACTATTTTTTTCATTTTGAAAACAAGACAAACTAGAATAACAGAATCTTTTTAATAAAACTATTATTAAAAGACAAACATTTTTTTATTTTCTCAAAATTTCGTTAGAGTTTTGACAGCATTTGGGCATTACTTGTTTTCTTTTTTTCTAAATTAATCATCTAACTCTCCAACTGCTCTTTTTTCTTTTTCTCAATTTTCCAAAATTTCTAAAATTCCAGAGATTCAGAAGCCGGTAAACATGCGGATCTGAAACAAATAAATGCACAGAACACAAGTATGATGCATCAAGATGGTCTTTTCTGTTTCAGGTTGCTATTCCTAGACGGACCCAACCCCTGTGTTGAGTCCCCTAAGTAAAAAAATGCACATGATGCAGATAAGCGTTCCTACTAGGGATCCTGCATGAAACTGAGTTATTCTAGGTTCAGAACTGGGTTTTTGTTCTAGACCTGGCTTACCCGAGCGGATAACTCGAGCTGAGGAGCGTCAAGCGTCACCAGTAGTAGAACAACACCGGCTAGCTAACGGCTCTCCCACCTAAACATGTGTGACTAAATCCTTCACCAGAAGCTGATAGACTAACTGGCTTTATCTCAAGACAGAAGTTTTGTGATGCTGGTAGGTAAACACAACATAACTATCTATGAGAAGACTTATAGGGAAGAATGAGTTTCGTAACAGTTCAGATGTACAGTTCAAATAATATCAAAGCGGTAAAAGGCAACAATTTTCACATTACATCCAAAAAGTGCATTAAACATCAGATAATAAAGAGGTTTTGGGTCATATCCCCAGCAGAGTCGCTAGAGCTGTCACACCTCCTTTTTCAGCACCCCACGGGGCGCAAGGTTTTTTTTTCAATTAAAGGACAATCGAAACGAGATTTGTTTGTTAAGTTTAAAGACGCCACTTGGGAGATTTAGGGTGTCCCAAGTCACCAGTTTTTATCCCGAATCGAGGAAAGAAATTGACTATAAATTACAGTCTGCGTACCAAATATCGGGATAAGGAATTCTGTTAACCCAGGAGAAGGTGTTAGGCCTTTTCGAGTTCCGTGGTTCTAGCACGGTCACTCATCTATTATATTCCGCTTATTTATCTGATTTTATCAATTATGTACTTAGTGCAAATTACGACTCTTTTACCGCATTTATTATTATTATTATTATTATTATTATTATTATTATTATTATTATTATTATTATTATTATTATTTGACAGAGAATTGCAACGTCGTGAAAACGTATTTGACTCCGTCGAGAATTGGATTTGGGTTACATAAATGTGCACCCGAGGTTATGGAGGTAATATTATTAAAGTATGCGCCTAAAGAGACTAACGCGTTATTATTTGGGGAAGACCGTGAAACTCGCTAAACGGCCCGTCCCAAAATCTGAGTGTTTTAATATATACATTTATTGAGCAAATTGCATTTATCTTGGCGATGTACACCTCCTTTATTTAAAGGATATCTTAAAGTGACTACATTTCTATTAAATTTGTCTCTAAAATAAAAGAGAGAGAAATCCTAATTAATTACATGCTAAAAAAATGTAACATATTAATTGCTAGATTGTTAACGGAAAGGAATATTACAAAATTGAAATTATAAACAAAATTTCGATCGACAAATAATATATTCAAAGAAGATTAATTATCCTATAGCTAGATTAAACCCACATAGTTATATGGATAAACCATTAATTATTTACCACTATATAAAACTAAAACTAATCTTAATTATTAATATTTATTCGAAAGTTTCTTAAATCTAAACATTACACCATCTTGTTTGGACTCAAATCATGCCATAATACCTATTTCACGAAATTAATTTAAATTCATGCTTTAACTAAATGTAGATAGATGTTCACGATTAGCCTACTGTTGACAATATTAAAACCTTCATAGCTAATAAACTAACCAATCTTTTGCTAATCCTATTTTACTAAAGATCAACTTATGTTATTTTCCTCTTATTTCGATTATTAAGCAGCTTGACGGTAATGAGCATGTTTAAACATATACTACCTAATACCCAAGCGAAAGCGTAGTATTATTTAATGCATCACTACAAGCTGCCTATTTATGCAAAGCGATAGAAATTTACAGAATAATAATACAAAAAATAGCCTAAATACAATCAGTAAAAGAAATAAAGCGAAAGCTAAATTAAAACTTCAAAGTTCCATTCTTCATATGTATTCATGCTTTCATATTTTCAGCTTACACAATGTTACAATCCTGTACCTGATATTGGAAACAAGAGGAGGAAGATGAGAAACCGGCAAGGCAGTAATCAACACAGCAAGACATCAACAACAGTAGCTAAACCCTACAACAGATTTCAACAAAACCTAGTAAAATCAAACCAGAAAATACCAAAAGAAATGGACTTCAACCCACATCAATATCATCACAAGCAAAACTCAAAGACACACTAGAGTTACTTAAGATCGGTCTTAGTGTATTTGAATCAAGAGAAATGAAAATAATGAAGCAAGAAGCGACGCTTCAAATAAAAAGTGGTGTATTCAGCTCTTTAATCTTTTCAACTCTCAATTCTTACTCTTATTCTCTATTTTTTTGTCCTCTTAAGTCCTGAAATTTCTATTTCAAAATTCAGTCCCCTTTAACTGCCCAATGAGTCCTATTATATATCTAAAGCAAGACTGTTTACTCTATTTTTAACTATTAACTTTTACTTTTAAACTATTATTACTAATCATTTTACCTCTTTTACTTTTCACCCCATATTCTTCAAACTATGACTATCTTTTACCCTTTTATTATTATTTATACCATTTCTAATCCCAATTAAATAGAAAGTAGTCAACACGGATCCCACAATCCCCACTTTTCAATGGTCAAAGAAGACCGCATTATTACCCCCTCTTTACATAATTATATCTTGTCCCCTCCCTATTTCTTTAATAATACATTAATCTAGTGGACAAAGCACTTAAATTAAATAAATGTCCAATTTTTTAAATTTCAAAAATACCCTCGAAATTACTGAAAATTACTATTCTACCTTTATCAGCTATAACCAATTTGCCTAAATTAATTAACCAAAATATAGCAACTATACCCAATTCTTAATCAAATTCAAATTATACGATGAACAACAAAGAACCAACAAAAAGTTATTTTGAACAACATTCTTAACAAACATAATTTCGGATTCAACAACAATAACAAACAACTAAATTCAAATCACTAAATTCGGATTCAAATTAAACTTAACGGATCAAACAAACAAATTCAAATCTCTAACTCAGATTCAAATTTAAACCTAAACAGAATAATTAAACAGATTCAATTCAATAAACTCAATCATCAATCGAACTTCAAATTAAATCTAACAACATTACAATCAAGATAAAAAATTCAAGTGATTAAACTAAAACATTTCTGTATTAAAACTAAACAAGAACAAATGAATCATACACACTGAAGAAATAATCAAGAAAATGATATACTGATTTCAAATCCGAGGATATCAAACAAAATACGGAGAAAACTGAAACCTAAACCAACTAATCGGATCGAAACATCGCCGAACTCGAACAAAAACAGATCTGCTCGGAAAGTTTGAAACCCAGAATTGCTCGAATTTGCCCAGAATCTCAACAACGACCCCGACGAATCCACGGCCAACTTGGCAACGATCATACTATATATATATATATATATATATATATATATATATATATATATATATATATATATATATATATATATTTGTGTGTGTGTGGACGTGGGTGGGGTTTAGACGTCGATAAGCATCCATGGAGATCATCGTTTGGTGATGTAGGTCGTCAACGTCCAGCTGGTCGACTAGAACGGTGTTTGGAAGCTGGTTCATGAAGGAGAAACGAGTGGTCGTTGACGAGAAGAAAACTGCGCAGAAAGGGTGGTCGTTCATGGTGCTCGTTGGTTGAGGAGTCGTTAATGGCGAATAGGGCTGGGCTGTTTGGCAGTGGTTGGAGACAGGTTCTTTGAATGCTGTTCAATGGTCGTTAGTGGCGGACTGGAGGGCTTTCCGGTGGTTTCAGGTAGTGGTTTAACGTGAGGAGGGCAACCATGGATGGGTTTGGAACTTAGGGTTTGGGGATGTGTTTGGAGAAGATGAAGAGAGGCTAGGTTTTTTTCTTCTCTCTAGCTCAAAAAATCTGATGGGTTTTTGTTATTTGGGGGGTTGGACTGGGTCAAATGGTTTTGGGTTGGGTAGAATTGGTTTGGGCTTGGGGTTAATTCAAGAATTGGCCCAATTCCGAATTTGTTCTTCTATTATTTTCTTTTTTCTTTTACTAATTAATAAAACTAAAATGCTAAGATTAAATTATAAAAACCAAAACCATCTTAAAATATTAATTAACTCTTAATAATAATAATTATCACCTAAAACTAAATAACAATTAAACACAATCACACATTTGGACATTAATGGCTAAAAATGCAAAAGATGGATATTGTTTGTGATTTTTTCATTTTCATAAAACAAAATTAATTACTCTAAATTATAAAATTAAATCCCAAATTCAAGTGCGATATATTTTTTGTATTTTTTCTATTAATTTAAACAAATAAACACGCACACAAACGCAAACAATTAATAAAATAGCACGAAAAATTCTCGAAATGCACACAATAAAACAGACAATTTTTGTTTTGATTTTGTGGGAGTAATTTATGCGAGGAAAAAATCACATGCTCACATATGCCAAGTATAATAACTAAAAAGAGACAATCCAAAAACTGGTCACTAAAGGGGTTACTCAGGGGGCACTAGGAGTAGAGAGCTTGGAAGCTGCAACAAGAGTTTGGGGAACTAGGTTTATTGGGGCATTGATCGACTTTTGCTCATTGAGCAGTTCTTCTCTTAGGTTCTCTACTTGTGCCCTGAGATTAGCATTCTCTTTTTTTTGAAATGAGATACTTCCTCATTTGACTCCGGAGCCCCTTGGGCCTGCTAACTTCCAGGATAGCATTCCTAGCCTTCAACCTTCAAATCTCCTTAGTTGCACTATTTTGAGCATTAATAAGCTGTGAGATGGTTGATGTACTGCCTAAACCCTCATTATTCTATAAGCACTCACATTCTTTTAATTTTTTTTGTGATAAAGTCTGCTTCTTGGTTCCTACCTTGTTTTGTCCCAGTGGCCCTTTGAAAAATTTGAACACTTGAGTAAGTAGAAACCCGTATGGAAGACCATGATTGCCATCTTTGAAGGTTGCTACCTTCTGCATATGTTCGATCATGATAGCAGGCAAGTTCACAGGGTTAAAGACATCCAGTTGCTCCATTAGAAACAGATCTAATGTAGAAGTCATGGACCTCCTCTCAGCATGAGGCAACAAAACTTTGTTCACTAGCTCGAAGAGCAACTGATAAACATGGAGCAATGCCTTCTTGTGAATCTGGTTCCCGTTTTGGTTTGAATTATCCCTTACCATAAAATTTTGTAAGTTAGATCCACATGAATATTTCACACTAGACACACCAACTATAGGGAGTTGAAGAATATCCCTAAGCAGACTCACATTGAACACAATATCTACTCCATTTACCAAGGCACAAATATTGTCGGTATCAACAGGAAAGACGCTGGCAAAGAAGCTTTGAACCTCATCCCCGTACACCTTAGGTGAATCCATTTGGAATAGATTCCCCCACCGTTGAAGCTCAACCATCTCCAGAACTTGCCGGATACTAGCCATATTAGAGATTGCAGGGTCAAAAGTATGACCCAACAGAACCTTTTGGTGCCTTAGGCATTTTGAAGCAGAACTACTTTCATTCATCAGTTTTTTCACAGAACCAGGTTCTTAACTGTTTTAGACTTTCGTTTGCCAGAATTCACACTACTTGATTTTGCTTTTCCCTTTGACTTGACTAACACATCCTCATTAGGAAATTGAGGACTCACTCACAACTTTCTTCAACTTTGAACTAGGGGTTGAAACTTTCTCCATTGAAGCAAGGTGTTTATTTTTCTGGGACCTTCTCACCAAGGAACCGGGTTACGCTGGTGTTTCCTCTTCCACTTCTACCACAGGTACATCTTTGTCACTCACTAAAACATTATTTTTCACCAGTCACCTCACTTTCTTTTGACTGCTCTTTTGAAGGGCAGAATCATAAGTTACCTTCACTTGTAACCTTGTAGTTTGTCGCTTTAGTATAAGAATCATGGGCGCTCACATCCCTTTGCTTGACTAGGAAATCCTCCTCTTCACTAGACCTTGTCTTAGGCTCTAGGATGTCCAAGGGATCAATAGCAAATGCAGGAGCAAAACTGCCTAGGAGTGAGAACCCTGACCATTTTTCTCCGTAGAGGGGTCAATTTCCTCACGAGAGAGACTAGTAGTTTCTTCTAGTGCAGAGCCTTAAATATCCATCATTGCTCCTTCTTACCATATACCATGTGTATCGTTCCTTTGAGACATGGAAGCACCAGAAATTTCCTCACGTAAGACTCCATCAGCAGATACCAAAAAGATGCTCGCTATATTTTCTTCCTCAATAGGCTCCATAGCCACCACATAATCTGAAGCTACAATGGCAGAAACTTCTGTGACCTCAGGACTTTTACCCTGTTCTCCACTTTTCCCTTGATCAACCGGAAACTTCAAAGGATAGAGAAGAGGGATCAGTAAATTTAGGGGTTTATGAGATAGTTGGCTTAGAACGGGAGGGAGATAAGAAGGCTAGGTTTGGAATGATTTCAATGATGAGAAAAGGGATGGTTACAGAAGACTCATTAGGGACGGAGGAGTCCTTAGGTTTTTAGTGTTAAAGATGACCGAGGCAAGAATTGCGGAGTTTGTGTTAGCCAATGGTGAGATAGAGAAAAAAAATTCTTTGGAGAGGTGCTAATGGAGGACTATGTTCTGTGAAGAAAAAGGGGGGTTATTAATGTTAGAGGATAATTATGAAGAGAGAGATATGAACCGGTTCTTAATCGGTTGTGCTTGCAGAGTTGCAACGTTTCATAGGGAGATAGAACGATTTGAAGTGAAAGCACGTGGATACAGGGGTTTGAAAAGGTGGATGACATGGCAGTTGATATTTGTACCTTTTCAAGATGTGTATTAAAGAATTCACAAAACTACTAACCTTCTTTACAAGAACCAGATTCTTGATCTGTCATTGAAAATTTCAATCCTCCTTCTTTATCATCCATGCAATGCATCTATAGCTTCTATAATCATCATGCGTATTTACCAACAATGGTATTGAAGTGAGTTAGACATTGCCAGAAAACACTTTAGCTAATTTTACCTGAAGGTGATTTTCATAGCCAACAAATGAGGAATCAGGTGCTCAATTGGGCTTCAAAAGCCCCAGCTTCACCCTATTTCTTTCAAAATGTTCCCTACTTAATGTTTTGGTGAAGATATATGCAATTTGGTCTTATGTGCCTTAGAACTTCATACAGATCAACCTTTTCTCCACATTTCCCCTTAGGAAATGATGCCTCATATCAATGTGCTTGGTCCTTTTGTGTTGAACTGGATTCTTGGACATGTCGAGTGCACTGGTGTTATCACATAGAAGAGGCACACAATAAGTAAATACCCTAAAATCCTTTAGTTGCTTCTTAATCCATAGGAGTTGAGCACGGGAGGATTCTGCAGCTGCATATTCCTCTTCAGTTGTTGAAAGAGGCACTGATTTTTGCTTCCTTGTGCCCCAAGAAATGAGACATGATCCTAGAAAGTGAGCCATTCCAGAAGTGCTTTTCCTGCCCACAAGATAACCTACATAGTCAGCATCATCATACCCAATGAGATTAAAATTGTTACCTGAGGGGTAATAAAGGACCATGTCCTGTGTTCCCTTAAGGTATCTCAAAAGTCTTTTGGTGGGATTTGATTGGAACCTTGCACATAGCTCCACATTGAAGACAATATAAGTTCTGCTGGAAGTGAGATAGAGAAGAGACACAATAATGGCTCTATACATAGTTTGATTCATAGGAGATCCAGTTTCATCCATGTCCAGTCGAGTGGCCATAGCAATAAGAGTGTCTATCACCTTTGATGCTTCCATATAAAACCTTTTCAAGAGCTCCCTGATGTATTTTTGGTGAAAAATGAAAGTAACCTTTGTGGACTGCTTCACTTGAAGACCCAAGAAGAAATTCAGCTCCTCCATCATGCTCATTTCAAACTCACTTCCCATGAGTTTTGCAAAATTTTCACACAGAGAATCAGATGTTTCCCCAAAAATGATATCATCAACATAGACCTGAACAATGAGTAGGTTACTTCCCTATTTCTTTAGGAACAAGGTGTTGTCAATTTTCCATCTTTTAAAGCCATTTTATAAGAGGAACTTTGACACCATTTCATACCAAGACCGAGGAGCATGCTTCAACCCATACAATGCTTTGTCCAATTTAAACACATATTCGGGGTGTTCATGAGATTCAAACCCTGGAGGTTGCTTCATATAGACTTCTTCCTTAAGAAGTCCATTTAGAAATGCACTTTTGACATCCATTTGGAATGAGGTAAATTCCGTATGAGATGCAAAAACGATTACAATTCTAATATCTTCCATGTAAGCGATCGGAGTAAACGTTTCATCATAATCCATCCCTTACTCCTGATTATAGCCTTGAACCACTAGCTTGGCCTTGTTCCTTCTGATGTTTCCATGTCCATCAAGGTTGTTCCTGTACCCACCCGGTTTCTATAATTGTTCAATCTGAGGGTCTAGGTACCAGGTACCAGACATTGTTACTTTCAAACTGCCGCAACTTATCTTCCATGGCTGTAATTCAATCTGAATCTTTCAGGGCTTCTTTATATTTGGGAGAGAAAGGCTGAGAGGCAAGATTTTTGGCTTTTGATATTGTTTGTACTCCAGAATCTAAGGGAGTAATTATGTTTTCAAGAGAATGAGAAATTTTATGTTTCCAATTAGACGGCTGAGGTTCATTTGTAGAGGAGGTGGATATATTTAACCGATTCTCTTGTGTTCTTCTCTCAGGTACTGGTAGAGTACCCTGGACTGCATCAACCACTCTTCTTTTAGCGTTAGTGGTAGTAATTGAGGTACCTTTTTCCATTGAAGAAGAGGCAACATTGTTTAGATTCGGCTCTTTAACTTGGCTCATCATATCTGCCTTTCCATTTGTCATGTCAGTGACTACATCAGGAACTAGTAAGGGTTATCTATCTTGATTATCTTCAACACTTTTCTAACATGAGAGATATGACTCATAAAAAATAACATGAATACTTTCCTCAACACATTGAGTCCGCTTGTTGTATATCTTGTAAGCTTTTCTTTGAGAAGAGAAGCCCGAAAATACACCTTCATCACTCTTGGCATCAAATTTACCAAGTTGATCGTTTCCATTGTTGAGAACATTGCATTTGCACCCCAAATGTTCTTAGGTGAGTCAGCTTGGGTTTCCTGAATGAGGGGATTTTGTTCTGGAGCGATCTGATCATGCACATGTTCACCAAGTAGCAGGCAATGCTGACCACTTCAGCCCAGTTCTTTGCAATTCCACTGTCAATCAGCATTGTTCTTGTCATTTCTTTAAGAGTTTTGTTCTTCCTTTCCACTACTCCATTTTGCTAGGGGGTTCTTGGAACTGAGTTGTGAGTAATGCTATTTTCATTGTTGAACTCATTAAATTTGGCGTTGTCAAATTCTGTTTCCATGATCTAATCTAGTTCATGCGACTCAAGACTCCATGTTCACATGCATCTTCTTTACAAAAGCCACAAACACCTCAAAAGTTTCATATTTAGTTCTATGAAACAGAGTCCATGTGAACTAGAGTAATCATCCACTATCAGAAAAATATATCTTTTTCCTCCTGTGCTTTGCACTCTCATAGGGCCACATAAATCCATATGCAGAAGATTGAGTGTCTTTGAGGTGCTTACATATTTTTTAGACCTAAAAGAGGATTTCACATGCTTTCCTCTAGCATATGCATCACAAACTTTCTGTACTTTGAACTTCGACATGGGCATACCATGGACTAGGTCCTTCTGAATTAGTTTGTTCTAAAGAGAGAAACTTGCGTGCCCCAGTCTTCTGTGCCAGAGCTCAACATCATCATCAACAGCTTTCGGATAACTCAGATCACCACTTTGTAAGGACTTGAAATCAGACACATAATTGTTCTTGTTTCTCTTGGCCACAAGTACTACTTCACCAGTTACCAGATTAGTAACTGTATATATCTTGGACAAGAACTCTAACTTGTTTTCTTTATCACAAATTTGAGAGACACTCAAAAGACTGTACTTAAGACCATTTACATAGTAAACATTCTCAATAGAGTGAGTGAGGGATTTTCCGACTTTTCCAACTCCAAGAATGTACCCCTTTTTCCCACTGCCAAAAGATACACTCCCTTCTTGTAGGGCTATTAGTGAAAGAAAGTACATGGTGTTCCAGTCATGTACTTTGAACACCCACTATCCATGAACCATTGTTGACAGTACTTTCAGTGTTCCCTGCACAAGGAGATCAACAGTTAGTTTTTAGGAAGCCAAGCAAGTTTGGGTCCATTGTAGTGGGCAAGAGGATGAATTAGAGCTCTCTTAGTCTATGCAGGTAATATATATTTTTTGTAGGTGGAACCTCATCCCTTTTAGTAGTTACATTTTTAGTAAACACTTTATTTTTCTAAATGGACTGGACCCTAACTTGGCAGTTTTCTTTGAAGGGCCTACTGTTCCCACAGTGGGTACACAACCAATTATCTGGGACAATCACATTCTTGCTATGAGGGTTCTAAGGGGTTTTCTCCCTTTGGAACCCTATTTCCTGCCCGTTTCCACCATTATTAGCGTACATGGAAGTGATAGCTTTTGAGTACCAGGTACACAGAGGGACTTTTCAAGATCATTTTACTCTTTCCAGTTTAGCTCGGAGATGCTTATTTTTCTCAATTTCAACACACAACCTAGTTCTCACAGCCTTCAACTCATTTTCAAGCCTAATGAGTTCCTCACTGGATACCTCTTTTCCTTTTCCAGTATATCTGGGTTTAGACTTAGGTCCTAGTCTCTCTATTGTTTCCCGCAGGTCTGCAACTACTACCAAGAGATCATCTCTTTCTTCCTCAATCCCATTCACACTTTTCACTAAGGCCTCCTTTTCTTTACTAAAGTTCTCAATGGTTTCCTTATGGTTAACTACAAACATTGCCAGTTCATCTCTGGTTTGTTTAGCTTCGCCTAGTTCTAAGGTCAAGGCATCCTTATCCTCCACAAGACTATGATAGGCATCCAATATATTAGCTAAAGACATAAGCTTCTCAGGAGTGTAGGATTTCAAATTTCTGTGAACAGCCCTGAAATTTACCTCATGTTGTAATCATCTGATTGGGCTACTAGGGCAAAAATTGAATCATATTCATTTTCCTCGCTTTCAACAGCCATCATGGAGCTTTCACCAGCATCAATTTCATCTTAAGACTCACTAGAGGAGTCTCCCTATGTTGCAGGAGCCTGTTTCACCACATTGTCAGCAGATCTCTTCCTTTTGAAGTCCATGTAGGAACTGGGTTCCTCTTAGCTGCTTTCTCAGGGTTGTACTTGGAGAACTCTTAGTTGAGGAAAGGACAATCTTTGATGAAGTGCCCATGCTTTCGACACTTATGCCCATGATGAAGTTTTCAGAAAACAGATCGTTGAGTTGTGGATCAATACAGAAATAGCATTTTTAAACAAGTTTCGAAAGAGGCAGACTGTTTAAAGAAAAATGAGTTTGAGTTGCAGAACTGATTTAAAATGATAAATGCAGAAAAATGAGATGTAACTGAGTTGGAAAGCATTTATTAGATTACTAGAAAAATAAATTCCAGAAAATCATGCAAGTTTATCAAAAGATTAGATTTTAGGAAAAAGAGTTGCACTGATCTGGGCGTGAGAAAAAACTTAATAGTTCAGAGAAACACTGGTTTTAGTCAGTTATTTAGCAAAGTTGTTAATGCTTTGAGACGAGCAAGGCAAGTTTGATTTAACACTCCTATTGGCATGATCTCTACGCATCATTGATTTTAAAACCATTCTTTAAAACAATAACAAACTTGTAAACATATGATGGTTTGTTGTTCCAAAAAGTTTTCCTAATATCATGAATATGCACATTTCTATAGGCATGATTTCTATGTGATTGCGGAAAATAAAACATTAAGTCTTATAGGCATGCTTTCTATGTGATTGAATTTGCATATAAACAGTAAAAATCCTAGGAGCATGATTTCTACCCTTTATGTAGGAAATTAAACCCCCACCCTTTTCACTAGATTCCCAAAGTCATACAAGTTATTACATGCCAAAAAAAATAGAGAAAAATATGTCAATATGTAACAGTTGCATCCAAGGTACCTATATCAGACTTAATGCCTAATAATATGCGATTAAGCAAATTTCGGGATCCAAAATTTCAAAGTCTTTTCTTTATCTAGGGTGTTTCAAAGTTCTAAGGAATTTTAGGAATTCCCGGCATTGCTTACACCCAAGATACCAATTAGAAGGAGTTAAAGTGCAGTGTGGAAAGGCCAACTCTCAAGCATCCAAGTTTAGAGGGAGCTCAAGGGTCCCAAGGCAAGGCTTGCAAGAGAGGGGCAGAACTTAATTGCTAAGAATGAGTGTAAGTGTGAAAGAGATTGGGGGAAGCCATGGTAGGTTGTGGTCATATCCAACCATAAAGCATGTTGGCACACCCCTGACCAACCTATTTAGTCAAACAAATAAGAGCAAACCCATTGAAGGTCAGACTATGGTCTGGACAGTGATTAGGACAGTGCCAGACCTTGTCTTAGGCTCAAAACACACATAAAGGGAAGAGGGAATGGGAAAATAATAGATTTTAGGATTCCAGAAATCAAGCCTAGGCACATGAACAACATCAAATGCTGTCATGCTTTTCTAAACCATAGCTCACATATAAGGGGATTAGGGAGAAGGAAATTCATGTAAGAGAAATGATAGCAAATATGCAGAAGAAAAGTAAAGTAAACACACAGAACTGAAGTTGTAAACACATAGGTAATGGGTAGTATTAAACTAAAAGGGACATACCGGTTGCAAAAAGTAAACACAAGGAGGAGCAGAATACTTGCAGCCACAAATAAACAGAGGACACTAACTCAGGACTTCAGCATCAACTTGAAAAGCTTTGCAGAAAACTTAGAAGTATTTGAGAAAGAGAAGTAGTGAGTGTAATGAATGTGTATTCGTTAGAACTTGTGTCTTTTGAAAGAGGAGAGGGAGAGGTATTTATAGCCTTTGGGAAATGAGTGAAGAATAGAGTGAAAGCACAAATGTAGGCATAATCACAAATCAGAACCAATTAGTATAAGTCTTCCCTTTAATTAGGGGATTCTTATTCAAATGGATACTAATAGGATCCAAATAAGGACAGGTGAATCATTCATATAGCAGATTTGTTGTCATAAAAGAAGCAATAAAGTCATACAATAGGTAAATAAGTCTAAGTACAAGACTAGTAGTTTTTTTTGGAAAGATTCAGTTAGGCAAAATAGAAGGGAAAAGAAACAAATTAACCCTTGACATGATAGTAAATCAGAAATTCAGGGAAGTAAAAGTTTGAAATCAGTTTCGAGCTTTAGAAAATAAATCACAGAAGGACTCAGTATATACGGCATGCTCAAACAGTAGACACATGAGGCCAATCTAAGGCAAAAGGAATATTATACAGTGATAGCATATAGTAGACCTTCAAACATGCTATTTCAGTTCAGTGTATTTGAGAGAGAATGAATCGAAGCATACAAAGAGTTGAGAAAGATCTCATAACACCTAGAAAAGAGATACAAGAATCAATTCAAATTGTTTCAAACAGACAAATCGCAAAAATAGACCCATAGGCTCGAATAGTTCCCCAAAGAGGAACAATATTTTTTTCCAGAATCAGTTAGGTCTAAAGGTGATAAACATGTAAAGCAAAAGCAAATTCTGAGTCCCAAGTGAACCCCCCCCCCCCCCCAAATTAGGGTTTCAACTATTATTCAGTAGAGAAAAATAGCCAGGCTCAAGAACCCAAATAGATCCCCAAAGTTTAGGGCTTTTGAATCATCAAATAAACTTGGAGAAGGTAGGCATGTAAATCGAATGAAATCACGACGAACAGACTTAAATAAAATCACCAAAAAGTTAGGTTTTTCTAGTCATGCTTACACATATAAAGAATGTAACACAAGTAAAGCACATAAACATACTAAGAATAAGAAAGGAAATTTGAAAATCACTTAACACAAAACCCTAGTTAAAGGGATAGAGAATTTTGAAAGCAAAAAATTAGGGAAACTTCGAGAAACATGCTCAGCAAACTCGAGCATACATAGATCTAGGGCTGATATAAAAAATAAATCGAAAGAACCTCAGAGTTAGGATTTTAAATAACCTAGAGTAGACGAGAAAGGCTTTGAAAACTCCCGATCTAAGCAGGATAGTCACAGATCTGACTCGAGCGACCATGGTTGGCCAGAGAAAGATCAAGGATGACCGGAGAAAAGCCATCGAGAAAAGTCCTGGATAAGACCCCTTCAAAGTGTGGTCATGGGACCGCAGAGGTGATCACATAGAGGCCATGGGAGGCCGATATAGGGCTTAGATGAGTCTGAGAAGCTATAGATTAGGGCTTCACGTGAGCGACAACTAGGGTTTGAGAGGTGAGTTGAGAGAGAATAAGAGAGACGAGGGATTCAGAGCGGCGTGCAGTGAGAAATGAGATAGGGTTTGGGGTCGTTTGGGAATTAAAAAGGAAAGGGGGAATCTGGGTCGTTGATCAAAATGATAAACGACTCAGATTAAAAAGAACACGGGCCAGTTTGGTTGTGTGGGTAATGGGTCGGGTGGATTAAATAATTTGGCTGGGGTGGTTTGAGTTTAATTTGGGGCTGAGATGGGGTGCTAATTTGGCTAAAATTGAAATGTAATAAAGGCCAATCCATAAATAGCCACTTTTCCATTTTCATTTTGTAAAAATAGTAATACAATTTTTAAAAGAAAATTAAGAGTAATGAGTAAATCACTATTATATATATATATATATATTAAATTAAAAATAGTGGAGTTAATATTATAGGTATAAAACGCTATAAATTACAAGATAGGTCATAATTGCAATTATATGCAAGTTTTCTTTAAAATACCAAATGAATTTATAAAAATATTCAAAAAATAACTTTAATTATATTTTGGTACAAAGATGAGGATAAAATAAGTTATCCACAAAAATGATAAATTTTGGAAATAATTTTGGATTTTTGTGGTATAAACAATAGGCGATAAATTGGTTTAAAATCATGAAAAATATCAAAACTCATGGGTGTGCTTATATATGTACATATATGCTATTTTGAAGGTATTTTTGTTACAAAAATACATAGGAAAAAAATTGGGTTTCGACAGTATCACCGAGAAAGATCAACATTCTTTTTTGCAGGCTTGTCATGCTTCACCATATGGTGGACACTTTGGAAGAATTCGGACAGCAGCTAAGGTGTTGGAGTCGGGCTTGTACTGGCCTACTCTGTTCAAGGATGCCCATGCTTTGGTTTAAATCTGTAACGAATGCCAAAGGACTGGAAACATATCTCGTAGACACGAGATGCCAATGACCACAATTCAAGAGGTGGAGATTTTTGACATGTGGGGGATCGACTTCATGGGGCCATTTGTCAGCTCATATGGTAACAATCACATATTGGTAGCAGTTGGCTACGTCTCCAAGTTGGTCGAAGCGGTGGCTCTCCCGAACAGTGATGCTAAAGGGGTAACAAGCTTTCTAAAGAAGAACATTTTTACACATTTTGGAACCCCAAGAGCTATACTCTGTGATGGCGGAACCCATTTCTGCAATAGAGCGTTCGCACAGCTGTTGGAAAAGTATGGAGTTCGCCTTAAAGTTACCACCCTGTACCACCCGTAGTTGATCGGGCAAGTTGAGGGGTCCAACAGGGATATTAAAAGTGTCCTCACAAAAACAGTGAATGCAACAAGGACTGACAGGGCAAAGAAGTTGGATGATACATTGTGGGCGTACCACACAACCTTCAAAACCCCAATTTGTATGTCACCGTACAAGTTGGTGTTTGGAAAGGAATGCCACCTCCCAGTTGAGCTTGAGCATAAAGCACTTTGGGAATTGCGGTAGTTGAACTTAGACATTAAGACAGCAGGTACTAACAGAGTCACAAGGTTACATGAGTTCGAGGAATTCAGGTTCCAGGCTTTTGGGAGTGCTAGATTATACAAAGAAAGGATGAAATTAATGCATGATTAGCACATCTTGGATTGAAACTTCAAACCCGGAGATCTATTATACAACTCGAGATTGAGATTGTTTCCGGGTAAGTTGAAGTCCCGATGGTAAGGACCCTTCAGAGTGGTGCAAATGTTTTCAAGTGGAGCTATAGAGATTGAATCAGAAGATGGTAAAAATAAGTTCACAGTGAATGGGAAAATGTTAAAACATTACCTTAGAATGGATGAAGAAAAAAGGGATAGAGTGGTAATAATGTTGGAAGAGCCCCAGTACGCAAATGAGGAGTGATGACCAAAGCCTGTGCCGCAACGTTAAACCAGGCGCTGCATGAGAGGCAACCCATGAATGTTGTAGTTAATGTGTTTTTGTAATCTATATATGTATATATATATATATATATATATATATATACACATACATATATATATACATACATATATACATACATATATATATATATATATATATATATATATATATATATATATATATATATATATATATATATATATATATATAAACCGCGGTGAAGAGAAAACATTCTGCCACCCATCATCAAACCTACGCAACCGCTGTGGGACCGTGGTAAACAGCGGTTAGACGAAAACATTCTGCCTCAAATTTTCAACTCACCGCGTTCGACCGCGGGGGTATCGGTTTTTTTTATTTTTTATTTTTATTCCATTTTTTTCTTCTTCTTCTTTTAATTTTATAACCTAAACCCCCCCCCCCCCCCTCATAAAATAAACCAAAATCGGTTCTCCTTCCCCAATTCTCAATCGCTCTCTCTAAACCCTAACCCCACCCAAAAACGATCATCATTTTCTTCTTCTTCTTCTTATATATATATATATATATATATATATATATATATATATACATACATATATATATATATATATATATATATATACATACATATATATATATATATATATATATATATAAACCGCGGTGAAGAGAAAACATTCTGCCACCCATCATCGAACCTACGCAACCGCTATGGGACCGTGGTAAACAGCGGTTAGGCGAAAACATTCTGCCTCAAATTTTCAACTCACCGCGTTCGACCGCGGGGGTATCGGTTTTTTTATTTTTATTTTTATTCCATTTTTTCTTCTTTTTCTTCTTCTTCTTCTTTTAATTTTATAACCTAAACCCCCCCCCCCCCCCCCCATAAAATAAACCAAAATCGATTCTCCTTCCCCAATTCTCAATCGCTCTCTCTAAACCCTAAACCCACCCAAAAACGATCATCATTTTCTTCTTCTTCTTCTTCTTCTTCACTCACAATACTCTCCTTTCTCCATTCCTCTCATCTTTCTTCCATTAAGGTATGATACTCCCCCCCCCCCCCCCCCATCTCTTTTCTTTTGTATTTTATTGTTAATTATGCTAGTTTAATGTTGTTATAGTGTTGTAAGTATTGGTAGATTTTTTTAGTTTCTTCTGGTTTTTCTAATTAAATTTATTTTTTTTAGCATGATTGGTAAAGGGGCTATGTGTTTAATATGGTTGATAGGTGTATGTTGATGGGTGCTTGGTTGAAGTAAGTGAGGGGTGTGTGGATGTAGTAGCATATTTGATTTGGGGAAGTTTTGCTACGTCCATATGGGCTGTGTATTATAATTGTCTTGCCCACAAAGTGTTTGGGGAATTTCCCTAATGGAGTTATAAAGAGCTAATGTGACATGGTTGTGGCGAAGTCTAAGTAACCATCCATAGTTACACACTACACGCACTCACTAATAGGCATTTCTCTGTATAACATGTACAATGAGTTCTTCCAGGAAGAGACGACACACCGGGTCCTCTACTAGTAGACCAGGAGGCTCCTCAAGAGCCAGGAGCCAAGCCGGTGCACCTCAATTTGACAACACTCGGTTTGTATCCCAATCAGAGGAGGATAGGTAGAATGCGTAAGCAGCCAAGAAGTTGCAACATGAGGTGCACATTGATCGAACATCTTTAGAGGTGGAATGCCCCAATATTTGTAATGAGTTGAGGAGGTGTCAGCTGCACATCTCCTTCGACGTACCAAAGGAGGCCCAATGTTCAGCTAGTAAGGGAGTTCTATGCAAACTTGCTGGAACATGAAAATGGGGTTGTGATGGTGCGCAATACCCCGATAAATGCATCCCTAGACACCATCCGCAGGGTATACAGGCTGCTAGTGTTCAGGGAAGATGTTGATTCTTATTGTACTTTTAGAGGTACATGGGCCTTGTGGGGCACTCTTTTTGATACTATCTGTGTGCCGGACAGAGAACACCTATGGATCAAGCACAAAATTACACTTAACTACCATTGTCTGAATTGAGAGGCTAAGTGTTGGCTCACTATTGTCAACAGTCGATTGTTGCCCTCGAGCAACACAACCGCTGTAAATCTACCACGACATCCACAATCCATTGTTTCATATCCCACAATGATTTTGATTTGGCCTGGCTCATATATGAAGAGATGTTCATCAGATCACCTGAGCTAATCAAAGGCCACTACATACCTTCACTAATCACCTGGTTGTGCCGTCTTGCTAGAGTCCTTGAAGACCCTCGGGTTGATGGGAAATTTCCATTGAAAGCCCTATTCTAGGAGAGAAAAACTGGAATTGGAAGAGAGCCGGTAGTGAATGTTGATGACTCTTATGATGATTCATATGATGATGAAGATGATGCTGAGGTAGCTGAGGTTCTCCCTCCTCTGAGAGTTGATGTGGCAGGCCCATCACAACAATACCAAAGCACCTGTATGACAACTTTGGAGCAGGAGATGGCTGGGTTGCGTACCTCAGACACTGATTTGGGTGCATGTGTTGATGCTGTGGCTCAGAGACAGATGAATTCAGAGAAGAAATTCTTAGGCTGGTTGAGAGCTCTGGTACGTGCTTGCAACGTAAACCCAGACACCGTCTCCAATAAGGAGTGATCCTTCAGGGAAGTTCCTTAACCTTACTGTTCTTTAAATTTTTAAGCCATGAGGACATGTCTTCATTTTAAGTGTGGGGTGGGGGATACTTCATTGTATGTTTGTAATTGTAACAATTGACAGCTTGATTTTATTTGTTTTGTCTTGCTTTGATTGTTTTGATGTTAGAGTAATAGTTCATTAAGAAAGTTAAAATAGTAAGTGACTTGTCCCGACGATGAATCTCTTTCGGTGGGCTTCTTGAGGGACTAAGTCAAGAAAAAAATATTTAAAAATGGAATATGGAGACTTTTCCTGATGACGGATCCTTTAGACAATTTTCTTAAGAGAAGATAAGTGTAGAGAAAATACCAAAAAAAAATATTTTATTTTTAGGTAGTGTAGTAACTTCCCCTTGGTTTTCTTTGGGCCATGGTTCTTTTTCAAGGTTTTAGCTTGAACCGGGTATAGTTAGGTTTTTGTTTATTTTTGTTCATTTTAATTTTTAGATTAAGACTAATGGGGCTAAATTCGAAGGAAAACCCTTAGCGTTGATACATCTGAATACAACAGACACTAGAGTGTAATGCCTAGCTTCATTGGTAGAATCATGTTAAAGTGCCTTAAAATTGTATGTTTGTACCTAACTTTAACACTCAAAAGAGAATGTCATGATAAACCAATCCGGAGTGATTCATGTGTCATATGTATGTGAGTTTTACTTTATTCCATGATTCACATTTGATTCCTAGAACTTGCCCTGTGTGTTTGTAAAGCGAAATAGTAGTTTCATTTAGTTTTAGAAGTAACATAGGCTTTTCTTTGTTGAGCCAAACATATAAAGTAAATCCACCTGAATGCAATATATCTCAGTTAGCCTTTTTTTTTAGGCAATCCACTAGGCAGAGCCTAGGATTAATTTTTTATTAAGAAAAAAAATTGAAAATTACAACATAATAACTTGCTTGTGCCAAATAAGCCATGATCATCACACTGTTAATAACATACACTGTAATGATATTACATATGAGGATATTACGATGGGAAGGAATTGTCCTTTTTCTAATTAAAAGGCCTTCACTATTCATGCTTTGTTTTTTGTTCTACTGGACTTTGTAAAAGTAGTTTTTGTGACCTGTTTTTGTTTTGCAACTCTTATTGGGAGCTTCCTTTTGTTTGCATCTTCAACCATCCTGCCATCCCAGCTTCTATCCCTTTGATGACACTTTTTATTTGTTTTACTGTGCGTGAGTGACAAATCTGCTATTCTTGCATCATGTTTCCGGCATTGCATTAAGGTGTCCTCTTCCTCCCCTTCTTCATATATGTGTCTTCCTTCCATTTCATTCTGGATTTGCTCCGAGGAGATTATCAGTGCAGAGCATACTTGCTCGTCTACTTGTGAAAATTCTACTAATTTTCTATCCTCATCAAGGCAGTTCATTGGAGGTTGACTATTATGGAAGACTCTGATCTGATTTTGTCCAGATGATGGCAGAACTGTTTTGCTTCCTCCATATGATGTTTCACCCTAAAATTTAGTTACATTTTGTGTTGTTTCTTTTTGGTCGATCTTTCCTGTTATTACCTTTTAAATACCTGCTGTTGAATTATGTTTTGGAATGTAATCTGGAGCGTTGTGGTTCAATTTACTTGCAACAACTTTCATTTTTTTCATTCCAATTTAAATTTGCAGCTTTCCTTTGCAATTTAGGCTCATTTTGCTCCTCATTGTCTTCTCCTGAAGAATTGTAATCATCTTCTTGGCCTTCTTTTACGAAGATTCAGATTCAGATCCTGAAGAACAATGCTACTTGTTTGTTCTTAGCATTGAAGCTTAAAAATTCCACACATTCATTGACATCTTCGTCGACATATGTTATTGGAACGGGAGGATAGCTTGAAACCTTCTGAATCATTCCTTCATACACTTGTCCTTTATCTTTACTGTCATTTGTACGCGCGACCAGTGAGTTTGAGCTTGTTGTTGTATCTGCAACCTGTTTAAGTACATCAATTTTCTGAATTTCATTTCTGTTCTGTGTCGCTGACTGATTGTTCTTTGTTTTCAGTTGTCCAGCTGCGTAGGAGTTTGAAATGTATTGTTGAACCATATCTTCCTTTTGAATCTGTTGAGGAGAGTTCTGCATAAAGACTTCATCTGCTGGATTTGTTTTTTTTTTAATCATATCCGCTTTTTGTTTTCCTGTTACTAGCTTACGATTTATGTCCTGTGGAGAAGTAACTTGTGCATTGTCATCATCCAAAGGTTTAGCTCCATCTGAAACACTTTGCAATGTCACTTCCATATTTGGCATAACACTGCCTGCAGGCATCGTTTCATTGTGCAATAAACTGTTGGAACTTATGGATCCCTCTGTAACAACTATTGTCATACCATCTACTGTTTGAATTGTATGCTCTTTATGCATGACATGTAGCTTTTCTGCTGGAAATGGTTGAACCTTATTCGTGTTGTTCATTGAACATTGCACTTGAATTGCTTTCCTTAGCAACTGAAGTTTGAAACGACAGAGTAGAGTTCAGAGAAATGTGTTGTTGATCAACCAGAACCTCTTCCTGTTTTTTTTCATTGACATTTGCATTTTCAGTAACCAAACTTGACAGTTCCTTTTTAGCAGTATCAAAACAAGATGTACAGTTTGTTTCTCCATAGGTTCAGCAGTTTCAGCAGGTAAAACATTTGAGTCTGTATCGAAATTTAATGAAACAGAATCCTCTCTCAACTGTTGGCCAGAGCTTTTCTCATTTTCACCTGTTAGCACATGAGATTCAGCAATTGAATCCGAATGTGATACCAGTTTGTCTGACTGACCATTTTGATCTGTAGAATGACCAGAAAGTGCTACAGTTGTGGTATGATCTTTGCAGTACAAACCAATGCCAGCACTATCATTTATTGAGACAACTGCAAGAATTTCCCCTGCTGACTTCTATACAAGATCAGAAGATAAATCAGTTTTTTCATTATCTCCTGCTATTATATTCGATGCAACAGTATCCTTCAATGTTGAGAAGTCCTTTTCTGAATGACCACTATATCAGGCAAATGTCCATTGAGTGCATTACAAGTGACATGATTTGTAGAGGTCATAACTGTCACATTACTGTCTACATATGAATCATGTATATCCCTAGCAGTAGTTTGTGGTCGACTGTCCAAATTCAAGACCTCATCCTTAGACTTTCCTGAATCTGCTGCATTTGAATCTTCTGAAATATTAGAATTCACAGCATTCTCCATTAGTGTGTTTGCTTTATCACTCACATCAGATTGGATAGTCTTAGTTTCTCCATTCTGTTTCACTTGTTTATTTACCAACATCTGAACAGATGAATTATCTCGACTAACACCTTTCTTCAACACTGCAGTTTTATGCATATTACCTACTTGAACTGCTTTTTTTTATTTAGATAATCCCTTGCGTCTCCTTGCAATTTGACAACATCATTCTGTTTCTGTCTGACCAGTTTGTAATCTGCTGCCTCCTCTGGTGCAGCTTTTTGTATTTTAAATCTACAAGATTTTTCGTCGTGGCCTTGATGTTTACAATATGCACAATACTTAGGAAGGTTGTCATAGACAATTTGCTGCTGGACCTCAAATGTTTTTCCATTTCCAGAATCTAAAATCTGCAAAGTGATCTTATTAGGAAGCTTACCTAATAAATCGACAATAACCTTGACTCTTGCCGCGCTAGGTCTCGTTCTTTCATATGTCGCCTTGTCAACCGCAAGAGGTTTTCCAACTGCTGAAGCTATTGACGTTAGTGACCTCTTAGCGAATAAATTTGGTGGCAAGCCTGGAGAGAGATCCATATAACTGCCATCGATGTCTCCTCCTTCAGATTGAATCCGAATGACCATGGAAATGTTCTAAAAAATTATTCATCGCCTTTGGATTTAATATAGCCAATCGACTTTGAAAGGAAATGAACATAATCACTGTAGAGATCAAATCTAACCAAGAGGTGTCGAAATTCCAACTTCCCGACATTACAACAACCTATAACATCAAATTGCGACGAAAAAATTCTTCGTACCTCCGATATGTCGGGTCTACCATAGGAAAATTTTAGCACCACTGCTTGGTGTAAACCTTCTTCTCTGGTGAAAGAATTAACATCTTCCATTGTGAATTGAATTATAGGATGTTCATGATCGAAATTAACTGAGCATAGCTCAATTTTCGTCGGAGCAGTCTGTTTATATTCAGTAACTGCAGCATAAGATGCATGCATTCCTTCTTTAATGTCTGATGCGAGTTTCTTAATAATCTCTCCCACAGCCAAAGGCTGGGGAGAGATCTGCGCAGCCATGGCTGCCAAACTCACGTGAAATCTTCAAGATATAACGATGCGACAGAAGTTCATCCATAGATTTGGACAAGCGAGAAACAGTTTTGGCGCAAAAGTAAGATCTTGAAAAATTGGCCACAGATTTTGGTATAAAAACAATTGATGAAAGATCGCAATGAATTCAATCTTTCATTGCCGAAATTAGAGAATTATTCCGATAATAGTGTTGAAATCACTATTCAATCTTCTTCTTTTTAGAGAGAAGGCAGAGCAAAAAAATTTAGAGAGAGAAAAAATCAAATAATGTATCTCAGTTAACCTTGCTGAGCCTATAAGCATGTTTCTTTGGCAACCACATTCCGAACCTTAACCAATTAGTAGAATAGCCTGCTGTTTGAAGCCTTTTACCTCACTATAAGTACTTGAATGGTAGTGATAATATGTAAAAGCAAAAGTGTGGGGTGGTGGTTTGGTTTTGAGTGGAACCATTGCGATAGAGAAAAGGTGCTGAATTTTGAAGCATAAAAGAAAAGCACCATGAAAAGAAATGTTATAAATAATTGTCGTGTCTGATAAGTGGTAGCTTGTAGAAATTACACTTAATGATACGGAAGTTTTAAATAAATGTGGTAGAGTGTTTCGTTGACACATCTATGATCTTGAAGTTTAATGTAATTGTATTAAAAGTTCTTAGGGAGGTTAGTCACTATATCTAAATTTATCCTACCCGTCCTTTAGCCTACATTACAACCAAATAAAGTCCTATTGATCTTAGACTGAATGGGATCAATTAGTAGAGTATTACACTACAGGAAAGCCTATGGTACATCTTTGTGGCATGTGAATCTTTTTGAGAGTGAGCGAATTTTGTCTATCTTAGTTTCTAATTGTTCTAATTATCATTACAAATGGAACTACTCTCTTGGGTGATGTGAGTTCATATCATTCACAAAGGAAAGGTAAGTCTTGATTCTTGTATAGAGTGGTTTGAGCAAGTGCGAATATTGCACGGTACGAAAGGTTTGACTCTTTGGTAAAAGTTGTTCATTACTAGGTGCAACTTCTATAAAATGTTCATGGTGTGAGTCGTTAAGGGAAAAGCTTAGGGAAGAAATTTTGATAGAGTGTGGTGGATTGCTCGAGGACAAGAAGTGATTTAAGTGCGGGGTGTTGATAGTAGGCTATATAGTTGATATTTACAACTTAATATGACCAAGCTTTGTTGTTGTTCTATAGGTAAATTGCCAACAAAATGCTCTAAATAGTATCTTTTGCTTCGTAGGGAATATTATTTGTGAGAACGAACAATGAAGTGTTTTGGAGGCGATAATATAAAGAAACACCCACTCGAGAAGTGCCCGAGCATGAAGAAGCAGAAAATGGCCTAGGCAAGATGTCCATCGTTACCGCGGTGAAATCACGGTGGACCGCAGCAGATTAAAAATGTGAGGCAGAAAGGTCATCTCATAGCGTAGTCGAGCGCGCAACCGCAATGCACTGTTTATGCTGCTGGAAGTTTGGGGCCCAAAGTGTTATTCCGAATTTTTTTTGTAAAATCCTTATAAGCTTTAGAAACTCGCCCAAGATGGTTTTAAAAAAAGATTGTTTTAGACTACTTTTGGAGGCAATAACAAGTGTGAGAAGAACAACCAAACATTAGAGTTTTTCTATCTCCTTTTAATTCTTGCAATTTTACATTATGAACAATCTAGTAGTTTTCTCTTATTTTGTTATGAGTAGCTAAACAATTATCTATGGTTGATGGAACCAATTGTTGGTTGAAGTTTTCATCAACTTATTATAATCGAGCCAGATTTATTATATAAATGTTCAACCACGTTTTGTATGGTGATTAATTGAATGGCCCTTGATTAATCATGTCTAATTACCTCATATTGCTTGAGAAAGAATATTAGGTTAGACGGCTGTTGAACAATACCACTTTTGGGTAGTTGAAGAGATTTATTACTTGAACTTAAAATGGGTTTTAGAGATAACAAAACTTTGGTGGGATAATTTAGAGTTGCACACATATTGTCAGCTAGAGTAGTTCGAGAGAATGCACTAGTAAATTATTGTAGTTGATCGAGAGATAATTACGATAACCCAAAACTCTTAATCCTCATAGAGTATTACGGCGAGATTATAGCAAAGAGTAAAGACCTAAACTAGCAATTGGAGAAATCGCTGCCCTAGACCTTTTTACCATTGAATTATCTTTGCTTTATCTTATTGTTGCTTTTAATAGTATTTTAAGTAGTTAAACAAAAAACCAATATTTATTGATAAAAAAAGATGCATCTAGAAATTGATTGAGTTGATAATAACATTGCCGAAGAGTGTAATGGATAGGTTAGTTCCCTGAGGATTCGACTCCGGACTTAAATCGGATTATGTTTGCAGCGACCGCTTTGTCTTTTAGAAGGCATAGTTAGCCATGATCACCTACCCATGTTAAAAATCATCACAAAAACCTATCCCTCTGAAGTTTGAACCAGTTCCATCCCCAAATAGAATCCTTACCACATAAAACGCTTAGAATCTAGGGAAGCTTAACCGCTTATTCAACATGAAATTTTAGATTGACTGGACTTGTAATTGACTACAAAAAGATGTCATTAGTCATTAATTAAGACACTCTATATAAAAATCCATCATCACAATCATTGCCACTTTCATAATTCTCTAAACCGTCGAATTGCTTTTGCACTCTATTCTTCTATTTTCCAAAACCCCAATTCACAAATCCTCCTAGAAAATCAGCAAGATGGCTAACCCCCAGGATAACCAAGCACTCCTCCACAACCTAACCGCTCTGATTCATCCACCCCTCCTCCACCCAGCACAACCACCCAACCTATGAGAAGGCGAGTGAAAATGTTTGCTCCCAAAATGGTGGCAACTGTTGCTCTTTCAAAGAAATTGAATGAGAAATTAAACGCAAGCCAAGCCCAAGATTCCGGAAACTCAGATGATTCATTCAAATCTGTGAGTAAGGGGGAAGGAACTGGGTCTTCTGACTCTGAGAAGGCTCAAAATTCCCCTTCTGAGGTACATTCTGTTAGCTAAAAAATTAAACAATAGGTTTATTCTAGTTGGGACTGTTAGGAATATGTAATTGCTTGAGTCAAGAAGGATAGGTGGTAAAAATAAAGGTAAAAAAGAAAAGGACAGTGAGGGTGTGCGTAGTGATTTGACAGGAAAAAGAAAAGAGGTGGTTGATTCTATACCTACCTCTGAATTGGCGAGAAAAACTATTTGCAGGGTTGAAAATGCAACTAAGGAAGATAGTAGCAAGAAGATAGGGGGAAGTGGTTCAGAGGAAGCTGCTGAAAGGTTGGTTAATCTTAGTTCACAAGTAGATTAACCCGGTTCATCTACTGAGGAGACCCTAGCAGACCTTCTATAGAAAGTGGGTGCTAGCTATGATCCAAAGAAAAGGGGAACCCAACACCAAAAAACCTCAGCACTGCAAAACTTCCAAGAAAAGAAAGGCTTCTTCTCCAGGAACTGCTAAGATTTCTCTACCATAAGTAAGGCCCACATGAAGAAGGGTGAAGCTGAGTGAGATGAGTTACAAAAGGCTATGGGAGAAATCAAGAGGAAAATGATGGATAAAATGAAAGCTAAGGCTACATAGCCTGCTGAGGCTGTTGATGTAGATGTGGTGGAACAGTTCCATCAGGAAGAGTATATAACTGTGGAGGTTCAGACCCCCAAGTACAAAAGGGCCAAGACTTCTTCTAAAAAGTCTTCATCTGTGTCTGAGACTGCTGAGCCTTCATTGGCTAAAAGGACAAGGTCTGTTGTGAAAAACAAACAGGTTAGAATTACTGAGGATGAGGTATGGAGTGGTGAAGAAGAGAGTGAATCTGATGATAAACAATACAAGTTGAACAAGTTTGGAAAAAGAAAAATTTTGAAGGGTAGAATTCTTAAAGATTTGGTGGAACCAGGGATGGATTGATTGATTTATGCTCTACCTGTTCAAGGCTGGAAGGACATGGTCCTTCAGTTGGATGGTAGGCTGGTTAGGAATGAGATCATTGAATTCATGGCAAATTCAGAGGTCAAGGATATGCGAGTTACTAGTCAAGTGAAGAGGTCCAAGTGACCTTTGACGCAAAGGAGCTGGGTGATATTCTTGACATTCCTTCTGATGGATATGATTATTACACAAGGCAAAGGTGGCCATATCTGGACTTCTATTCTACTGCCCTTGAAATCACTAGTAGATTCTATGATATCACAGAAGTGAATGTGGCCAAAGTTTTGCATAAGAGTGAAATGAAGCCACAACACAAAGTCCTATTTGAATTCATCAACAAGTGTTTGCTACCTAGGTAGGAAAGGAATCACATTGCTAATTATATAGACTTGGGCAGATAGAGTGTCTTGAAAGTGGAAGGCAGATCAACTGGCCTTCATTTATTATGAAGCTACTGGACATGGTTATTAATGGCTCTAAAGCCCATGCTACTCCTTATGGGTTTATTTTGACTACTGTGCTTGATAGTTGTAAGGTGCCACTGAAGAAGTGGAAAATGGAAAAAAGTAAGGATCATTTTGGAATGAACATTGCTTGTGACTATGAGGTCACTACCATTCCCAATGAACCTGGTTCATCCAAGAAGACACCTATCAACAACAAAGTCAGAGCTCTAGTGTAGGTAAGTGAATCAAAAGACGTTGAGATAGCCAGGCTGAAGGATCGTTTAGCAGAAGTAGAATCTGAGAGAGATGCTCTCGCAACTGAGCTCACAAAGGAAAAAGAGAAGAATAATGGCATTCTTCAAGATATGCTGCACCTTCTCCAAGACAAAACCCAACCCTCTAGTCCTTCCAAGCCTTAAGTTCTTAGCCTCCAGTTCTTAAACCTTGTCTAGACCTTTTCAGTGACCCAGATTAGGGATTTTTCTTATTTTTGCTAATATTTTGTCTATTTCAGTTTCTTTTTGTGGGATGTGGTAGAATCAGGTTTTCTATCAATGAAGTTTGTTGTTTTTTCTCTTGATGACTGCATACATTTCCTTGATAGTTTTACTATTTTTGGTTGATTACTGAGGATTAATCTATGAGTGCAGTTGCAGTTGCCCTAGTGGCCATGAGTAATTATTAAAATTATGGGAATCACGTTGTGTTTATGAAACTTATCGATGATGCCAAAAGGGGGAAGATATTGTGCTTTATATTCTGAACAAGTGATGTTTATAACCTAATGAACCTGGTCATTGATGATAAGTAAAATTCTCTAACTCTGTATTGATGAATAAGCTGAGTTCTGACAGAGCTGGAGGGAGTAAAAAGCACATAGTTAGTCATCATCAAAAAGGGGGAATTTATTGGCCCAAGTAAAGGTAATTTTTGAAGACTGACAAAGGAACTCAAACGTGGACCAGGTCTATCCCAGTTAACCATAGACATGGTCAACTCAAGCATGTGAGATGCACGAAAAGGAGTTAAACAAACCAACCAAAAATAATATCTCCTAATCCTGATAAAAAAGGTTGCATAGTGGATAAGGAGAGAGACTTCTTACACAAAGAGAATATGGTTTAAGAAATGTACCGAGTTAGAGGATGAGACCAACTAGAACTCTTCCACTAAGGAAGAGTAGCATCAGTATTCTAATCAATCTCTATTTACTAACTCTATTTAGTGTTGTTCTCTTTTACAGAAAATGCACATAAGTAGAAGTTAAACGTGAATTGAAAGAAAAATAGCAAGACAATTTTTCAAGAAGTTTATGTGAGATTCAAGCGTGCAATCCTGAAGCTACTTGAACTAGATAGAAGAACTTGTTCCAAGTGTCTATATTTTATTCTAGTTCAATTGTAGTAGGTATTTTCATATTGTACCTTTCAGCTTTATCTACAAGCAATTATATTAGGTACTTAGTATTTTTAAATTAGAGTTAAATTAAAGTTGTTGCAACGGTTGAAGTTGTGTGCTACAACGGGATTAGAGTTAATTCTAGGTTTACAAAAAAGTTTTTATAAATGCAACTTTTGGCTTAGTAATATTAGTGGAGAGTTTACTAGAAGGTAGGTTGTGGTTTTTTCACCTTTTGAGCCAGGTATTTTTCACGTAAAATCTCTGTATTCTTTAATTTCTGTATTTATAATTCTGCAGCAGTAGCAGCTAGAACACATAGAAGAACTAGGTCCTTCTATTATCGGGTTAAAAAAAAATTGGACACCACAATAATCACCTTCCCCCCTCCCTCTTGTGTGGTACAGAAATATAGAACATCAATATTCAATACTGTCAGCAATCTCCATGGCGAGAGAATTTAGGATCTATGATGTAACTATATCATCGCATCGCTCCCATAGTCCAAATTTTAAATGTTCCTTCTCTGGATCTTTCCGCTTGCATTCGCCATTGACTAAACCTAAATTGTTTTTGACAGAGAGGGCTTGCAAAAAAACTCTCCTTCCAGGATCGATAACGTAAGCCACTGAAAGGGACCGGAACCAGCATGGTGCCAGAATTATCTGAAGGATTCATATAAAGAGAACTACTTGGATCCATGCCGAACTCCACTCTGAGGGCGGGTGAAGAACTACTCGAATCAATAATGGACTCGGTACTCGAGTCAGTGATAGCCATGAGACAAGAGGTTAATTTGATGAAGCCAGAGTCAAAAATAAATTTGAGAGAAAAAGTATATCCGAAAACCGAAGAAAAACATGATTTTCTAGGGAAAATTTCGGAATTGGGGAAAAAATTCGAATGAGACTACAAATTATGAATGTGAAGAAGAACGAAATGCTAGGCTTTGATACCATGTTGAGCTGCAGATGTTGCGGATGGATCGAGCTCTAGCTCTAATGGTGAAGATCTGGAAGCTTCGTAGAGAGAAAAGGTTGAGAGAAGATACTTTGAAAATGAATACTATGTGTTACAAACTTTTATACATACATACATGTAACTCTTGAACTGTTGTAACTATCAACTAATCTAACCGCTAACTGGCAGCTAAGCAATTCAATAACTAATTACCGGAACTAATCCACTAATGCATAAATACATAGCTCAATATTTTTCAAAAGTGTTTTTCTCAAAATTAGTTTTGATAAGAAAACAATTTGTATTTGGCTAATTAACTTAAAAAATACTTTTGAGCAGCAACTAGTGTATGACCAAGCTTTTAAAAAGTGCTTCAAATTGTATTTTTTTTAAAAATTATTTTTCAAATAAATACTTTTAGAGAGAAACTACTTTTTTCGTTTTCAAAAATTATTTCTACTTCTTTTCAAAAATATTTTTTTCCTTTTAAAAAGTTGACCGAACATTTCAACTTTAAAAAAAAAGGTACTTTTTAAAACAGTTTAGTACTTCTAGATTTGAAAAGGCTTGGCCAAATAGCCTAATAAAGAAATGCTACTGAATCGTCCTGATATGCGTCAAGGTAAACCTGTAGTATACGGACAAAGGATTTCTTGTATTTTCCCATTAATAAAATTAAGGCGTAATCATGTGAAGCACTCCTTACATTGTTATTACGGTAACGTCATCTACCAGCAGATTTTGGGTGCTCAAGCACTCATTATATTTAATAAAATTTAGTAAATTTGTATATGTAATTATAAAAAATTTTAAATAAATATTGATTGAACATCCATAACTAAACTCTTTTTTCCTTTTCTTTTTAATTTTTTATGGGTAAACATCCATGATTCTAAAATTCTGGATCCGCCACTGATTCCTATGACCCTATTGGTTAAGTATTGTCCACAAGTTGCAAAAAGGTGATATTCAAGTATAAATAAAGTATGACTTATTTCCAATTTCAAGTGAGATTCGATCTAACATGCTAATGCACGTCAAAATTCACATGTTGATCGTGTACAATGACCACATCTAAACAAATACTACAAAGAACAGAGCTTTCACCTAATGTCACCTATATCCAACTGCAATATCAGGGCCGGAGCCAGCTTTATAGCTATGGGTTCTGCAAAATATTGTAGCTTTGGCTCAAATCTAATATTGTGTTAAATTTTTATTAA
Source organism: Nicotiana benthamiana (assembly GCA_034376525.1). Classification (NCBI taxonomy): domain Eukaryota; kingdom Viridiplantae; phylum Streptophyta; class Magnoliopsida; order Solanales; family Solanaceae; genus Nicotiana; species Nicotiana benthamiana. The sequence goes on along the minus strand of CM067334.1, from coordinate 78,589,824 downwards.
ATATGTATAAATAAATTATTTAGAACTCAATAAATAAAAAAAATTATTGTCCAGAAATAATTAACTAAAAATTTTAAATTCGCTTCTAGCCATCACAGCTTCAACTTTGCTATTTCATATATAATTATCATTATATTTTTATAAACATTTAATGTTTTTAAAGCATCCACACTGGCTTTTATCTCCTGTGGTAAGGTTTGGCACGACCCCTACCTTGTTGTTATTAGTAAGCTAAAGATACAAGGAAAATAAAAGAGGGCCCAAAAGATCGATAGTACCAAATGAAAGATTCAGATCATGTTTCTTGTTTGCCATCATCACCACCCACGATTGTTTCTTCTTTCCTTGTTGTTTTTTTTTAAAAAAAGAAAATATTTAGTTGGTGCAATTCTAGAAGTATGTCAAAAAATCGTCATTTCTTTAATTGATTTTAGCGTCTCTTAGAACTTACGAAAAGGAATTGGTTCAGTGCCATTACAAATATTGGTAAATTAGAGTACTATCTAGCAGATTAAAATAAATAATTAAATATGATCAAAATATTATATATTTCCAATTGCCGGTGTGCAGTTATTACCAGTACTTCCGTCTGAGTTGAGACTAATCATTCAGATAGATGGGGGGTAAACTAATGAGCTCAAATATTAATGAACTATGTAGAAGAGTTATCTATCGGAACAATACCCTTACCGATCTATTAACAACAAGTAGATCTAAGCCAGGAGAGTTAGTAATGTGTAAGGAGCAATTAGTACAAGAAATCATGAATACACTTTTTGATAATGGAATCCAGGGATAACCAATGAAGAACGGTCATAATAAAGTTTCCAGGTCATTTTCTTTATGTAATTGAAGGCAAAGAGGAAAGATTTCATAAGAGATGTTTACATCGTGGGTCCTTCACTTTCATATGGTGAGTACCCATTTTGAAGAGCTTTATTACTATACACTTCAAAAAACTAACAACTGTAATCTTCTTTTTGAAAATTATAACAATATAATGACTTTTAGTGTTAATTTCCAAGAGAAAATGTTAGGTAATATTCTTTCAATAATATTTTTTCAATTTGTGTATGCTTTGACTAGTAGAATTATTCAGTACCTGTGTGTTGTTGGATTACGTAATTATGTATATGATAAAATAGTCAAAGTACAAGTAAGTTGACCCGAACACCTATCGCCCAAAAAAAAATATAGCTACATAATGCTAACGTGCTTCAGCGATAAAAAAAGTACATTATTTCGCTTTGACGAGTTGTCGTATGCTTCGTTGTGTGCCAACAAATACAAAAGAAATAAAGGTACATAAGATCGGCTTGACAGTGAAATCAAACCATACACTGTAGTACTAAACAGCTTAATGAAATTAAATAGTATTTAGTGGCAGTTTCATGATGCATTTTCTTTTAAGCATCCAGAAATCTCGATTAAATAACAAGGGTGTGTTTGTTATGAAAGAAAATATTTTCTATGAAAAAGTATTTTTCTAGGAAATATTTTCCTGAAAAATGAGTGGTTTCATCACTTATTTTTTCATATTTGGTTGGTGAGCAAAAAGTTTTTTTGAAAAGATATTTTCTAGCGTTTATTTAGAGAGCAGAAAGTAACGTTTAGAAAAATAATTCTTTATGCTACTTTCATTACCCTCTTTTTGTTATATTAACTAAAAAGAAAGTACTCTTTTTTTTGGTTGAAAAAGAAAGTACTCTTTCATCAACATGAAAAAAAGTATTCATTTTGTTTAAAATGAAAGAAAATATTTTTTCTACATCATGAAAAGAAAATACTTATTTTGTTGAAATGAATAAAATACATTTTACTACATCATTTTGTTGAAATGAATGAAAATACTTTTTCTACATCATGAAATGAAACAAATACTTTTTTATATCATGAAAAAAAATACTCCTTTTGTTGAAATAAAAAAATGGTACTCTATCTACAATATGAAAAGAAAGTATTAATTCTTAATAATATTTTTATTTAGGGTGGGGTAGGGCAAGGCTGGGGAAGGTGGATGGGGTAGGGATGGGGGTGGGGCAGGTGTGAGGGGGAGGGGGTTGGTGGAAATGAGAATCGGGTGGGGAAGGTTGAAGAAGTGTTTTGAAAAATATTTTCTCCCTTATCTTGATAGGGAAAATATTTTTCTTATCCGTTAGAGGAAAATGAATTCATGAGAAAAATATTTTTTAGAATATTTAAGCCAACCAAACATAAAAAAAATGAAAACCAAACACAGTCCAAGCGTTCAAACAATTAACGAAACCAAATTTTAACTAAGTCTATATGTACTTCTGATTTTTATTTTTTACTTTTGATTTTCTTAATGCATGGTGTGCTAATGTCAATTACGGTAATGAATAGTTTATATATAAAAATAAACGTTAAAAATAACAATGACACGTGAGAATAATCTACAATATAAAGAATGCTCTTAATTCCTCCTGTAAAGCTAAGAAAATTGCTTATTTGTGCCCTGGTTCATATCATCAAAGTCTTTATCTTTGAATTTTCTATATTCACTTTTTATATATGTTGTGCGATGCATTTGCTTATGTAGAGATATAGAGTCCAGTTAAGGGTACTTGTACAGTGTATTATATAATATGTACACTTCTAGAATAATCCATTAGTCAATTAGTTAGGACACATGAGTAGTTATGTGTATATATATAAAACACTCCTGTACGAGTTAGTTGGAGATGAAAGAAATGAAATAGCAGTTTTTTCTCTCTTTATGGTCTTCTCTGTATACGCTTCTTCTCGATAGAGCTTGGCTCCATGTCCATGGTAGTTCTAGCTTGATTTTATCATGGTACCATAGTAGGTCCAGTACGGTCTGTAATCTGAAGTTCCTGATAGTTTCTTTCTTCTCAATCACCTTCTAAATTACCCCAAATCAAGTGTTCTCTTCTTTATTTTTTGTTTAAACCTAATTTCTGACGAATTTTGCTATGATGACGGGTGATTCTACACAAACTGCAGTCGGATCTTCACATGCAAACACCCTATTGCTTGACTGCAATGATCCGCTATTTGTTCATCCCTCAGACACGCCAGAGATTGCACTGGTTCCCCAGCTATTGGTCGGAACAGAGAACTACTCAGAATGGAGTCACTCTATGAAAATGTCACTTTTAGTGAAGAACAAAACAGGTTTCATTGACGGAACATGTACTAGAGAGAAATATGATGCAGATGCGTTCAAATTGCATCAATGGGATCGATGTAACGCCATTCTGCAGTCGTGGATCATGAGTTCAGTGGCTCAAGAGCTCAGAAAAGGTATTGTTTACTCCTCAAATGTGCAAAACGTTTGGGAAGCATTTAAGGAAAGGTTTGACAAAGTGAATGCAACCAAAGTGTATCACATGAACAGGAGATTGCAGGTCTGGCTCAAGGGATATCGAGTGTTTCAATTTATTATTCAAAATTGAATGATCTGTGGGCTGAGTTTGAGTCAATCATACCATTTTCTGGGTGTGATTGTGTGAAATCCAGAGAATTTGTTGTGTTCCTACGCCAACAGAAGCTGATGAAGTTTCTACTGCGGTTGAATGATACATATGCACCACAAAGGAGTCAAATACTAATGATGAATCCTACACATACAATTGATCCGGCTTACTCAATATTGATCCAGGAAGAAAGTCAAAGATTAAGTGGGAACTTAGGAACACAGAGTGGAATCCTAGGAAGTGCACCTCTGGATGTCGAATCTTGTGCTATGATATCGATTAATGCCTCCAATACAAGGCCTAGAAGGAATGGAAACATACAGTGTGACTATTGCTATATGAAAGGTCACACAAACGAGAACTGCTACAAGTTAATTGGTTATCTAACAGGGCCTAAGTTCAATAATAACAATAGGAGAAGATGAGGTTACAATGGTACTCCGGCAATGGCACACAATGCAGATGTGAAGCCATAAGAGGAGGTGTATACTGCTGGGACAAAAGGTATGGGACAAATATGAGGTTTACCATCTGCACCTATCTTGACTCATGAACAATATCAACAGATAATTATGTTACTGGACAAGAATAAAGGGTCAGCTGCAATAGAGATGGCAAATATGGCGGAGTCGACTGCAAATGAGATAGCTAATATGGCAGGTAATTCCATTATTAACTGTGGCTGTTGGATAATTGATTCAAGAGCTTCAAATCATATGGCTTCCTCCTTGCATTTGTTTTCTCAATCACAATCCATACCTTCTGATTCTGTTTCCAATTCTGTACACTTACCTAATGGATATAGTACTAAAATCACACATTCAGGATCTTGTTCCATGCCCAATTCACAAGTTCTGAACAATGTGTTATATGTTCCGCAATTCAAATATAACTTGTTGTCTATCTCCAAATATACTAAGGATTTGAAGTGTTTATTAGCCTTTTATCCTGATTTCTGTTTGTTTCAGGACCTCTTCAGTGGCAAGGTGAAGGGGATTGGTAGTGAAAAGAATGGGCTATACATTCTTAATCCTTACACACTTGCTGGTGCTCATGTCTCCAAGTATTTGTCTTCCTCTCTTCAGAATAATTCAAATGTTTTGTGGCATCAAAGACTTGACAACACAGAATGTCCTACTGAAAATTCCTACAATTAAAAATCATTTGTCAAAGTCTACTGATTGTAATTGCCCAATATGTCCTTTAACTAAGAAAACTAGATTACCATTTCCTATTAGCAATTCTAAATCTACTTCTGCATTTGAATTGGTACACATGGATGTTTGAGGTCCATATAGAGTCTGTACTCATTGTGGTTTGAGATACTTTCTTACTCTAGTTAATGATTACTCTAGAATGACTTGGACTTTCTTATTAAGAGTCAGAAGTGATGTCTTTGTTGTTCTAAATGATTTCCTCCAATTAATTGAGAACCAAATTTCTTCCAAGGTCAAAATCTTTCGATCAGACAATGTTTTTGAATTTTTTAATACACTCTGCTCTACTATTTTCAAATCTAAAGAAATTATGCATTAGATTAGTTGTGTACACACCCCTCAAAAGAATGAGGTAGTGGAAATGAATCGCAGACACTTCCTTGAAGTTAGTACAGCCTTAAGGTTTCAAGCCCACATTCCTTTAAAATACTGGGGTGAGTGTATTCTAACAGCAACCTATATCATCAAGAGACTACCTACCAATGTTTTGAATGGAAAATCTCCTTATGAGTTGTTCCATGGTCACCCTCCTAACTTACATTATATGAGAACTTTAGAATGTTTATGCTATGCCACAAGACCAAATTATAGTGACAAATTTTCTGCCAAGCCTTGTCCTGCTATCTTCATGGGATATTCTTTACATCAAAAAGGTGATAGACTCTATGACATTGAATATGGGAAATTTTTTGTCAATAGAGATGTGGTGTTCATGGAACATATTTTCCCCTTCAAGTTTCCAAAATCTCATTTTCTTTCTTCCAATGTGTCTTCTACTCCTTCTTTCCATCCTGACATTTCACATGAACCTCCTCTCAATCATGTACCTCCACCTTCTCTTGATTCAATCTCTTCCATTGAGTCTTCACCTTCTCGTGTCTCCCCTGCTCCATCATCACCTCCTATTTCACCTGACAATCTACAAACCTCTCCTACTCCTTCTCCTTCCCCTATTACTCCTATTGCTACCATCCATGATCACCCCAGAAGATCAGGCAGGGTCACTAGACCTTCCATCTGGTTGACTGGTTATGTACATCATCTCTTACGCACTTCTTCTTCTTCTTCTTCTTCTTATCCCATTCAACAATTTGTCTCCTATTCTCATCTACCCTCACACTTTAAGTCTTTCCTTACTTCTTTTTCTTCTGATACTGAACCTTTCTCATTTTTCTCAAGCTAGTAAGGATGCTAGGTGGGTCAAAGCCATGCAATTGGAAATTCAGGCTCTTGAACAAAACCACACATGGGAAGTAGTGGATTTGCCGCATGGTAAAGTTCCCATTGGGTGCAAATGGTGTGTGATAATAGGTAAATTTAACTAAATTCAGGCCCTAAATAACTATCTTCTTGTATTATTTTGGTAGTGAAAGTTATAGCAAAAGGCTCTTATAAGTGCTTTTCAAGATTTTCAGGTTACATATGACTAGGAAAGGCGATAAGTACTTTTGGAGTCAGGAAATGAAGAAAAAAGAGGCTAACTATGAAAATCTCCAAGGGAACCGCGTCAGAAATAAGCACGAACTTTAGAGACAAGGGTTCACCACGGTTCCACCGACCGCGCTCGAACCGCGGTGGGAGACAGTTGCAGACAAATCGAGTATCAGAGGAGTCGTTTGGCCTCGGTTCTACCACGACCGCGACAACACTGTGGTAGGCGTGCGGAAGGCCAGAGGCAGTTATGTCAAAGCATGAATTTTAGCCCTAAAACCTATATTGGCCATTAGGTTTCGCCCCTTAGAGGATGTATTGAGTTTTTGGAGTTCTTGGAAGGAAAAACAATGTTGAGAGAATAGCTTAAACATATTTCTTCTTCCCTTTTAATTTTTATTGCTAGATTATATTGAATATTAGTTCATTATGTTTACCCATAGCTATGAGTAGCTAAGGTCTTGATGGAACCTATTGACGGATGAACTTCTTGTATATGTTAATGAAAATTTGCCAATTTTAATCTATATTTATTCAACTAAGTTTTTGTTGTAGTTAATTGACAGGATCCTTAATTAGCTGTGCCTATTTATTGTGCATAACTTGGAAAAGAGTGCACATTTAGGTAATTTTTGAATAAAACCACTCCTAAAGTAATAATAGGAATCAATAATTGCAGGTTTAAAGGTGGGATTAGGAATAACGAAGCCTTGGGTGCAATCTTAAATGAATTGTGTTAATTAAAGCTAGCTAGTGTATCTCGGGAAAGTGCAATAGTATATTACTGTAATTGCTCGGGAGAGATTTACGATAGGTTGAGTGTTCATTATTGATATAGATGTATCGGTAAATTTGAATGAAGTATAAACAGAAGGAATTCCATCAATAGGGGAAGTCATTACCTTAGCTTTTCTCTCATTATTATCTACAACCTTAGTTTGTTAGCTATAGCTTGTTGCTTTTCTGCACTCTTAGTTCGTAAAGAAACCTCAAAATGTGATTTGGAAGTATTGGGAAGCTGGTTCCGAAGGATTTAATCGGTCTAAAGGTGGTAGTTGATAAGTTGACTCTCTGTGGATTTGACCCTGGGCGTAATACTCGGGTTTTATTTACAACATCCGCAGAGTCCTTTCTAGAGGGCATATTTGGGCGTGATCAAATTTTAGCCGGCGTTGCCGGGGAGTAACGGAATTATCAATTACCACTGATAGAAATACAAAATTCTTAGTGTGGTCAATTCTCTACACTCAACTTGGGAATTTTTGTGTAATTAAATTTTTTACCTTAGTCTATTTTTATTGTTTGGGTCATGTTTATTTTCTTAGTTTTGAAAAATGGCATCATATAATAAAAATTGGTGGGATGGTAGTTGTTCATACTGTGATGACCCTTATCTTTGTTGTGGAGGATCACACTCGTGGCAAAATTATTTAAATTCTCCCGGGGGTGGATTGTGCGCACAATCTCAAACCCATGAGTGGAGTACTTCAAAATGGTCATTGTGATGATTGTGTTGATTGGTCCTTCCCTTCCCCAAGCCCCTGCTATGATGATTCTATTGTTTTTGATGAAAATGTTAGGGCTAACGAATTGGAAGAAGTTGAGCATGGCAGAAAGGTGTTAGAATATACGCTTAACGCTAGAGGGGGGGGTGAATAGCGTTATAATAAAAAAACAGCGTAAACTTGCGGAATTTAAAAATTGCAGGAATGAAATAAGTGTGATAAGTAAATAATAAGGAACGAACGCACCGATGTTATCCTGGTTCACCACAACCCGTGGCTAGTCCAGTCCCCGAGAGACTCTCTCGAGATTTCCACTAACTTCGTTAAGCTTACGGGTGCTTAACAAACCGTTACAAACTGAGAGCTTGAGTCGCACAAGCCTCAACAACCTTTGCTCGAAGATACAACACTTCAAGACTTCAACCAAAGGAATCACAACGTTCCTTCTTACAATACAAGGGATTAACACTTCCCTTCAAGTGTATAAAAACACTTTGCACTCAAAACAAGACTCTCCTTAAGAGTAGATATGAGTAAAATAAATACGCTAAAGAACGCAACAACTTTCGTCAAGAATTTGGCTCTCAAAAACTTATGTAATGAATAGAAAATGATGAATAAGAGAGTATGCAAGCTTTAGCAATAATATGATCAGTTGTTGTGTTTAGAAGACTGATTTGAAGATGTATTTATAGTGTCAAAAACATGCATAACCGTTGCCTAATTGCCAATTAAGAATTGCTGATTTTGTGCTACGACAATCGATTGTCTAATTGGCACAATCGATTGTTTTCCAATCGTTCCAAAAATCATTCCTAGATTTTACGCAGCATAATCGATTATCTAAGACGTATAATCGATTGCTGGCAACGTTCAAAAAATCATTTCCAGATTTTACTTAAAACAATCGATTATCAGAAATATACAATCGATTACTTGGCAACGTTCAAAAAATCTTTTCCAGATTTTACTTCAAACAATCGGTTATCAGAAATATACAATCGATTACTTGGCAACGTTCAAAAAATCTTTTTCAGATTTTACTTCACACAATCGATTATTAAAATCCTATAATCGATTATCTGATGGAGTTTGAAAATATTTTGGCAATGGTCATTTACATAATCGATTATGCTATATGGACAATCGATTATTTTTCAGTCTTGAAAAATCTAATAGACACTGTCTCAATACAATCGATTGTCATAATGTTCACAATCGATTATTTTGTAACTTTGAAAAATCTGATGGACATTGTCTCAACACAATCGATTGTCATAAGGTACATAATCGATTGTCATGCAGATTTCAAACATCTGATGGACACTGCCTCAACACAATCGATTGTCATAAGGTACACAATCGATTGTCCTGCAGCTACCTTAACATAATCGATTATCATAAGTACATAATCGATTATCTTTGTCCAGATTTTAGAGGCATGTTTAAAAATCATTTTGCTAAAATAAATATGCATGATTTAAAATCATTTTGCTCTAAATTAAATATGCATGATTTGATAAAAATGTTTTTACAAGAGAAGCCAAGTCTTGAGTTAAATTGTTGGATCAAGATCACAATTAAAGAGCGACCTATGTATAACTTTGTTTAATCTTGATCTTTGTTTGTCTTGTGCTTGAACTTCGTTACGTGACATTTGCGCGCTTGTGCTTGGACCTCGTCATATGTCAACTGCGCATTGTTTGTCAATTAGCAAAACCTACAAATATGAACACACGTTTAGTTTAGTGCCTTGAGAATGTGTTTCAACAATTTCCCCCTTTTTGATAATGGCAAACCTTAATCGGGATATGCATATTAGGTAATTCATAATGACGATCCAAGACAAGTATATATATATATGCAATTAGTTCCCCCTCAACAATGAATTCCCCCTCAATTTGTGCCGATAAGTATTAAGAGCATAGCCCTTATTCTTCCCCCTTTTGACATTAGCAAAAAGGATTGGTAAATAACTTGTTTATTGATTAATCAAAAATTTCAACTTCATAAAAGGGATAATAAAGCAAATAATGTCAACATAATCGATTATTGATACTTGATAATTGATTATATACTAAAGAGAAATCGATTATTCTAAAGATGAATCGATTATTCTGCACCAGTCTTTATAATTCCCCCTGCTTTTAGGGCGATACCTGCAAAAATACGTTAGACGCCTCCGACGCTCAAGTTAGTAATCATGTGAAAGGGAAAATGCAATGCATGTCTTAGATCAATGTGGAGTCAAGAATCCCGAGTTCACTACGAATTCAGAAGAAGGACTCTTTCTCTAAAGGTTTTGTGAAGATGTCGGCCAATTGATCTTTGGTTTCAACAAATTCAATTTCGACATCACCTTTGAGAACGTGATCTCTTATAAGATGATGCCTAATTTCAATGTGTTTTGTTCTTGAATGAAGAACGGGGTTCTTCGTCAAGCATATGGCGCTAGTATTATCACATCTAAGAGGGATATGATCGATACTTAGGCCATAGTCCAAGAGTTGCTGTTTCATCCAAAGAATTTGAGCGCAACAACTCCCCGCGGCTACATATTCAGCCTCGGTTGTGGACAACGCAAGAGAGATACCGAGCAAATGGCAAGTGCCACTAGTGCTCTTGCGGTCCAATTTGCATCCAGCGAAATCGGAATCGGAATAGCCAACAAGTTGGCATGAAGAACCTTTGGGGTACCATAGACCCACATTTACAGTACCAACAAGATACTTCAATATCCGTTTCACCACAGTTAGGTGAGACTCCTTAGGACATGATTGATAACGAGCGCATAAGCACACACTAAACATGATGTCCGGTCTACTAGCAGTAAGATAAAGGAGAGATCCAATCATACCTCGATACTTCTTGGTGTCGACTTCCTTACATTTCTCGTCTTTGTCTAGATGGTCGGATGTGCTCATGGGAGTGGCCATTGCTTTTGCGTTGCTCATTTCAAATCGTTTTAGCAATTCTTGAAATATTTAGCTTGACAAATGAAGGTTCCTTCTTTCATTTGCTTTACTTGCAGCCCCAAAAAGAAGGTTAGCTCACCCATCATAGACATTTTAAATTCGCTTGTCATTAAATCAGAAAATTCCTTGCACAAAGCATTGTTAGTAGCACCAAAAATAATATCATCCACATAGATTTGAACTAATAAAATATCATTTTTTTTATGCTTAACAAATAGAGTGGTGTCAACTTTCCCCCTAATGAATTCATTTTCCAAAAGAAATCTGCTCAATCATTCATACCAAGCTCAGGGAGCTTGTTTGAGACCATAAAGCGCTTTTTTAAGTTTGAAAACATGATTGGGAGATTTAAAATCTTCAAAGCCCGGGGGTTGTTCTACGTAAACTTCTTCTTGAATAACACCATTTAGAAAAGCACTTTTTACATCCATTTGATATAAATTGAAATTCATAGAAGAGGCAAAGGCAAGCAATAAACGAATAGCTTCTAACCTTGCTACGGGTGCATATGTTTCTTCATAGTCAATTCCCTCTTCTTGATTATAGTCTTTTGCTACAAGCCTAGCTTTGTTTCTAGTGATTATGCCATTTTCATCTAGTTTGTTTCGAAAAACCCATTTCGCACCAATTATGGAATGATTTTCGGGTCTTGGCACCAAATCCCAAACGTCATTTCGTTTGAATTGATTAAGCTCCTCTTGCATTGCCAAGGTCCAAAATTCATCCCCAATTGCTTCGGAGATGGTTGAAGGTTCAATTTGAGAAACGAAAGCAGTATGTACAAAGGTGTTCTTAAGAGTGTTTCGAGTACTTACCTGTTGTTCAATGTCGCCAATTACCTGTTCGAGAGGATGGTCTTTGATTGTCCTCCACGCGTTAGCAGTTTTGTTTCTTTTTCCAGTTGTGGCGCTTCCTCCGATAATTGTTCCAAGATTTCATCTTGAATTTCCTTAGGAGTTTCCTCTTGTACTTTGTCTTGAGGACTCATTGAGTTTAAACTACCTGCAAGTTCAAAACCAGAATCCTTTCTCGCCAAGCGAGCATTATTTTCGGAAAACACAATATGAGGGGATTCCTCCACAGTTTCGGTTCTATTATTGAATACTCTATATGCTTTGCTACGTGTAGAATAACCAATAAAAATTCCTTCATCGGATTTGGCATCAAACTTTCCCAAATTATCTTTACCATTGTTATGAATAAAACATTTACAACCGAATACTCTAAGATGGGAGATATTTGGTTTCCTTCCCTTGTAGAGTTCATAGGGAGTTTTCATGAGTATTGGCCTTATGACTACTCTGTTTAAAACGTAGCATGCGGTACTTACGGCATCCGCCCAAAAATGTTTGGGAATCTTAGCCTCATCGAGCATGGTTCTAGCCATCTCTTCGAAACACCTATTTTTCCTTTCCACCACTCCATTTTGTTGTGGTGTGCGTGGAGCAGAGAAGGTGTGCTCGATACCGAGTTCGTCACAAAAATCCGCGAAGAGATTGTGATCGAACTCTCCCCCATGATCACTTCTTATTGAAGTGACGGTTGTGCCCTTATTTTGAACACGTTTAAGAAAACATTTAAAGTTATGAAAAGCTTCACTTTTATGAGCAAGAAATAGTGTCCATGTAAATCTAGAATAATCATCAACAATAACAAAAGCATAACGATTTCTACCAAGACTTTCAATGCGAGATGGTCCAAAAAGGTCCATGTGAAGAAGTTGCAATGGTCTAGTAGTTGAAACAATATTTTTTGATTTAAAAGATGCTTTTGTTTGCTTCCCTTTTTGACAAGAATCGCAAATGGAGTCTTTTTCAAATTTCAAATTGGAAGACCAATAACTAGATTTTGTGAAACCAATTTGTTTAAAAGATGCATGTTGATGTGAGCTACTCTACGATGCCATAACCACATATCATCTTCTTCGCTCATAAGACAATTCACATACTCAGATGAAGAATTTTCGAGATCAACCATATAGATGTTATCCATTCTAAAACCACGAAGGATAATTTTAAAATCGCTACGGCGAAAAACTAAGCATTCATCCGAATCAAATAAAACAAGATTTCCCTTGTCACATAATTGACTTATGCTCAAGAGATTATGTTTTAGACCTTTAACTAGCAATATATGCTTAATGGAAGAAGGTTCATCCTTACCGACCGATCCAATGCCGATAATTTTTCCCTTGTTGTTATCTCCAAAAATAACGTTTCCTCCTTCCTTGTGTTCTAGTTGAAGGAACTTGGATTCGTCTCCGGTCATGTGTTTGGAGCATCCACTATCAAGGTACCAAAGTACACTTGATCCCTTCAAACATACCTACAAGACAAATTAATGAGTCTTTGGTACCCAAGCTGTTTTGGGTCCTTGAGAGTTAGGTGTAACATACTGTTGTGCTTGACATGCAGTTAAGTGTCTATGTCTAGTGAAGCAAGAAGGAGCAATATGTCCAATTCGATTGCAATAATGACAAATGACATTAGGATTATGCATTCGTCTAGGTTGATAGTAGTTGGACGGACGAAAATTGTTTACTCTATTTTCGACAATATGACTATTGCGCATTTCATGAAAATCATTTCTCCTACTATTTGTTCTAGGATATGCAGCATTTCTAGAAAAGTTATTTCTAGGTTGAAAGCCGTTTCTAGGTGTCCTAAAATGTTCAACGTTTCTTCTAGTGTTTGGTCTAGGATATGCATCATTTCTAGAATAGTTATTTCTAGGTTGAAGGCCATTTCTAGGTGTCCTAAAATGTTCAAAGTTTCTTCTAGTGTTTGGTCTAGCATGCATGTTGATTCTAGGATTGTTATCTCTAGGATGAACATTTGTTTTATTTGTCCTAGGTTGAGCCTTAGGTGGTTGGGTTTTGGCTTCAACTTTTTCTTTAGGCTCGTTTTTAAAACCTATCCCATGTTTGGTCGATTTCAAATTAACAAGAACTTCATTCAAATTTTTATGAGAAGAATTGAACTTATCTAAGGTGCCCATAAGTCTTTCTACCTCATCTTTTAGATGCATGCAAGAAGTACAATTTTTACTAGAACTCTCGGGTTTGTCGGCGCTTCTTTTGCCGAAAAAATTGTTTTCTTCTTTCAACTTTTCATTTTCCAAAATCAGTTTTTCCAAATTCTTTTCTTTCAAAGAGAGTTGTTTTTCAAAATCTTTTTCTTTCAAAGAAGCATTTTCCTTAATGTTCTTAACAGTTTTGGAAGCTTTAATGAATTCACTATACAACTCATCAAAGGCATTTTGCATTTCCTCAAGAGAATAGAAGTTTTTGGAAGAAATTTGACATACCTCTTCTTGATGGTTTTCGTGAGCCATGCGACAAAGATTTGCGGTTTCGTCTTTTTCTTCCTCACTCGACTCGTCTCCGGAGTCGCCTCCCCAAGATATGTATGCTCGTTGTTTCTTGAAGGGTTTCTTCTCCTTTTTGACATTTGGGCAATTTGATTTAATGTGCCCGATTTCTCCGCACCCATGGCACTTTACTTGATCTCCTTGTTGTTTGCCTTTTCGTTCATACTCTTTTCGCATGAACTTTTGAAATCTCTTAATAACGAGTCTGAACTCGTTATCTCCGTCCTCGTTATTTTGAGGTTGGCTTGTGCTTGCCTTGAGGGCGATTCTTTATTTCCTTTGATCATTAACAAGAGGGTTAAGTATAGTAGATTCATAAGTTTTAAGATTACCTCTTAATCCGTCGATGGTGACATTTGAAATGCCAATAGACTCTTGAATCGCGTCGGCCTTGGAGCGCCATTCCGGAGTGAGACTTCGGAGAATTTTTCGGACAAGTTCCTTATCCGTGAAGGTCTTCATAAGAGCATGTAAGTCATTAACGATTTTTGAAAATCGTTCGAACATGTCATCGACCCTTTCGCCTTCCTTCATGTGAAACAGTTCATATGCATGGGTTCGAAAATCAACTTTAGCCTCTCTTACCTGGTTCGTACCTTCGTACGTGATTTCCAGCTTATCCCATATTTTCTTCGCCATTGTGCAACATGATATTTTTCTGTAATCATCAGCGTTTATAGCACAATATAATAAGTTGATGGCTTTAGCATTGTTCTGCACTTTTCGGATATCATCCGCATCGTATTCATCTTCGGATTTTGGAACCCATTCATTTTCAACCTTTTTCGTTGGAATTTGTTCTCCCTTCATTATTACCTTCCACAGATGAAAATTATTCGATTGAATGAATATTCTCATCCTCTCCTTCCAGTACGCATAGTTTGTGCCATCGAATAGTGGTGGTCGGGTGGAGCATTGTCCTTCACCTATTCCTGCAAAAGAATCACGAGTAGAAGCCATGGATTGTTTCTCTCAAACGGTTAAGTTTTTCAGAGAGTTGGGCTCTGATACCAATTGTTAGAATATACGCTTAACGCTAGAGGGCGGGGGGGGGGGGGGGGGGTGAAAAGCGTTATAATAAAAAAACAGCGTAAACTTGCGGAATTTAAAAATTGCAGGAATGAAATAAGTGTGATAAGTAAATAATAGGGAACGAACGCACCGATGTTATCCTGGTTCACCACAACCCGTGGCTAGTCCAGTTCCCGAGAGACTCTCTCGAGATTTCCACTAACTTCGTTAAGCTTACGGGTGCTTAACAAACCGTTACAAACTGAGAGCTTGAGTCACACAAGCCTCAACAACCTTTGCTCGAAGATACAACACTTCAAGACTTCAACCAAAGGAATCACAACGTTCCTTCTTACAATACAAGGGATTAACACTTCCCTTCAAGTGTATAAAAACACTTTGCACTCAAAACAAGACTCTCCTTAAGAGTAGATATGAGTAAAATAAATACGCTAAAGAACGCAACAACTTTCGTCAAGAATTTGGCTCTCAAAAACTTATATAATGAATAGAAAATGATGAATAAGAGAGTATGCAAGCTTTAGCAATAATATGATCAGTTGTTGTCTTTAGAAGACTGATTTGAAGATGTATTTATAGTGTCAAAAACATGCATAACTGTTGCCTAATTGCCAAATAAGGATTGCTGATTTTGTGCTACGACAATCGATTGTTTTCCAATCGTTCCAAAAATCATTCCCAGATTTTGCGCAGCATAATCGATTATCTAACACGTATAATCGATTGCTGGCAACGTTCAAAAAATCATTTCCAGATTTTACTTAAAACAATCGATTATCAGAAATATACAATCGATTACTTGGCAACGTTCAAAAAATCTTTTTCAGATTTTACTTCAAACAATCGATTATCAGAAATATACAATCGATTACTTGGCAACGTTCAAAAAATCTTTTTCAGATTTTACTTCAAACAATCGATTATTAAAATCCTATAATCGATTATCTGACGGAGTTTGAAAATATTTTGGCAACGGTCATTTACATAATCGATTATGATATGGACAATCGATTATTTTTCAGTCTTGAAAAATCTAATAGACACTGCCTCAACACAATCAATTGTCATAAGGTTCACAATCGATTATTTTGTAGCTTTGAAAAATCTGATGGACACTGTCTCAACACAATCGATTGTCATAAGGTACACAATCGATTGTCATGCAGATTTCAAACATCTGATGGACACTGCCTCAACACAATCGATTGTCATAAGGTACACAATCGATTGTCTTGCAGCTACCTTAACATAATCGATTATCATAAGTACATAATCGATTATCTTTGTCCAGATTTTAGAGGCATGTTTAAAAATCATTTTGCTAAAATAAATATGCATGATTTAAAATCATTTTGCTCTAAATTAAATATGCATGATTTGATAAAAATGTTTTTACGAGAGAAGCCAAGTCTTGAGTTAAATTGTTGGATCAAGATCACAATTAAAGAGCGACTCATATATAACTTTGTTTAATCTTGATCTTTGTTTGTCTTGTGCTTGAACTTCGTTACGTGACATTTGCGCGCTTGTTCTTGGACCTCGTCATATGTCAATTGCGCATCGTTTGTCATTTATCAAAACCTACAAATATGAACACACGTTTAGTTTAGTGCCTTGAGAACGTGTTTCAACAAAAGGGAGAGTTCAAGATCATGTTGGAGTACTTACTTGAAGGAGGACACAAAGAACAAAGTGCCTTGGAGGGGCTTTTGGAAAATAGTCTCGAAAATTCCTTGGCACTTGATCAAAACTAAGAACTCACAAATGCCCAAAATGAGAAAATAATGCTCATGTTGGAGACCATTATTGAAAATACGGAAGAATTTGAGCTAAAAATTTAAGAGTCAAAAATTGATCCTCCGCCAACCGGCCCTATGAGTACCAATGATGCCGAGAAAAACATGGACTTAGAATCAACCGGTGTAAATAAAAATCTGGTTGAGAACGACTCTAGTCCGGGGGAAGAAGAGGATGTCAAAGTAGAAAAATAGCAAAATGAAGGTTTGAAGTCACATTCCAAGCATTTTTCAACATTGGAATTGTGTAGTGATATACAAATTGAACTATATGAGTCCATGAGGGACTGCAAGGAGGAAAGGAAACAACCATACATTTTACAATTTGAGGAAACAAAGAACCAAAATGACATTCCTCACATGAGAGCCAAGAAGTACAAAATGAAGAATTTAAGGCTCGGCTCGATAATCAACTTACCACCCCGATTGCTCGTGGTCACAAGCTTGACTCCAAGCTAGGTGCACAGTTCATATCGTTCAAGTGGCGAGAAAAGTGGTAAAATTATTTGTGTCGTGCCGCGACATTAAATCAAGCGCTTGTTGGAAGGCAACCCAATTTTATTTTATTTTATTTTATTTTTATTTATTATTTTATTATTCTTGTAGTGTAGATTAATTTTTAGGAACATGGAACACAATTCAATTGGAAGGATGTAACAACAAACCAATGGTTGGAACTAAGTGTGAGGTACCCGCACGAAGGACCAAGATTGGGAGAAGTCTGAGTACCCCATGAGCTGCTAGTGCTTCGACCTTTGGCCTACCAGGAATCTTCTTTTACCCTTTTATTAGTATGGTGTGCATTGGTGACAATGCATAATTTTAAGTGTGGGGTGGGAGACATTCCTTGATACTGTATTATAGTGTACATAGACATGGAACATGTTGTAATATTGTATATGTGTTATTGCGTATAGTTGACTGTACTCACATTAGGACTAAGTGACTTGGCCCAATGAGGGATTCTTGTCGACGGGTCTCTTAAGGGTCAAAGTCAGATCTAAAAAAAAGAAAGGTAGAGGTCTCTTCTTGAGGATGAACTACTTGCACAATACTCTTGAGGGAAGTAGTCCATGTAGCTTCTTTCTATTTTATTTTATTGTTCTTTTGTAGGTAGTGTATTAATTCGACCACGGTTCTATTACAAGGGTTTTTCTTGAACCGGGTTAGGTAGATTTTCCTTTTGTAACGTTAGGAATAAGATGGGTAAAAGGATAGAATGCGACCCCTAATGTTCACACCTGTAAACAACTAAAATGAACTTGAGATTGTGAGGTCTTGGCTCAGTTGTGGACTTGTAAATTTTGCACATCTTGTCTTGCTTGAACGCTCATATGTGTGTGCTGATAAAATGATTCTGAATAAGTTACATGCTAGGTGTATGTGAGATATTTACTTGCACTCTGTGCTTGCATGTGATACCTAGAACTTGCCCTGTGTGTTTGCAAAGCGAAATAGAAGTTGTTAGGTCTTAGAGATGATTGAGGCATTTCCTTGTGTAAGTTTGTTTAATTGTGAATCCACTTGTATATATTGCCATTAGTTAACCCCTTTGAGCTTGAAGCATGTTCTTTGATATCCTATAATGAACTATATCCCTGTGTTTGAATAACTGATTATTTGAACTTATACTTCCTAGAAGCACTTGAATCACGAAAGAGTATACAAAAGTCAAAGTGTGGGGTGGTAGGGAGTTAACTAAAGGAGGGGAATCATGAATGAATAATGATTGGTGCACGAGTTCTGTAGAAAAAAAAGTGAAACAAAGAAAAAAAAACAAAAAAAAATTAATTAAGAAAATGATAAAAAAAAAAGAAAACAAGAAGCAGTTGCACCTAAAGAAAGTGGGGGTTACATGTGGAATAAAAATGTAGAGGAATGATTGGGCTGAGCATGGAAACTGAGGAAAAAAAAGAAGTACGTATTAAAAGTGCTTAGGGAGGTCAGTCACTATATCCAAATGTATCTTACTCATCCCTTAGCGTACGTTACAACCAAATAAAGACCTCTTGATCTTTGACTAAAACAGCTTGATTAGTAGAGTACTACACTAGGGGCAAGCTTATGGTGTGTCTGTGTGGCATATGAATGCTCTTTGCTGAGAGTAAGTGAATTCTATTTTTGGTTGGTTGTGTTGAATTTTTTCTATATGTGTGGAACTCCTCTAAGAATTTTGATGTGAGGGATGTGACTCAGGAAGGAAAAGTAAGCCTTTACCGCTGTTAGATTAACTAGAGTGAGCTTGAGTATGTCATGGCAGTAGAGTCTGCATCTTGGGTAGGATTGTTGCATTGCTTAGGTTGGTTCGTCAGAATGGCGGGTGTAACATAACTTTGGGTAATGCATCAAATACTTAGGCCTAGAAGTATGGTTTAGCTTGCTCGAGGACGAGCAAAGGTTTAAGTGTGGGGTGTTGATAATAGGTGAATTTAACTATATTCAGGCCCTAAATAACCATCTTCTTGCATTGTTTTGGTAATGAAAGTGATAGCAAAAGGCTCTTATAAGTTATTTTAATGATTTTCAGGTTACATATGACTAGGGAAGGCGAGAAGTACTTTTGGAGTCAGGAAATGAAGAAAAAAGAGGCTAACTGTGGAAATCCCTAAGGGAACTGCGTCAGAAATAAGCCAGAACTTCAAAGACAAGGGTTCACAGTGGTTTCACTGGGACCGCGGTGGGAGACAGCTGCAGATAAATCGAGTATGAGAAGGCATGCGGAAGGCCAGGCAGTTATGTCAAAGCGTTAATTTTAGCCCTAAAACCTATATTAGTCACTAGGTTTCGCCCCTTAGAGGATGTATTGAGTTTTTAGAGTTCTTGGAAGGAAAAATAATTGTGAGAGAATAGCTTAAATATGTTTTTGTTGTAGTTAATTGACAGGATCCTCAATTAGTTGTGCCTATTTAGTGTGCATAACTTGGAAATTTAGGTAGTTTTTGAATAACACCAATCCTAAAGTAATAAAGGGAATCTATAACTGCAGTTTTAAAGGTGGGATTAGGAATAACGAAGCCATGGGTGCAATCTAAATGAATTGTGTTAATTAAAGCTAGCTAGTGTATCTCGGGAGAGTGCAATAGTATATTACTGTAATTGCTGGGGAGAGATTTACGGTAAGTTGAGTGTTCATTATTGATATAGATCTGTTGGTAAATTTTTATGAAGCATAAACAAAAGGAATTCCATCAAATATGGGAAGTCATTACCTTTGCTTTTCTCTCATTATTGTCTAGAACCTTAGTTAGTTAGCAATAACTCGTTGCTTTTCTGCACTCTTAGTTCGTAAAGAAACTTCAAACTGTGATTTGAAAGTCTTGGAAAGCTGGTTCTGAAGAATTTAGTGGGTCTAAAGGTGGTACTTGATAGGTTGACTCTCTGTGGATTCGACCCTGGGCGTAATACTCGGGTTTTATTTGCAACGTCTGCAGAGTCCTTTTAGAGGGCATACTTGGGCGTGATCAAATTTTGGCGCCGTTTCCGGGAAATTAACGGAATTATCAATTACCATTGAAAGAAATACAAAAATTCTTAGTGTGGTCTGTTTTCTCTATACCCAACTTGTGAATATTTGTGTAATTAATTTTTCTTAGCTTAGTCTATTTTTATTGTTTGGGTCTTGTTTATTTTTTTAATTTTAAAAAATGGCATTATATAATAAAAATTGGTAGGATGGTAGTTGTTTATACTGTGATGACCCTTGTCTTTATTGTGGAGGACCACACTCGTGGCAAAAATATTTAAATTCTCTCGGGGGTGAATTGTGCGCACAATCTCAAACCCATGAGTGGCATATTCGTGATAAGTGTAGTTTTCAAAATGGTCATTGGGATGATTGTGTTGATTGGTCCTTCCCTTCCCCAAGCCCCCGCTATGATGATTCTATTGTTTTTGATGAAAGTGATAGGGATAACGAATTGGAAGAAGTTGAGCATGGCAGAAAGGGAGAGTTCAAGCTCATGTTGGAATGCTTACTTGAAGAAGGACACAAAGAACAAAGTTCATTGGAGGAGATTTTGGAAAATAGTCTCCAAAATTCCTTAGCACTCAATCAAAACCAAGAACTCGCAAATGCCCAAAATGAGAGGATAATGCTCATGGTTGAGACCATTATTGAAAATAAGGAAGAATTTGAGCTAAAATTTGAAGATTCAAGAATTGAACCTCGTCCAACCGTCCCTATGAGTACCAATGATGCCGAGAAAAATATGGACTTAGAATCAACCGGTGTAAATAAAAATATGGTTGAGAATGACTCTAGTCCGGGGGAAGAATAGGATGTCTAAATAAAAAAAATTACAAAATAAAGGTTTGAAGTCACATTCCAAGTATTTTTCAACATTAGAATTGTGTAGTGATATAAATATTTAACTACATGAGTGCATGAGGGACTGCGAGGAGGAAAGGCAACAACCATACATTTTACAATTTGAGGAAACAAAGAACCAAAATGACATTCCTCACATGAGAGCCAAGAAGTGCAAAATGAAGAATTTAAGGCTCGACTCGATAATCAACTCACCACCCCTATCGCTCGTGGTCACAAGCTTGATTCTAAGCTAGGTGCATAGTTCATATCGTCCAAGTGGTGAGAAAAGTGGTAAAATTATTTGCGGCGTGCCGCGACTTTAAATCAAACGCTTGTTGGGAGGCAACCCAATTTTATTTTATTTTATTTTATTTTAATTTACTATTGTATTATTCTTGTAATGTATATTTTTTATTTTTATGAACATGGAACACATAACCATTGGAAGGATGTAACAACAAACCATTGGTTGGAACTAAGTGTGAGGTACCCGCATGTGACGACCCGACCCGTCGTCACGTGAGTTACTGCCCTGTTTTTCCAGATTTATGCTTCTTTATGTGTTATTATAGGTTTTTGGCAAGTTTGATGTGTTTCGGATTGAATTTTGATAGAAATGAGACAAATAGTCTCTTTAAGAATAGCTTAAGTTGGAAAAGTCAACCGGACATTTACTTATGAGTTATAGGGCTCGGAATGGATTTCTGACAATTTGGATAGTTTCAAGAGGTGATTTATGACTTGGGAGTGAAATCGGAATTTAATTTGGAGGTCCGGTGTAGAATTTGGCTTCAATTGGCTAAGTTTGAATTTTGGCAGATTCCGGTTGATAGGTGAGAATTTGATCAGGGGGTCGGAATGGAATTTTGACAGTTGCAGTAGCTCTGTTAGGTGATTTTGTATCTTTGTGCAAATTTTCAGATCATTCGGAAGTGTTTAGGTCGGGTCATTTTTGGATGGTTTTGAACTGCTGATTGCAGGTATCTAGTGTTATCCTTCGCGGTCGCGAGGTAATTGGCTTCTGGGACTTTTGGTCTTCGCGTTCGCGACTGCGCTTTGCGTTTGCGAAGAAGGAATTGCCATCTGGGACTTTTGTTCTTCGCGTTCGCGAAGAAGGAATTTTCTATCACGCAGGTCCTATTTCGGAAGCTCATATCTTTTGATCCAAAAGGAAGATTCATGTTGATCTAAAAATGAAAGTTGTAGATCTTTGAATCTAGTTTTCAGAAACATATTATAATAGGTATTTGGACATTTGTAGCAAAAGTTATGATCATTTTACTAGAGGCTGTCCAAGAAGAGTTTGAAAATTTATTTCTTGGAAATTTGTTCTTCGCGAACGCGAGGCAAGACTCGAACGCGAAGAACAAATACCTGGGCAGCATATTAAAGTCCAGACTCGTCTCACTCTTTCATTTTTGGACCAGGGGAGCTCGGGTGAGGCGATTTTTCGAGTGATTTTCAAGGAAAACATCGGGGTAAGTGTTCTTAAATCAATGTTGGTTGTATAACTCGAATCTATTGCAATTTTGATATTTAATTTGAGGATATTTTTTGTTGGAAAAGGTAGAAAACCTTCTTGGTTAGAATCACCAATCTGAGGGGTCAAATGAACCTCGACTTTTGTTAATTTTATATGTACGAACTCGTGGAGAGACAAGGATTCAGAAAATGTGAATTTTAATATTTTCGAGAAGTGGGCCCGGGGCTCGGGTTTTGCCAAATTTGTATATTTTGGGTGTATTTTGATTGTTTTTTATTGGGTATTGTCCCATTTGTATATTGTGATTTATTCGCTCTATTTTTGTCTAGATTCGACGCGCATGGAGGCCAATTTGAAGGGCAAAGGTGTCGCGAGCTTGAGATTTCTCCGGTTTGAGGTAAGTAATACTTGGGAACGATATCCTGAGGGTTTGAAACCCTGGATTTTCACATTCTAGTGCTGTATTTTGGTGACTTGCACGCTGGACCTGAGCATGGGTTAGAGCACCGTTGGGATCGTGACTTGGTCCGTCCCGATTGTTGGGATTTACCGCTAAATTGTAAATGTTTTGTTGTTATCATTATGATTTGGTCTCATTTCCATACTTGGGGATTACTGCCAACTATATGAAACCCCGGTATATCATATTTTGACGCTATATGAGGCGAAACACACACTCCATGGCTAGTGCGGGGTCATATATGTGAAAAATTGTGACACGGTTCAAAGAGGGATGAATTATACTATATTGGCGATTGCTTCGCACCCTATATTGATGTTATTTAGGCTTGATGCCATGTTTGGGGCCTTGTGCCGACTTGTAAAATCCATTAGGGATTGATATTTCAGAGTTAGCATGATTTGCATACAATTTGAATTCAATCAAGGGTTTTTAACACTAATTTTGCAAACTCAGCTATAATTCTATTTTTTTAAAACACAAATGATTCATAAATGATATTTTGGGCTAACGATCATTATCTTCCTATTTTTTGGACTATATATTATTTCTTGGAAGAGTGGTAACTATTGGCATTGAAATGGAAACGGTGGTAACTATTGACACCGTGTATTGAAATGGAAATAGTGGTAACTATTGACACAGTGTATTGAAATGGAAACGGTGGTAACTATTGGCAACGTGTATTGAAATGGAAACAGTGTTAACTATTGGCACTGTATGATATTGCGCTTGGGTTAAAGGATCCTCCCTGGAGGCTGTACACACCCCCAATGAGCACCGTCGTTGTTAAATAATATGTATAGTTGGCTCGGGCCGCGCGCCGCAGCGTATTCATGTGTCTTGCATTGCATTCATGCATTTACTCCTGTTTGTACTACGTGGCACGACATTTAGCGCTCATATATCATTGGCATACATATTGTTACTTACCTTGTTGACCAGATACCCTGATGTTATATGTTAAGGAGTGCTGAGCCCGAGAGGCTGATGTTGGATATTGTGAGTTGATATTTAGCCCGAGGGGCAGGTTTCTGACTATTTCCTACCTATTGAAATCACCTTTTCAAACATTGAAAAAGCATATTTTCAAAAGAGATTTTGAACTGAACTTCGGATTTTCAAAGGGATTTTCACAGTATTTTGGTTTTCTAAAAAAAATAAGGGTTGTTCTGTCTTTTATAGCATTTTGGTGTGCTTATATGTGTTTTCTTATCGCTACGATATTATTCTCTCTTATTACCAGTGAGTTGGAAGTACTCACTTTACTCCCTGCACCTTGCGTGCAGTTGCAGGTATTGTCCACCCGGTAGCGGGATATCAGCAGGACCAAAGTCCTTGTTGTGGTAGTTGAGCAAGGTGACTGCCACAGTTCGCGGCACCGCACCCCATCTTTGTATTCCGGTTTTATCTTGTATATATATACATTGTCAGTCCAGTAGTATTGCCCCTACTAATTAGATGCTCGTGACTTGTGACACCCCGGTCGGGTTGTATTGGAATGAAACTTCATAGTTAATTGCCATTAAGTAGTATTTCTATTCTTTTATGTTTAATAACTGCTTAAAGAGGTTTCGGGGTTGTTGGCTGGCCTTGTCTTCACGAGATGAACGATCACGAGCGGGTATAGAATTTGGGTCGTAACAAGTTGGTATCAGAGCCTAGGTTACTAGGTCTCACGAGTCATGAGCAGGGCTAGTAGAGTTTCCCGGATCGGTACAGAGACGTCTGTATATATCCTCGGGAGCTGCAAAACCATTAGGAAAATTTCACATCCTTGGAATTCTTATCGTGCGTACTTGATTCAACCTAGAATATAACTCTTGAAATTCCTTCCTCACGTTTGTATGCGCATATGAACACTCAGTATCAGATGTTCCTTGGTGGCTTGTGATTCTCCAATCGAGGGGCGAGATGTAATCTCCGTGAGTTCGGGTTGGGCTAGTCTGGAGGACTTGACGCCAGATATTTGCTTATGGCTTGAGCACCGAGGTGCCAATTGTGTGAGCAAGTGTTTTGAACTTGTATGTTCAGTGTTGTTCTTATTAGCCGGAATGGCGGCCGGATATCCATGTGATGAGTATGTTAGTACTGCGAGGTTTATCTATATGATTTTAATAGTGACAGAGAAGTCTGATGGATATAAAATGAGCTCTTAGGTGCTTGTTTTCTATTTTGGTCTGTTGTGTAGCCCGAGGCATGGGCCTTGAAGAATATTTTCGTATCCCCTAGCTGGAAAGTGAGGTGCAATGCAGGTGCCGGTATGAGTTCATACTCAGGAAGACTAGATGATATGTGCATTCAAAAAACTTGTAAATGATTTGAGTTTGATATCGTTGTGGCATCATTAGAGTAAAAGTGTTATGAGTTGTTAAGAGTGCCTTAATATGTGGGTTCAAGCCAAGTTGGGGAGGTTGCTGCTGGTCAGCTATTGCATGGTTATGTGCAATGTTGGTCCCGTTTTGAGGTATTGTGGTGCTACAGCAAGGGAGAATATCCAATTAATGATGAATCATGAAGGGAATTTGATAAATGGAATAGCTTGATAATGAACCGAATCGGTATGGTAAGGATATGATTAATTATTGTATGTGTTCGAGGTAATGAGCCTTACAGGTATTGTGCAACAAAGCTTTAAGCGCCGCCAGTTAGCTTGTATAATGGAATTCGGAGAAAGAGTTCTTGATGTGTTCGTGGTTCGAAGATGGGTATATTTCCTATGGGCATGCGAAGCATGGAGTGTGTAATAATTTTTCTCCTATATGGGATCCTGAAAGTTCTTGACTAGTTGAGTGCGTCGATGTTTACGGCACATGAGAGAGATAGAAGTCCTCATATTATCCTAGTGAGGTATGGTCTATGTGTCATGATATGGAGACTTTAGATTTGCATGTTCAAGGTTTTGGTTCAGTTCATAATGGGACATTATTAATTCTTGAGTAGCACAGACAGCTATAGGTGAGTAAAGAGCCGATCTTTAGATGATTAAGGTGATGTAAATTGATGATATGTCAGTAGCATTGCGACATTTTCTTGTTGGATCAACTGCGGATATTGAGGTTTTCGTGGTATGAATGGATACTTGAGGTGTGTATGTATTCATACGGCAGAGTGTGGGATCATGCACTGAGATTCATGCGTTATATGTGTTGGAGACTAGTTCTCGTGATCCGACCATGCGGTGGTTGTGGGTCGTGTGTATCGACATAGTCTAGCAGTTATTGGAAACTGGAGGTCCGAGTGGATCTTTCTTTGCTTGGTGCCTGTGTTGAGCACGATGTGGCTTAGGCCGGTGTTGAGGTGTCATATCACCAGAGTGGCGTGTTGTAGTTGAGATGATCGTTGGAGTCATTACTGAGTACGAGCATATTTGATTTCAGCATGTTAGAAAGTTACTATTGAGATTTGGCTCTGAATCTCTATTGTAGTATCAGTCAGAAAGGAAATGGACTCATGAATGGTTGATCTGAGAGGATGGTTTGGATTATCGCGTGTTTCTGTTACCGTTGGCAGTATATGAAACTAACAAAAAGTTTTTTTCTATCGATATCCGACTATCGTGGGCAATTGCGGTGAATGGAGGTTATCGTTGCATGTGTTTGAGTTATGTGGGATATCATAAAATTGCAGCCGAGGTTGCAGGTATGGATTATTAAAGCTGGTTTGGTTTTATTCTGAATATAGATGTGAGGTTCGGATCTTGTGTATAACTTCGGAAAGTGCGATGCGGTTGTATAGTTTATGGTTTAGATGGACTGTGAAATTCTGGCTATGTTGTGTTAGCGGACCTATGTGAGATAGGGTGACGTGGGATCACCCAAAGTATCTGCTTGGTAAGGTCATTCAACTATTGGGTTGTTTCTAGTACAACTCTGGGTATGCTCGAGGATGAGCGTTTATTTAAGTTGGGAAGGATGTGACGACCCGACCCCTTGTCACGTGAGTTATCCCCATTTTCTCGGTTTTAAGCTTCTTCATGTGTTATTATATGTGTTTGGTGAGTTTGAAGTGTTTCGCATTGAATTTGGATAGAAATGAGACAAATAGTCTCTTATAGGAAAGTTTAAGTTGGAAAAGTCAAGCGGATATTTACTTATGAGTTATAGGGCTCGGAAATGATTTCCGACGATTCGGCTAATTTCGGGAGGTGATTTATCACTTGGGAGTGAAATCGGAATTTAATTTAGAGGTCCGGGTTAGAATTTGGCTTGAATTGGCTAAGTTTGAATTTTGGCAGATTCCGGTTGATAGGTGAGAATTTGATCTGGGGTTCGGAATGGAATTTTGACAGGTACAGTAGCTCTGTTAGGAGAATTTGGACATGTGTGCAAATTTTGAGATCATTCGGAAGGGTTTAGGTCGGGTCATTTTTGGAAGGATTAGAATTTCTGATTGCTGGTATCTGGTGTTGTCCTTCGCGTTCGCGAAGAAGAAATTGGCTTCTGGGACTTTTGATCTTCGCGTTCGCGAAGAAGGAATTGCCACTGGGACTTTTGTTCTTCGCGTTCGTGATTGTGCTTCGTGTTCGCAAAGAAGGAATTTTCTGCCGCACAGGTCTTACTTCGGAAGCTCATATCATTTGATCCACAAGGAATTTGGGGTTGATGTAAAAACAAAAGTTGTAGATATTTTAATCTAGTCTTCCAAAACATATTATAATAGGTATTTGGACGTCTGTAGCAAACGTTATGATCATTTTACTAGGGGCTATCTGAGAAGAGTTTGAAAATTGATTTCTTGGAAATTTGTTCTTCGCGAACGCAAAGGAAGACCTGAATGCGAAGAACAAATACCTGGGCAGCATAATTAAGTCCAAACTCGTCTCACTCTTTCATTTTTGGACCAAGGGAGCTCGGGTGAGGCGATTGTTCGAGTGATTTTCAACGAAAACATCGGGGAAAGTGTTCTTAACTCAATTTTGGTTGTATTACTCGAATCTTTGGAAAGGGCAGAAACCCCTCTTGGTTAGAATCACCAATTTGAGGGGTCAAATGAACCTCGATTTTTATGAATTTTATATGTACGGACTCGTGGAGAGCCAAGAATTCTGAAAATGTGAATTTAGTAATTTTTGAAGAAGTGGGCCCGGGGCTCAAGTTTTGCCAACTTTGTGTTTTTGGGTGTATTTCGATTATTTTAGATTGGGTATTGTCCCATTTGAATATTGTGATGTATTCGCTCTATTCTTGGCTAGATTCGACGCGCGTGGAGGCCAATTTGAGGGGAAAAGGCATCGCGAGCTTGAGATTTCGCTGGTTCGAGGTGAGTAATACTTGGGAATGATATCCTGAGGGTTTGAAACCCTGGATTTGCACATCCTAGTGCTGCATTGCGGTGACTCGAACGCTGGACCTAAGCGTGGGTTTGAGCACCGTTGGGATCGTGACTTGGTCCGTCCCGGTTGTTGGTTTTTACCGCTAAATTGTAAATGTTTTGTTGTTATCATTATGATTTGGTCTCATTGCCATTGTTGGGGCTTATTTCCAACTATTTGAAGCCCCGGTGTATCACATTGTGATGCTATATGAGGTGAAGCACGCACTACATGGCTAGTGCAGGGTCATATATGTGGGAAATTGTGACTCGGTTGAATCCGAGGGAAGAATTATACTATATTGGTGATTGCTTCGCACTGATGTTATCTGGGCTTGATGCCGTGTCTGGGGCCTTGTGCCGACTTGTAAAATCCATTAGGGATTGATATTACAGAGTTAGCAGGATTTGCATACTATTTGAATTCAGTCCAGGGTTTTTGACACTAATTTCGCAAACTCAGCCATAATTCTATGTTTTGAAAACACAAATGATTCTTAAATGATATTTCGGGCTGACGATCATTATCTTCCTATTTTCTAGACTATATATTATTTCTTGGAACGGTAGTAACTATGGGCACCGTGTATTTAATTGGAAATGGTGGTAACTATTGATACCGCGTATTAAAATGGAAACGATGGTAACTATTGACACCGTGTATTGAAATGGAAACGGCGGTAACTATTGGCACCGTGTATTGAAATGGAACAGTGGTAACTATTGGCACTGTATGATATTGCGCTTGGACTAAAGGAGACCCTCCGAAGTATGTACATACCCCCAGTGAGAGCCGTCGACATTAAATAATATGCATGGTTGGCTCAGGCTGCACGCCGCAACGTATTCATGTGCATTGCATTGTATTCATTCATTTACTCCTGTTTGTACTACGTGGAATGACTTTTGGCACTCATATATCATTGGCATACATACTGTTACTTTCCTTGTTTACCAAATACCCTGGTGTTATATGTTAAGGAGTGTTGAGAGGCTGATGTTGGATATTTTGAGTTGATATTGATTCCGAGGGGCACGTTTCTAACTATTTCCTACCATATTAATCACCTTTGCAATCGTTGAAAAAGCATATTTTCAAAAGAGATTTTGAACTGAACTTGGGATTTTCAAAAGGGATTTTCACAGTATTTCGGTTTTCTCAATAAAATAATGGTTGTTTTGTCTTTTATAGCAGTTTGGTGTGCTCATACGTGTTTTCTTATCGCTCAGATATTATTTCTCTTATTACCACTGAGTTGGAAGTACTCACTTTACTCTCTGCACCTTGCGTGCAGTTGCAGGTATTGTTCACCCGATAGCGCGTTGTTAGCAGGATTGAAGGCCTTATTGTGGTAGTTAAGCAAGGTGACCGCCAGAGTTCACGGCACCGCACCCCATCTTTGTATTCTGATTTTATCTTGTATATATGTATATACATTGTTAGTCCAGTAGTATTTTCCCTACTCATTAGATGCTCGTGACTTGTGAGACACTGGTCGGGTTGTATTGGAATGAAACTTCATAGTTAAATGCCATTAAGTAGTATTTCTATACTTTTATGTTTAATAACTGCTAAAAGAGGTTTTGGGGTTGTTGGCTGGCATTGTTTTCATGAGAGGCGCCATCACTACGGGGTATAGAATTTGGGTAATGACACTGCACGAAGGAACAAGATTGGGAGAAGTATGAGTAACCCATGAGCTACTAGTGCTTCGGCCTTTGGCCTACTAGGGAGTTTCTTTTACCTTTTTTATTAGTATGGCGTGCATTGGGGACAATGCATAATTTTAAGTGTGGGATGAGAGACTTGCCTTGATACTGTATTGTAGTGTATATAGACATGGAACATGTTGTAATATTGTATATATGTTGTTGCGTATAGCTGACTGTACTCACATTAGGAGTAACTGACTTGGCCCAACGACGAACGCTTGTCGCCGGGTCTCTTGAGGGTCAAAGTCGGATAAAAAAAACAAACAAAGGTAGAGGACTCTTCTTTAGCACGAACCACTTGGACAGTACTCTTAAGGGAAGTAGTCCATGTAGCTTCTTTTTATTTTATTTTATTGTTCTTTTGTAGGTAGTGTAGTAAATAACCCTTGGTTTTTCTTTTGGCCACATTTTTTTTCCAAGGATTTTTCTTGAACCGGGTTAGGTAGATTTTTCTTTTGTAGTGTTAGGACTAAGATGGGTAAAAGGCTAGAATGCGACCCTTGATGTTCACTTCTGCAAACAACTAAAATGAACTTGAGAGTGTGAGGTCTTGGCTCAGTTGTAGACTTTTAAATCTATGCCTTTGTTTTGCACATCTTGTCTTGCTTGAACGCTCGTATGTGTGTGTTGATAAACTGATTCTGAATAAGTTACATGCTAAGTGTGTGTGAGATCTTTACTTGCATTTTGTGCTTGCATGCGATACCTAGAACTTGCCCTGTGTGTTTGCAAAGTGAAATAGAAGTTGTTAGGTCTTAGAGATGATTGAGGCATTTCCTTGTGTAAGCCTGTTTAATTGTGAATCCACATGTATATATTTCCATTAGTTAACCCCTTTGAGCATGAAGCCTGTCTTTGATAGCCCTATAATGAACTATATCCATGTGTTTGAATAATTGATTTTTCGAACCTATACCTCCTAGAAGTACTTGAATCATGAAAGAGTAAACAAAAGTCAAAGTGTGGGGTGGTAGGGAGTTAGCGAAAGGAGGGGAATCATGAATGAATAATGATTGGTGCACGGGTTTTGTATAAAAAAAAGTTAAACAAAGAAAACAAAACAAACCAAATAATCAAAAAAGAAAATAAGTAGCCAGTCGCACCTAAAGAAAGTGGGGGTTATATGTGGAACAAAAATGTGGAGGAATGATTAGGCTGAGCATGGAAACTGAGGAAAAAAAAGAAGTATGTATTAAAAGTGCTTAGGGAGGTCAGTCACTATATCCAAATATATCTTACTCGTCCCTTAGCGTACGTTAAAACCAAATAAAGACCTCTTGATCTTTGATAAAACAGCTCGATTAGTAGAGTACTACACTAGGGCAAGCTTATGGTGTCTCTGTGTGGCATATGCATGCTCTTTCCTGAGAGTGAGTGAATTCTTTCTATTTTTGGTTGGTTGTGTTGAGTTTTTTCTATGTGTGTGGAACTCCTCTAAGAATTTTGATGTGAGGGCATGTGATTCAGGAAGGAAAAGTAAGCCTTCACCGCTGTTAGAGTAACTAGAGTGAGCTTGAGTGTGTCATGGCAGTAGAGTCTGCATCTTGGGTAGGATTGTTGCACTGCTTAGGTTGGTTCGTCAGAATGGCGGGTGTAACATAACTTTGGGTAATGCATCAAATACTTAGGCCTAGAAGTGTGGTTTAGCTTGCTCGAGGACGAGCAAAGGTTTAAGTGTGGGGTGTTGATAATAGGTAAATTTAACTATATTCAGGCCCTAAATATCCATCTTCTTGCATTGTTTTGGTAATGAAAGTGATAGCAAAAGGCTCTTATAAGTGCTTTTAGTGATTTTTAGGTTACATATGACTAGGGAAGGCGAGAAGTACTTTTGGAGTCAGGAAATGAAGAAAAAATAGGCTAACTGTGAAAATCCCTAAGGGAACTGCGTCAGAAATAAGCCAGAACTTCAGAGACAAGGTTTCTCCGTGGTTCCACCGCGACCGCGGTCGAACCGCGGTGGGAGACAACTGCAGAAAAATCGAGTATCAGGGGGGTCGTTTGGCCGCGGTTCTACCGCGGTAGGTGTGCGGAAGGCCAGGGGCAGTTATGTCAAAGCGTTAATTTTAGCCCTAAAACCTATATTAGTCACTAGGTTTCGCCCCTTAGAGGATTTATTGAGTTTTTAGAGTTCTTGGAAGGAAAAACAATTGTGAGAGAATAGCTTAAACATATTTCTTCTTCCCTTTTGATTTTTATTGCTAGATTATGTTGAATATTAATTCATTGTGTTTAGCGATAGCTATGAGTAGCTAATTTTCCTGTCTAAGGTCTTGATGGAAACTATTGAGGGATAAACTTCTCGTTTATGTTAATGCAAATTTTCCAGTTTTAACTATATTTATTCAACAATATTTTTGTTGTAGTTAATTGACAGGATCCTCAATTAGTTGTGCCTATTTAGTGTGCATGACTTGGAAAAGAGTGTATATTTAGGTAGTTGTTGAATAACACAACTCTTAAAGTAATAAAAGGAATTTATAACTGCGAGTTTAAAGGGCGATTAGGAATAACAACCTTGGGTGCAATCTTAAATTAATTGTGTTAATTGAAGCTAGCAAGTATATCTCGGTAGAGTGAAATAGTATATTACTGTAATTTCTTGGGAGTTATTTATGGTAAGTTGAGTGTTCATTATTGATTTAGATCGTTGATAAATTTGTATGAAGCATAAACAGAAGGAATTCCATCAATAGGGGAAGTCATTACCTTAGTTTTTCTCTCATTATTGTCTACAACCTTAGTTAGTTAGCTATAACGTGTTGCTTTTCT
This sequence comes from Nicotiana benthamiana, assembly GCA_034376525.1. Taxonomy (NCBI): domain Eukaryota; kingdom Viridiplantae; phylum Streptophyta; class Magnoliopsida; order Solanales; family Solanaceae; genus Nicotiana; species Nicotiana benthamiana. Next base: position 78,556,991 of record CM067334.1, on the reverse strand, counting down.
GCACTCTTAATTCGTAAAGAAACCTCAAACTGTGATTTGAAAGTCTTGGGAAGCTGGTTCTGAAGGATATAGTGGGTCTAAAGGTGGTAGTTGATAGGTTGACTCTCTGTGGATACGACCCTAGGCGTAATACTCGGGTTTTATTTGCAACGTTTGCAGAGTCCTTTCCAGAGGGCATACTTGGGCGTGATCAATGTACAAAATAAAATATAATGAAGATGGCTCAGTAGAAAGATTCAAGGCTAGAGTAGTTTCTAAGGGCTACACACAACAGGAAGGTCTGGATTTCCATGATACTTTTTCCCCTGTGGCCAAACTTACCACAGTTAGAACTGTAGTGTCTGTTGCAGCCCTTAAAGGGTGGCCCATTTTTCAAATGGATGTGCATAATGCCTTTCTCAATAGTGATCTTTAGGAAGAGGTATACATGTCTCTTCCATAAGGCTTTAGTAGCCAGGGGAGCTTAGAGTATGTAGGCTACTAAAATCCTTATATGGTCTGAAACAGGCATCTAGGCAATGGAACTTGAAGTTAACTCAAGCTCTCATAGAATCTGGTTTAATCAAAGCAAGCATGATTATTCATTGTTTACCAAAACTGAAAAACATAAATTTGCGCTTGTGCTAGTATATATAGATGATTTACTTGTAACAGGAAATGATCTAAAGGAGATTCAGAATGCAAAGGTTGCACTGCACCAGAAGTTCAAGTTAAAAGACCTAGGAGAGTTAAGATACTTCCTAGGAATAGAATTTGCAAGGTCTAAGGAGGGAATACTGATGTCACAAAGGAATTATGCACTAAAATGATCTCAGATGTGGGTTTGGAAGGTTCAAAGCCTAAAGATACACCTATGGAGCAGAACATGAAGCTCACAAGTACAAAATTTGACAAAAGTGCAAATTCTGGCACCTCTGATGGAGCATTGGAAGACAGAGGGAGTTTCCAAAGGCTAATTGAAAACTTCTGTACCTCACAATAAGTAGACCAGACATTTCTTATGCAGTTCAGTGCTTAAGTCAATTCATGCATGCACCAAAGAGATCTCATTATGAGGCAGCTTAGCACATTGTCAAGTACATTAAGAAGCAACCAGGTCTAGGAATCCTTATGTCAAGTAAATGGACACCGCAGATTGAAGCTTACTATGGTTCTGATTGGGCATCTTGTCCTATGTCAAGGAAATCTCTAACCGGTTACTGCATTAAGTTAGATGACTCATTGATCTCTTGGAAAGTAATAAAACCAGAGCACCATCTCTAGAAGTTCGGCTGAAGCTGAGTACAGAAGCATGGCACATACAGTGGTTGAGTTGGTTTGGCTAAATGGGTTGCTGAAAGAACTAAGGTTGGATGTGAACTTGCCAATGAAGCTATTTTGTGATAACAAGGCTGCTTTACAAATTTCAACAAACCCTATGTATCATGAGAGAACAAACCACATCGAAATAGATTGCCACTTCATAAGAGAAAAGATACAGTAGGGGCTAATTGAGACTTCTTACATACCAAGTCAACAACAACCAGCAGATATCTTAACAAAGCCCCTTAGCCATCAACAATATGCTTTTCTGTTGACCAAGTTGGGAATGAAAAATATTTTTCATTCTCAATTTTAGTGGGAATGTAGAGATATAGAATCAAGTTAAGGGTACTTGTACATTGTGCTATTTAATATGTACACTTCTAGAATAGTTCATTAGCCAATTAGTTAGGACATATTAGTAGTTATCTGTATATATGTAAAACACTCCTGTACGAGTTAGTTGGAGAAGCAAGAAATGAAATAGCAGTTTTTTTGCTCTCTATGTTATTCTCTGTATACGCTTCTTCTCGATAGAGCTTGCCTCCATGTTCATGGCAGTTCTAGCTTGATTTTATCAGCTTATAATGTTATTGAAACAGATTAATGTTCTTTGATGTATTTGCTTATAATCTTACCGAAAAAGTATTTTACATAATTACATTATTAGACTAATTTCACCATTAATAAAAAATTAATTAGCATTTCCTTCGATTCATTTTAAGTAATTTTTAATGTTTGATGCGCCCATAAAGAAAATCATTATTAACATTAAATAAGTGAATTATTTTACTAAATGATCTTTTATCTATCCCGACTTAATAGAGATTTGTCCAATCATCTATTAGACAAGAAAATATTTGGAAAGAAAAATACCTTCTCAGCTTCTTAAAAAAACAGTTATTTTGGATCAATTTAAACAAAATAGAAAATCATTTAAATCAGACTGGACAGAGTAGCCTTCTTACAAGATTGTGAATTAATGTCTACAATAATCTCTTTGTTGGTAATAGAAAGTTTTAAATTGTTGTTAGTTACTCCCTCTAATTCATAATAAGTGATTTTTTTTTATTTTTGGCACATTTATTAAGGAGATACGGACTATTAGAGAAAAAAAATGTATTTACTAAATTAATTTTAATTATTTGTTACTCCTTTCGGTCCAAAATAAATGATTTTTGGCTTTTTTTGTGGTCCAAAATAAGTAATTTTTCCAGATTTCAAGAATAAATTAATTATTTTGTTCCTAAATTGCCTTTGGAGTAATTAATATTGGAGTATATGTTATGAGTGTTTATGTGAAGAGACGATAAAGGTTAATATGATCAATTTCATTGTTATTTAATGTAAAAAGATGTATCTCTTAATATGTTTGAAAACAACAAAAAAATTACTTATATTGGACCGGATAGAGTACCTTTGATACATTGTGTAAATAAGTGTAAATTTTTAAAAAATAAAATTAATTTTTTCTTAATTATATAAATAAACACTTATCTTAGTCCAAAATAAAAAAATAAAATAATTATTTTTTATGGACCAGAAAAAATACCAATTCCTAGTCGAGGAACATGGCAAATGATGCTCCCCATCAATGTAAGGTAAGGTACAAGATTTGGTTGTTGTTTTTTTTTATCAGTGAACGTTCAATCATGTTTGTGTCTTAGTAAAAAAAAAAAACAGAATCGCTTTTGTTTTTTCTAAAACAATAAAATCAATCATGTTTGTTTATACGGTTGTTTATATCTCAAAGGTCACTATTCAGACTTTTTCATTAAAATCATTTGCCATATCAATTAAATACATATTTATACAAGAATAACCAATTTTGTAATTATTTTTTAGGACAATAAAATCACTCATGTGCATTATTTTTTTCTAGTGATGATCTTTGTTACTTTTGTGGCAATTTTATTTTTTAATTGTGACCACTTTTAAGGATTGTCACAAATAATTTTCAATTACATTACTAGTTTTACGGACGTTAATATCATCACAATAAGTCTTTTCTGAAAACTCTTTATTGATTCTGGTGACTGATAGTCCTATTTCTTGTTATATTTTGAGATAATTGTTTTTAATGATATTCGAGTAGGTTATAGTAGTTACTGTATGATATTAGTGCATGCTATTTATTTATGTTTGTTATGTTTAGATAATTATTTACGTTATTTCTGCTGGAGTTACTAATGCTCTTTTGTTTTTGTTTTTGTTTTTCATTTCCTTCACTGAGCCGAGGGTCGATTGGAAACAGCCTCTCTACCCTCTCGGGTAGGTCTAAGGCTCGTCTACATATTACCCTCCCCAGACCCTATTTTGTGAGACTATATTGGGTAGTTATTGTTGTTGTTGTTGATATTCAATATTCATTTAAAAATATAAAATAAATTTAGAATCTTATCAATATAGTGTTATTCTAACCCAGTCAAACTAGTCTTCATTTTTTTTTAACTTGTAATTTATTTTTCTCCGCTAAATACTTGAAAGACTAGCTTTTTGTCTATTAGAGGTCAAGCTTCAAATTATGTATCACATGACTTCGATTAATGGGTTGTCCCAACTAATAAAACCTCCCGCTACGATAATTACCTTTTCTAATTACTACTAAATCTTATATTGCCTTAATGGCCATAATCATAATAAGCTTTTGAAAAGAGGCCCTTAAAACAGTTATTTAACATAGAATTTAGATCTTGGACGAAATTGGCGTGGGTTAACAAATAGTTTATTCTTCTATATACAAATTGGTATATTAAATGACATGGCATATTATTTTTGCGATAGGGTGTGAGTAGTGATCTTTTGAGATATATAAGCAAATATGAACGGTTTTATTGTTCTAAAACAACATTAGTGACTTTCTTGAGTAATTTACATAACATGAATGAACATCCGGAGAATTGACTCTAAAAACACATTAGTTATACTCCCTCCGTTTTAATTTATGCCTTTTAACTTATTTTTAGTCGATTTTCAAACCAAAAAAAAAAAAAAACATATCGCATTTCTATTTTTAGTAAATTTTTAGTTCCAATATTTCTATTTTACCATTAATGAAGTAATTTCTTATAGGAAAAATATCGTTAAAATATCATAGTATAGCCAGTTTTCACATTGGTCAATCAAAAATAGCCAGCGTTTACTAAGTCAAAGAAAAATAGTCATTATTTTGCTGCAACAGGGACCGGTCAAGTATAATATATGAGAGTTCTGGTGTATTAGTGTACGAACTTCAGCATATTATGCTGGACCGGTATACTTTGCTAACTTTTGTAAAATTTGCGGGAGACTGAAGCACCAGTGCTCCAAATTCAAGTATATTATACTGGACATTTATACTTGTTGGAACTCCAGCAAAAATTTGCGGAAGTTCAAGCATACTTGTGCTGGAACTCCCCTAAAATTTGCGGGCGTATTTTTCGGATTTTGAACAATGTTTTCGCTTAAATTTATCTTTACATAAAAAATGGCTAAATTTCCATGACTTTTAAAACTTGGCTATTTTTCAACGACCAATGATAAATCTGGTTATTTTTAAATTTCTCATAAAAATATCACATATCTAAAATTACAAGTTTCAAAAAGCCAGAGTACGTACGTTATACACACCTTTAATTTAAAGCGAGAAGATTGAAAGGGCAATTTCTGTATGTTTTATGCACCTTATGTTTAATACTACAAGAGATTCAAAGGATATTTTTTGGCATATCTTGTGGGGTCCAGCCCACTTATTAAGGAAGAAAATTCTTCCTTGCTTCTTCATTCAATATAGGCAGCAGCACGTTTTCTTTGTTTGTCAAAGAAAGTAGGCTGGAGAAATGGAAAAGTCAAATTAAGTTGGCAATTTTTTGCCTATAAAATGAGAGCTTTGGCTCTTATTTTTTTACACCAACAGAAAGAGAGAAAAAGAGTAAGGTTTCACAGACAGGGTATAAGAAAATATTATGTGAGGAAAATAAAGAGTGAGCGATATTGTAGTGAGGTGAAATATCAAAAGAGGGTTATTTTCTTTTGAGTGTTGTAGTGGTCTTTGGAGTATTTTACTCAGACCTACAAAGTGTAAAATTCCTTACTATAGTGATATCAGTTGCTCCTCTCAGAGTAGTGGTTTTTTCCCATATTCAGAAGGGCTTTCCACGTAAAAATCTTAGTGTCATTGTTACTCTTTTATTCTTGTTAATTATCGTATCTCGGTGCTACATTATTATTCCGCTTTTATTACCGTGAATATTATTTTGGTAGGGGGTTTATTCCCAACAACTGGTATCAGAGCACAAGTTCTGCTAGTTCATTAAAATACTATTCACTGTCGGTAGTACTATACTCGGTGAAAAATAAAAATGTCCGGAGTAAATCATGAGGTAGCCAAATTCAACGGAGATAACGGTTTTTCAACATGGCAAAGAAGGATGAGGGATCTGCTCATCCAACAAGGATTACACAAGATACTAGTTGCTCATGCCAAAAAGCCTGATACCATGAAAGCTGAGGATTGGGCTGACTTGGATGAAAGAGCTGCTAGTGCAATCAGGTTGCACCTATCGGATGATGTGGTAAATAACATCCTTGATGAAGACACTGCACATGGAATTTGGACAAGGTTGGAAAGCCTATACATGTCCAAAACGCTGACAAATAAATTGTACCTGAAGAAGCAGTTATATGCCCTACACATGGGTGAAGGTATGAATTTTTTGTCACATTTAAATGTGTTTAACGGACTAATCACACAGCTTGCCAACCTCGGAGTAAAAATCGAGGAGGAAGATAAAGCCATCTTGCTATTGAACTCGTTGCCATCTTCGTACGATAGTTTGGCAACAACCATCCTCCACGGTAAGACTACTATTGAGTTGAAAGATGTCACATCGGCTCTTTTACTCAATGAGAAGATGAGAAAGAAGCCTGAAAATCAAGGACAGGCTCTTATCACAGAAGGTAGAGGCAGGAGTTATCAAAGGAGTTCGAGCAACTATAGTAGATCCGGAGCTCGTGGAAAGTCAAAGAATCGATCCAAATCAAAAGCCAGAAATTGCTACAACTGTGATCAACCAGGTCACTTCAAAAGAGATTGCCCAAATCCAAAGAAGGGCAAAGGTGAAACTAGTGGCCTGAAGAATGACGACAACACAAACTGCCATGGTGCAAAACAATGACAATGTTGTCCTCTTTATAAATGATGAAGAGGAATGCATACACTTGTCAGGTCCAGAGTCGGAATGGGTGGTTGACACAGCGGCATCTTACGATGTCACACCGGTAAGAGATATTTTTTGTAGATATGTAGCAGGTGATTTCGACACCGTGAGAATGGGTAATACAAGTTACTCAAAGATTGCGGGGATTGGTGACATTTGTATCAAGACAAATGTCGGATGCACATTGGTTCTAAAGGATGTGCGGCATGTACCTGATTTGCGGATGAACTTGATCTCGGGAATTGCTTTGGACCGAGATGGATACGAGAACTATTTTGCAAAACAAAAGTGGAGACTCACCAAGGGATCATTGGTGATTTCAAAGGGAGTTGCTCGTGGCACGTTGTACAGGACAAATGCAGAAATATGCCAAGGTGAATTGAATGCGGCACAAGATGAGATTTCTGCAGATTTGTGGCATAAAAGAATGGGCCATATGAGCGAGAAGGGATTGCAGATTCTTGTCAAGAAATCACTCATTCCTTATGCCAAAGGTACAACGATAAAACCTTGTGACTATTGTTTATTTGGTAAACAACATAGGGTGTCATTTCAGACATCGTCTGAAAGAAAGTTGAATATACTTGATTTAGTATATTCTGATGTTTGTGGCCCAATGGAAATTGAATAAATGGGCGGTAACAAATATTTTGTTACTTTTATTTATAATGCTTCACGAAAATTGTGGGTTTATATTTTGAAAACCAAAGATCATGTGTTTCAAGTTTTCCAAAAGTTTCATGCTCTAGTAGAAAGGGAGACAAGTCAAAAGCTAAAGCGTCTCCAAAGTGACAATGGAGGTGAGTACACTTCAAGAGAATTTGAAGAGTACTGTTCAAGTCATGGGATCAGACATGAAGACAGTTCCTAGAACCCCACAGCACAATGGTGTAGCAGAGAGGATGAACCGCACTATTGTGGAGAAGGTGAGAAGCATGCTCAGAATGGCAAAACTACCTAGGTCATTATGGGGTGAAGCAGTTCAAACAACATGTTACCTGATCAATAGGAGTCCATCAGTTCCATTGGCGTTTGACATCCCAGAGAGAGTTTGGACCAATAAGGAAGTGTCCTACTCGCATCTGAAGGTGTTCGGTTGCAGAGCTTTTGCACATGTACCAAAAAGCAGAGAACAAAGCTGGATGATAAATCTGTTCCTTGCATATTTATCGGATATGGAGATGAAGAGTTCCGGTATAGATTGTGGGATCCTGTGAAGAAGAAGGTCATCAGGAGCAGATATGTAGTCTTCCGAGAAAGTGAAGTTGGAACTGCTGCTGATATGTTAGAGAAGGCGAAGAATGGTATAATTCCTAACCTTGTTACTATTCCTTCTATTTTTAACAATCCCACAAGTGCAGAAAGTACGACCAACGAGGTTGCCGAGCAGGGGGAGCAACCTGGTGAGGTTATTGAACAAGGGGAGCAACTTGATGAAGGTGTCGAGGAAGTGGAGCACCCCACTCAGGAAGAAGAACAACCTCAACCTCTGAGGAGATCGGAGAGGCCAAGGGTAGAGTCATGCAGGTACCCTTCCACAGAGTATGTCCTCATCAGTGATGAGGGGGGGCCAGAAAGTCTTAAGGAGGTGCTGCCCCATCCAGAAAAGAACCAGTGGATGAAAGCCATGCAAGAAGAGATGGAATCTTTACAGAAAAATGGCACGTACAAGATGGTTGAACTTCCAAAAGGTAAAAAACCACTCAAATGCAAATGGGTCTTTAAACTCAAGAAAGATGAAAATGGCAAGCTGGTCAGATACAAAGCTCGATTGGTGGTTAAAGGTTTCGAACAGAAGAAAGGTATTGATATTGATGAAATTTTCTCACCTGTTGTCAAAATGACTTCTATTCGAATAATTTTGAGCTTAGCAGCTAGCCTAGATCTTGAAGTGGAGCAGTTGGATGTGAAAACTGCATTTCTTCATGGAGATTTGAAAGAAAAAATTTATATGGAGCAGCCAGAAGGATTTGAAGTAGCAGGAAAGAAACACATGGTATGCAAATTGAATAAGAGTCTATATGGATTAAAGCAGGCACCAAGGCAGTGGTACATGAAGTTTGACTCATTCATGAAAAGTCAAACATATATAAAGACCTATTTCTGATCCATGTGTATACTTCAAAAGATTTTCTGAAAATAATTTTATTATATTATTGTTGTATGTAGATGACATGTTAATTGTAGGAAAAGACAAGGGGTTGATAGCAAAGTTGAAGGGAGATCTGTCCAAGTCATTTGATATGAAGGACTTGGGCCCAGCACAACAAATTCTAGGGATGAAGATAGTTCGAGAAAGAACAAGTAGAAAGTTGTGGCTATCTCAGGAGAAATACATTGAACGTGTACTAGAACGCTTCAACATGAAAAATGCTAAGCCAGTCAGCACACCTCTTGCTAGTCATCTAAAATTGAGTAAAAGGATGTGTCCTACAACAGATGAGGATAAAGGGAACATGGCTAGAGTTTCTTATTCTTCAGCAGTCGGAAGCTTGATGTATGCAATGGTATGTACTAGACCTGATATTGCTCACGTAGTTGGTGTTGTCAGCAGGTTTCTTGAAAATCCTGAAAAGGAACATTGGGAAGCAATCAAGTGGATACTCAGGTACCTGAGAGGTACCACGGGAGATTGTTTATGCTTTGGAGTATCAGATCCAATCTTGAAGGGCTATACGGATGCTGATATGGCAGGTGACATTGATAAAAGAAAATCCACTACTGGATATTAGTTTACATTTTCAGGGGGAGCTATATCATGGCTGTCGAGGTTGCAGAAGTGTGTCGCACTCTCTACAACTGAAGCAGAGTACATTGCCGCTACAGAAACTGGCAAGGAGATGATATGGCTCAAACGGTTCCTTCAAGAGCTTGGATTGCATCAGAAGAAGTATGTCGTCTATTGTGACAGTCAAAGTGCAATAGACCTTAGCAGGAACTCTCTATACCATGCAAGGACCAAACACATAGATGTGAGATATCACTGGATTCGTAAGAAAGTGACGGACAAATCTTTACAGGTCAAAAAGATTCACACAAGCGAAAATCTTGTGGATATGCTGGCCAAGGTGGTACCAAGGGACAAGTTTGAGTTATGCAAAAAACTTGTCTGCATACACTCAAACTAGAAACTGCAGTGTTATTCCCTCTAGATAAATTGGACTGGAGGGGGAGATTTGTGGGGTCGAGCCTATTTATTAAGGAAGAAAATTCTTCCTTGCTTCTTCATTCAATATAGGCAGCATCACGTTTTCTTTGTTTGTCAAAGAAAGTAGGCTGCAGAAATGAAAAAGTCAAATTAAGTTGGCAATGTTTTGCCTATAAAATGAGAGCTTCGGCTCTCATTTTTTTACACCAACAGAAAGAGAGAAAAAGAGTAAGGTTTCACAAACAGGGTATAAGAAAATAGTCTGTGAGGAAAATAAAGAGTGGGCGATATTGTAGTAAGGTGAAATATCAAAAGAGGGTTATTTTCTTTTGAGTGTTGTAGTGGTCTTTGGAGTATTTTACTCGGACCTACAAAGTGTAAAATTCCTTACTATAGTGATATCAGTTGCTCCTTCAGGGCCGTGGTTTTTTCCCTTATTCAGAAGGGTTTTCCACGTAAAAATCTTGGTGTCATTGTTACTCTTTTATTCTTGTTAATTATCGTATCTCGGTGCTACATTTTTATTCCGCTTTTATTACCGTGAATATTATTTTAGTAGGGAGTTTATTCCCAACATATCTTACACGCCTTGAGTCCAAAATTGTTAAATTCACACATAAACTACTCATCATCAAAAGTAATTTTTTGAAAAAATTATTTGGAAAAAATATTTTTAAATATAAACTAATTTAGAAGCACGGCGAAATAGGCTATAACTTTAACTCCAACATTAAGTTCAAAAATTATTAGATTCAAAATTTTCTTTTTATTTTAAAATTTAGTGTCGGCATAATAATGAAGATAAAATGAATATAATATAGCTTTTCCCTATTATCTTGTTATCGAATACTCCTATTATCTTACATCACCAATTCTGGTGCTTAGTGTAGTACTGACTCCTTTACTCCCCACTATATACTATACTCTCAAAACTTTGCTACTTATTATATATACCAACAAATATATAGATTCAAATTATTATTGCTTCTGTTTGATTTCAGCAATGATCAAGAAAGCAGCTATTGGAGTGGCCTTATTGGTGCTGCTTTTAGCTTTAGTCATTCGTCCCCCTTCTCCCAAAAGTTGCAGCACAGCAGGTCTCCCATCCACCACACCAATAATCAAGCTTAGAGATGGAAGGCATTTGGTGTACAAAGAATATGGTGTCCCCAAAAAATCTGCTAATTATAATGTCATATATGTTCATAGCTTTGGTGGCAGCAAATTTGAGGCTGCTCTTATAACTTCGGTACGTATAATTCTTATTCAATTACTTCTAGGGGGCAGACTTATGCTTGGAGAAGAGGAATCACGCGCGTTACCGTTAATTTCGACAAAAATTCTAAATATATAAGTGTATTATGTTGAAAATGGTCATATATATATTTTTCTTGGAACCGGTTGAGTAGTTCGTTCACGTGGGTTTACCTATGATATTTTACTTCCGGTGAATTTAGTATGACTAAAGTCATTTTTGGAAATATCACAACCAAACATCAGAAAATAATTTTTTAAAAAAAGTATTTTCCGTCGTACCAAAAACACCTTGCATCTTCTAGATTTTTCAAGGCTTGAAGGTTGGAAAATTTTGGACTGAAATCAATTGTTGTTTGTCACAGAAAGCTATTGAAGAATTAGGGGTATATTTGGTGTCCTTTGATAGACCTGGTTATGGAAAAAGTGATCCTCATCCAAAGAGAAGTTTTAAAAGTTTATCACTTGATGTAGAAGAGTTGGCTGATCAATTGGAACTTGGAGATAAATTCTACGTTGTTGGATTTGCTATGGGTGCTCACTTTGTTTGGGGCTGCCTTAAGTACATACCTCAACGGTAATATCATAAATTTATTACTAATATGTTGTTTTCTTGCTATATTTTGTAGAGTTTAAGGTCTATGTATTGATGATAAAAAATATTTATACAATACAAGTGACTTAGTAAGTAATTAGGGTTATTATCACTTTTAGCCCACTTTATATTTGATAGTCGAAAAAATATATAAAATTTGCATAATTTTTGTATATAGCATACAGAATGTATATATATAAAAAGATTACAAATTTTATACTTTTTTTTTCCTATTACTTATACAGCGGTATACGGTATCGTTTTCCCAAGTAATTACAAGTAATATCTTGATAAACATTAATTGATAATATGGTAAACATTGTAACTAACCTGCTATTAATGGTGGACTCACCTTGGTTTAACAGTTGTTTATTGACCCATTATATATATATATATATATATATATATATATATATATATATATATAATCTCTTAGTTTATTCAAATATTTATTTTTTATTTTTTTGAGAAATGAAATTTTTAGGTCCGACATTATCTGCTAGCAAGAGTTAACTCATAATATAGAAGAATCTTTACATTGTCGGTATATATAACATAAATTTCATTTATTATTGTTTTATAATTCCACAAGATTGTGGTTTTCTTTCTTCTGGTTAAGCTTATAATTAATCTCATTTGTGCCTTTTTTTATTCATAGGTTAGCTGGAGCTGCATTATTGGCTCCAGCAATCAATTATTGGTGGCCTGGATTTCCAGCAAACTTGACTCAACAAGCATTAGATAAACAGTTACCCAGAGACCAATGGGTTTATCAAGTTGCCTACTATGCCCCTTGGCTTATGTATTGGTGGAACACTCAACAATGGTTTCCTGGATTTAGTGTTATAACTGGGGAATTTAAATTGTCTCAAAAAGATCACAAAATTGCCTCCTCACTTGATGAGATGCAACTTCAGCAGGTACATAAATTATATATCCCCTTTATTTTTTGTAAGTCCAATAAATTTTAATTAATAGCATTCTATTAAGAGACAAATTCAAAATTTTAAAAATTGATAGTTATTCTTTAAATTCCCTGGCACTAAATTTACTATACTTATGAAATACCAGTTCGGAATATTGTTCAAATACTAAGGGGTCATTTGGTACGAGGAATAAGGTGGGATAAGAATAAATTTGTACCGTCAATCAAATACAATATAAATTTAATCTCATACTTAATACAGGAGATCCCACCTTATCCCATCAAACTTGAAATTATTTTATCCCACCTCACATGTGGGAGAAATTAGTCCAGGGATTATAATTCCAGGATAATTTAGTTTGCGTACCAAACGACCATAGGCTACATTCGCCAGTGAATCTACTCTCGAACTAGCCGCGGTCATGCCAGACAACAATGGCGGAGCCACATTGAACCAAGGGGTCCCCTTCACCAGAAAATTACACTATATTGCTAGATAATTTTTTTTATTTTGTGTATATTTACAATACATTGACTCCCCTTGATTTTTTGATGTATCTAAATATGTATGTTTTGAAACCCCTTGATGAAAATTCTAGCTCTATCACTGCCAGGCAAGATCATCTTTTCCCCTTTTCTTTCTTTGGTATTGTAACAAAAGGGCAACTCGATACACAAAGCATTTTTTTACCCAGGGGTCCATAGAAGGATCGCATCCTAAGGGGCATGATATAGACAGTCTACCCTAATATAAATATTAGTGGTTGCTACCATAATGTGTTCCTTTTCTTTTTCTGTAATGTGGATTTCTAACTGGTGATATTCATATGAAGGCATATGTTACACAACAAGGAGATTTTGAGTCCCTACACAGAGACTTGATTATTGGTTTTGGTAAACCAGAATTTGATCCTATGGATATGAAAAACCCTTTCCCTAACAACGAAAGCTCTGCACATCTATGGCATGGTGTTGAAGATGGGATTGTGTCTGTTAATCTGCAACGTTTCGTCGCGAAAAAACTTCCATGGATAAAGTATCACGAGCTATCCGACGCTGGACATTTGTTTCCTTGTGGTGATGATAGTGTAAAAGATGTTATATGGAAGGCTCTTTTGAGTGAGAAAATTTAATTGATTTTTTACAATTTCAAAATTGTTTAGGTTATGATTGTAATAAGGTGGATCCAGGATCTTTGAATAATTATATTAATAGTATAAAAGGTCCATTACAATATTATCTGTGCATATAAGTTAAATCAATGAACCTGCAAAAAGACAATGCGTTGGTATGGAGAAAAATAAATTTTTTGTTATAAAATATTCTATTTAAGGTGAATGTCCATATTTAGAGAGATCCTAGGGTTTACTACTTGGTGGCTAAGTCACCACCTTCCTATAAAAAAAGGGTTTCTCTCCCATTGTAAATCATCCCAAAGTATCAATAAGAATACTCCTCTCCCTACTTTTCTCTCTATTGTTCTTGTTCTTGTATTATTGTTCTTGTTCTTATATTGTTTCATAACAAGTTATCAGCACGAGTCTCTAACCAATTGAATTTGATTTCTTCCTTCTTCCAAAAATTTCTATACGGAAAAATAGAAGAGGAAAGACAACGAAAAAAAAAAGAAAAAAAAAGGAAACGGAAAAGAAGAATAGAAGGAAAAGAGAGGAGGAAAAAGAAAGAAAAGAAGAACAGAAGGAAAGAAGCCAGAAGACAAGCCGCTGTATTTTCTGTTCAAGTTCAGGCGGGTTTTCATTGTTGGGGTCCATCTGGCGCCGATTCAGCCGTTGTAATTTCACTGGAGAATTTCTATACGGAAAAATAGAAGAGATGGTATCATCATAAAGTAATGCAACGGGATGGAAACTCAAGAGGTATATTTGATATCACAACATTTATTGGTATACCTTAAAGGTAAGTAATTTACTCTTCCCTTTCAAATTCTTGAAATTCTACGATTTGATTTCATATACAAACATAGACAACAAAGTTTGATTATAACTCTAATGGAGTTTGTAAGGAATTATAACCACGTGAAGTGGTAAAAGTTCTATGTCTTGCCATGATTAAATTCATGTATGATTGTGGGCAAAGAATTGAAAATTCGTCCCATTGAATTTGCTTCATTCTCATTCCCTTTAGAGAATGTGATAGCAGTATGTGATAAGTCTGAAAGAAGACAAAATTATTACCGTGAAGGTATCAATGGATGTGGACGTGGCAATAGACGGAATTATAATCGTCATCATTGTGATAATGAGAATAATAAAGATTCTCAAAATAATCTTTCACTTTATGAAAGTAATATTTGACATGAGATTGTATATAGCACATACAGATGATTATGATCCATTCCCTGAAGTGAATGTGATAATTGTAATAAAGCCTGTAAGTATGGACACGCTCTTGATGTAATTTTGTTTTATGTCTGACATTATGAAAAGAAAGTTCGTTGCCCTTGAAATTTCGAGCAAGAACTATATGACATGGGTGTTGGATGCTGAAATCCGTTTGGATGCAATGGGTCTTGGAGACGCTATTAAAGACAGAAATAATGCATCCACCCAAGACTATGCTAAGGCCTTGATTTTCTTGCGCCATCACCTTGATGAAGGTTTGAAACTGTGCTAAGGCCTTGATTTTCTTGCGTCATCACCTTGATGAAGGTTTGAAAATTGAATATATCACAGTCAAAGATCCACCTATCTTGTGGAATGGCTTAATGGAGAGATATGACAACCTGAAGTTGGTCACTCTGCCACAAGCACGATGCGATGAGAATCCAAAAGCAAATAGTTCATAAACTATGTATTATCGTTGCGGTGGAAAAGGGCACTGGGCGAAAATTTGCCGTGTACCAAGACATTTGGTTGAGCTTTATCAAGCAGCTCTAAAAGGTAAATGCCCTGAAACCAATTCTATCTCTGACGACAATTTTGACATCACCCACTTGGATGTGGCAGACTTCTTTGAGCACCCTGAGGGGAAAATAGACCACTTAATTGGTGATGGATCTGTGATGAAGGAACATGGAATTGTTTGATTTTATTTTACTTATTTGTATTAGTTAGTAAACTAATAGTCATTAGTATCAGCTCGTATTAGTTAGCTTATGATATAATGTTCGTATTAGTTCTTTAGAATGTTTCAATATGCTTAAATTTCAAAGATATTTTTATTTTCCAGTAGAGTTAATCGACTAACCTAACAGTTAGTCGATTATCTAATATTTCGCATTAAAACTGGATTTTTCCGCAAGCTAAGTTAGTCGACTATCTGATTTAGATAGTCGACTAACCTGATGACTGTTTACTAAGTTAGTCGACTATCAACTTAGTTAGTCGACTAACTAATATTTCGCATTAAAACTGGACTTTTCCGCAAGGCAAGATAGTCGACTATCTGATTTAGTTAGTCGACTAACCTAATGACTGCTTCCCAAGTTAGTCGACTATTAACTAAGTTAATCGACTAACCTCAGCAGATTTTGAAAATATTGTTTAATTATGAAGCACGGATTAAATTTGTTTATTCTCATGTTCGTATATCTCTTTTGATTAATTGATTCATGTACCACACATACGATATTCAAATAGAAGAAATATTACTCTCATTTAAGTATGTGTAAGGCAGATGTTACTACAATTTCTGGTAGTAGTAAATTGATTAAAGGCTCCGGAAGAGCAACTATAACTCTGCCTAAAGGAACAACATTTTAGAGAATGCAATGTTCTCCTCCAAGTCTAAAAGGAACTTGTTGAGTTTTAAAGATATCATTCAAAATGGATATCATATTGAGACAATAGATGAGAATAATCGTGAATTCCTCATTTACTCATGAAAACGAGGCTGCCCACTTCGGTTTGGGGTCACGCCATTTTGCATGCAGCAATGCTAGTTCGTCTCAGAACGATGAATTATCACAAATATTCCCCGTTGCAATGAGTTTTGGGTCATGAACCTAATATATCCCACTTAAGAATTTTTGGATGAGCAGTATATGTGCCTGTAGCACCGCCATATTGCACCAAAATGGGTCTGCAAAGAAGGTTAGGAATATTATGTTGAGTTTGAATCGCCCTCCATTATTCGCTACCTCGAAACATTGACAGGGGATTTGTTCACTGCACGATTTGCAGACTGTCAATTCGATGAGACACTTTTCCCAAAATTAGGGGGAGAAGTTGGTGAAACCAAACGGGAAATTTTGTGGAAAAATGCATCGTTATCTCATCTTGATCCACATACCTCTATTTGTGAAAAAGAGGTGCAAAATATTATCCATTTGCAAAGAATAGCAAATCGAATGTAGACGCATTTACAGATTTGAAAAGGATAACAAAATTACATATCCCCGCAGTGAATGTGACAACATCTGATTCACGAATACATATTCATTATTGGAAGAATATGAACATGAAATTGGTATTGAATATACCACACTCACCCCTAGAAGGAGGTTTGAGATGATATATAAAAATAATGTCATTGTTATGGCATGAATAGTCATTGGTCACGTACCTATTGTACGCCAAAATAATTTGTCAATGTGATTATCAAAGGACAATAATAATGCAAGAAACATATCTTGCATATAATTTTGACATGACCATAATGGTATAACTTTCTCTTTAAAAGAGATATTCACCACATGGATGTTGATGAATTTGTGGTAGTACAAAATTAATTGAGAGCTCTAGAAGAGCCAATTATTACTATGTTGGAGAAACACAATTGATTACCAATAAGGTATTGTGTTGTAGTAAGTCTCAAAGAAACTTATTCAGTTTCCAAAGTATATGCGAAAGCGATTGATTATATTGAGACTATAAATAAAGGAAAGATTTGATATCTTCTATTACTACAACTTGTAGCGGGATAATCTGTATGTGAAAAACTACCCGCTTTATTCTCCAGTTTGTACTACACAAGAATACCACAATAAAGTGGACGTTTATTGATATAAAAAAACCCATATCATAATAAACTTGAAGTTTATTGATAATTGCACATGTCATGGTGTAAATTTGAAATTTATCAATATTGATAATTTATTCAGTTGGCATTCGGGTTAGCCATATCATTTTAAGTATGATGTGCAGTAATAGAGAATTCACATGGGTAAATATTAAAGAACTAGAAAGTTCTTTACGAATTCTCTTGTATTACTTGTTCTCATTAAATAATTGACCAACTAAAGAGTTCGGGTTGAATCCCATAAATTCTGGAAATATTAAAGGTGAATATGGGCCCATTCACCTGTCATGTATACCACATATAATGCATCTATGATATGGTTACATGTGCGATTGTTATTAACCCGCAGCCTGGCCGGTGCTTGCGAGGTAAATTGCTCAGTAATATAACTTCGAGCATAATTTCCAGATTTTCTATTCAAGATAGTTCATCTTGATAAGTTGGTTTATATCATAGTTGGTTTAGCAAGATAATTATTGAGTGCCTCCACTTAATAGCTAAACTGTTCCTTATGAGAACAAAGTTATATATATCAGTTTGATATACGTTGTATACGAGAGTATATTATATTCTCCCCTCACAAGTGGTTCAGGGTCAGGAACCAAATAATTTCATCTTATTATTATTGATGTGCGGTGTATATTTTCATTAACACCATAATGCACAAAGATGGACTCTCAAAGTTGAGGAAACAAGTTAGCTTTTCTAACATGAGGGGGAGACATGATAAACACTTGAAAAAAGGTTACATGGGATGAATTATCATTTGTATATATAGATCCTCGAATATCATAATATGAACCTGAAGTTCATAAAAGGAATAATTCAATTGCAACATATTGCAAAGCATGCTATACGCATTTGCTGACCCAAAGAAAGTAACTATATTCTCACTGCAAATGTTCATATTAAGTCCCAGAAGGACAAAGTCTTTGATACGCTTAAAGCGTATAGACAAATCGGTTTCAAAATAACTTCTTAATAAAGAAGATGAGCAAATGATCAAAGTGATCATAATGGGGAGGCAAGTGATCTAGAAGATCACATAACATAACACTTCATAAAATCTCATGAGAGATTCAAGTACCTGAATATATGAATAAAGAGATCTCCATGTTATGTCTTTATGAAAATTTACTGGAACCGATATAAAATGTTCGTCGACGACATCTATGATAGCGCTAAATATCGATGAGGATCTTATGTTTGTCGAATACAAACAAAAATATTGGCTAAATGGAAGAGATACAATTCAAGCAGAATTGATTCCATATGAAAGACATGTAGTTTTGGACATGTAGTTCAAATACTTGAAAGTATAAAGTCAATGGTATGTGTAATCAGTTTTCGATATCTTATTTGTTTAGCATGACATGAAAACTTGATATGCATCTAAAGTCTATTATATGGCTTATATGACTTAACTTATATGTCAATCCATGAAAGATTGAAGTTGCTTGAAGCATATACAATTCTTGGTCCTGAAGTACCACATCCTAAGTGCAACTTGTGTATATGTATCTTGCTATAACTATAAGCATGATGGCATCGAGAATACCTCTATGGAGATATTGAAGAGTCATTCCACGACATTATATGAAGATGTTCATATCTATCAAGAATGATAATTTCAAGGTGCGGAATATTTATTCAAATCAATATGGCTGATTTATTTATCAAATCTCTACAAAAGATCGTTTTGAAGATGGTGCACAAGATTGGAATGCAAATGCTCAAGGATGTGAATTGATGCTCTTTTCAGGGGGAGTTAATGCGTTGCACTCTTTTTCCCTTACAAGGTTTTGTCCCACTGGGTTTTCCTTGCAAGGTTTTTAACGAGGCAACCAATAGGCGCATATTCAAACATATGTACTTTTTTCCTTTTCTTTAATTTTTTCCCATTGGGTTTTGTTTTAGTTAAGGTTTTAACGAGACACATTATTGTATAGACATTCAAGGGGGAGTGTTATAAAATATTCTATTTAAGGTGAATGTCCATATTTAGAGAGATCCTAGGGTTTACTACTTGGTGGCTAAGTCACCACCTCCCTTATAAATAAAGGGGTTCTCTCCCATTGTAAATTATCCCAAAGTATCAATAAGAATACTCCTCTCTCTACTTTTCTCTCTATTGTTTTTGTTCTTGTATTATTATTCTTGTTCTTATATTATTTCATAACATTTTTTTTTATATTTAGTTCGTCAAAATATTTTTTCTAATAAAATAAGATCTTTAATTTAAGGAAAATGCCTTCTCTAGGGGGAGTAGGGAAAACAAGTTTATAAATGGTAATTCACGTTGCTTGTCTTCTCCTCACACTTAACACCCCTCACCCTCACACTCACCCTCACTCCCCCCAAACCCCACCTCCACCCTTCCCCCTCTCCCTCCCCACTCCCACCCCCACCCCACTCCAAACTCCCACCACCTCACCCTGGCCCCAGCCCCATCTGCCCATCACGCCAACTCCACCCCAATCCCCAACCCTGCCCCACCACTTTATAGCATAAATTATATATAAATGCTTTTGGATAATACTTGTCACTTAGGAAAATAATGATTATATGTAGGAAAATCATTTATTATAGAAATAATTTTTCGTGGAAGATATTATTTTCATACCAAAAACACGGCAAGAAAGATATTTTAATGTTCTTATATATATATATATATATATATATATATATATATATATATATATATATATATATATATATATGTATGTATGTATGTATGTATGTGTGTTACACCTAAATAATAGGAAAATAGCATCTCTCGATCGTACTTTTTGTGCACAAAATGTGTTTCATGAGAACCATAGAATCAATTTCCGCACAAACTTCAATGCCAATGTTATAATTTAGATTCTTATATCAAATTATATTACTTTTCCTACTCAATTATTACTATAATTATATTTTATATACCCCTTCCCCCCACATATCTTGCACTCACCAAAGATTTTGACTTCACAAAATTTAGAATGCCTCCATTAACACTTATTTCCTCTCTTCTTCCATATGTATTCTAAAATTTTATTCTCTTCAAAATATCACCTCCATTAATATCTGTACTTAGCTTGATCTTTAGTGAAGAAAAAAATAGCTTCAAAGAACAGTCCCCAAAAAGGCAAAGGAACCGATATTCTTATATTTAATTTGGGTGTTTTCTTAGAGAATTCACCTTAAAAAAATTATTTCTTTGAATTTGCTGTTGTTGCAAAGAATTAAGAATCTCTCTACGTGCCCCATTGGGGATCAGATGGGATGACAATCAGCAGGTGGTGGAGCTCCAAAGCAAAAAGCAAGGTGGTCCAGGTCATTATCAAAATCACTCTTGTTATTATTTGTTGGGAGATATGGAAAGCTAGGTGTGCGATGAGGTATGGAGGTATTAAAATCTCCTTAAGTAGAGTTTATTTTGAGGTTCTTTCTCACCTCAAGTGGGTAATCTCTAAAAATGACATACCAATAGTTGATTCTATTTATTGGTCTGGGTTGTGTGAAACTCTTTTGAATCTGTCTCTTAAATTTCATTATTTCCCTATTATATGGGAGAGACCTATCTTTGGGTGGTTAAAACTCAATACTAACAGTAGTAAGCTGAGGGATGGTTTAATTGGTACTGGTGGGGTTGAGAAACCACAGAGGGGAAATGCTTATGGCCTTTTGAGCAATGGCACTAGCAACATGGCAGAAGCAAGAGCAGTCTTGATTGGACTTTTATGGTGTCAGTCCAATGGATACAACAACAACTACAACAACTACCCAGTATACTCCCACCAGGTGGGGTCTGGGGAGGGTAATATGTGGACAAGCCTTACCCCTACCCGAAAGGGCAGAGTGGCTGTTTCCAATCGACCCCCGGCTCATAGGATAAAAGGAAAAACAACAGTAAAACAAAACAAAGACAAAAACACAAGCAATAGAGCATTAGTAACTCCAGCAGAAATAGCGTAAATAGCGTAAATAATTATCTAAACATACGAAACATAAATACAATCGCATGCAATAATATCATACAGTAACTACCATAACTAACAGCCATAGGGGGGACATAAGCTAAAACACAAATCATCTATGGGTAACCCTGCTGACCCACACCCAACCCCGGATGAGGCTTACGAAAAACTCTAGGAGCCCCTATCCTACAACCCTGATTCTAGACCTCCAGACTTTCCTATCAAGGGTCATGTCCTCGGAAACCTGCATTCCAGTCATGTCCTGCCTAATCACCTCTCCACAATACTTCTTAGGCCTCCCTCTGCGTCGCCGACCGCCAACAACCTCCAGCCGCTCAAGCTCCTCACCGGGGCATCGGGACTTCTCCGCCGCACATGCCCGAACCACCTCAGCCTCGCTTCACGCATCTTCTCATCCACCGGGGCCACCCCCACCTTCTCTCGAATAACTTCATTCTTAATCTTATCTAGCCTGGTGTGACCGCACATCCACCTAAGCATCCTCATCTCCGCAACCTTCATTCTCTGAACCTGAGAGTTCTTCACGGGCCAGCACTCCGCCCCATACAACATCGCAGGTCTAACCACGGCTCTATAGAATTTCCCCTTGAGTTTGTGTGGAACTTTCTTGTCACACAGGACTCCTGATGCAAGCCTCCACTTTGACCACCCCGCTCCTATACGATGAGTGACGTCCCCGTCAATCTCTCCGTCCCCCTGAATCACAGACCCAACGTATCGGACACTGTTCCTCTTGGCGATGGCATGGGAACCAATCATCACGTCCCTGCCTACTTCGCTCGGCTCGGCACTAAACTTGCACTCCAGGTACTCTGTCTTAGATCTGCTTATTTTGAAACCTTTAGACTCGAGAGTCTGTCTCCATACCTCTAACCTTTCAATAACACCGACCCTCGTCTCATCTATCAATACTATGTCATCAGCAAATAGCATACACCAAGGCACATCCTCTTGAATATGCCGGGTTAGAGCATCTATCACTAAGGAAAACAAGAGGAGGGGGCTCAACGCCGATCCTTGATGAAGCCCCATAACCACTGGAAAATGGTTTGATTCGCCACCCAGCGTCCTAACCCTAGTCTTATCTCCATTGTACATGTCCTTGATTACTCTGATGTAGGCTTCCGGCACGCTCTTCGCCTCCAAGCACCTCCATAGCACCTCCCTTGGGACCTTGTCATACGCCTTCTCCAAGTCGATAAGCACCATGTGTAGGTCCTTCTTCTTATCCCTGAATTGCTCCGCCAGCCGCCTGACAAGGTGGATAGCCTCTGTAGAGGAGCGGCCCGGCATGAAACCGAACTGGTTCTCAGATATAGTTAACACCTCCCTCACCCGCGCCTCAATCACCCTCTCCCAAACCTTCATCATGTGACTTATTAATTTGATACCTCTATAGTTGTTGCAGCACTGGATGTCCCCTTTGTTCTTGTACAAGGGCACCAGTGTACTCCACCTCCACTCATTCGGCATCTTTTTGGTTCTGAAGATCGCATTGAACAACCTGGAGAGCCACTCCCCTCCTGACTTACCCATGCACTTCCAGAACTCCACCGGGATCTCGTCAGGCCCGGTCGCTCGACCCCCACTCATCCTACGCAATGCCCCCATGACCTCCTCCACCCTAATGCGCCTACAGTATCCAAGGTCTCTATGTTGCTCTGAATGCCCCAGCTCCCCTAGCTCTATGTTACGATCCCCCTCCTCGTTAAGTAAGTCCCGAAAGTACGCCTGCCACCTCTATTTGATTTGAGATTCCCCCATCAGAACTCTACCATCCTCGCCCTTGATACACCTAACTTGGTCTAGATCACGTGCCTTCCTTTCCCTTGCTTTAGCTAACCGGAATAACTTCTTATCCCCGCCTCTCTCCCCTAGTTCCTCGTACATGCGACCGAACGCCGCGTTTTTAGCTTCCGTGACTGCCATCTTTGCTTCTCTCCTCGCCACCTTGTACATCACAATGTTCACTCTCCGTTCTTCCTCGCTTGTGCTCCCTGCCAACCTAGCGAACGCCGCCTTCTTCACCTCCACTTTTCCTTTGACTACATCGTTCCACCACCAATCACCCTGATGTCTGCCTGAATAACCCTTGGCTACCCCGAGCACGTCCCGTGCTACCCCCCTAACCAAGTTCGCCGTCACTGTCCACATAGCGTCCGCTTCCCCAGAACTTCTCCAAGCTCCGCCCTCAACTAACCTCCTTTCCAACTCCAGTGCTTTCTCCTTAGTCAAAGCACCCCATCTAATCCACGGTTGTCCCCGAGCGCCCCTCCTCTTCCTCTTCACCCAGAGACCGACATCCATCACTAGGAGTCTATGAAGAGTTGAAAGAGACTCTCCCGAAATAACCTTGCAGTCCTTGCACATACCCCAATCGCTCCTTTTAATGAGAATGTAATCAATCTGAGTCCTCGCCGCCGAACTCTTGAAGGTGACCAAATGCTCCTCCCTCTTCTGAAATGTCGAGTTCGCAATCAGAAGCTCGGAAGCCCTGGCGAAATCAAGCAGCGAAGTGCCTCCTCCGTTCCTAACCCCAAAGCCGAAGCCACCGTGCACCTCATCATAGCCACCAGCATCAGCCCCAATATGACCATTAAAGTCCTCTCCAATAACTAACTTCTCAGATTGGGGAATACTACTCACCAGATCATCCAAGTCCTCCCAAAATCGCCTCTTAGCCTCCTCGTCCAAGCCCGCTTGCGGCGCGTAAGCGCTGATGACGTTGAGGACGCAACCCAATAACCAGCTTAATAGATATTAACCTATCATTCACTCGCCTAACCTCGACCACGGACTCCCTTAGGTCCCTATCTACCAAGATGTCCACTCCATTCTTACCTCTCACGACCCCAGAATACCAAAGCTTAAACCCATCTACATTCCTCGCCTTCGACCTTTTCCACCTAGTCTCCTGGACACACGCTATGTTAACCCTCTTCCTCTGAAGAACCTTCGTCAACTCTATGGACTTACCCGTCAGAGTGCCTATGTTCCATGACCCAATCCTTAATCTATGGGCGTCCGCTACCCTCTTCCCACCTTTTCCTCCCGCCCTACCCGCAGGACTACCCCCTGCTCCCCTACTCACTCCCGCCACCACCCCCACCCCCCGAGGACATGACCTTACGCTATCATCCCCCACCGCGGCCACTATCCCTCCAACCGACTATGGGGAACAGTGGCGCACACACGCACTATAACGAAATACGCAAAAAGGTACAAACTAGATAGCAACAGAATAGACCTCACTCGAAATGCTAGCTAAAATAAGTAGAAAGGTGCACAAAGTAAACAAGAGAGCGGGAGGTACCAACTCCCGGTGGAAGAACCTGAAAGTATGCTTTGATGCGCCCAAGTTTTCCTAAAGCTTCGTGTAGTTCTATTGCGTCCTGCCGCGAGTCTGGACGGGAGTCACCGGGAGTGCTGTGGCTTGCCGGAAATCCTCGCCGGTAAAATAGCCACCTGTCCAAGAAAACAGAACACACCCACACACACCCACAAAAAAGCAGAGGAGAGAATAGAAAGAAAAGAGCAGGAGTTGCCGGAAAAATTTCCGGCGAAAAGCAAGAATTCAAAACCTCTAAACAGCAATAGGGACAAACTTGAATAACCAAACAGTAAAGGTAAATCTCTTTTACAAGGTCTGCTGTGAATAAGTAGTGGGAAGAAGAGGTGGCTAGTGAACAGTAGAGAATGAAAGTGACCAGAGGAATATTCCGGTAGTACCAAGTTGGTCGGAACAGTGGGGAGAATAAACTGTATCAAAGGAGCCGGCGGAAAAAGTGACGGGAAGTGGTGTCACGCGCGCAGCGCGTGGCTGACAGTGACGGCGCGTGGGTGAGCAGTGGCGGCGCGTGTGGAAGATTCCGGCGATGCAATTTGCAGGGAATGTGCACCTGACGCTGCGTGTCTCGATGGTGTGGGAGGTGTCAAAGAGAGACCACCGTGAGAGACTTACTGTGAGGCTGTTGTCGGAACAGTGTTCCAAACAAACAATGTTACCTGAAAAGCACACGATAGGAGCAGAGAAAGAGAGAGATACTTACCTGTTGGCACCGGCGACTCGCCAGAAGATGGTGGTGCCGATGGTGTTAGATTCAGTCGAGAGAGCGATGAGAGAGAAGGCGAAGAGAGAGAGAGGGGAGATAAACAAAAATGAAAAAGATGAAGAAAAAGGAAAGAATGGGAAAAAAATGTCAGTCCAATGGGTATGAAATGTAATTCTAAACTGATTGTTGATATCTTAGAAAGCAAGTTCAATCCTCCTTGGCACATAATCTGAGACATAAAATTATCAAGAACCAGTATGTGCGAACATGAATGTTCTTAAGTTTTGGTAATTGGTCATGCTCTCTGTTGCAAGATATAGTATAAAGGGCATGACTATTGTATTTGTTAGAAGCTTGATCCTCCGACGTATGTGGCTACAGATAATGATTGGTGAAGAGCATTATAGTTTCAAGTGCTTAGTACATAAGGCAGATTCATGGTCATATCTTGGATCTGTGACATCAAAAACAAGTCTTTCAATTGGAATTTGTATTTACCTTGGGAGTATTGATTTTTTGTCCTCCTCCTTTGTATTTAGTTTTTGCTAATAATTAAATTAAAAAACAAATATCTATACAATAACATTAAGACATGCAAATGAAAACCGATCATTAACTCTGGTAATTAATTAATATTCGAATAAAATCATCATTCTTTTTTTCAAAAAATCATCAAATATCCTTAGGTCTTGAATTTAATAACTATTAGGAGATCAACCAAATGAAGAAGAGGAGCAGGATAGAGTTAATATCTAATTAAAATTCAAATGAAGTCATCATATGTATATAGCTAGGGTCCTAGGACATGCAATAAAGTAACACAATTTTTCAATATTTATCATCTGTTTAGTGGCGGTTGGCGCATGCAATCAACGAGATCAATTGAACCTAATGTTTTGATATAAAATTTACGTATATACATGATGATTATTAAAATTCTAAAATTAGTAAATTTTGGACTCATAATTTAAATGGTATAAGGTTCACTATAAGAACCAATTTGTTAGACTCATCAAATTTAACTCTTAAATGATCCGCTTTTATATTATGGGGATGTGTTGGGGGGGGGGGGGGGGGAGGGGGAAGACATAATGTGCACTTGATCAAATTTCACTTGAGTGATATTCAATATAAATACGCATTGTCCAAAATTTTAAATCAGTATGTATATGTACTTCATGCACATCAAAATCCACATATTTCTCGTGCATAATGACTCCTGCTAAAGAAATTATTATAACATGAAAAACAGAGCCTTCACGTACTTATCAGTATATCTTATGAAAATCTAAAGGTTGAGGATGTCACAAAATATAAAATACAACTTTAAATATAAGAGGATAGGAAAACGTTATTGCCAAGTAATCTGCAGACAATATAAAACTATTTACACTATAAGTATATTTTAACTTATTATAATAATCGTGTCTTATTTTCAAATTACTAATAATTTCATATTTTTTGTATGATTATTTGTGCTTATTTTTTATTTTATTTTTGGTAACTACCATAATTTTATTAATCACCAAAAAATATTTACAAAGTCATAGCTAAGTTCACACTGCTAGCTATCTAAACAAATGACTAAATGAACATGCACGTAATAGCAACTAAGCTCATATAGCTATCTACTAACGAAATGACAGAAAGAAAAAACACATAAACTCAAAATTGAAGGCTATGCAGGAAAGTCATGATTGCAGGTGGTACTTGAACACTATAGATATAAGCAATCTCCTTTGCAAAATGTTCCCACTGTCTGCTCGTTTGCTCAAAGATTTTGAGATTCCTTTCAATCCAAATATGGTGCACAGCTTCTGTATATACAAGTTTAAACACTTGTGTCTGTTGAGATTTCCCTTTAGACCATGTGATGACCCACTGGTTATATTGCTTCTAGTCCAAAGCTTTTAGATATTGCATCTGCAACCATTGAAGCAACGTGTTCTAGACATTTCTTGTGTACTCACATTTCATAAACAGATGTTCTCTATTTTCCTCCTGCAGTTGGCAATGTACACATTGTATATCAATATTGAGTCCCCATTGGCATGGCCTATCAGAGGTCAACAATTTTTTCAAGTATTATGTGTCACATTATGAATCTTGCTTTTGATCATCCATTCAACTCGATTGTAGTCACCAAGGAGAGTCAAATGTATTTACCTGATTAAACTGTTTGTGTGTCTACGCATAGTGTTGATTCTCTGGTATTTCAATGGCCTCAAAAACTTTCCTAACCATCCAACAAGATTGTTGTGGAGTTTTCAAGCTGGTGAACAGTTGTTCTTTGATGTAGTATGTGTGGAACCATCGAATCTACACCTTCTCCTATTTATGTGCCAGATCCCAGCAAGTTTTGACTATTGCTGCTCGATTCCAAAGCTTCAAGATAGTGAGATTAAGTTCAACTCCAGATTTGTGCATACATATTTATCCCATGCAACCAATATTTTTTCGTGAAAACACTCACACCTCACCAAATATAAGACTTGTAGATTCCTTCAATTAGCTTAATCTCCTTGGTAGGTATCACAAATAGTTGTACCCAGAAAGCCTGGATACCAAGCAATACACTCTAAACTAAGTGCACTCTACCAGAATAAGAAAGGGTTTTTGCAGTCCAAGAGGTAATCGTAGCAGTCATTTTATCTGTGAGAGGCTGCCACTAGAAGATACTATGTTTCTTTATGGACAATGCAACTCCAAGATATTTGTAGGGAAAATCTCTAGCAGTGAATCCTAAGTGCTGCAATATCTATTGCATGCAGTATGAAGGGACTCCACCAAAATAAACTTCACTCTTGCTTAGATTAGCATGCAATCCAGAAACATGGGTAAATAGCAGGAACTATTATTATATTGCATGGACATATTTCATATCTCCTCTAGTAAAAAGTAGTAAATCGTCAATAAATCTAAGATGTGTTATCCCAACATTGGCACACTTCGGTGGTACTTGAACTTTTTAGCTGTCTTGGGGCCATTAAGATTTCTGCTCTGAAACACCAATACTATAGCAAAAAAAGAAGGGTAGGTGACATTAGGTCACATTGTTTTAGTCCCTTAGCAGCATTAAAGGGAATTGTTAGCTCCCATTAACTATGATGGAGTAATTGACTGCTTGGATGCATTCCATTACCTATGAGGTGAATAATTGAGAAACCCCATCTCTTCCATAACGTATCTTAAATATGGTCATTTCACAGAATCATATGCTTTCTGTAGGCTTATCTTAATCATACATTGAGGTGATATGTGCTTTCTAGCATATGTCTTCACTAGTTCATGTGCTAGAATTATATTGTCTGCAATCACTCTCCCTAGTATAAATCAAGCCTCAGCTTCATTGGTAGTAGTAGTGATGACAACTTGCATTCAAGATGCCAGGATCATAGAAATCAGATTGTAGAGTATGGTTGTTAGTTTGTATGGGTGCGTCAAATCGTAAAGTACCTGGTCCTATACAAGTTCCCGCTGAGAGCACTTAGTAAAGCAGTAAGTAAATGAGTCAGAGGATATTTACGTGGAAAACTCCCACACAAGTGGATCAAAAATCCACGACCTATACATGTAGACCTTTAGCTTTACTAACTTATAATCTTACCTATTACAAACCACTTTACAATACTTCCTGTTGAAAATTATTCACTCAACTAACTTGTGGTACCTTTACCATAAGTTACTTTGTGACTATCCTAGTTATAAAGGCTTTTTCTAACTTGTGATGCTATCACCACAAGCCACTTTATAATTCTACGTTTACAAAAACTTTTTCTTATGACTAAATCTAGTCACAACCTAGACTCAACGAGTTTAGGGATTTACAATAGGATTCCTAATCAGTATGCTTCTATGTAAGCAATTTTAGGAGATGTAGTAAGTACAATAACAAGGTTACAACTCAACTAGGTCAATAATAATCAATCTTTTAGGAACTGGTCCGTAGTGGCGTTCAACCTTGTTCTTCAAGCTTGAGAGAAGGATTTTTCTATTTTTGCAAAAGGCTTGATGAGAAACAGAAAGCTTTCATTGATGTCTTTGTATAAGGCTTCATTTTGTACGTCTTAATCACATCACTTGAGGTGATGTGAGTGCTTTGTTTAGTTAGAGAATGAGTTGGATATCAGTATGTTGCAGTACGGCAGAAACAGTAATGTTAGTCATTTCAGTTCTAGCTGTGTCCAAATGACTCTGTAGTATTGAAAAGGAACCACACGAGCACCAGGTCCTGTGACGACCCGGCCCGTCGTCATGTGAGTTACCGTCCCGTTTTCCATGTTTTACGCTTTTGTATATTTCATTATAGGTGTTTGTAGAGTTTGAAGAAATTCGGACAGAGTTTGGTTGGAAATGAGACAAATAGTCTCTTTAAGAGAAAGTTAATTTGGAAAAGTAAACCGGATGTTGACTTGTGAGTAATAGGGCTCGGAAAAGATTTTCTACAATTCAACTAGTTTTGGGTGGTGATTTATGACTTGGGAGTGAAATCGGAACTGAATTTGGAGGTCCGGTGTAGAATTAGGCTTGAATTGGCTAAGTTTAAATTTCGGCGAATTCCGGTTGATTGGTGAGATCTTGATCCGGGGCTCAGAATGGAATTTCAAGAGTTGTTGTAGCTTCGATAGGTGATTTTGGATACGTGTGCAAAATTTCAGGTCATTTGGTCACCATTTGGTCGGGTTTTTGATTGAGTGCAAGTTTCGAAAGTTTTAGTTTAACTTAAGCTTGAATCCATCGTGAATTGATAGTTTTGTGTTGTTGGTCGTGTTTTTATGATTGGGACAAGTTCATATGATGATTTGGGGAATGTTGGTGTTCTTGGTTGAGGTCCCGGGGGGCCTCGGGGTGATTTCGGATGATTTCCGGGAAGTTTGGACTTAAGAATTTCTGTAGAAAGTTGCAGCAGCAGTGCAGCAAGAATTTAGCCATCGCGATCGTGTGACTTGGGATGCGATCGCGTAGGCCTGGGGTACTGGTCTTCGCGTTCACGTAGGCAAGGTAGGGCTGGTCAACGCGTTCGCGTGGAGTAGGTCGCGTTCGCATAGAAGAATCTGGGGGCCCAACCAAGTTTGTTCATCGTGTTCGGGGTCGCGGTGCTCGATCGTGTATCATGGGAAAATTGAGCATCGCGATCACGTCTGGCGGTACTCGATCGCGTAGAAGAAAAATCACCTGGGCAGAAGGCTTTTAATGAAAAATTTCAGTCGTGAACCCATCATTTTTTTCTCCATTTTTGCACCACCTCGAGAGATTGTTGGTAAATTTTGAAGGGGACTTTGAAGGGAAGTGATTGGAGGTAAGTGTGGGGCCTGGAAACACCATTTAATTGAAGATTCATTCTTTGATTCTCTGAAATTTGGGTAAAAATTGAAGAACTAGCGCTTGGTTTTTTAATGAAATTGGGGATTTGATGGCCCATTTGAACTCCGATTTTGATTAACTTTATATGTATGGACTCGTGGCAAGACGAGGAATCCGGTGATGCAATTTTTGTAATTTTTCAAGAAGTGGGCTCGGGGCTCGAGTTTTGCCAACTTCGTATTTTTGGGTATTATTCGAGTTCTTTCTATTGGGCTATGTTCCATTAGCCTATTATAACCTATTCGTTGTGGTTTTGGTCAGATCCTGCACTCGGGGAGGTCAATTTGAGAGGAAAGCGCAAGGCGAGCTAGGATTTTGGTCGGTTAATATGAATGATATACTGAAGGTTTGAAACCTCGTATTTGTACTATGTCGTGCTATTTGAGATAAAACATGCGTCGTATGATAGAACTCTTAGGGAGCATGTTGAGTTAATTGACCTCACTTTACCTATTGAACACCCACTATCTGTCCTAACTTTAATTGTGAATTATGAAATAAACCGGACGTAGTAACTTGCACCCTAAATGAGCAGTACCTAGAGTTGAATACTTTGTCTTAGCTGAGAAGGGCCCAAGAGGCTAAGTCTATATTGACTGAGAGGGGTCAAGGACCCCAGGGTGAGGGTATTTGATATATACTGGATCAGGCTACACGCCGCAACAGTATATACATATACATGTATTGGATCGGGTTGCACACTGCAGTAGTATATCATATATGGATTGGACTACATGCCGCAATAATATATTATATGGATCGGACTGCACGCCGCTGTGATATATTATATGGATCGGACTGCACGCCGCAGTATTAGCGCTTTGGCTGAAGGAGCCCCTCCGGAGTCTACACACACCCCCAGTGAGTGTTGTCGACTACGTATATTGGATCGTGCTGCGCGCCGCAGTACTATATAAATTATATTTGATTAGGCTGTGTGCCGCATCAGTGTTAGTAACTTTTCGAACGGAAAGAGAAGTATTTATCAGTTTCTTTCCCTGTTTAGTACTTATTTAATGCCTTTACTGCTGATATTAGAACTGTATAGTGTTCTTACCGGATTTCTTACATTCATATGTTATTTATTGCTATTACACACTGAGTTAGAAGTATTCACTCTACTCCCTGCACCTTGTGTGCAGAGACAGGGATCTCGGAGGTTTAGCTGCGACTATCTGTTGTTCCTCAGCTCAGTATCAGAGTTATCAAGGTAGCTGGTGGCATCCGCAGGACCTGATCTCTCCTCTTATCTATCTTTTGCTTCCATAGCTAGTTTTCCCTTGCTTAGGGTATTGTTCAGTTGTACTTAGAGGCTCTGACTTGTGACGCTGAATTCTTTGGGTTGTTACTACTTTGATTATGATTTTTCGCAGTATTCCTATTATCAAACTGAGAATTTATGCTAAATTTGGTACTTAAGTTAATGATTTGGGTGGGAAATGCTTAAATGGTCGGGCTTGCCTAACAAGATGTTTGGCACCATAACGACTAGGGTTTGGGTCGTGATAAGTTGGTATTAGAGCCTAGGTTACCAGGCCTCGTGAGTCATGAGCCGATTTAGTAGAGTCTCGCAGATCGGTACGGAGACGCCTGTACTTATCCTCGAGAGGCTACAGAACCTTTAGGAAAACTTCATATTCTTGAAATTCTTGTCGTGCCACTTTGTTGATCGGAGGACTAAACTTTTGTATTCTATTATCTCGCAGATGGCGAGAACGCGTGCTACCGCGCATGGTGGATGACAACCATTGCCACCCACTAGAGGCCGAGGAAGCGGCCGTGCTGTAGTCGAGGCAGAGAAGCAGGGGCAGCACCAGTTGCCCCCATTCAGGATCAACCTCCTGCTGTAGAGGTTCCAGCAGCACCTGCTCAGGCACCATCAGTGCCTATTGTGATTCCGGGTTTTCAGGAGGACCTTGCTCAGATCTTATCGGCTTGCACTGGCCTGGCTCAGGAAGTATCGGCTACTACCACAACTAAATCTTAGACCGGGGTGGTCATCAGACCCCTGCAGCTCGCACTACGGAGCAGGGTGTACCGGGTTTGTAGACCTCGGAGGCACTACTAGTTCAGCTAGTTGCCCATGTTCAGCAGTTGTTCCAGCTCAGGGTGATGGGGTGCCAGTGATGGAAAATGACGAGCAGTGTCGTCTTGAGAGGTTCAGCAGACTTTCACCGCCTACTTCTAGTGGTGTTCCTGGCGAGGATGCCCAGGGGTTTCTCAACAAGTGTCGACGCATGCTTCGGACAACAGAGATCTTAGAGACTAGTGGGGTATCTTTTACCACTTTTCAGTTCTCAAGAGCAGACTTTACATGGTGGGAGGCATATGAGCGGCGTAGGCCGGCAGGTGCCGCGCCGTTATCTTGGCAGGAGTTCTCCACTATCTCTCTGGAGAAGTGGGCACCTCGGTCGCAGATGGAAGAGTTGCGCAGGCAGTTTGAGTGGCTTCGACAGGGGGATATGTCTGTGACACAGTATGAGGTGAGATATGCAGAGTTAACTCGTTATGCCCCATGGATGGTTTCGACGGATCAGGAAAGGATTTGACGATTTGTGGACGGACTCATTTATCCCATCCATATTCTGATGACTCGAGAGAGGGTCTTGAGTCACACCTTTGAGGAGGCGATTGATATAGCCCGTGATATTGAGACGGCTCCCCGCCAGGAGAGAGAGGAGAGGGAGCACAATAGGCCTCGAGGATCAAGTAGCTCCAGTGGTGCCCCGTCTAGGGGCCAGTTTCAGTAGAGTAGGAGTCGTTCTTTCTGGCCTACACAGCCAGCTCGCTCAGAGTATCGTGGTTCATCTTCCGGTCGGGGTTATCAGGGCTCTCAACAAGGTCATCCATCTTTGTGTGCACTTTCAGCATAGAGTTCGTCCCATGCCCCCTATGTTCAGGGTTCATCTCGACTGAGTTCTTCAGCCAGCTACTCTAGTGCGAGGGGTTCCCTTCAGTCCCAGCCCCCAGCGCGAGGGATTTGTTATGAGTGTGGCGAGTTTGGGCATATACAGAGGGAGTGTCCCCCATGTTCATCTAGTTCATCTCAGAAAAGGAGCCAGCTCTCATCTTCTGGCCTAGTGTCTTATGCACCCGCCCAGTCAGCTAGAGGTAAGGGTCAAGCAGTTAGGGGTCGCCCCAGAGGGGGAGGCCGATGCGGTGGTGGTCAGGCACATTGCTACGCTCTTCAGGGCAGGTCAGATGCTGTTATTACATGTATTATTTCAGTCTGCCACAGGAATGCCTCAGTCTTATTTGATCCCGGATCCACGTATTTCTATGTATATTCTTACTTTTCTCATCATTCGGGTACTACCCATGAGTGTCTTGCATTACCTGTGCACATATCTACCCTAGTGGGTGATACTATTATTGTGGACCACGTGTATCGGTCCTGTCTTGTTACTATTGGGGGTCTGGAGACCCGAGTTGACTTGCTGCTATTGAGCATGGTAGATTTTGATGTTATTCTAGGCATGGACTAGCTATCACCGTTCCATGCTATTCTGGACTTTCACGCCAAGACAATCACATTGGCTATGCCGGATATTCCGAGGATCATGTGGCGTGGTACGACCAATTATGTATCCAGCAGGGTAATCTCTTTCTTAAAGGCCCAGCGAATGGTTGAGCAGGGATGTTTATCCTATCTAGCATTTGCGAGGGATGTTGGAGCTGAGGCTCCTAGTCTTGATTCGGTTCTCGTGGTGAGGGAATTTCCATATGTATTTCTAGCAGACCTGCCGGGCATGCTGCTGGACAGGGATATTGACTTCAGTATTGATTTTGTGTTGGGCACTTAGCCCATTTTTATTCCTCCCTATCGTATGGCACCAGCAGAGCTAAAAGAGTTGAAGGAGCAGCTGCATGAACTCCTAGATAAGGGGTTTATTCACCCGAGTGTGTCGTCGCAGGGCGCACCGGTGTTATTTGTAAAGAAGAAGGATGGAACGATGAGAATGTGCATTGATTACAGGTATTTGAACAAAGTGACGGTGAAAAACAAGTATCCACTATCCCATATTGAGGATTTGTTTGACCAGCTTCAGGGGGCAAAGGTATTCTCTAAGATTGATCTCCGTTTAGGCTATCACCAGCTGAAGATTAGGGATTATGATATCATGAAGACAACTTTCAGGACGAGATATGGGCATTATGAGTTTCTGGTTATGTCATTTGGGTTGACTAACGCCCCAGCCGCATTCATGCACTTGATGAATAATGTATTTCAGCCATATCTGGATTCTTTGTTGATTGTGTTTATTGATGATATACTTGTGTACTCATGCAGCCAGGAGGAGCACGCGCAGCACTTGAGGGTGGTATTGCAGAGGTTGAGAGAGGAGACGCTTTATGCAAAGTTCTCCAAGTGTGAGTTCTGGCTCAATTTCGTGGTTTTTCTGAGACACGTGGTGTCCAGTGATGGTATAAAGGTTGACCCAAAGAAGATCAAGGCGGTACAGAGTTGTCCCAGACTATCCTCAGCTACTCAGAGTCAGATTTTCCTCGTTTTGGCGGGTTATTACCGTAGGTTCGTTAAGGGTTTTCATCCATTGCTTCGTTTTTGACGAAGTTGACGCAGAAGAATGCTCCATTTGTGTGGTTGGATGAGTGCGATGAGGGCTTCCAAAAGCTCAAGTCATCTTTGACTACAGCTCTGGTACTAGTATTTCCATCAGCTTCAGGCTCTTACTCGGTTTATTGTGATGCTTCGAGAGTTGGGATTGGATGTGTATTGATGCAGGAGGGTAGAGTTATTGCATATGCTTCGCGTCAGCTAAAGCCTCATGAGAAGAACTACCATGTTCATGACTTGGAGTTGGCTGCTATAGTTCATGCTTTTTGGAGGCACTATCTATATGGCGTATCCTGTGAGGTGTTCATGGATCATCGCGATCTTCAGCACTTGTTTAAGAAGAAGGACCTCAATTTGAGATAGCAGAGGTATCATCCGGGGAAGGTTAATGTAGTGGCCGATGCTCTGAGTCGGAAAGCGGTTAGTATGGGTAGCTTGGCATACATTCCAGTTGGGGAGATGCCCCTTGCAATTGATGTTCAGGCCTTGGCTAATCGAATGGTAAGTGGGATATTTATGAGCCTAGTTGGGTGTTGTCTTGTGTGCTTTCCCGATCTTCTTTGTATGATCGCATTAGGGAGCGCCAGTATGATGACCCGCATTTTCTTGTCTTAAAGGACAGGGTCCAACATGACATGCCAGAGATGTAACTATTGGCGATGATGGTGTGCTATGGATGCAGGGCCAGATTTGCGTGCCCAATGTGGATGGGCTCCGAGAGTTGATATTAGAGGAGGCCCACAGCTCGCGGTATTCTTTTCATCCCGGTGTCGCGAAGATGTACCAGGACTTGAGGCATTATTAGTGGTGGAGGAGAATGAAAAGGGATATTGTGAGTTATTTGGATCGGTGTCTCAATTGTCAGCAGCTCAAATATGAACATCAGATACCCTGTGGTGTGCTTCAGCAGATGGATATTACGGAGTGGAAATGGAAAAGGATTACTTTGGATTTTGTGATTGATCTCCTCGTACCTCGAGGAACTTTGATTCTATTTGGGTGATTGTGGATAGGCTGACCAAGTCTGCGCACTTCATTCCGGTGTGTACCACATATTCTTCGGAGCAGTTGTCAGAGATTTTCATCCGGGAGATTGTATGGTTGCATGGGATTCCGGTTTCTATTGTCTCAGACAGGGGCACTCAGTTTTCTTCCCAGTTCTTGAGGACTTTTCATCGGGAGTTGGGCACTCAGATACAGATGAGCATGGCTTTTCATCTTGAGACGGATGAGCAGTCCGAGCGTACTATCGAGATATTGGAGGACATGTTGCATGCCTGCGTTAATGATTTTGGAGGTTCTTGGGTTGAGTTCTTGCCACTTCCAGAGTTTGCTTATAACAACAGCTATCAGTCCAGCATTCAGATGGCGCCCTATGAGGCTTTATATGGGAGACGGTGTAGGTCTTCGGTTGGCTGGTTTGAGCCCGACGAGGCTAGACTATTGGGGACGGAGTTAGTCCAGGATGTCTTAGAGAAGGTGAAAGTGATTCAGGAGAGACTTCATACGGCTCAGTCGCCTCCAAAGAGTTATGCAGACCGGAAGGTTCGAGATGTATCTTATATGGTGGGCGAGAAGGTTTTGTTGAAGGTTTTGCCTATGAAAGGTGTCATGAGGTTTGGAAAGAAGGGGAAGCTGAGTCCGCAGTTCATTGGACCTTTTGAGATACTTAGGAGGTTGGGGAGGTGGCCTATATGTTTGTTTTGCCATCCAGCTTGTCGGGAGTTCACCCGTTGTTCCATGTTTTTATGCTCAGGAAGTATGTTGGGGATTCGTCTCATGTATTAGACTTCAGCACGATCTATTTTGATGAGGACTTGACCTATGATGTGGAGCCAATGGCTATTTTGGGTCGTCAGGTTTGAAAGTTGAGATCAAAAGACATAGCTTTGGTAAAGGTGCAGTGGAGAGGTCGGCCCGTGGAGGAGGCCACTTGGGAGACCGATCAGGAGATGCGGAGCAGATATCCTCGTTTATTTGAGGCTCCAGGTATGTGAGGAAAGCGCAAGGGGAGCTAGGATTTTGACCGGTTTGAGGTGAGTCATGGTTATGAATGATATACTGAGGGTTTGAAACCTCGTATTTGTATTATGCGGTGTTATGTTGAGATAAAACATGCGTAGTATGATTGAACTCTTAGGGAGCATGTTGAGTTGATTGACTCACTTTACTAATTGAACACCCACTATCTGTCCTGACTGTAACTGTGAATCATGAAATGAACCGGACTTAGTAACTTGCACCCTAAATGAGCAGTACCTAGGGTTGAATACCCTATCTTAGCTGAGTGGGCCCAAGAGGCCAAGTCTATATTGATTGAGAGAGGTCAAGGACCCCAGGTTGAGGGTATTTGATATATACCGGATCGGGCTGCACGCCACAGCAGTATATACATACACATGTATTGGATCGGACTACACGCCGCAGTAGTATATTATATATGGATCGGACTGTAATATATTATATGGATCGGACTGCACGCCGCAGTGATATATTATATGAATCAGACTGCACGCCGCAGTATTATAGAGTTTGGACTAAAGGAGCCCCTCTAGAGTCTGCACACACCCCAGTGAGCGCAGTCGACTATGTATATTGGATCGGGCTGCGCGCCGCAGCACTATATAAATTATATCGTATTTGCTGCATGCTAAATATATATATATATATATATATATATATTGGATTGGGCTGCGCGTCGCAGTAGTGTTAGTAACTTGTCAGACGGAAAGAAAAGTATTTATCAGTTTCTTTTCCCTGTTTAGAACTTATTTACTGCCTTTACTGTAGATATTAGAACTATATAGTGTTCTTACTAGATTTCTTACATTCAGTTGTTATTTATTGCTATTACTCTCAGAGTTAGAAGTACTCACTCTACTCCGTGCACCTTGTGTGCAGATACAGGGATACCGGAGGCTTAGTTGCGACTATTTGTTGTTCCTCTCAGTACCGGAGTTATCAAGGTAGCTGCTGGCGTTCGCAGGACCTGATCTCTCCTCTTATCTATCTTTTGCTTCTGTAGCTAGTTTTCCTTTGCTTAGGATATTGTTCGGCTGTACTTAGAGGCTCTGACTTATGACGCTGGATTCTTTGGGTTGTTATTAATTTGATTACGATTTTCCGCAGTATTCCTATTATTATCAAACTAAGAATTTATGCTATATTTGGTACTTAAGTTAATGATTTGGCTGGGAAATGCTTAAATGGTCGGGCTTGCCTAACAAGGTGTTTGGCGCCATCATGACTGGGTTTTGGGTCGTGACAGGTCCTTGATTGGTTCCTAGCTTCTGAATCTGTAGCAGTTCATCCTTAGTTGGGATCAGTTCAAGTTTGCAGCAATCCAAATAGGTAACGTTCCCTATCTGGTTCTTAATAGTAAGTTTTTTAGATCATCAAAAAAAGCAGGAGTATTTAAGATCTATAAATTTCTCCCTTTTCGATGATGACAAACTTAACCAGTTATAAGTTCAGAATTAAGGTAGCAGAACGCATTGTCAAAGAGTTCCCCTGAGACGATGCCTTGATCTTTTTCAATTTATATATAAGAACCAGTTGCCAAATTTCAATTTATATATATAAGAACCAGTTGCCCAATGTGATTCCCCCTGAGTACATATTAATCTTTTTCCCCCTTTTGGTATCATTAAAAAGAATAAAAGCACAAAGAAGTCCAACCAAGCTAACTCATTCCACATATGTGTACACTAGCATGAGAAAGAACATAACGCAGAGAGAAAGTAATAGACAAAATAAAAGATGATTTTGATTAATTATAGTTTCATATGCCCCTTCCTTTGAAAAAAGGAAGAGGTAGCATTTGGATTTGATCATGGGAGCAATAGTAGTAGCAGTACATCCCAACCAGAATAAAAAATCAACAAAAAAATCCACCAATCGTCAACAGAACAAAAAGAGGAACACATCCAAATAGTTGGTCACTGAGTGGAACCTTAGGAGGCACTAGGAGGAAAAGGCTTAAAAGCAGTGGCAAGTGTTTGGAGAACAAGGTCTATTCGGGTATTTCCTAACTTTTGCTCATTGAGCAGTTCGGCTTTCAGGTTCTCAACTTATGCCCTGAGGTTAGCATTTTCTTGAGCGAAACGGATCACCTCGCCATTCGAC
Source organism: Nicotiana benthamiana (assembly GCA_034376525.1). NCBI lineage: Eukaryota > Viridiplantae > Streptophyta > Magnoliopsida > Solanales > Solanaceae > Nicotiana > Nicotiana benthamiana. The sequence continues at coordinate 78,517,489 of CM067334.1, read as the reverse complement.
ATGGGAACCGCTTGAGCTTGATGGCATTCCTAGACTTCAGTTGACATATCTCCTCAGCTGCGCTATTTTGGGCATTGATGAGCTGAGACACAGTTGAAGTGCTTCCTACACCCCCATACTTCTCTGTACACTCACACTCTTCCAGGATTTTCTGTTAGAATGTCCGCTTATGGGACCTTACCTTACCTGTTCCCAGTGGAACTAAAGTATTTGAACACTTGCATGAGCAAGAGTCCATAGTGAAGCCCGTGATTTCCATATTTGAAATCAACCACTTTTTGCATATGCTCAATCATTATGGCAGGTAGACTCACATGGTTGATACCGTCCAATTGCTCCATTAAGAATAAATCAGATTTGGAAGTGATAGATCGCCTTTCTGCTCGAGGCAACAGGACTTTGTTCACCAGTTCAAACAACAACTGGTAGATGGAAAGTAGTGCTTTCTTATGAACCTGGTCCCCCTTCTAATTAGAATTATCCTTCACAACTGCATTTCGGAAGTTGTATTGGCAAACATCTCTCACGATAAACACCCCAACACTAGGAACCTGTAGAATTTCCCCAAGTAATTTCACGTCAAAGACAATATCCACCCCATTTACTAAGGAACATACATGGCCAGTATCTACTGGAAAGTGACTAGCGAAGAAACTCTTGACCTCTTCATACACTTTAGGAGCGTCAATATAACATATTCATCCATTGCTGAAACTCCATCATATCTAGAAGATGACGTATTTCTTCCATCCCAGAGATTATTGGGTTAAACATGCAGCCCAGCAAAACTTTTTGATGCCTTAGTCGCTCAGATCCAAGGCAGATGTCACCTATTGCTTTCTGCCCGGAAATGGGTTCTTCAACTGTTTCCCATTTGCATTTCTTATGCTTTTCTCCACTGACTTTGATTTTCCCTTTTGACTTGACAAGAATGTCCTCATCACTCACTACCTCCTTCATTGGACTTAGAAGTAGATCCTTTCTGCATGGAGACAGACTCAGCTCTTTTTTAAGACCGCCTGACAAGGGAACCAGGTTCCTCAAGCGTTCCTTTCTCCACCTCCACCATGGGGATGACTTCCTCATTAACAGGTACACCATATTTTAACAACATCCTTCTTTTCTTCTTACTAATTTTCTTGCTCTTTTGGAGTGAAGAATCATAGGCCACTTTGACTTGAAGCCTCGTAGTAGGCCGCTTAATTTCAGACTCAGGGGTGGTGACAACCTTGCACTTACTGATGAATGTGTCTAGGAGCACGTTGTCTGGGTCTTCTTCATCACCGGATCGCATCTCTGTGCTTGAATTTCCAGAAGCACAGCATTGAAAGCAGGTATAACACTTTCCTGGGGGTGAGAGTCCTAACCTCAGTCCTCCATAGACAGATCATGTTCCTCATGTGATGCCCCAATAGTGTATACTCCTGATTTCCCTTCAATAGCCATAATGGCCCCTTCTACCCACACGTTTTGTGAGTGTTGTCTCTGAGAAAGAACTGCATGCAATATTCTATCGGGGGAACCACAAACAGAGTCCTTTCTTCTTCAACCGGTGCTTCCACAATCATGGAGTCAACGGCAATTATGGTGGTGCCTTTTGTAAACTCAGTATTCTGACCTTGTTCGCTATTTAGGGTTTGACTAGAGTATACAACAGAAGAACAGTAGTTTCAGTGGTTTTTGATTTGGGAAGAGGCTGGGAAACTAGGGAAGGCACAATATAGTAGCAGGGAGTGATACGGACTCAGTGAAGGCTAGAGGTTCTATAGATGGGTTAGAGGTAGGAACGGTTGAGGCAGAGAGATTAGAAGTCTTCTCAGCCACTAGAAGAGGTGGTGTGATGATCCCTTTCTTTTAGGTGAATCTAACCTAGGGCTTATGGTTAAGAAGGGCAGAAGAGAGGGGTTTTTTAAATGGAGAGGATAATTATGAGGGGAGAGAATAGGCACCGGTTCTAAAACGGAAGTTGGGAGTGGAAAATTGTGACGTTTCAGAGGGAGATAGAATGTTTGAATTGAAGGGACATGACAGCCGGATCTGAAAAGTTGATGACATGACAATTATATTTTTTGTATTTTATGATGTGTATTAAAAGATGCATATACCTACTAACCTTTAGCACAAGAACCTGGTTCTTGAAAAACATTTTCTTCAAGCCCCCCCTCCCCCACCTGAAAACAATTAATCCTTTTTTATCAGTCATGTACTGCATCTACTGCTTCTATGCTCATCATGCGTGTTTACCTGAAACGGTATTGAAGTGAGTTAGACAAATCCAGAAAACACTTTGAACAAATTATTTCTTAATAACACGAGCCAAACCAAAAGGGGATCAGGTTCTTAATTAGGCCTCAACAGTCCCATCTTTACTCTGTTTATTTCAATGTTCACTACTTAGTGCCTTGGTGAAAATGTCTGCAGTTTGATTTTCTGTGCTGTAGAACTTCATGCATATAAACCCTTTCTCCACATTATCTCTTAGAAAGTGATGCCTCACATCAATATTTTTTGTCTTTTTATGATGAACTTGATTCTTTGCCATGTTGAGTGCAGTGGTGTTGTCACATAGGAGGGGCACACTCTCAGTGAGTATTCCAAAATCCTCCAGTTGTTACTTGATCCACAGAAGCTGATAAAACCAGGATACTATAGCTACATATTTAGCTTCAACTGTTGAAAGAGCCTCTGAAATTTGCTTTCTTGTACCCTAGGAGATAAGACATGATCCTAAGAAAAGAGCCACCCCAGAAGTGCTTTTTCTGTCCACCAGATAACCTGCATAGTCTACATCAGCATACCCAATCAAATTAAAATTGTCACCCGATGGATAGTATAGCACCAGGTCCTGCGTGCCTTAGAGATATCTCAGTATTCTTTTGACAACCTTCAAGTGAGATTCTTTGGGATTTGATTGAAACCTTGCACACAACCCCACCCTGAAAACAATATCAGGTCGACTGAAAGTGAGATAGAGAAAAGACCCAATGATGCCTCTATTCATTGTTTGATTCACATGCGATCCTGCTTCATCCATGTCTAGATGTGTGGCTGTTGCAATGGGAGTGTCTATCACCTTTGATGCTTCCATGTCAAACCTCTTCAAGAGTTCCCTGATGTATTTTTGCTGACAGATGGAAGTACCTTTTGGAGACTGTTTTACTTGAAGACCCAATGAAAAAATTTGATTCTCCAATCATGCTCATTTTAAATTCACTTCCCATAAGTTTTGCAAACTCTTCACAAACAGAGTCAGCTGTTGCTCCAAAAATGATATCATCAACATAAACCTGAACAATGAGCAGGTTCCTTCCTCATTTCTTCAAGAAAAGAGTGTTGTCAATCTTTCCTCTTTTAAAGCCATTTTCTAAGAGAAATTTTAACAATCTTTCATGCCACGCTCGAGGAGCCTGCTTTAGACCATACATGGCTTTGTCCAATATGAACACATATTCAAGATACTCATGACTTTCAAACCCAGGGGGTTGCTTCACTTAGACTTCTTCTTTAATTAGTCCATTAAAAATGCATTTTTGACATCCATTATTAACAAGGTGAATTCCATATGAGAAGCAAAGGTAATCAGAATTCTGATGGCTTCCATGTGAGTTACTGGAGGAAATGTTTTGTCATATTCAATCCCTTCCTCTTGATTGTAGCCTCGAACCACTAGCCTGGCCTTGTTCCTTTTGGTAATTCCATGTTCATCGAGCTGTTTCTGAATACCCACTTGGTCCCTATAAATGGTTATGTCTAGGGTTCTGGGTACTAGGTGCCACACACTGTTTCTCTCAAACTGATAAAATTCATCATGGTTGTAATCCAATTTGCATCTTTTAAGGCTTCCTTGATGTTCTTGGGTTCAGTATTGGAGAGAAAGGCTGAGAAGGCAAGTGAATTTCTAGCTCTTGAACTGGTTTGAACTCCAAAATCTAGAAGAGTGATTATGTTGTATATAGGGTGAGAACTTTGATGTCTCAAGTTAGATGTCTGGGGTTCATTCTGAGAAGAAGAAGGAATGTTTGGCTCATTCTCCTCTATCCTTCTCTCAGATGCCAATGGAGTTCCTTGAATTGCATCAACCACTCCTTCTTCAGCTTCAGTGATTGTAATTGAAGTGCTTGGTTCTGGTGATGATGAGGCAGCATTATCTTCATTTGGCTTCTTCACTTGAATCATCAAGTCTGCCTTTCCATTCATCATGTTAATGACTTCACCAGGAACAAGGAAGGGTTCTCCATCTTGATCTTCCTCAGCATTCTTCTCAAATGATGGATGAGACTCATCAAAAATAACATGGATGCTTTCTTCAACACATTGAGTCCGCTTGTTATATATCTTGTAACCCTTGCTTTGGGAAGAGTAGCCACGAAATATCCCTTCGTCACTTTTGGCATCGAACTTACCAAGCTGGTCCTTTACATTGTTAAGAACATAACATTTGCATCCAAAAGTTCTTAGGTAAGTCAGCTTGGGTTTTCTTCCATTCAGCAATTCATATTGGGTCTTGTTCAAGATTGATCTGATCATGCACCGGTTCACTAAGTAGCAGGCAGTGTTAACAGCTTCATCCCAAAAGTTCTTTGTGAGTCCACTATCAATCAGCATTGTTCTTGCTATTTCTTCTAGAGTTCTGTTCTTTTTTTTTTCTATTACTCCATTTTGATTAGGAATTCTGGGAGCTGAAAAGTTGTGAGTGATGCCATTTTTGTTGTAGAAGTCATCAAATTTGACATTGTCAAATTCTGTCCCATGATCTGATCTAATGCATACAACTCTAGACTTCATCTTCACTAGGATTTTCTTCACAAATGCCACAAATACTTCAGTTGTTTCATCTTTTGATCTGAGAAACAAAGTCCATGTAAATCTGAGAAACAAAGTCCATGTAAATCTGGAATAGTCATCCATGATCACGAAGATGTATCTCTTTCCTCCTCTGTTTTGCACCCTCATAGGTCCACACAGATCCATATGCAGGAGCTCAAGCGGCTTTGAGGTGTTCACATCTCTTTTTGACTTAAAGGAGGACTTTACATGTTTTCCTCTAGCACAAGCATCACAAACCTTTTGAGTTTGAATTGTGATATAGGTAGACCATGGACTAGGTCCTTCTGAATTAGTTTGTTCAGAAGGGGAAAGCTTGCATGGCCCAGTCTTTTGTGCCATAGTTTAGCATCATCATCAACGCCTTCAGACAACTCAGATCACCACTTTGCAAAGATTCAAAATTGGCAACATAGATGTTCTTGTATCTTTTGGAGACCAGAACTATTTCACCAGTCACAAGGTCGGTAACTGTACATATTTTGGACAAGAACTCCACCTTGTTTCCTTTATCGCAAATTTGAGAGACACTTAGGAGACTATACTTGAGTCCATTGACATAACATTTTTAATAGAGTGAGTGAGTGAGTGATTTCCCAACTTTTCCAACTCTAAGAATGTACCCCTTTTTGCCATTGCCAAAGGATACACTCCCTCCTTGCAGGGCTTTTAGTGAGCAAAAATCTATGGTGTTCCGAGTCATGTGTTTCGGACACCCACTATCCATTAATAATTATTGACCACTTTCCTTCAATGTTCCCTGCACAAGAGATTAGGAGTTAGTTTTAGGAACCCAAACAAGTTTGGGTCCCTTGTAGTAACCAAGAGGATGAATAGGAGCTCTCTTATTCCATGCAGGTAAAGTCAGTGTTATGTGAGTAGAACCTGGTCCCTCTATTGTAGTCATAGTTTCAGCAGCCACTTTACCTTTTGGTACTGATTGATTCTTAGCTTGGACACCTTCCTTGGAGTGTCCGGTGTTCCCACATTAGGTACGAGGCCAGCTATCAGATGCAATGGCGCTCTTACTATGAAGGTTGTAAAGAGATTTCTTCATCGGGAACCCTACTCCCCGCTCTTTTTTAATGACATTAGTGAACAATGCAGGGGTAGCTTCTACGGACCAGGTCCACTTTAGAGGCTTCTCAAGATCATTCATCACTTTTTCAAGATTGGCTTGGAGGAGCTCGTTTTTCTCAATTTCAGTTCTCATCCTACATTTCAAGGCATTCACCTCATTTTCAAGCCTACCATATTCCTTACTAACTATCTCCTTTCCTCTTTCAGGGTTTTTAGATTTTGGCATAGTCAAGGGCTCTAATATTTGTTTTTTTGGTCAGCGGTTTCTGCCAAGAGATCATTCTTTTCTTTTCTAAGAGCTTCAATGGCTTTCTTTCGATTAGTAATTGCAGCCACTAAGTCTTTTCGATTATGTTCAGATCCTTCTAGTTTGAGAACAAGGAATCCCCATCATCCACAAGATACAAAAAGCAGTAATTAAAACATTAGCTAAATATATGAGTTTTTTTGGAAAGTATTTTAGATTTTTCTGAACATCTCTGAAGTTTACCTCTTCGTTGTTATTGTCTTCATCATTGTATGATTGTGCCCTCAAAGCAAGTGTGGAGTCATATCCAGTCTCCTTGCCTTCAACTGTCATCATAGAGGTATCATAAGCATTAGATTTATCTTGTCTTACTTGTATAGTTCTATCATAAGCGATTTTCAGAGCCTCCCATATTTCCTTAGTAGTGTCGCATGTAGAGATTCTGTCGTACTCGTTAGGTTCCAAACCATGTACCAGAATTTTCTTGGCATGAGCACTCTTCTTTATTGATTTCTTGTCTGCTTCAGTGTATTCTCCGCTGGTCTTGAGTGGTACAAATGGACCATTGCAGATAATATCCCAAAGCTCGCAATACTCAACCATGATACTATCATGTATTCTAGATTTCCATCACCAATAGCCCTTTCTATCAAACTTGGGTGGGTGATATATGCATTGAACTTTTTCAAGATTTAGTATAGCCATCATAAGGATCCTTCCTATGATTTAACCTAATAGGAGGAACCCGCTCTGATACCAATTATTTGTTTGTATGGGTCCATAAAATCGTAGAGTACCTAGTCCCCTACAAGTTCCCACTGAGAGCACTTAGTAAAGCAGTAAGTAAATGAGGCAGGGTTTTATACATGGAAAAATCCCGCACAAGGGGATCAAAAATCCATGACCTACACCTGTAGGCTTTTAATTTTACTAACTTGTAATCTTACCTATTACAAGCCAGTTTACAATACTTCATATTGCAAAGGATTTACTCAACTAAATTGTGGTACCTTTACCACAAGCCACTTTGTGACTGTCCTAGTTACAAATGCTTTTCTAACTTGTGATGCTATCACCACAAGCCAATTTGTATTTCTACAATTACAAAGATTTTTCCTTATGACTAAATATAGTCACAACCTACAATCATCTTATGACTAAGTCTAGTCAAAACTCAGAACCAATGAGTCCAGCGATTTACAAGAGGATTCCTAATCAGTATGCTTCTATGTACGCGAGATTAGGAGATGTTTTAAGTACAATAACAAGGTTACAACTCAACTAAGACAACAACAATCAATCTTTTAGGAAATGGTGCATAGTGGCATTCAACCTTATTCTTCAAGCTTGAGAGGATGATTTTTCTGTTTCTATAAAAGGCTTGAATGAGAAACAAAAACCTTTCATTGATGTCTTTGTATAAGGCTTCATTTTATACATCTTGATGTGAGTGCTTGTTTTGGTTAGAGAATGAGTGGGTTGTCAGTATGTTGCAGTGCGACAGAAACAGTGCCATCACTCATTTCCGTTCCAGCTATGTCCAAATGACTCTATACTATTGAAAAGAAACCACAGGAGCACCAGTCCTTGATTGGTTCCTAGCTTCCTTAGCTAGGATCAGTTCAAGTTTGCAGAAATCCAAGTAGGTCAGGTTCCCTATCTTGTTCTTATCAATAAGTTTGTTAGATCATCAAAATATAAAGCAAGAGTATTTAAGATCTATCAATAGTACCACAGGAAATTGGCCGAAACTCATCTACAGTTTTAGGCTTGACAATCTTAGGTACTAATGTGATGGCAGTGTAATTAACAGCTATTACATCTTGTTAGTAGCAAAGAAATCAAGTACAACTTCTATGATCTCCTCTTTGATAGCAGAGCATGTTTTTTTGAAGAAGCATGCATGCCTTATATCCATCAACTCCATGAGCTTTATCCTCTCTGATGGAGAATAGTCCTTCATAGATCTCTTTCTAAAATACATCCTTATAAAGAAAAATTCTTTGTTTTTGTGAAAGTCATGGTCCCTTTTGCATAAACAACTTGTCTATTCCAGGAAGTGAATGAACAGCAATCCCCATTGGTATTTCGTAGAAATTAACAATCTCCACCTTTATAGCTTTAGGATATTTATTCTACATCCTACAAGGAAGTTAGTTCCTGGATTTGTTTCCTATAAGTCCTTTCTTTTATCACAGTTGTAAAATACCTTGTATTAGAGTTTCCTAATTTTATCCATTTTGCTCTAGCTTGTTGTTCTAGGGCTCCATCTTCTAGCATATCCCATTTTTTTCAGCCTTTGCATAAGGCTCTTCTACTTCACAAGTAGCTCACCATCGTAGTTGGCATTGATATTCTTTTGAACTATAACAAGCTCATTCCTGGCTGTATCAATCTTCTGTCTAATGAATTTGAGCTCTTCAATATTAAGCTTCCTGAGCAATGGTCTAAGTTTTTTCAAGTCAACCAAATATTTTGCATTTTCCAGCTGTGTAATCTCTAAGTCCATACTTTCAGGACAATGCTTAGAAAAGCATCATGCCCAACCCGCACATTAACAAACTAAAAAGGCATTTTCATATTGTCCTTATTTACTATGAAATTCAAGCTCATAGGGGTATGTCAAATGTGAAAGGGACATCATCGACACCAGTTATGTGTCACCATTGTATCATCTATTTATAACTGCCAAAAAGCCTGTCAACACCAGCGTGTTTGTTAGATTATGTGTAATATGCACCCTCCCATGCCAATTAATTGATACCTAAATCTTGAACACATTTATGAAGTCTTAGACCTAAGCTAAACTTATTGAACTTCCATGTAATTTGTTTTGCAACTGCAACACAGAGTTAAAGTATCCTCCAAGAAGCCATGGTTTGGAGATTCCTTGTCCAATCTTCGTTAGGTTGTCCCAAAGCTGCTTCCTTTGCTCAATTATGTTGTAACCATAAACTACTTTTAGCAGACACTCTTGATCACCTATAATCCCTTTAAATAGGCAATGGATAACTTGTGCTTCTACTCTAATTAGGGTAATTGTATAGTAGTTGGGGTCTCATATTAGCCAAATTCTCCAAGTAGTTGCACTAGTGTAATTATGTAAAACTTCCCAGCCAAGGGAGTGTTTGAGCTCACTCTATCATATTATGTTACTTAACTTTAGCTGTAATAATACCTGCAAGCTTTATGTTTTTGGGTTTTAAGTAATTCTTCAGCTCTTTTTGCTTGTACCATTTATTGAAGCCCTTGAAATTCAAAATTAGCCAAGCCATTTTGTATTGTAAGTGCCCCCACCTCTGTCATGAAGCGGGAAATAGCTCATATTAATAGTCATTGTTACTCTATGAAGACCATTCCTATTAGTAGGAGGTAAAAGCATAGGGAATTTTCAAAGTTTATCACTAGGCTAGCCACCTCTTTGCCTTTACCTGCTGAAATTTTTCTTGTGTCCCCTGTTCCAGTCGTCTCTTGATTCTGCCTATTTGGACGGAGTTCCGGGGTTCTCAAGGTGATAATTATAATGAAACTTCACATCTAAATGAGCTTCAAGTTTATTTGTCTCAAGGACTTGAAAAGGAGAATCCAGACCGCTTTTTTGATGTTTTGGAATGGTGGAAGTCAAGAGAAAAATATTTTCCGGTTCTTGCAAGGATGGCTCGGGATATTTTATCAATTCAAGCTTCAACTGTTGCATCAAAGAGCGCTTTCAGTCAAGCAAGACTGCAAATTGGTGATCATAGAGCGTCGATGAGGGATAGCTTGGAAAAATCGGTACTTTTTAGAGATTGGATCCGCGCGGAAAGAAGAAACTTTGGAATTGCAGAATCACAACCGGCGATAGATGAAGCTTATGAAGAAATGATAGCGGAACTTGCGGAGGATTCAGCTTCGCCCGGAAGTGGTGATGAACAAGCTTCTTTTCCACCACCACCAACACAACCTCCTCCCAACCTTGACGGATTTATGAGATTTGGTAGAGATACAATGTAGATTATGACGTAACTTGTACTTTTGCACATCTTCTTTTAGTTTTGTTTCTTTTAATGGTGGTATTAGTACTTTGTTGTGCTCATTCCATTGGGGGAAGGAAGACTAAGAAAGATATGCCATTTTTGGTAATAAAAATTATAAGACATATCCTTGAATATCTTTTTTCTCAATATTTCTTTGTCTTTACTTCGAATTATTTATAAGCTACAATATATATATATATATATATATATATATATATATATATATATATATATATATATATATATAACAAGAAAATATATACGAGAATATATATACATAACATACAACCTAAACTACAAGAAAATATATAAGTAATAATATATATATATATATATAAGATACAATATATATAAGAGAATATATACATAAGAGATACAATATATATACTACAACAAAATATATATATATATATATATATATATATAAGGGAATATATATATACATAACATACAATATATACTGATTACTACAATACAATATACAATGAAATATATGTTATATACACTATACTAATAACTAGTATACTATAAATATATTCTATACTAGTATATTATATACTATACTAATAACTACTATACAAGATATTGCCTTAAACAAAAAAAATTACAAAAAGCCCGACAGGCTCATGAATCCCGGTCCGCTAAGCCCAGGACCACATGGTCTTAGGCCCGTCACGGGTTGGTCTCACCCATTGAACCCACGAAGCCCGGGACCACCAGAGCCCAGGCCCACGAAGCTCAGCCCGACGAAACCCGGCCCGTGAAGCCTGTTTAAGCCTGGGCCGGGGACAAAATACAGCATTACAGTGTCATTCAGTTTTATTAAGACTCTAGGAATGGGGGGTGGGAAAAGAGAGAGGCGGGTAAGCGAAATAAAGTGAATATGCTCCTAAAATTACGCCTAAAATAAATGAAGTAATAATTATACCCTTAATTTGAATTATGATATATAAATGATAATTTGATATACTTAAATGTAATTAACATAATCTTTAAATAATAAAGGTAATAAAATTTGGTATATGATATAGGTGGGTAAAAATCTCATTCTTCGGTATCTTTAGCTTCCAAAATTGGACCAAACAAGCTATAACCTAGATTGGGCCAATCCCTCTTTGCGTCTCCACATGGGCCATCTGGCTGCATTGGATTCAATGAAGATGTCGAAAGGCCGAAAGATCTAAGTCACGTGCGTTGGGACCCGCATCCCTACTAAATCACGTGACAATGACAGCTTCTTTGTTTCTGACTTCCTTCTAGTTCTAGTAGGTGTTTGTCACTGACAGCAGCTAACGAGCATCGGAATTTACGAGGAGTTTGAGGCACGGCTGAAAGCTAATTCCTGTAAGGGTCAGATTCTCTTTACTTCCTTAAGTCTCTTATTCTCTCTGTTTGGCTGCTTTATGTACTGATTATTTGTAGATTTGTTTGTGGAATCGCATGACCCTATTGATCTCTAGTTATGGGGTTACTAATTTTTGTTGATTTCGGAAATGGGTATTTGTTTCTCAATAGAAAATGATTGCTTCTTGGATCAAATCAAGATTTTTTTGGATGTTTTTACTTTTGTGATCACTTTTTTTTGCTCCTGTCCTTGTTATCTGACTGTTAAATACATCTATGTTCGAATAAGTTGGTAAAAAGAATGCGACACCCACCACTCTGTTAAAGAGATGGAATTTGGGTTTAACTTAAACCCTAAAAGCTAATTCAAGAGGCGAGGGCTTTGGTTATGAATTTATAAATTGTAGTATTTTTATGCGGTCTTGAACAATTACTTGAATTAGGTCTAAAGTTCATTTTTTTAACATGATATGACTCATCCCTTATGTTGACCAATGTTTGTCCCGACTTTATGTTTCTCCTTTTCTTTTAGTTTCCCATTGGGTGTCTAATATTTGCATTGGAGCCCCAAACTAATCCGAGTTTGCATAAAGGCCCACTAAAGGGGAAACGTTGAGGTGGAGCTCGGATTTGAAGTTTATGGGTTTTGAACTTGTCGTTAAACTCATAGCACGTCTTAATTATTGGGTTCCCAATTAAATATTTATACATATTTAGATAATTTTTTAATACAAATACAAGGTCTAAGAGAAAGTCATTGGAATCGTCCGAATCTGTAGGTAATACTTTGCCTCCGCCCTGGGTAATTGCTTCCAAATAGGATTTTTTCAGTGTCAATATTCGAACCCGTGACTTCTGAGTAACGACGGAGGGATCTTATTTATCCTACCACATACTTTGTTACTGTCCCATTTTATGTATCCGTTCTTGAATATGCAACCCTCGGTGTGTCGGGATGTTAGACTTCAACTTTGATTGTGAGGGTATGGACTATAGTATCTTTTTGTTGTCCTGGATAAACCTCACTTGTTGAGCTAGTTTTCAGAGTTTAGTCAAGTCCAATGACCATCTTCTTAACAGAGCGTCTGGTAGGAGTTGAGTCAAGTCCAAGCTCATTTTCTTAATAGAGTGTGATGGTGTGTACGCAAAGGCGTGAGTGCCTCCACACCTGCCGTCCCCAATACATACTGGCACATAAGTATGAATTATTAAAACCTCCTTGCAGTGGTCAGGATTTTGCGCATCAGTGTTCAAGTGCAAAGACAAGATGGGTTGCTCTGATGGTAAGCACCTTTCACTTCCAACCAAGAGGTTGCGAGTTCGAGTCACCCCAAGAGCAATGTGGGGAGTTCTTGGAGGAAAGGATGCCGAGGGTCTATTGGAAACAGTCTCTCTATCCAAGAGTAGGGGTAAGGTCTGCGTACACACTACCATCCCCAAACCCACTAGTGGGATTATACTTGTCACGACCCGGATGACCCGGATTTCCCGCCATCAGTAGTCGTGATGGCGCCTATTGTCGGAGCTAGGCAAGCCAAACATCACAACATTTCTACTGACTTCATTTAAACAATTAAAATCAACTGATACCATAATTAAAGCGGAAGACCTTTTAATACTTAAATAACTGAAAACAGAAATACGGAAAGTTCAAAATGTACATCTACCCAGTATTTAGTGTCACTATTCACGGACTACTACAGAATACTACAAACAGTGTCTGGAAAGGAAATACATAGTGTTTGCCTGATACAATGAACAAACGAAAAACAAGGAAAGGGATTTCGGCCTGCGAACGCCAGCTAAGCTACCTCGAGGTGCGGTTCGTAAGCTGCATCCTGATCTGTGCACAAAAATGTACAGAGTGTAGCATCAGCACAACCGACCCTATGTGCTGGTAAGTGCCTGGCCTAACCCCGACGAAATAGTGACGAGGCTAGACATGACCTACCACAAATAACTTGTGCAGATACATATGTAATAGCGGAAAAAATATACAGAATTTAAACAGCTTATAGTGAGGGGAGCATGCTATGGGATGTAACAATTTAGATATAGGATCAACGAACAAAGAGATGGAACTGTACAATAACATCAATTAAAGAGAGCAGGTAAATCAACAACTGCACGGCACCAACATTTGTGCTTTTACTCTCATTCTCACCAAAACAGTCAAATAAACACGGCATTACCCTTCGTGCTTATTCCTCACATAACTCTCATATCAAGGCTGAAATGACCCTTCGTGCTCAATTATTCAAAACATGGCACGGAATGACTCTTCGTGCATAATTATCAAAACATGACACGGAATGACCCTTCGTACATAATCACTCTTTCTCACCCAATTAACAGTCACAACCAATTGGGGGGGACCGGATAAACAACAATATTAAATATCCCGGCAAGGGAGAACAAATCAACAAATAAGTCCCGGCAAAGGAATAATACAACACTTTCTCTTTTAACTCATTTCCTTCTCAACTAACACTTTATATTGAATTATCAATTAAAAAAGACAATTGTGTCACATCTTTCGAATTAAAAGCAATTACGACTCACGGTCATGCTACACTCCGGTGCATAGATAACCATCAACAAGCCTATACACTGTACTCCACATTTAGCACATAGCAATTAACATCCTAATCCTATTCCCTCGAGCCAGAGTTAGATCAAACACTTACCTTGGTTCGAAAATAGCAATTAAATCTCTAACAGCGCCTTTCCTCTAGAATCCAACTCCGAAACAATGATATCTAGGCACAATTTAGTTCAATATTATCAACAAGGGCTCAAAAACATAATCCCATAGCCTAGAAATGAATTTTCTAACATTCTTCCAAAACTACCAAAATCTGACCCCGGGCCCACATGGTCCAAACTCGAGTCTCAGACCAAAACCCAATCACCCATAAACCCACGAGATCAAATATCCAATTTGTTTTAAGATTCGACCCTAAATTGAGGTTGAATTGCCCAAAATCCCAAAAGCTCTTACTCTACCCAAAAATCCCTATTTTCTACTTTGATTTATTGATTTAGAGCTAGGAAATTAGTAATTAGATGAAGAAATTAGGAGGGAAGGAAGTTAAGAACACTTACCCAAGAAGCTATGGAGGGAGGGGAGCTTGGAATTTGTCTATGGAGGGTGAAGGAGGAGAGCTCGTGTGAAATAATGGTCAAACACCCGAGCTACTGTTCTGTTTTAAACTTAAATTCACTGGGCAGAAAAATGGTCATTGCATTCGCGATACAGCGCCGCGTTCGCAAATAGTGGACAGGTCTGGGCATCGCGTTCGCGATTGGGCAAATGCGAACGCGTAAGAGGAAAAACTGAGGGCTTCACAATTGGTCTACGCGAACGCGTGGGCCTTACGCGAACACGTAGAGGAAATGGCTGGGGTCTGTGGTACGCGACCGCATAGAGTACATCATGAACGTGAAGAAGGAGGAAAAGGGAAAGTTATGCGAATGCTAGGATGGGCTGCGCTCGTGAAGAACAAAATTGGTCTGCAATAACATGAGAAAATCCGATGCCTTTCTGAGCCCAAAAACACTCCGAACCACCCTTGAAATCACTCTTGAGCCCTCGGGGCTCCCAACCAAACACACACAAACTCAATAACATCCTAAGAATTTAGTCGAGCGATCAAATCGCCAAAATAACATTAAAATCATTGAATTAAGCCTCAAAATCATTATTTTTCATTTCAAAGTTCATAACCTCTAACTTTAGATATTTAGGTCCGAAACACGTCAAACAACGTCGGATTTCGACCAAATTCACAGAAAGCGCTTAATGCATATTTAAGACCTGTACCGGGCGTTGGAACCAAAATACAAGCCCAATACCTATATTTTCTAACTCATTTTCATTTAAAATTTTCATATCATTTTGAGAAAAACAATTTTTTTCAAAATTTCTATACTCGGGCTCGGGGCCTCGGATTTCAATTCCGGGAATACGCCCGAGTCCCATATTTTTTTAGAACCTTCCGGACCGTCACGTCACGGGTCCGGGTCCGTTTACCAAAAATATTGACCAAAGTCAACTATATCAATATTAATATCAAAATTCTTCAAATTTTTCATAGAATTCATATATTTTAACATAAAATTTTTCTGGCTTCACGCCCGAATTGCGCACGCAAATCGAGATAACTAAAAGCGAGGTTTTCAAGGCCTCAGAAGCACGGAAAAAGGGAGAATTACGGTGATGACCCTTTGGGTCGTCACAATACTGGATTGTTGTTGTAGTGTTCCCATGCAAGTATGATTCTGCAAATTGCACAAACTAGGCCGGAGGGTGTCTTATCCACACTACAAACTAGTATGCTTCATCACAAGAATGAACTTGAAAAGAGGGCATACGTTCAAACTAGTAATAATCATGCATGCGTAAAAACTATATTTTGTTCTTTAAATACTCACTTCTTGTCTTATTAATCATTATTCATCCTTAAACAGCTGTGAAATTCCGACATGGGAGAATAAAATAAGATTTTTCTTCCCGTTGCCACCTTATCATCTTTCTTCATGTAAATTTATCCTTGGCTTTTTAGCTTGTCACCTAAAGTTCCAAAGGGTGTTCTAAAGTTTGTTTGAATCATGGCCCTGTACTTTTTGAGGAATTTGGATAGACATGCTGGGATTTATTAGCCAGCATTGTCAGCCTACTCTGCATGAGTAGGTATGTCTATGTTGTGTAAAGAAAAATATGCTAGTATTTTTTTTTAGCTTACTCTTTTTACGGTGTTGCTTTATTCATGCAATAATGCTTGTCCTAATATAAAATTTTAAATTCCTAATAGCAATTGTGGGGGTGGGGGTGGGGTGGGGTGGGGTGGGGTGGTTTAAGGGACTTAACAGTCTCCAGTACAAGAGCAATTGCTCATTAGACGACAAATGAACAGGCATCATAAACTCTGAGTCTTGTAAGCGGAATACCATTTGGTAGTTGTCTTTAATATGAATGAATGATTTGAGAATCAGTGTACTCCCAGTGTTTGTAAGAGGCAACATCTCTTGTACGATGGTGGTGCTGGAGCCAGCTTGAGCACACCTCAACTATTCCCTCGGGTACCCGCTATCTCCTTCCATCACAAGTACCATGCAGTTCGGCCAATAAGGCTTAGGCTGATTGGAAGAAATCACCTAGTAAGCATCCAACGTAATCCCAATGGCATCATAGTTCTCTCTGCGCTCTGTTAACCACTAGGACACTCTTGGGTTCACAAGCAGCAACATTTGTAAAAGGAAAAAAGTTGTGCTGGAAGTGCTTTTCTTTCAATCAACAATAATTTATTAAGGGTCAATTTATAGGTACGAGTCAATTTTTTATGGTAGTTATTTATGGTAGTTACTGTCTGATATTATTGCATGCTATTTTATTTATGGTTCTTATATTTAGATAATTATTTACGCTATTTCTGCTGGAGTTACTAATGCTCTTTTGTTTTTGTTTTTGTTCTTCATTTCCTTCGCTGAGCCGATGGTCGATTGGAAATAGCCTCTGTGCCCTTTCGGGTAGGGGTAAGGCCCGTCTACATATTACCCTCCCCAGACCTCACTTTGTGGGACTATACTGGGTAATTGTTGTTGTTGTTGTTGTTGTTATAGGTGCGAGTAACACATTCAAACCTTCAAAGATAAATTTTATACTCAAAAAGGATATAGGATAAACTTGGAGTAAGCATGGTGAAAATTAGGACTCATTTTCTCTGTATTGCGTGGAAAGCGAACTTCTAATAAAATCTAAGACTTTAGACCATACATGGATTTGTCCAATATGAACACATATTCAAGGTACTCATAACTTTCAAACCCAGGGGGTTGCTTCACTTAGACTTCTTCTTTAATTAGTCCATTAAAAAATGCATTTTTGACATCCATTATTAACAAGGTGAATTCCATATGAGAAGCAAAGGTAATCAGAATTCTGATGGCTTCCATGTGAGTCACTGGAGGACATGTTTTGTCATATTAAATCCCTTCCTCTTGATTGTAGCCTTGGACCACTAGCCTGGCCTTGTTCCTTTTGGTAATTCCATGTTCATCGAGCTTGTTTCTGAATACCCACTTGGTCCCTATAAATGGTTATGTCTAGGGTTCTGGGTACTAGGTGCCACACACTGTTTCTCTCAAACTGATAAAATTCATCATGGTTGTAATCCAATTTGCATCTTTTAAGGCTTCCTTGATGTTCTTGGGTTCAGTATTGGAGAGAAAGGCTGAGAAGGCAAGTGAATTTCTAGCTCTTGAACTGGTTTGAACTCCAAAATCTAGAGGAGTGATTATGTTGTATATAGGATGAGAACTTTGATGTCTCAAGTTAGATGTCTGGGGTTCATTCTGAGAAGAAGAAGGAATGTTTGGCTCATTCTCATCTATCCTTCTCTCAGATGCCAATGGAGTTCCTTGAACTGCATCAACCACTCAGTCTTCAGCTTCAATGATTGTAATTGAAGTGCTTGGTTCTGGTGATGATGAGGCAACATTATATTCATTTGGCTTCTTCACTTGACTCATCAAGTCTGCCTTTCCATTTATCATGTTAATGACTTCACCAGGAATAAGGAAGGGTTCTCCATCTTGATCTTCCTCAGAATTCTTCTCAAATGATGGATGAGACTCATCAAAAATAACATGGATGCTTTCTTCAATACATTGAGTCCGCTTGTTTTATATCTTTGTAAGCCTTGCTTTGAGAAGAGTTGCCACGAAATATCCCTTCGTCACTTTTGGCATCGAACTTACCAAGCTGATCCTTTACATTGTTGAGAACATACCATTTGCATCCAAAAGTTCTTAGGTAAGTCAGCTTGGGTTTTCTTCCATTCAGCAATTCATATTGGGTCTTGTTCAAGATTGATCTAATCATGCACCGGTTCACTAAGTAGCAGGCAGTGTTAGCAGCTTCATCCCAAAAGTTCTTTGTGAGTCCACTATCAATCATCATTGTTCTTGCTATTTCTTCCATAATTCTGTTCTTTTTTTCTACTACTCCATTTTGATTTGGAATTCTGGGAGCTGAAAAGTTGTGAGTGATGCCATTTTCGTTGTAGAAGTCATCAAATTTGACATTGTCAAATTCTGTCCCATGATCTGATCTAATGCATACAACTCTAGACTTCATCTTCACTTGGATTTTCTTCACAAATGCCACAACTACTTCAGCAGTTTCATCTTTTGATCTGAGAAACAAAGTCCATGTAAATCTGGAATAGTCATCCATGATCACGAAGATGTATCTCTTTCCTCCTATGTTTTGCACCCTCAGGGTGTTCTAAAGTTTGTTTGAATCATGGCCCTGTACTTTTTGAGGAAATTGGATAGACATGCTGGGATTTATTAGCCAGCATTGTCAGCCTACTCTGCATGAGTAGGTATGTCTATGTTGTGTAAAGAAAAATATGCTAGTATTTTTTTTAGCTTACTCTTTTTACAGTGTTGCTTTATTCATGCAATAATGCTTGTCCTAATATAAAATTTTAAATTCCTAATAGCAATTGTGGGGGTGGGGGGTGGGATGGGGAGGTTTAAGGGACTTAACAGTCTCCAGTACAAGAGCAATTGCTCATTAGACAACAAATGAACAAGCATCATAAACTCTGAGTCTTGTAAGCTGAATATCATTTGGTAGTTGTCTTTAATATGAATGAATGATTAGAGAATCAGTGTACTCCCAGTGTTTGTAAGAGGCAACATCTCTTGTACGACGGTGGTGCTGGAGCCAGCTTGAGCACACCTCAACTATTCCCTCGGGTACCCGCTATCTCTTTCCATCACAAGTACCATGCAGTTCGGCCAATAAGGCTTAGGCTGATTGGAAGAAATCACCTAGTAAGCATCTAACGTAATCCCAATGGCATCATAGTTCTCTCTGCGCTCCGTTAACCACTAGGACACCCTTGGGTTCACAAGCAGCAACATTCTGTAAAAGGAAAAAAGTTGCGCTGGATGTGCTTTTCTTTCAATCAACAATAATTTATTAAGGGTCAATTTATAGGTACGAGTCAACTTTTTATGGTAGTTATTTATGGTAGTTACTGTCTGATATTGTTGCATGCTATTTTATTTATGGTTCTTATGTTTAGATAATTATTTACGCTATTTCTGCTGGAGTTACTAATGCTCTTTTGTTTTTGTTTTTGTTCTTCCTTTCCTTCACTGAGCCAAGGGTTGATTGGAAATAGCCTCTCTGCCCTTTCGGGTAGGGGTAAGGCTTGTCTATATATTACCCTCCCCATACCCCACTCACTTTGTGGGACTATACTGGATAGTTGTTGTTGTTATAGGTGCGAGTAACACATTCAAACCTTCAAAGATAAATTTTATACTCCAAAAGGATATAGGATAAACTTGGAGTAAGCATGGTGAAAATTAGGACTCATTTTCTCTTATTGCGTGGAAAGAGAACTTCTAATAAAATCTAAAACTTGGTAAACCAAAGAGAGGAAAAAACTGCATTTAGTTTCTTTCTCTGTTAAAGTATATATGAATTTCCCATTGTGAAAACTGAACCTCGATCTGAAGTCGGTTTCTTCTATATCCGGACAAAGATACAGCTCTTAAAACCTCAGGCTGTTTTCTCAAAGTTGCACCATCAATTAGATCCTCTGCCTTTACCAAGTATCAATGCTCTTTGGGTTCCGTAAGAAGTATTTCTAAAGCATTTGGCTTGAAGTCGTCGTCCTCCTTTAAAGTCTCTGCAATGGCAACGTACAAGGTGAAACTGGTTGGGCCCGATGGTAACGAGACTGAAATTGAGGTTTCCGATGATCAATACATCCTCGATGCAGCAGAGGAAGCTGGAGTTGAGCTGCCTTATTCATGCAGGGCTGGATCTTGCTGTACATACGCAGGCAAGTTGGTTTCTGGAACAGTTGACCAATTCGAAGGTGCATTTCTTGACGACGATCAAATGGAGAAGGGTTATTTGCTGACTTGTATTTCATACCCGAGATCTGACTGTGTTATTCATACACACAAAGAAGAAGAGCTCGTTTGAGCATGTTTGTTCATTTTGCTTCAAGTTGGGACCTTGAAAATTGGGAGGGGTACAATTGTGCCGTAGACGCGGAAAAGAAACAATGAAGAAATTGGTAGGCTGCCTCCCAGATAGAGATATTTGTGTCTGGTTTATAGCATAACTCATGTTGGGGTTATTGAACACGTGTGATGCTCTGTTTATCAGAGTGTGGTGTTTGTTCCTTTTGGGTTATCTTTTATTTATCAGACTTGAAGGGGTTATCAATCTTATGAAGATCATACCATATTTGGTGGTTATCTCAAGATTGGTCTTATGTCCCCCCTGAGGGGCTTATACATTAGTTTTTCTGTCCAAACATTTTGCTCATTTAAAAGCAAAATGGAGCAAAGAAAAAACAAAAAAGAACTCAAGAATTGGTTAGGTTAAAGAAAACAAGATTTGGTCTTTCTTGTGAAATCTAAATTCTTGGTTCTCTTGTATTTAGGGTTGTATGGTTTATGTGAACTTTTTCCGAATACAAGGGTTAAACTGACTAATTTTCGATGTGAATTTGGATATTAATTTTTTTAAAATAAAATTAACATATTTAAAAACTATATAAAAAGTAATATAAATCATACTCCCTTTGTTCCAGTTTATGTGAACTTATTTTCTTTTTGGTCTATTCCAAAAAGAGTGATCCCTTTCTAAATTTGAAAATAATTTAGCTTAAAATTCCTACTCTATCTTTAATGAGAAACTTTTATAACCATATAAATACTCTGGATTCTTTTTTGACTTGTTTAGGACCACAACTTCTAACAGTTTGTATTTTTTCTTAAACTTCGTGCCAAGTCAAACAAGTTTACATAAATTAAAACTGAGGGAGTAATAGTTAATTAATAATTCAGAATATTTGCAAAAAAATGTGGTAACAAGTCGTATGTAACTCCCCAAATAATAACATTATCACATTAAGCAGAACAGAGAGAGTGTTTCAATATTTGCTAATACCGGTTTGCCTATCCGTAATTGAAATAGCAATGAAATAATAAGGACGTGTTTGAGTAGTATTTCAAGTGAAATAATAGTAATAGTAAAAAATTGCTGGTGAAATTCACGTTGTACATAAAACTCAACTCAACTTTAACTATTCTTTATCAATTTTAACGTTGTGTACTCTACTTAAACTTCGACTAATTTCTTTTCAAAAGCAGCAAAAGGCCTCACCCCTTTATGTTGTCATCTCCACTCAAAGGTTGGCTTTGCTATTGCATTCAAAATCGCGTTGAAATTTGGTTATGTTTTGATTGCTTGTTACACATGTTTCGTTACTTGATCGTGCATTTTATTATTCATATGCAAATCATTTTTGGTGGTTGGTTGACCATAAAGTTTGAAAGAATGGAGTGAGAGATGATAGTAGTGTTATAATGGCGATAAGTAAGAGTAATGTTTTACAATATATTGTTCACATATTGATTGTAACAAATGATTAAAGAAGCTAATTATAGAAGAAAAATGATAATATCAGGAAAAGCATTTACGGAAAAATATTTTACATACCAACATAGTTGAAAACAGGAAGAAAATAAAGGGGACAAAGAGGAAAAAAAGGACCATTTTAGACATAGTGAATTGACCCTATAACCTTCTATTATCTTCTGCTTGTTGTTTCCAAAGGCAAAGCTAGGATTTTTAGTTTCTCGGTTTTGAACCATGATATTTCTTTAATTATTGGGTTCTAACTAATACGTTATTTTTACATATTCATTAAATTTTTTAACACAAAAACAAAATTTGAATCAAAACCCTGATTATTTCCATCTTTCCTAATTAGAAAATTAAATTGGTGTATCATGATTGATGCAACGACTGACAGTGTAAATTAGACGAGTAGGACACTAGGCTTTTTGCAATAAAAATAGCACGGTATAGTCAGTTTTTGGGTTGTTCATTTAAAAATAGTCAGTGTTTACCAAAGCAATTAAAAATAGCTACTATTTTACTTCAACAGAGACTGGTCCAGCATAATATACTGGAGTTCAGTGCACCTGTGTATGAACTTCAACATATTATATTGAACCAGTATACTTTGCTGGCTCCAGTATAATATACTGGAGACTGGATCACCGGTCCTCCAAACTCTAGTATATTATGCTAGACCGGTATACTTTCTTGAACTCTAGTATATTATGGTGGAGTTCTAGTGTACTTATGCTATTATGCTGGAGTTCTAACATACTTATCCTTAAACTCCAGTATAATATGCTGGAGTTCAAGTATATTTATGCTGGAACTCCAACATAATATACTGACGTATTTTTCGGGTTTTGAACAGTGTTTTCGCTTAGATTTATCTTTACAAGAAAAGTAACTAAATTTCTTCGTAAATCTAGCTATTTTTAAATTTCACACGCTGGATTTGATGATGGGTTTTCCAGGTTTTAAATATTTGGTGACGAGAATATAATAATTTAATCGCGTAAAATCCATTAAAAGAGAGTATTTTCTACCAATATTTTTTTCTTACTAGAAACTCAAACTTGAGATCTCTTATTAAAGAGATGGAGATTATATCAACACTAATTTCTTGTTTAGTTTTTGATTGCATATATAACAGACAAACCCCAGTTCAATCATCCAACGTGCCCAATATAGTTTTTGATTGCATATATAACAGACAAACCCCAGTTCAATCATCCAACGTGCCCAATATATAATCTTTCACCTACTTTGAGAATATCTTTCATAACAACCCCTAAAAAACAGCTAGTAACATAACAAGCCAAACTCCTATTTTTTTATATCTCCAAACATATTGATAATGTCTATCGTAGAAAAATAATATAAAAAACTTCTTCGATTCATCGTCCCAAAAACAAGTTCGGTTTAAAAATAAAAAAGGGAAAACTATGACTCTGATCTTCGACGGGTCGCCAACCGCCTCAGAACCGGAGAACCGGCCGGTTCATCGGTCCTTACACTATCCACTCCTTTTGCTCCAGACCGGATGTTCAGTGCAGCCCTCACCTTTTTCCAGAACCCGGTTCTTATTTCCTTCTCTTTCTTTGATTTCGACCGGCGGATCCTTCCGGTGCAGGTCACTTTTGGAGAACCCGGTTCGGTCACTCGCATCATCATCTTTCTCACCGGTTCAGACCGGCTTCTTGTGAACCGGAATTTTGATGCCACCTTGTTGACCCGGAGGTTTCCACTGGACGAGAAAGATTTTCGAGTTTTTGGAAGTTCAAAAAATGATGTTTTTGGTTTTTGGTTTAAAGATGAGAAAGAATGGTAAGACAAAAGTGCCTTGGAATTTTTCTTGGACTTGCATGAAAATGCAAACTTCATTGAACTTTTCCTTTGCATGGCTGCATTTTGATCAAACCAATCACGTTCTGAATCTTTAGAAAGCCAAAAAGAATCCGGTGGATCATGATCAGAAAAGTTCGTCGGAGAATTCTTGACATGCTCTTTGCCTTGAATGTTAGGGTTTGCTAGATGAAGATGCTGAGGCATACTCATGAACTGCAGTGGCAGAATTTAGACGTTGTGACTTTTGAATTGAGGGTCTATAATTGTTTTTCGCACATATACATATAAAAAGGATCGAAGCACTAAGTTCTGCCAAACCCGTAAACTTGTGATAGGATTAGCCACTAATTCAACGTGTTATACTTATGGTGACCAAAAGATAATTGAATCTTAATAACATAAGCTGAAAATACTGTACAGATCAAAAAGGAATTCAAGCTTTCTGGCCTTTTAATTAAGCTCTCATATATACTTCAAAGCTTGATGGTTTCCAAATTCTTTTCACATAGAATAATTTGTTGATATTTACAAAAACTTCAACCTTCGAAGGGGGAAGGTTGTTGTTGGGCCTCCACATCTTCAACCCAAGTCTCAGCCCAATTCTGATACATCCGACCCACCTTAGCAGCAGCCCAAGGGCATTTTCTATTTAATGTGTATATACATTTTTGTGTAAAGAGTAAGGGTACACATGTAATTACACACACACATTAGTTTAGATTTTTATTTGATATATCTGTAATTGGCAGAGGTTTCGAGATGATGAATCATAATTGCATTTCATTTCATTTCTTCAGCTCACTTTTTCTCCTTTCTCTCTCTTCTTCACTGTTACGCTTCCATCTCCATTTTTATCTCAATCAAAGCTCTTAGAATGTTGACATGGTATCAGAGCGGGTATATTCCGACTCTACTCCTCATGAGGATTCGATCGATGTTACCCTCACCTCTTCTCGTTCAGTTTTTTGTTGATTTTCAGAAACTAGGGTTTTCTCGATTTGGTTAGTTCCTTGTACAACTCTCAATTTTTGTTTGTAAAGTTTGCTTCATGATGTATAAACATGCTAGCATGTGTTTTCCGTTGTTTTTTTTGGTGGATATTGTGTTAGTTGTTTTTGTAGTCACGATTTGTTGATTTGATGAATTTGTAGTTGCTATTGTTGGTTAGCTTGAGTTTGTAGTTACGATTTGTGGCCTATTTTTGAGTTTTCAACCGATTGTTGGTGAGTTTTGAATCTGTAATTGAGTTTTGTTGATCTGTTTGGGTCTTCAACACATTCAGTAGTCAAAATGGTGGGAAATGATGAAGATTCTACTTCTGAACCTACAGCATTTGTTCCTAGCCCCACAAACCCTTTGTTTCTTATGTCGTCTGATGTTCCTGGTATATCTTTGGTCACCAACCCTTTCTCAGGGGTTGGTTTTGGGGGATGGAGAAGAAATGTAATGGTTTCTCTATCAGCTAGAAACAAGATAGGGTTTATTAATGGTTCTGTGCCTATCCCCCCTGAAAATTCTCCTCAGTTCAGTCAATGGGATAGGTGCAACAATATGGTCATGTCTTGGTTGACAAATTCTCTTAGTCCTGAGATAGCAGAGAGTGTCCAATACTCTGACACTGCTCAGAGTATTTGGATTCAACTCAACAAGAGATATGGGTCAGTTGATGGTACAAAACTCTTTGAGGTCAAACAACAACTAGCTTCCATCACTCAGGGGTCTTTAGACATTGCATCTTACTTCAACAAATTGAAAAAATTATGGGATGAATTGAGTTTTATGAGGTCTTCAAGGTGTGTTTCTTCCAGTTGTGGTGTTGCATGTAATGCTAGGATTGAATTTCAGAAAGAGGATGATGAAAATAAACTACATCAATTTCTTATGGGTTTGAATGAGATATACATAGGAGTTAGGAGTAATATCCTCATGATGCAACCCCCACCTTCTTTAGATACTGCATACAATATACTTCTTCAAGATGAGAGGCAAAGGCAGGTCACCCATTCCCCTTCTCAATTCCCAAATGATTCCAGTGCTTTTAGCACCCAATTCATAAGAAAACCCCATGGCACATACTCAAACCCCAAACACTTCACTCAGAAAATCAGGTTTGATAGTAACAAAACAGACCTAGTGTGTAGATATTGCAAGAAACCAGGACATTCAATTGAGAAATGCTACAAGTTGCATGGTTTTCCACCAGATTTCAAGTTCACAAAAGATAGGAGGACTGCTGCAAGTGCTGATGTACAGAAGGGTATAGATATGGGTGTAAATGCTGGGTTGACAAATGTGGGTGAAAATGTTCATGTTGGTTCTTTTTCAGAATCTGTTATCCCTGGGTTGTCAAAAGAGCAATACTCACAGCTATTGAATCTTCTCCAACAGACTAAAATTTCTGAATCCCAGCAGAGTGTGATGAGTTCTGCAAATTTTGCTGGTACATTCTCTTCATCCTTCAATTCTATAAAAGATGTGTCTTATGGTGCTTGCATGCTAACTAGAATTAGTGCTTGCATTTGGATTATTGATTCTGGTGCCACTGATCATATGACTTCCAACAAATCTATTCTCTTTGACATAAAGCCCCTAGTTGTCCCATACCTAGTCACCTTACCTAATGGTTACAAAGTTAAAGTGACATGTACTGGGTCTCTTAAATTTCTTTGTTTCACTTTACATCATGTTCTATACATTCCCAGTTTTCAATACAATCTACTATCTGTTTCCAAGCTTGTTCATCAGCTGAATTCCATTGTCTCATTTACTAAATTTTCTTGTCTTATACAGGCCCCTTCTCTGAAGAGGCCACTGGAAATTGGTAAATTGGATGATGGTCTTTACAGGCTAGTTCAATCATCCTCCTCTACCCCTTCTCCATCTTCCCATTCTTCTTTAGCTGTTGATTCTGTTTCTCATTGTACTTTTAATACTGCATTGAATAAAGATGAAATTTTGTGGCACAACAGACTTGGTCACATTCCCTTTGTTAGAATGAAAGACATCTCTTCTATTCCATGTAAGTTCCCAAATAAACAACCTTTTATATGTACCATCTGCCCATTGGCAAGACAGTCTAGGCTGTCCTTTCCTGACAGCTCTATTAAAACATCTCAACCCTTTCAACTTATTCATTTGGATACATGGGGGCCTTATGCCACACCTACTCACAATGGTTGTAAGTACTTTTTGACCATAGTTGATGACTATACAAGGTCAACTTGGACTCACCTTATGGGTTCTAAGTGCAATGCCCTTTCTATCATCCAAGCTTTTGTTGCCATGGCCAAAACCCAGTTTCAGGCTGTTATTCAAACCATCAGAAGTGATAATGCTCTTGAACTTGGATCCAGTCATGCTGGAACCAAATTTTTCACTGCCAATGGCATTCTTCATCAAACTTCCTGCTCTCACACCCCACAACAAAATGGGGTTGTTGAGAGGAAACATAGACACCTTTTAGAAACATCCAGGGCTTTGCTTTTTCAATCCAAACTTCCTCTAAAATTCTGGGGTGATTGTGTTCTTACAGCCACATATCTCATCAACAGATTTCCTTCTAAACTCCTTCATAATGTTTCTCCTTATGAATTGTTATTGGGGCATTGTCCCTCCTATGCTCATCTTAAGACTTTTGGTTGTCTTTGCTTTGCCCATGTACCCAAGCAACATAGGGACAAGTTTCAGCCAAGAGCTGATCCATGTGTGTTTTTAGGTTATCCCCTAGGCAAAAAAGGTTACAAGTTATACAACCTCAACACCAAGCTTACACTCATATCAAGGGATGTCACTTTCCATGAAGATGTCTTTCCTTTTGCACTTTCTTGGGGTAATTCTTCCATTCCTTCTTTTATTTCTTGTCCTTCCTATCCTGCTGTTTCTCCTCCACCTTTCCTTCCTCCTGATGATGATCCTTCTCCTGCTGATTCCCTTTCTTCTTCTGCTCTTCCCTTATCTTTTCCTGCTCCCACTTCTCCTCTTCCCATTCTCCCTGCACCTAGGAGGTCTGGAAGGCATCACATCCCTCCTGCACATCTCCAGCAATACATTTGTGATCTTCCTCCTTCCCTTTCTGGCATCAGTTCTGCTTCCACTTGCTGCACTGGCTCTGTTAGCCCTGCATTATTTGAGCCTACATCCTATAGCCAAGCAGCCTCTGATCCTGCTTGGCAGGCTGCCATGACCACTGAATTTGAGGCTCTGGCAGCAAATAATACTTGGTCTTTGGTTCCTCTTCCTCCTGGCAAGAAGCCTATTGGATGCAAATGGGTTTACAAGATTAAGTACAAGGCTGATGGTAGTGTGGAAAGGTATAAGGCTAGATTGGTGGTTAGGGGTGATACTCAAGTTGAGGGTGTAGATTATAATGACACTTTCTCTCCTGTTGTGAAGTTTTCCACTGTTAAGTCCCTGGTTGCTGTTGCTGTCAAACAATCTTGGCCCTTATTTCAACTGGATGTGAATAATGCATTTCTTCATGGTGATCATAATGAAGAAGTATACATGAGACTACCTCCAGGTTTGTCAGTTGTCCCTTCTTGTTCATCTTCTTCTTTCTCTCCTTCTTCTTCTTCTTCTTCTACCTCATCTGCTCCCCTTGTCTGTCTGCTTCAGAAGTCTTTATATGGTCTGAAGCAGGCTTCTAGGCAATGGTATGCCAAACTCTCTCAGGCCCTTTGCTCTAAGGGTTACTCTTCCTCCCTCAATGACTATTCTTTATTCCATAAGAAATCTGGGTCCTCCATTGTTCTTCTTGCTGTTTATGTAGATGACATTATCCTCACAGGCAATGATCTTGAGGAAATCCATGTTTTGAAATCTTTCTTAGATTCTGCCTTTAAGATCAAGGATCTAGGAATCCTTCACTACTTTCTTGGTATTGAAGTTACTTATTGTCCTGATGGACTTCTTCTTCATCAGAAGAAGTTCATAACTGATCTTCTCCATTCTCACAACTGCTCTGCAGCCTCTTCTGTCACTTGCCCTCTTGACCTTTCTGTTAAGCTCAGACATGACTTAGGCACTCCTCTTCCTAATCCTGAGTCTTATAGGAGCCTAGTTGGTAAGCTTAACTTCCTCACTCATACAAGGCCTGATTTGGCCTTTGCTGTTCAACACCTTAGCCAATTTCTCCAAAAGCCTACCTCTGCTCACATGACTGCTGCCTTTCACACTCTGAGATACCTCAAAGGGACTTCTGACTTGGGGGTTTTCTTCAACAATTCTCCTGATTTTTCTCTCACTGCCTATTGTGATAGTGACTGGGCTTCTTGCCCAGATACTAGAAGGTCTGTATCTGGTTTCTCAATATTCCTAGGTGGTTCTCTCATTGGGTGGAAAACTAAGAAACAACCAGTGGTGTCATTATCTTCAGCTGAGGCTGAATATCGAGCTATAAGTAAGACTGTTGGGGAACTTACATGGCTGGTGAGGCTGTTTTCGGACTTTGGTGTTCCTGTTTCTTCTGCTGTGCCTGTTTTCTGTGATAACCAAGCTGCCATTCACATAGCCAAGAATCCAGTCTTTCACGAGCGGACTAAGCATATTGAAGTTGATTGCCACTTTATTCGCACAAAGCTTCAGGAAGGTTTTATTTCTCTACATCATGTTCTTTCTGCTCAACAGTTGGCTGATATTTTTACCAAGCCTTTAACAGGTGTTTTGCATCATCAGTTTTTGTCCAAGCTGGGAGTTTGTTCACCCTCCAGCTTGAAGGGGGGTGTTGGGCCTCCACATCTTCAACCCAAGTCTCAGCCCAATTCTGATACATCCGACCCACCTTAGCAGCAGCCCAAGGGCATTTTCTATTTAATGTGTATATACATTTTTGTGTAAAGAGTAAGGGTACACATGTAATTACACACACACATTAGTTTAGATTTTTATTTGATATATCTGTAATTGGCAGAGGTTTCGAGATGATGAATCATAATTGCATTTCATTTCATTTCTTCAGCTCACTTTTTCTCCTTTCTCTCTCTTCTTCACTGTTACGCTTCCATCTCCATTTTTATCTCAATCAAAGCTCTTAGAATGTTGACAGTTGTATGAATGTGTTGTGAGAGAAAAGATGAATAATAGAGTGAGATATAAAGAGAAGAAGAGGGAGGGGGTGGGGGTTGGGGGTGGGCCAAGGCTAATGCTTTAGGCTCAACAAATTTGAGAGGGCCCATTTCTTAATAGTTTGACTAGGTGTATAGTTAGTACCTTGTTATACACATAAAAAATATTTAATTAAGATAAAAAAGTACTATTATAAAATTTTGTATAAAGACAAATAGAATTTTTGTGTTTATAACCGACGTGGCTTGTGAGGAAAAAGAGTTAATAAAATCAAGATTGTTACCTTAAGTAGTGAATTGTAAAAATTTACAATCAGGTTAATTTCATTGTTCTAGCTTTGTATTTTTTATCTAATTTTTCTATTATTTTTACTTGCTAGATATATTAATAGTTATATAGTCCTTTTGTTCGTTTTTACCTGTTTATTATACTAAAAGTACATTCACGTTTACTTGTCGATTATTTTTTAAGGAATACGCAATGTCAATAGTGGACAAGTAAAGTTAAGGAAATGAGTATACTAAATCAAGAAAAAGACAATTTCTTTTTTTTTTTCTTTACCCTTTATCATTAACTACCCATTCCCTAAATTATTTTCAAGTCTTATGAAAATGCTATCATTATTATTGATAAAATTGTAAGATACATATTTCTTAAAGAGATTACAAATAAAGGTTAAAAATGAACAATTAAAAATGGACAGTAGGAATATAATTTTTAGAATAATAATAAACCCTATACTAAAGTCGTCTTCGATGGGGCTTCATGGTAGGGAGGTGGTAGAAATGGGTGTTTTCTTACATAGAAAGTGACAAGAAATCATGATCATGGTGATGGTTGTTGCAATAAATGAGTCAATGACGGAGACTAGCGTTAATTACCAGGACAAATGGGATATTTTGGCTAGAAATGTAAACTAATTAAAACATTTTTTTTCGTTTAACGAGGAAATGTTTGTTGCCAAGCAATCATGCATTGGAGAAAGTCTCTGCCAAAAAAGGAGGCTGCATTTTAAACGAGGTACTCGTGTTCCGTTTGTTTAAGGATTCAATATAACTGGTCAAACAAAAATGAAAACTATTGATTTGGTTTTTGGCTAGCCGTGTGTTTAGCATCATGTTGTAGCTGCGTGTTTTTTAACGAGGATATATGACACCGCTTCATCAAATAAGCATTCGCATATATAAATATATATATATATATATATATATATATATATATATATATATATATATATATATATATATATATATATATATATATATATATATATGAAAAATATGAAGCGGTGTTACGCGATACTGTTTCGTCGAAATTGTTTACTAAATATATATTAATACTGTAAGAAAATGGATAAGTAAGAAAAAATAATATCATTTAACATAAATTAACTGCTTGTGCTTTGATTATGTGCTTAATTTTGCTCCAATAGGTCAGTTGTTAGACCTCAACTAGCATATTTTTTTTGCAAATATTTGAGTGTCTCTATGGTTAAAAAATGATTAAATAATAAATAAATTTGAACTCATGACCTTTTCTAACTTAAGACTCAACAAAATTAATATACTAAGGTTATAATTTTTTATCCAAAAATATGATATTAACATTATTATTCTTGTTCTTCTATAAATTTTAACATCGCTTATATAAAAAATTCCTGCTTATGCTGCTGTATATATCTTCTTTAACCCTGGTGTATTTGGTATGATATTATTGTAGAGAAATATATATATATCAAATGTTACCAAAAATTTAGACAAACAGTAGTTTTGAACTTTTGATACTATGTAGTGCAAGTTTAGGACAACTGTTCAAACTGCATCCGTTTGAATGAGCCGTATATATTTTCGGAGGGTAATATAAAATAGTTATGAGATTGTTACTATTTTCTTATTTATTCATTTCGAAAAGATTGATAATTTACCCGTATTTCCTTAATAAGAAGTATTTATAGCTATAGATTTCAAACCATACGTTTTTAGTTACAAAAAAAAAAGTTAAAGTAGGTAACGTGTACTATAAAAGGTCAAGTTATCGTTTTGTACAATGACAGTATATTGATTTTCCATATCATCATGTTGTTCACGATGTACAATAATCGATAACTCTTTATAGTAAACCTAGAGTATTAATATATTATATGCCACTTAAATTACAATAATGTGAATAAATTTTATTGTCAGTGCATATAACTTAATTTAATTCATTATAAAATATCATAGAAATCGTGTTTGATCATACTTATCGATGGCATAAATCATTTCTCCTGTTTGGTGTAAAATATTTTCCTCTAAGAAAATAATTTCTTCAATTAATTCAACTATACATCGTACGTGGAATAATTTTAGAAAGAAATTATATAAAATATTTGACTACCTATCGGCATCTTAGGGCATGTTTGGCCATAAAAGAAATTTCACTTTTTTCAGAATTAATGTATAGGCATGAAAATTTCAATTTTCACTTGAAGATGAATTTTTAAATTTTTTGAAAATTTAAAAAACCCCAAAAAACTATTCTTTAAAATTCACTTCAGCACGCACGAAAATTAAAAAACAACTCAAAATTATATTCATATTTAAATACAACTCTAATTTTAAATGTTATTTTCACATGAAAAAAAATTCACATTTATAATATAGTCAAGGAGGAATGTAGATTGAAGATGCAGATAATCATGGAACGAAAGACAACATTAAGAAGACAAAAATTGTGGATAAGAAAAATAATGTTATTAGTATACTAAATAGTAAGCATACATAGAAGAAATTAGCTAAAGGAAAGAAGGGGAGGGAATACTTGTAATTGACACTTTGTTAGATTTTGCGTTGGTGATTAATAAAAATTCTTATTTCACCAAAAATTCGTATCTTTCGAAATTTTACCACTCTTATGTCCAATCGCCCACTTATTTTAGAAAACATGTTCAATGCAAATTCCTTCTCTAATTTTTTTTCTTCTTTCATAATTTTCTTCTTTTAATTTATGCTCTGGTGCAGTGGTGCTTTATCAAGTCAAATATTATGAACTAAACGTAGATGCTGCAATAATTACCAAATTTCCCACATGGCAAAAGTGAAATGGTCCTACTGTTCTGTTATATAGAATAAGTTAGGGAGACTGGAAGTATGAATTAATATTAATATGGTAGGACGATCGTATCAATATATTTAAAAACGTGTAAAAGCAAATCGGTCTTTCAACCGCGTAACGCGCATGGATACTCTCTTTTTCTCTTTGTTTAAGGAATATTTAATAAATGTGGAAAAGGTGGCTTCATTTTTAACTAGAATATACGCACTTTCAACAATGGTGTTTTTGGTATTTATAAACTAAGGAAGTATTTTATTAATCATTTTCTGGTGTTTTAGGTTGTAAGTTAGGTAGTTTATACTAGGAGTAAAATGATATTGGAAATGTGACAAGGGAGTAGTAATGTGCTGGTTGAAATAACTAAGTGATATGCATTAAGAATTAAATATATTCTGTTGCGCATTTTAATAATGGAAGTTGAAATTGGAAGTGAATTTAAGAGATTAGGAAGAAGAATAATCTCTGAACAATACACTTCAATGCTTATAGATAATTGAGACTAAGAAGAAGAGAGAGAAGTTCATTGATTCAACATAACCAGCCTTTTAGAATCTATATGTATTTATAGCTCATCTTCTATTGTTGAGCTTCACTAACAGATTCTAATAAACTAACCACCACTGACTCCCTAACCGTATAATTGCTTTAGTGTGAAATGTCTATACTACGCCTTTAACTCTTTAGCATATAACAACTAACACCCCCCAGAGTCCTTATCCTCAAGGACAAAGTGAGGAAACTAATGTTTGAAAGTAGTAGCATTCATCAAAGTGCTATCCTCAGAAGGGTTGTTAAACCACTGCATTAAATATCGTTGACATTGTCTGTTGTGCTTGGTAACCAATCTGGTTTCAAGTATCCTTTCAGGATCCAAAACAATGTGACCATGAGAGGAAAGAGAAATTGGTAAATCAGATAGCACTAGGTGCGAACCAATATGATTTTTAAGCTGAGAGACATGGAATGTGGAATGTACTATAGCATGAGGTGGGAGCTGGAGTTGGTATGCAACAAAGCCAATCTTCTTGAGCATTTGAAAAGGACCAAAATATTTGGGGCTGAGCTTCTGGTAGGAGTGATCTTCTAGATCAATCTGTAAGGTAGTAGCCTTACAAAAACCATATCTCCCACTGTAAATTCCCTGAATGATCTCTTCTTATCTACCAAAGCCTTTATTCTAGATTGAGCTAGTGCAAGGTGGTGCTTCAGTAGCCTGATTGTTGCTTCTCTAGCTTGTAAGCTTCTATCAACTTCATCCACCATGGAGCTATATGGAATATAAGTCATGTGTAGGGGAGGTTTTTGACCATGGAGTACCTCAAAAGCAGAGTGATATATGGTGTTATACCACCATTTTGCTAAAGGCATCCAATGAACCGAATCTTTGGGCCTATCTGTGCACATACATCTAAGATAACCCTCCAAACACTTGTTGACAGCTTCAGTTTGGCCATCTGACTATGGGTGATAGGCTGTTGAATGATATAATTGGATCCATTGGACATCAAAAAGAGACTGCCAAAACTTGCTCAAGAACACAACATCCATGTTACTCACAATAGTGTGGGGCAGGCCTTGAAGTTTGTAAATGTGATCTAGAAAAGCTTGGGCAACTGAGGATGCAGTATAGGCATGTTTCAGGCTTATGAAGTAAGCATATTTGCTCAGCCTATCTACTACAACCATTATCACAGATTTACTGTGTGATTGTGGTAGTCCTTCAATGAAATCAATGCTAATATCCTGCCAGACCTTATTTGGAATAGGCAAAGGTTGCAGTAGTCATGGGCTCTTCACACTCTCTCCCTTTGACCTTTGACATATTTCACAGCTCTTGATATATTAAAAAATATCTGCTTTCATCTTTCTCCAGTAATACAACTAGCTTAACCTTTACAGTGTAGCAATCATACATGAGTAACCTCATGTAGCCCCATCATGTAGGAATTGTAAAATTTGCTTCCTTAGATCTTTGTAAGGGCCAATAACTATCTTCCCTTTTCCTGTATAACACACCATCCTTTAGCATATATATGGGCTTAGCTAAATGGTCCTGCTGGAGCTGTTGAAGGAGTTGTTGTAGATGAGGATAAGTTGCATAAGAACCTTTGATCAGCTCTATGAAGTCTGAGGATACATAAGAGAGTGTTAGCAGTTCTGCATCAAACTTATCATCAGCCTTGGTACTCTAGATAGATCATCAACTACTAAGTTCTCTTGACCCTTTTTGTAGGTGGTTGTATAGTCATATCCCATCAATTTGGCCCGTCATTTCTACTGACTTGGAGTAGAGATTCTCTTCTCCATTAGGTATTTCAAGCTCTGGTGGTCTTTCTTGATTGTAAAATGTCTACCAATGAGGTAAGGCCTCCATTTTTGCACAACTAGTACAATGACCATCATTTTACTCTCACATGCGGATAGTTCATGATGTTTTTCACTTAGAGCCTTACTCATATATGCTAAGGAGTGGCCTCCACTCGGTCGAACAACCCATGCATCTATCATTTCTTGAATCATCCTTTCAATCTCAACCTTTTGATTTGCTGGATATCTGTAAGGTCTCACATTCCCTATTGGTGTTCCTTCCTTCAAAATGATCTTATGGTCATGATCTCTATGAGGAGGTAAGCTCTTAGGGGTTGCAAACAACCCTGAATACTGGTCCAGCAATCTGTAAATTCCTCAGGTACTTCTTCCTCTTGGTTAGAGCTGAAACATGCTACTCCTCTATTAACTGGTTGTACATCTTCTACTAGCATAATACTCAAGGTTCCAGTCTTATTCAGTAGCTTCTCCATTTTCTGATCTTCAATAACTTTGGATGTTCATGGTTGAATGCCTCTCAATGAAACCTTTTTGAATCCTATTTAAAATTCCATCTTCACTTGTCTAAAATTCCACTTGATATTCTCTAGAGTAATGAGCCATCAAATGCCCAATGTCACATCAACACCCCCTATGTAACGATCCGACCGGTCATTTTGAGCTCTTGCACTTTGGTCACCATTTCTCGGGCATGAATTGCCTCGTGTTATGCATTATGACTGATGTGGATCATTAGTTTTGGGTTTCAGGAAAACTCGGAATGAATTTGAAAGAATAGTACAGTTGAAAGCTTTGAATTTAAAAGATTTGACCAAGAGTTGACTTATGTGTATATGAGTTCAGATCGGAATTTTTATGATTTGTCTAGCTCCGTGAGGCAATTTATGTCTTAGAAGCACGATCATAATACATTCCGGAGGTCCGAGGAAGAATTTGGCTTGAATTGGAGAAGTTAGTATTTTGGCGAATTCCGGTTGATTGGTGAGATTTTGATCTGAGGGTCGGAATGGAATTCTGAGATTTGTTGCACCTCCGTCATATGATTTGGGATGTATGTGTAAAATTTCAGTTGGTTCAGAAGTGTTTTGGTTGGGTTTTTGATCGAATGCAAGTTTTGGAGGATTTGGATGAACTTATGCTTGAATTTGATGCAATTTGATGATTTTTGTGTTAACCTCGATGTTTTGATGATTCGAGCAAGTTTGAATAAGGTATTGGATCATATTTGTATTTTTGGTTGAGCTCCCAGGGGCCTCTGGTGATTTCGGATGGTCATCGGGATGAATTTTGGACTTGTTATATTTTTTAGTTTGCTGGTATCTGGTATTTCCGCACCTGCAGAAATGGGGCCGCAGG
Source organism: Nicotiana benthamiana (assembly GCA_034376525.1). Taxonomy (NCBI): domain Eukaryota; kingdom Viridiplantae; phylum Streptophyta; class Magnoliopsida; order Solanales; family Solanaceae; genus Nicotiana; species Nicotiana benthamiana. Next base: position 78,480,846 of record CM067334.1, on the reverse strand, counting down.
TTTAGTACCGCATAAGCGGCATTGGAGTCGCAGAAGCAGAATGTGAGGAGGTCAGGCTAGACCGCAGATGTGGACAGGGAGCCGCACCTGCGGCTAGGGGACCGCAAAAGCGGTTCAGCGCCTGTTAGTGAATTCCACAGAAGCGGAAGTCGCTGATGTAGTGTGGGGACCGCAAAAGCGAATAGGTCTGGGCAGTTAAAAGTTTTAAAACTCATTTTTTTCGCGAGCTAAGGGTATTTTCCACCATTTTTGAGCAACCTTAAGAGCTTTTGGATGGGAATCAAAGGTGATTTCGACTAGGTGTGATTGGAGGTGAGTTCTATGATCTTAAAACACGAATATTATGTGGAAGTTAAGCCTAAAATTGAACACCTACAGCTTGAGTTTTGAGATTTTAAATTGAGGGTTTGAGGGGTCATTTGAACTCTGATTTTGGTAGTCTTGATATGCATAAACTCGTGGGAGACGAAGAATCTAAGTATGTAAAAATTTCTGAGTTTCGAGAAGTGGGCTCGGGGCTCTGGTTTTGGTAATTTCAGGATTTGTGCCTGTTATTGATTGTTTTTTATTGGGTTTTGTTCCCTTAGCATATTGTGACGTATTAGTTGTGGTTTTGGTTAGATTCGACGTGCGTGGAGGCTGATTTGAGGGGCAAAGGCGTCGCGAGCTAGAGATTCTGCCGGTTCGAGGTGAGTGATGCTTGTAAATGATATCTTAAGGGTTTGAAACCCCAGATTACACATCGTAAAGCTATATTAAGTTGCGACACGTGCTCAATGATGAGCGCGGGGTCATTTACTACCGGGGATTGTGACTTGGTCCATCCTGGTTGATATTCTTTTGCGTATTTGACTGTGACTTGTTGTTTTCACCATACTTGGGCTTATTGCCGACTATTTGAAATCCTTGGTGAATTATCATCACGGTCTCTTCACTATTTGAAATAGTACTTGAACTCAGTCCAACTAAATTACATTGTTTCATGAACTCAGCTGTTTCTACTCAAACGTGAGATTTAAATGATATTTGTACTAGTGTTTGAGCTGAGATCCATTGTTTTACAGATGCCGAGGGGCTTATGATTTTCTTTTGGAATGATTGAGGCCGAGGGCCATATGTGAGGATATGTTGAGTGATGTGAGGAGGCTTTCAGGCCTCGAGTGTTATGCAAGGAGACTTTCAGGCCTCGAGTATGATGTGAGAAGGCTTTCAGGCCTTATGTAGATACGAGAAGGCTTTTAGGGCTTATTTTATATGCCACGAGATGGATTGATATTGCGCTTGGGCTGTAGGAGCCCCTCCGGAGTATGCACCCCTACAGTTAGCACGGGTACCCATTTAAAGAGGATAAATTCAAGACAATGGTAACAATGATATTGTATGATGTGTTTGGTCAGGACTGACCGGGAATAACACCGTGAGGTCAGGTAAAAATAGCTGACCAGGAACAAGAATATTGCCTGAAGGTCAAGTTTTATGTGCTCATTTTGCATATTTATTTGTCTTTTACTTGTTATACTATGGTATTTATGCCCGAGGGGCGGATCTTTGTGCATAGCGGCACTAATTATTTGAAATTATCTTCGTAGCTGTTGAAAGAATCATTTCAAAAGCGGTTTAAAACTGAAACAAGATATTTCTAAAAATTTCACAAATTCACTGATTTTCTCAAAGAGTTTTACACTGCTTCTATATAGCATGATGATCGATTATACGTGATTTCTTACTGCTAAGTCATTATTTACCTTTATTACTCATTGAGTTGGAGTACTCACTTTACTCCTGCACCTCGTGTGCAGTTGCAGGTATTTGTTCACCCGATAGAAGCTTTTGAGCTGATTTGAGATTTTGCTATCGTAGCTAAGCAAGGTGACCGCCAGCGTTCGCGGCACCGAATTTCTTCCTTTTGATTCTAAATTTTATTTTGTATATACTGGCCTTGTAGTTATATTTAGGCTTTTCTACTTGCTCGTGACTTGTGACACCCTGATTAAAGCTGTGTTTTTGGGTTGTACTTCCGCTAAGTAATATTATTGACCATCTTTAAAATTGTTTACTCATGTTTATTAAATTTTGAAAAGGCAAATTGGGTTGGTTGGCTGGCCTTGTCTTCACGAGAGGCGCCATCACGATCGGAGCGGGGTCTAGGTCATGACATCCTAGTGGGATGACTAACATGTACGCCTTGAATAACACACATTGCATCCTCCATGTTACGTTTTTAGTCATGAAAGAGATGTGTACCTTACTTCTATTGGCTACTGACACTAAGAAAGTAGGAATAGTGTCCAGTTTGTGCCCGAGTTTCTTTGCAATGTCAATGTACACGAAATTATGTGTTGAACCAGAATCGATCAACACATGGACCATTTTTCCTCTTATCCCTCCTTTCACTCTCATAGTTATGTAGTCTATAGTTCCATCAAGAGCATGAACTGACATTTGAGGACTAAGGTTTGAATCCTCACAAGATTCCTCTTCCACCACATACTCTTCAACCTTCCCTTCATCACCATCTTCCTCTACCTCTATAATGAACAGTTGCTTTTGTTTCTTGCGCATATGTCCATGTGTGTATTTTTCATCACACCAAAATCTTAGCCCCTTTTCCCTTTTCTCATCCATTTCTGCACTTGTTAGCCTCCTTGATGAATTCACTGTTGGTCGTCCATAAGCATTGGTAGGTTTGCTTAACTCTGCCCCCTTACCACTACCAGACTATTGGCCCTAGGTTGGGAGTATAGTCTTAGAAGGTCTCATGGTCATATGATTCTGTTTCTTTGTAGTTGCAGAGAATGTTCAGCTAGTTTAGCCAAACTATAAGCCTTCATTAATGTTCTTGGGGCTAACATCCTCTTCTGAACTTCAATTTCTAGTTTTAATCCTTTCAAGAAATAACTGATGGAATACTCCTCCGACAACTCTACTTGATTAAGCAGTCCATCAATTTGATTTAAAAATTCTTGAACCCCACCAGTTTGCTTTAATCCCAGTAATTCAGACAGGGGATCCTCATAAAAATTATGCCCAAATCTCAAATACAAAATCTCACATAATCTCCCTAATTAGGTAACCCCCGTCCTAATCTAGATTTAATCATCGATTGATGCCACTGTAAAGCCCTTCCTTCTATATTGATAAAAGCAAGCCTAACCTTCTGTTCTTCGGAAGTATTGTCATACTCAAAGAATTGTTCACATCTATACACCCACCCTTTTAAATCCTCCCCATTAAATTTTGGAAATTCAATACGAGCATATCTATTACCTCCATTAAACTTGTTACATGTTGTATGTAATCCACCACCATTGACTGGAGCTGGTGCAACTAGTGTTGTTGAGGTCGCCGAAGCTGAATTAGTCGTCATCGCTGCCACGAATTGTCAAATTTCATTGATCATATCGTCATGGTGTTCACCAGTACCCGGACCTGCTCCCTAACTTCGTCCACATCTCGTCATAATTCGGTGTTTCTGGTTGTTTCTTACATGGTTTATGGCAAAGGTTCGCAAGCTCTGATACCAATGCTACGTATTTTAACAATGGAGGTTGAAATTGGAAGTGAATCTAAGAGATTAGGAAGAAAAATAATCTCTAAACAATACACTTCAATGCTTGTATATAATTGAGAGTAAGAAGAAGAGAGAGAAGTTTATTGATTCAACATCACCACCATTTTACAATCTATATGTATATATAGCTCATCTTTAACTGTTGAGCTTCACTAACAGATTCTAACGGACTAACCACCACTAACCTCCCGTATAACTGCTTTAGTATGAAATGTCTATACTACCCCATTGTAACTCTTTAGCATGTAACATATACGCAAAGGAAAATAACTAATTATGTGTATATATGATGAAAGTGATTAAAAATAATGCAAGTCATTTTCCTTCATTTGATTTAAAATTTTGACGTTTAAGAAAACAGTTACTCACAAAAATAGCGTCAAATAATTTTACCAACAAGTATGTTTTAGAAAATAACATACCTACAAGCACACCAACATTCTATTTAGAACTAAAGTAATGTCTAAACCCTATGAACTATTAATCGTTCTTCATCTTCTTCTTTTTGTGTGTGGCGTAGGCACTCCGGTTATCGTTTTTCCTCAATCTGTTTTCCATTCAATTTTTCTCTTTTTCTTATTTTCTTTCTTTTTTTGGTGGGTGGGTGGGGAGTGAGGATGTCTATTTTTTATATTGTTTTCCTTTATTGGGATGTCTTAGATGTTCCAAGTATTTTCTGATATTATGATAGCATTTTGAGGGTTTCAATTGATGATTAAGTGAGAGTAGTACATAGGATAATATATGGATATACAAGCAGGATATAAAGTTTATAATAAATCTTCTATGTGAAGTTCATTAATTAAAGGAAATTTCATAAACACATTACTTAATGTTAGTAGCAGGGAATTAATGGTGTTATTAATTGCAGCTAAAAGAAGTGCTAAAATTCTTAGTGTAGTTAATTTTTCTTCAATTTGAAGTAAATACATTGAAATTCTAACGTTTGTAGTCTTGGGTGTTACAGGTGCATGCCTAGAAGCTCCTCAAGAACTGATAAATTATTCGAAGCATTATATCTTGAGAAAGTTTCAAGGCATTGAATCGTGCAAACAAGAAGGGCAAACAACAAAAGAACTCAATAGAACAAATCGAACCAGACATGGTATATGATAATCCAAGCAACAAAAATAACGTGAATGACTCGAACAATCAAGATTTGATGCCTCTTGTGCCAGGAGAAATATTGTATGATTGGGCACAACCCATCGCTGGCAACCTAGCAACCGTAATTGTAGTCCCTGTCAACGCCCCCTTTTTCTAATGATCGAAATCTGGTACACGACATTATGGGAGGACAACTCTTATTCCTTTAGAGAATTGGGTTTTGAAATTTGGAGAGTTGCCACTAATGATTATAGTACATTAGTACACTTTTAAAGAAAAGAATTTGAGAAGAAGAACCAGAGTTTGGGTAAGGGCTTGAGATTATCTCGAGAGGAAGGTGTTAGGCACCCCTCAAGATCCACTAGTGTTGTTCCCGGTCATACTACAATTGTTACTTTATAAGATAGAAGAAAAAAATAAGATTTTCGCATAATTGTTACAAACAAGTTCGGAAGTTTTAAAAAAAGAAAAAAAAGAAACGGAAAGTTTTAGAAACTTAGTTGAAAGAAATAAGATTAAAAGAAACAATTATATGTCAAAGGAAAGGAGGTCCTAGGTTTATACATAATATCGATCACATCAATGTAATAGCCAGTGTACACTCCTTAGAAGAGAGGTCGCACGTGATATTAGCGCACCGGTCATCATATCCATATTCTACCCTTCCCACCCCGTTAAGGTATATAAGCGCGATTAGTATCGTTTACTTATTGCATGTTGATACTCGTCCCAATCCTATTAGTCTCGGGGTATTAGGACTTCTAATCCTAAAAGGGTGAAAGGGATGGGGGCCTTGATGGAGTTTAAAGGACAAAATATTAGTTCGATATTCAAAACATGTATCAAATAAAGGGAAGCGCAAACCGGTAAATAAGGCTCAAATAAACACCTGAGATCACAGTCATATAGTTTAACATGTCTTTGCAAATACTGGTTTGGTCTTTAAATTAGAATAAGCAGTGAGCGGACCGGTTCAACACACAGTTGTCATAGATTAAGGCACTGGGATAATGCGAATTGATTAAGAATATTGACTCTAGAGAATAACTAATATAGAAGGTTTTTTCCGAAAAGGTATGCTGCAAACATAGAAAACTATTTAGAAACGAGTCCGAAAGAGAAGCAGACTGCCTAGTTGTATTTAAACACAGAAAGGTAATTTAAAAAAAAGTTCTAGAGGAGGCAGATTGTTTAAAGAAAAATAAGTGAATTGGAGAACTGGTATAAAGACGATAAGTTCAAAGAACGGAACTGAATTGGAAAACATATTTGGTCAGATTAGAAAAAGCAATTTCAGAAAGACATACATGTTTAAAAGATTAGGTTTTAGGAAAAGTATATGTTAATTTGAGAAAGGTTTATCAAAAGATTAAGTTTTAGAAAAAGATATATTGATCTAGGCGTGAAGGAACCAATTAATTTAGTCGATTGTTACTGCTTTTAGACGGGCGATGTGAGTTTGATTTAAAAGTTCATATAGACATGATATCTACGAGTCATTGATTCTAAATATTGTTAATAAACTTGTGAACATATGCTGATTTGATTAATCCTACTATTTGCCTAATATCATGAGTATGCATATTCCTATTGGCATGATATATATATGCAAGATTGCAGAAAAATTAACTCCTATAGGTAGGATTTCAATGTGCATGATTGCAGAAAGTAAGTGTTAGGTCCTATAGGCATGCTTTCTATGTGGTTGAATTAATAGTACATGACCCTATAGGCATGATTTCTATGTAATTGAACAGTAAAATCCTAGAAACATAATTTTCTACCCGTTAATGCAGGAAGGTAAAGACCCCCACCCTTTTCACTATGTTTCCCGAGTTTATGCAAGTTATTACAAACCAGAAAAATAGAAAAAAATACATCAGAAGATAATAGCTAGATCCAAATAGCCTAATTAAGATTTAGTGTCCAATAAAATACGGTCGAACCACTTCCGGGATCTAGATTTCCCAAGTCTTCTCTTTATCTAGGGTGTTTCAAAGTTCCAAGGAATTTCGGGAATTCCCGGCAATGCTTACACCTATGATACCATTAGAATAGAAACAGTGCAATGTGAAAAAAGCCAACTCTCAAGCATCCTAGTTCAGAGGGAGCTCAAGGGTCCCAAAGCAAGGCTTGCAATAGAGAGACAGAACTTAATAAATAAGAATAAGTGTAAGTGTGAAAGGAATTGGGCAAGCCATAACAGGTGGTGGTCATACCCAGCCACAAAAAAGGCTGGCACACCCCTAACCAACCTATTTGGTCAAACAAATAAGAGCAGACCCATTAAAGGTCAGACCAGGGTCTGGACAGTGATTAGAGCACTGCCAGACCAAGGTCTAAAGCTCAAGCACACATAAGGGAAAGGGAGTCGGAATTGATTGAGTTTGGGATTCAAAGAATCCAGTCCAAACACATGAACAACAATGTTTAACTATTGTCATGCTTTATGACCGATAACTTACATACAAAGGGGTTTAAGGAGAGGGAATTCAGTCAAGAGTAAAATAGCAAATACGCAGAAGCAATAAAGTAAACACACAAAAGAGCTAAAGTGTAAACACATAGGGGAGAGGCAGTATTAGACTAAAGGGACATACCAGTTGCTACACAAACACAAAGAGGAGGAGAACACTTGCAGCCATAGGCAAACAGCGAAGAACCACATCAGGATTTCTGCAGAAGGCTCGAAAAGAGCTTTGCAGAAAACTTGGAAAATATTTGAGAAAGGGAAAGAGAAGTAGTGTGTTTTTTCAGAACTTGTCTGAGTGTGTTGTGTGTTTGTGTTAATGAAAAAACCAAGTCTTTATAGTGCAAAAACAGGCAAAAAATAAGGTAAGGATTGTATTTCAACAATAATTAGGGAAACAAGTGTCAATTAAAATCAAATCAGTATCAAAGACTTTCTTTAGTTAAGGAATTAAAATCAAACGGTAACATGCAAGTGCTAAATCAGGAAAGAAATCACGTAGGCAGGATATGACTAATAAGGAAGTATTTCCAGCATAGTACAGGTACATAGTAGGTAATAGAGGCTAGGTTCATCAGACTTTAATCAAGGAAAGGTCTATAAGAGTCCAATACCAATATAATCAAGGTAAGGGGATCAATCAACTTGAGTAGAAAAGGTAGGGGTCAAAATTTCAAAAGGAAAGCAATTCAAATAGGTCCAAGAAGCAGGAAAATCAGTAAAATAAGGAAAGAATTAATTACAAGAGTGCAATCAGATTCACACACAGAGATTTGAAATCAGTCCATAATCAAGGGCTAATTTGAGAGGGAAATTTTGCATATAAAGGAGTGCATAACCTTAGGCATGAGAGGATGTACTCATGACAAAGAGAATAATGACATGATATTCACGTAAGTCAGATTTCAGTGATTTAGTGACAGAGAAAGAACCAGAAGCATGCAAGGAGTCGAGTGAAAATCATAGTCGAGTTTGACAATTAATAAGAACTCAGAACCAAAAGAAATCACATAAAGGAACAGAGATGTTGAAGCAAAGGAATCAGATTGAGTAATTTCAAACAGACGAAGGATTTCAAGAACTAAAATAGACGCCAAAGAATTAGGGTTTAAAAATTAGTCAGGCTTAGAGAAGATAAGCAATTAAACACATAAACAATCTCAGAGTCTCAAATAAACCCCGAAAGTTAAGGTTTTCACCACTAAGCAGTAAATCAACAATACTATCGTGTAGACTTAGAAAAATCAAACAAATCTCAAAAATTAGGGTTTTAAATCATCAATTAAACCTAGAGATGATAGGCAGATGAATCGAACAGACATTTAAAAGTCATACTCAGAAACCCAAATTTAAAATCAAAGGGTTTTGAAAAAGGAAATTTGGGGAAAATGTTTTAAACATCACACACAACATAGATCTAGCACAGATCTAAACGAATAAACGAAAAAGTACCTTGAATAGGCTAGGGTTTCTGAGAACCCTAAAGGATGAGAAAGGCTTGGAAGATGCAAGATCATATCTGAGTTGATAATGTCGGAACCAGGCTCAGGAGGCTAAGATACGCTGGAGCATGGCCGGAAATGGCGGAAAACCTTGGATCGACGAAGGTCTGGGTGCATGCCACGAAAACTGGCCTCAAATCTTCAGAAATCAGGCATGTGAGAATAGCGGGAGGTGAGTATAGGTCGTCCATGGCTAGAGAAGCCACGGATTCTTGTGGATTTGAGGTCGAAAATGTGTAGGTGGCGATTAGGGTTTGAGAGCATTTAAGAGAGAAGAGGGTTTGAGGGCAGCGTGTCTGAGAGAATGGGGAGGGTTTAGGGATCGTTTAAGATTTAAAAAGGTAAGGGGAATCGTTGATCAAAATGATCAATGGCTTAGATTAAAAGGGGTACGGGCCGGTTCGGTTAATTGGTGATGGGTCGGTTCGAATTGGAAATTGTGTTGGGAAATTTTGGGCTTGAATTTGGGGCTGAGTTGAAATGAAAAATTGGCTGAGATTGCAGTACAATTGAGGCTAAATCATAAATAGCCACTTTTCACATTTTTGTTTTATAAAAATAACAATAATAATTTTTAAAGCAAATTAAAAGTACTGGATAAAAAAATGTTATATAAACATTAGCTTAAAAATGATGGGATTAATTTTGTAATTATAAAATGCTATCAATTACAAAATAGGTTATAATTGTAATTATATACAATTTAGCTTTAAGAATGCCAAATGAATTTGTAAAAATGTGAAAAAATTACCTTAATTATATTTTGGTATAAATATGAGGATAAAATAAGTTATTCACCAAAAATGATATTTTTAAAATAATTATTGAATTTTATGTTATAAAAATAAGAAATAATTTAGTTTTAAAATTATTAAAAATGCCAAAACTCTTGGGTGTGATTATATATGCACATATATGCTATTTTGGAAGTACTGTTGGGTACAAAAAATACATAGGGAAAAAACTTGGGTATCAACAGCTGCCCCTTTTTACCCGAGGAGGATGAAAGAGTTGTCAGGTAAAGACAAGATGGCCAAGTTTGACCAAAAGCGGCGATTGGAAAGAACTTTGGCTGTGCTGGCTTCAAAGCTGCTTACATATCCCTGGTTTTACAAGAATCAAGCCATATGTAGTTCAAGAACAATTGACGGAATATGTCGATGGAGATTCAAAGAACGGATGCGATGCTTAGATTTTAAGAGGTGTTTGAAGTCTAACAGGCTACGATAACTAGAGCGGGATAGCTCCTGTTGAGACGCTCATTTACTAGCCGGTGTACCTGCAAGTAGAAAATGCAGCGTATATTGGGAATAAATTTAAAGTGATGCAAGTTCCCGTTGGACCATAAATGTTGTCTTTGGACGGTTAGGATGATGTCCTCAGACTATGATGTGCTAGGACATGAAGAGCATAAATTAAGATTCGCAGACCATGAAATGTTGTTCTCGGGCTATACAGATGGTGCCTCCAAACTATGAAGCCATTGAATAAATTGGCAATCTTTCAGCCCATGAAAAGGTGTCAATCTTTAAGCCGATGAATGCAATGGCGATCTTTCAGCCAAAGTGAGGATTTAAATTCAAGTGGCGATATTCCAGTCGTATAAAAAATAAAGTGGCGGTATTTTAGCCATGAAAGATGTAGACAATTCTTAGTCTCGGAAGGCAGATAACTAGCCTTATGCAGATAGAGACAATGCTTAGTCTCGGAAGGCAAACAAGTTGCCATATGCAGATGGAAGTAGAGCTTAACCTCGGCAGGAATATAGGTAGCCTTATGCAGATGGAGGTAGAGCTTAACCTCGGTTGGAATATAGGTAGCCTTATGCAGATGGAGGTAGAGCTTAACATCGGAAGGCAGATAAGTAGCCTTATGCAAATGATGCAGATAGAGACAGAGCTTAGTCTTGGAAGGCAGATAAGTAGCCTTGTGCAGATGATGCGGATGGAGGTAGAGATTAACCTCGAAAGGAAAATAAGTAGCCTTATGCAAATGATGCAGATAGAGATAGAGCTTAGTTTCGGAAGGTAGATAAGTAGCCTTATACAAATGATGCGGATTGAGGTAGAGCTTAACCTCGAAAGGTAGATAAGTAGCCTTATGAAAATGATGTAGATGGAGACAGAGCTTACTCTCGGAAGGCAGATAATAGCCTTATGCAGAAATGTAGATGGAGATAGATCTTAGTCTCGAAAGGCAGGTAAGTAGCCTTATGCAATGCAAGAATGTAAAAAGACGAATAGTACTAAGATCTCTTAGCTGATAGTTGATTACGATATTGTGACTGCTGGGGATGTTGGGTGCGGATAGTAATTTATGGATAAGCAATTGTTTTGAAAGTTTCACTCATGAAAAGTACGAGTGTATGGGTGTGCTCCATGATTTTTGACTTGGGTGCCTGCATCCAAATAAAAATCATGAGTTCTGTAGAGGGGGTAAGGTTAGTTAATCTTCCCCTGGCTCTCGACGTTGCGTATTATTGGGGTAGCGTTGCTAAGCGACAGTGATTCAAATGATAGTTATGCATGACTTAGTAAATATATCAAAAGCATACAATCCAAAATAATTTCTTTGAATGAACCAATGACTGCAACGTGGTCCAAAACATTGCAACCTCTCTTGCTCCAGAATTTTGAGGGTACTCCTTAAAATTCTGCCCTTTACTGAGATGACGCCTCTGACTGTGTTGAACGACTGAAAAATCATCTTTAAAATTTTGAGGGCTCCTCTAAAAATTTTATCCTAGTTTACTGGGTGTTCACTTCTGGCGATGAAAAGGCTGAAAACTAACTTTGGAATTTTTATGGTCCTCCTCAAAATTCTGCCACAGTTCCAATAGCGGGGAGGGGGTGGAATTTTTATTGAATTGTAATCGAACCCATAGGGCTGCCTACGTATCCCCTCCTAAATGAGAATCAGGTTAGGCGTAGTTCAAATTATATCATGAAGGGAAAGCATATGATTGCACATAGTATCGTTTTACTATATCTGAATTGATTGGATTTGGCTATACTTCTCTGTCCATCTCTGCAGGAATAAGGTCTCCTCCAGTTAGAACCCGGTGAACCATGTACGGACCCTGCCAATTGGGAGAGAACTTCCCCTTGGATTCATATTTGTGTGGAAATAGTTTCTTCAATACCAGCTGCCCTGGTGTATACTTCCTTGGCTTAACTCTTTTGTTGAAGGCTCTGGAAATTCTGTTCTGATAAAACTGCCCGTGGAAAACTGCATTCATCCTTTTTCCATCTATAAGGGCTAACTGCTCTTAGCTACCTTTCACCCATTTTATGTCGTCCAATTTTGCTTCTTGTATGATTCTTAAAGAGGAAATTCTACCTCGACGGGAATGATCGCCTCTGTGCCATAAACAAGCATATAGGGTGTTGCCCCGGTTGATATGCGGACTATGGTACGGTATCCCGACAAAGAGAAAGATAATTTCTGATGCCATTATATGTGCCTTTCAATCATCTTCCTTTATATCTTCTTGATATTCTTGTTGGTTGCTTCTACAGCTCCATTCATTTGAGGCATGTAGGTTGTAGAGTTCTTGTTTTGATCTTCAATGTCTTGCACATTGCTTTGATCAGATCGGTATTGAGATTGGAACTATTATCAGTGATGATTGACTCCGGAATTCCGAACCGACAAATGATATGATTGCGGACGAATCTGCCACAACTTTCTTGGTCATTGCTTTGTATGACGATGCTTCGACTGATTTGATAAAGTAATCAACTGCCAGTAACATGAACCTGTGTCCATTTGATGCGATAGGCTCGATTGGTCTGATAGCATCCATTCCCCAAGAGGCGAACGACCACGGTGATTTGTTGCAGTAAGCTTGTTTGGCGGCACCTTTATCATGTCTGCATGTATCTGACAATGATGGCACTTTCGGACATACTGGATGCAGTCCGTTTCCATAATCATCCAAACATATCCTGCTCGGAGTATCTTTTATGCTAAGACAAAACCATTCATGTGCGGTCCGCAGGTCCCTGCGTGCACTTCATCCAATAGTTTGGTTGCTTCTCTTTCTTCGACACATCACAATACGCCAAAATCGAGAGTCCTCATGTATAGGATTTCTCCATTGTGAAATAAGTTGTTAGATAACCTCCGAAGTCTGTGCTTCTGAATATTATTGGCAAGCTCTGGGTATTCCCCTATGGTCAAGTACTCTTTGATGTCATGGAACCATGGTTTCCCATCGGCCTCTTCTTCAACGTGAGCACAATAAGCTGGTTTTTCATAAATTTTTACTTGTATGAGACTAATGAAATTTGTATCTGGATGCTGGATCATGGATGGCAAAGTAGCTAGTGCATCAGCAATTCATTATTTATTCTGGGAACATGCTGAAATTCTGTCTTTGTGAATCTTTTCCTCAACTCCTGTATATGATGCAGATAAGGGAGTATTTTAGAGTTCTTGGTTGCCCACTCTTCTCGACCTGATGTATGAGTAGGTCACTAGTAGCTCCAGAACATTCATGTCAATGGCCAATTTGATCCCCAAGAAGCAGGCTTCATATTCGTCCATGTTGTTGGTGCATGGGAGCCTGAGCTTGGTGGTTATCGGGTAATGCTAACCGATTTCTAATACCAGGACTGCTCCTATGCCAACTCCTTTGAAATATGCGGCTCCGTCGAAAAATATCCTCCGACCATCATAGGATTCTACAATGTCCTCTCCTATGAAAGATACTTCTTCATCAGGAAAATACGTCTTTAAAGGCTCGTATTCTCCTCCTACAGGATTCTCATTGAGGTGATATGCCAAAGCTTACCCTTTTACTATCTTCTGAGTTATTTATACAATGTCAAATTCACTTAGTAGGATTTTCCACTTGGCGAGCTTGCCAGTAGGCATGGGATTCTTTAGCGGGTCTATTCTGGAGATGAGATAAGTGTTGAAACACATTCTCAATACATACTAAACGTGTGTTCATATTTGTAGGTTTTGATAAATGACAAACGACGCGCAATTGACATATGACGAGGTCCAAGCACAAGCGCGCAATTGACACATAACGAGGTTCAAGCACAAGACGAACAAAGATCATGATCAAGCAAAGAAATAAAGTTATACATGAGTCGTTCTTTAATTGTGATCTTGATCCGACAATTGACTCAAGACTTGGCTTCTCTCGTAATGCATATTTAATTTAAAGCAAAAATGATTTTCAAACATTTTATTTTAGCCAAAATGATTTTTTAACATGCCTCTCAAATCTGGACAAAGATAATCGATTATGTACTTTATGATAATCGATTATGTTAAGACAATGTACACCAGATTTACAAAGCTGAACAGTAATCGATTATGTACCTTATGATAATCGATTATGTTAAGGCAGTGTACATTAGATTTTTTAAAGCTACAAGATAATCGATTATGTACCTTATGATAATCGATTATGTTGAGGCAGTGTCCATCAGATGTTTCAAAGCTACAAGATAATCGATTATGTACCTTATGATAATCGATTATGTTGAGGCAGTGTCCATCGGATTTTTCAAAGCTATAAAATAATCGATTATGCACATTATTATAATCGATTATGTTGAGGCAGTGTCTATCAAATTTTACAAGATTGTAAAATAATCTATTATGTACTTTATGATAATCGATTATGTTAAGACAGTGTAGTCCGAAGTTTTCAAAATATAAAAGATAATCGATTATCCTTATAGCATAATCGATTATGCAAATGACCGTTGCCAAAGTTTTTTTAAACTCTGAAAGATAATCGATTATACACAATCTGATAATCGATTATGCTAAGTAAAATCTGCATATGATTTTTTGAACGTTGTCAGGTAATTGATTATACACAATCTGATAATCGATTATGCTAAGTAAAATCTGAATATAATTTCTTGAACGTTGTCAGGTAATCGATTATACGATTTGGATAATCGATTATTCTGCTTAAAATCTGGGAATGATTTTTGAACGATTGGAAAATAATCGATTATGCAAATCAGATAATCGATTATCTTAGCACAAAATCAGCAATTCTTGAATGGCAATTAGGCAACGGTTGTGGGGGTTTTGAACACTATAAATACAACTCAAAATCAGTCTTCTAGGTACAACAACTGATCATATTCTTGCTAAAGCTTGCATACTCTCATATACATCATTTTATATTCATTTCATAAGTTTTTGAGAGCCAAACTCTTGAGGAAAGTTGTTGTGTTCTTGAGCGTATTTATTTTACTCATATCTACTCTTAAAGAGAGTCTTGTCTTGAGTGCTAAGTGTTTGTATACACTTAAAATGAAGTGTTAATCCCTTGTGGTTGTAAGAAGGAACGTTTTCATTCCTTCGGTTGAAGTCTTGAAGTGTGGTATCTTCGAGCAAAGGTTGTTGAGGCTTGTGTAACTCAAGTTCTCAGTTTGTAACGGTTTGTTAAGCACCCGTAAGCTTAACGGAGTTAGTGGAATCTCGAGAGAGTCTCTCGGGGACTGGACTAGCCACAAGTTGTGGTGAACCAGGATAACATTGGTGCGTTCTTTCCTTGTTATTTATTTTCCGCACTTATTTCAATCCTGCAATTTTTTAATTCCGCAAGTTTACTTTGTTTTTGATTATAACGCTATTCACCCCCCCCTCTAGCGTTAAGCGTATATTCTAACAATTGGTATCAGAGCCCAACGCTCTGAAAGACTTAACCGTTTGAGAGAAACAATCCATGGCTTCTACTCGTGACTTTAATGCAGGAATAGGTGAAGGACAATGCTCCACCAGACCACCACTATTCGATGGCACAAACTATACGTACTGGAAGGAGAGGATGAGAATATTCATCCAATCGAATAATTTTCATCTATGGAAGGTTATAACGAAGGGAGAACAAATTCCAACCAAAAAGGTTGAAAATGAATGGGTTCCAAAATCCGAAGATGAATATGATGCGGATGATATCCGAAAAGTGCAGAACAACGCTAGAGCCATCAACTTATTATATTGTGCTGTAAATGCTGATGATTACAGAAAAATATCATGTTGCACAACGGCTAAGCAAATGTGGGATAAGCTGGAAATCACGTATGAAGGTACGGACCAGGTAAGAGAAGCTAAAATTGATTTTCTAACCCATGCATATGAACTATTTCACATGAAGGAAAGCGAGAGGATCGATGACATGTTCGAACGATTTTCAAAAATTGTCAATGACCTACATGCTCTTAAGAAGAGCTTCACGGATAAGGAACTTGTCCGAAAAATTCTCTGAAGTCTCACTCCGGAATGGCGCTCCAAGGCCGACGCGATTCAAGAGTCTATCGGCGTTTCAAATGTCACCATCGACGGACTAAGAGGTAATCTTAAAACCTATGAATCTACTATACTTAACCCTCCGTTTAATGATCAAAGGAAACAAAGAATCGCCCTCAAGGCAAGCACGACTCAACCTCAAAATGATGAGGACTCAAACAACGGAGATAACGAGTTCGGACTCGTTATTAAGAGGTTTCAAAAGTTCATGCGAAAAGAGTATGAACGAAAAGGCAAACAACAAGGAGATCAAGTAAAGTGCTATGGATGTGGAGAAATCGGGCACATTAAATCAAATTGCCCAAATGTCAAAAAGGAGAAGAAACCCTTTCAAGAAACAACGAGCATACATATCTTGGGGAGGTGACTCCGGAGACGAATCAAGCGACGATGAAGAAGACGAAACCGCAAATCAATGTCTCATGGCACACGAAGACAATCAAGAAGAGGTATGTCAAATTTCTTCAAAAAGTTTCGATTCTCATGAGGAAATGCAAAACGCTTTTGATGAACTGTATAGTGAATTCATTAAAGCTTCCAAAACTGTTAGAGACGTAAAGAAAAATTCCTCTTTGAAAGAAAAAGATTTTGAAAAACAACTCTCTTTGAAAGAAAAAGATTTGGAAAAATTGATTTTGGAAAATGAGAAGTTTAAAGAAGAAAACAAATTTTTCGGCAAGAGAAGTGCCGACAAACCCGAGAGTTCTAGTAAAAATTGTATTTCTTGCATGCATCTAAAAGATGAAGTAGAAAGACTTAAAGGCACCCTAGATAAGTTCAATTCTTCTCATAAAAATTTGAATGATGTTCTTGTCAATTTGAAATTGACCAAACATGGCATAGGTTTCAAAAACGAGCCTAAAGAAAAAGTTGAAGCCATCCCCCAACAACCCAAGGCTCAACCTAGGATAAATAAAATAAACATTCATCCTAGAAATAACCATCCTAGAAACAATATGCATCCTAGACCAAACACTAGAAGAAACTTTGAACATTTTAGAACGCCTAGAAATGGCCTTCAACAATCGCAACCTAGACATACTCGACCTAGAAACAATTATTCTAGAAACGCTGCATATCCTAGAACAAAGAGTAGGAGAAATGATTTTCAAGGATTGCGCAATAGCCATATTGTCAAAAATAGAGCAAACGATTTTCGTACCTCCAACTACTACCAACCTAGAAAAATGCATAATCCTAATGTCATTTGTCATTATTGTAGTCGAATAGGACATATTGCTCCTGCTTGTTTTACTAGACACAGACACTTAACTGCATGTCAAGCACAACAGCATTTTACACCTAACTCTCAAGGACCCAAAACAGCTTGGGTACCATAAACTCATTAATTTGTCTTGTAGGTATGTTTGAAGGGATCAAGTGTACTTTGGTACCTTGATAGTGGATGCTCCAAACACATGACCGGAGACGCATCCAAGTTCCTTCAACTAGAACACAAGGAAGGAGGAAACGTTATTTTTGGATATAACAACAAGGGAAAAATTATCGGCATTGGCTCGGTCGGTAAGAATGAATCTTCTTCCATTAAGCATATATTGCTCGTTAAAGGTCTAAAACATAATCTCTTGAGCATAAGTCAATTATGTGACAAGGGAAATCTTGTTTTGTTTGATTCGGAAGAATGCTTAGTTTTTCGTCGTAGTGATTTTAAAATTATTCTTCGTGGTTTTAGAATTGATAAAATCTATATGGTTGATCTTGAAAACTCTTCATCAGAGTATGTGAATTGTCTTATGAGTAAAGAAGATGATATGTGGTTATGGCATCGTAGAGTAGCTCATATCAACATGCATCTTTTAAACAAATTGGTTTCACAAAATTTAGTTATTGGTCTTCCAAATTTGAAATTTGAAAATGACACTATTTGTGATTCTTGTCAAAAAGGGAAGCAAACAAAAGCATCTTTTAAATCTAAGAATATTGTTTCAACTACAAGACCTTTGCAACTTCTTCACATGGATCTCTTTGGACCATCTCGCATTGAAAGTCTTGGTAGAAATCGTTATGCTTTTGTTATTGTTGATGATTATTCTAGATTTACATGGACACTATTTCTTGCTCACAAAAGTGAGGCTTTTCAAAATTTTAAATGTTTTCTTAAACGTGTTCAAAATGAAAAGAACACAACCGTCACTTCCATAAGAAGTGATCATGGGGGAGAGTTCGATCACAATCTCTTCGCGGACTTTTGTGACGAACTCGGTATTGAGCACACCTTCTTTGCTCCACGTACACCACAACAAAATGGAGTGGTGGAACGGAAAAATAGGTGTCTCGAAGAGATGGCTAGAACCATGCTCAATGAGGCTAAGATTCCCAAACAATTTTGGGCGGATGCCGTGAGTACCGCATGCTACATTTTAAACAGAATAGTCATAAGGCCAATACTCATGAAAACTCCCTATGAACTCTATAAGGGAAGGAAACCTAATCTCTCCCATCTTAGAGTATTCGGTTGTAAATGCTTTATTCATAACAACGGAAAAGATAATTTGGGAAAATTTGATGCCAAATCGGATGAAGGAATTTTTCTTGGTTATTCATCACGTAGCAAAGCATATAGAGTATTCAATAATAGAACCGAAACTGTTGAGGAATCCCCTCATATTGTGTTCTCCGAAAATAATGCTCGCTTGGCGAGAAAGGATTCTGGTTTTGATCTTGCAGGTATTTTAAACACAATAAGTCCTCAAGACAAAGCACAAGAG
Organism: Nicotiana benthamiana; assembly: GCA_034376525.1. NCBI lineage: Eukaryota > Viridiplantae > Streptophyta > Magnoliopsida > Solanales > Solanaceae > Nicotiana > Nicotiana benthamiana. The sequence continues at coordinate 78,462,177 of CM067334.1, read as the reverse complement.
GAAAATCCAAAGAAAATTCAAGATGAAATCTTGGAACAATCATCGGAGGAAGCGCCACCACTGGAGAAAGAAACGAAACTGCCCAACGCGTGGAGGACAATCAAAGACCATCCTCTCGACAAGGTAATTGGCGACATTGAACAAAAGGTAAGTACTCGAAACAATCTTAAGAACACCTTAGGACATACTGCTTTCATTTCTTAAATTGAACCCTCAACCATTTCCGAAGCAATTGGGGATGAGCATTGGACCTTGGAAATGCAAGAGGAGCTTAACCAATTCAAACGAAATGACGTTTGGGAATTGGTGCCAAGACCCGACAATCATACCATAATTGGTACGAAATGGGTTTTTCGAAATAAATTAGATGAAAATGGTGTAATCACTAGAAACAAAGCTAGGCTTGTAGCAAATGGTTACAATCAAGAAGAAGGAATTGACTATGAAGAAACGTATGCACCCGTAGCAAGATTAGAAGCTATTCGTTTATTACTTGCTTTTGCCTCTTCTATGAATTTCAGTTTTTATCAAATGGATGTAAAGAGTGCTTTTCTAAATGGTTTTATTCAAGAAGAAGTTTAAGTTGAACAACCCCCGGGCTTTGAAGATTTTAAATCTCCCGATCATGTTTTCAAACTTAAGAAAGCCCTTTATGGTCTTAAACAAGCTCCCCGAGCTTGGTATGAACGATTGAGCAAATTTCTTTTGGACAATGAGTTCATTAGGGGGAAAGTTGACACCACACTATTTATTAAGCATAAAAACAATAATATTTTATTAGTTCAAATCTATGTGGATGATATTATTTTTGGTGCTACTAACAATGCTTTGTGCAAGGAATTTTCTGATTTAATGACAAGCGAATTTGAGATGTCTATGATGGGTGAGCTAACCTTCTTCTTGGGGTTGCAAGTGAAACAAATGAAAGAAGGAACTTTCATTTGTCAATCTAAATATTGCAAAGAGTTGCTAAAACGATTTGAAATGAGCAACGCCAAGCAATGGCCACTCCAATGAGCACATCCGATCATCTTGACAAAGATGAGAAAGGTAAGGAAGTCGACACCAAGAAGTATCGAGGTATGATCGGATCCCTTCTTTATCTTACTGCTAGTAGACCGGACATAATGTTTAGCGTATGTTTATGCGCTCGATATCAATCATGTCCGAAGGAGTCGCACCTAACTGCGGTTAAGCGGATAATGAAGTATCTTGTTGGTACTATAAATGTGGGACTATGGTATCCCAAAGGTTCTTCATTCCAACTTGTTGGCTATTCCGACTCCGATTTTGCGGGTTGCAAATTGGACCGCAAGAGCACTAGTGGCACTTGCCATTTTCTCGGTAGCTCTCTTGTCTCTTGGTTTAGTAAGAAACAGGTAAGTGTTGCGTTGTCCACAACCGAGGCTGAATATGTAGCCGCGGGGAGTTGTTGTGCTCAAATCCTTTGGATGAAACAACAACTCTCGGACTATGGACTAAGTATCGATCATATCCCTCTTAGATGTGATAATACTAGCGCCATAAGCTTGACGAAGAACCCCGTTCTTCATTCAAGAACAAAAAACATTGAAATTAGGCACCACTTTATAAGAGATCACGTTCTCAAAGGTGATGTCGAAATTGAGTTTGTTGAAACCAAATCTCAATTGGCCGACATTTTCACAAAGCCTTTAGAGAAAGAGTCCTTTTTTCGAATACGTAGTGAACTCGGGATTCTTGACTCCACGTTGATCTAAGTCATGCATTGCATTTTTTTCTTTTCATTACTAACTTGAGCGTCGGAGGCGCCTAATTCTGTTTTGCAGGTATCGCCCCAAAGACAAGGGGAATTATAAAGCACTGGTGCAGAATAATCGATCTCTTTTAAGAATAATTGATTTCTCTTACGTACATAATCGATTATCAAGTATCAATAATCGATTATGTTGACATTATATTGTCCCTTTTATAATTGCAATATTGGTTAATCATTAAACTAGTTATTTACTTTTTTTTTTTTGCTAATGTCAAAAGGGGGAAGAATAAGGGCTATGCACTTAATATTTATTGGCATAAATTGAGGGGGAATTCATATGTTGAGGGGGAACTAATTGCATATCTATATACTTGTCTTGGATCATCATTATGAATTCTCTAATATGCATATCCTGATATTGGTTTTCCATTATCAAAAAGGGGGAAATTGTTGAAACACGTTCTCAATACATACTAAACGTGTGTTCATATTTGTAGGTTTTGATAAATGACAAACAACGCGCAATTGACATATGACGAGGTCCAAGCACAAGCGCGCAATTGACACATAACGAGGTTCAAGCACAAGACGAATAAAGATCATGATCAAGCAAAGAAATAAAGTTATACATGAGTCGTTCTTTAATTGTAATCTTGATCCGACAATTGACTCAAGACTTGGCTTCTCTCGTAATGCATATTTAATTTAAAGCAAAATGATTTTCAAACATTTTATTTTAGCCAAAATGATTTTTTAACATGCCTCTCAAATCTGGACAAAGATAATCGATTATGTACTTTATGATAATCGATTATGTTAAGACAATGTACACCAGATTTACAATGATGAACAATAATCGATTATGTACCTTATGATAATCGATTATGTTAAGGCAGTGTACATTAGATTTCTTAAAGCTACAAGATAATCGATTATGTACCTTATGATAATCGATTATGTTGAGGCAGTGTCCATCAGATGTTTCAAAGCTACAAGATAATCGATTATGTACCTTATGATAATCGATTATGTTGAGGCAGTGTCCATCGGATTTTTCAAAGCTATAAAATAATCGACTATTCACATTACGATAATCGATTATGTTGAGGCAGTGTCTATCAAATTTTACAAGAGTGTAAAATAATCGATTATGTACTTTATGATAATCGATTATGTTAAGACAGTGTAGTCCGAAGTTTTCAAAATATAAAAGATAATCGATTATCCTTATAGCATAATCGATTATGCAAATGACCATTGCCAAAGTTTTTTTAAACTCTGAAAGATAATCGATCATACACAATCTGATAATCGATTATGCTAAGTAAAATCTGCATATGATTTTTTGAACGTTGTCAGGTAATCGATTATACACAATCTGATAATCGATTATGCTAAGTAAAATCTGAATATGATTTCTTGAACGTTGTCAGGTAATCGATTATACGATTTGGATAATCGATTATTCTGCTTAAAATCTGGGAATGATTTTGAACGACTGGAAAATAATCGATTATGCAAATCAGATAATCGATTATCTTAGCACAAAATCAGCAATTCTTGATTGGCAATTAGGCAACGGTTGTGGGGGTTTTGAACACTATAAATACAACTCAAAATCAGTCTTCTAGGTACAACAACTGATCATATTCTTGCTAAAGCTTGCATACTCTCATATACATCATTTTATATTCATTTCATAAGTTTTTGAGAGCCAAACTCTTGAGGAAAGTTGTTGTGTTCTTGAGCGTATTTATTTTACTCATATCTACTCTTAAAGAGAGTCTTGTCTTGAGTGCTAAGTGTTTGTATACACTTAAAGGGAAGTGTTAATCCCTTGTGGTTGTAAGAAGGAACGTTTTCATTCCTTCGGTTGAAGTCTTGAAGTGTGGTATCTTCGAGCAAAGGTTGTTGAGGCTTGTGTGACTCAAGTTCTCAGTTTGTAACGGTTTGTTAAGCACCCGTAAGCTTAACGGAGTTAGTGGAATCTCGAGAGAGTCTCTCGGGGACTGGACTAGCCACAAGTTGTGGTGAACCAGGATAACTTTGGTGCGTTCTTTCCTTGTTATTTATTTTCCGCACTTATTTCAATCCTGCAATTTTTTAATTCCGCAAGTTTACTTTGTTTTGATTATAGCGCTATTCACCCATCCCCCCTCTAGCGTTAAGCGTATATTCTAATAATAAGTGGTGTAGGCATAGAAATAATGCCTCAATTTCTGAGCTACCCAAGTGAAAGCACATCACGTGCATTCCAACAGAGAATACCGTGCCTCGTACGGGGTAAACGTCTTGATGAGGTAGTAAATGGCTTGCTCCTTTCTCCCCATTTCATCATGTTGTCCCAAAACACAACCGAACACTCCATCCAATACTGCGAGGTAAAGCAATAGAGGTCTTCCTGGTTCAAGCGGGACCAAGAACAGCGGTGTTGACAAGTATTCCTTAATTTTGTCAAAAGATTTCTAGCAATCGTCAGTCCATTTGATGACAACATCCTTCTTTATCATCTTGAAGATAGGTTCACAAATAGCAGTGGACTGAGCTATGAACCCGCTGATATAGTTGAGTCTTCCCAGAAAACTCATCACGTACTTCTTGTTCGTTGGCGGTGGAAACTCTTGAATGGCCTTGACCTTTAACGAATCCAATTCTATTCCTTGATGACTCACGATAAAGCCCAATAGTTTTCCAGCAGGAACCTCGAATGCACACTTGGCAGGATTCAATTTAAGATTGTATCTTCTCAGGCTGTTGAAGAATTTCTTCAAGTCTTCCATGTGATATGCGACCTTCTTGGATTTGACGATGATGTCATCCATATACACCTCTATTTCTTTATGTATCATGTCGTGAACGATAGAAGTCATGGACCTCATGTAGGTTGCACCAACGTTCCTCAAACCAAACAGCATCATTTTGTAGCAATACATCCCCCACGGCGTTATAAATGCCATTTTTTCTGCATCTTCTTCATCTATCCATATCTGATGGTATCAAGCAAAACAATCGACAAATGGCTGCAGCTCATGCTTGGCGCAGTTATGAATCAAAATTTATATGTTTGGAAAGGGAAAGTTGTCTTTGGAACTGGCCCGATTGAGATCCCAGTAGTCGACATAGACTCTAACCTTCCCATCTTTCTTTGGTATCGGAACAATGTTGGCTAACCATGTTGGATATTCTACCACCCTGATAACCCTGGCTTTGACTTGCTTGGTAACCTCTTCTTTGACTTTCAAACTCATGTCAGGTTTGAAATTTCTGAGCTTCTGTTTAACCAGTGGAATTGTTGGATATGTTGGTAACTTGTGAGCTATAATGGATGTACTGAGACCAGTCATATCATCATAAGACCAGGCAAAGATGTCCTCATACTCTTTTAAGAACTATGTGTATTTCTCCTTTTCTGACGGTGAGAAGTGCACATTGATACGCGTTTCCTTGACATTCTCTGTATCTCCTAAATGTACAATCTCAGTTTTTTCCAAGTTGGATTTAGGCCTATTATCAAAGTTCTCGGCCTCTCTGGCAATATCTTCTGGTATATCATCCTCTTCTGAATCTATATCCATTTGTTGCACTGTCTCGTTGCAAGTCACTGTCATTGGTTCATCATCAAGATAGGAAATAGTAATGTTGTGTGAATAAAGTAAATGATAGGAAAAATAATAAGAGCGAGATATAAAATAAACTAAAAATGCTTTGATTAAATTCATAATTTTTCGAAACATCGGAGCTCTTTTTTGAAATTGAAGACAATGCAGAAGGAAAATCAACTAGTGAAAAGTAAATATGCGATGCACGGAGCTTTGTATACCCTTGCAACCCCAAAGATTTTCGGGCCATGGTGGTTCTGATCGACCAATTAGTGAGGCATTTCCCTTGATTCACAGCTTTTATGGAAGGGCCTTCCTCCTCTTCCTCCTCGAAGATAACACAGTAGTCTATATCGTCTTCCAGAAATTGGTTCTTCATTGCAGCGAATGCCTCATCTTCCTCTGATACATATATTATGTCAGCTGGCTGGAAAGTGTGCTCTAGCCGAGGTCTAGGGTGCTCCAGTGGATAGTATGGGCCGCGCCATGGTGGCGACCAATCATCAAACTCCTTCCATGGATGCTCATACCCCAGGCCAAAAGTAGTACCATGTTTCTTTAGCTTGATGGTCTTGGTGATACCATGGAGGTTTTTCCCAAGTCCTTTCCCGGGCTCATACCCGCACCAGTTCAGGATACTCTCAATCTTGTTATCCCACCATTTATCTTTGTCCATAGCGTTGACCCGCTCGATGTGGTGGTATGTTTCCCCGCCTATTCTTCTTCTGCCTCCAATCATCGGGATGGTTTGACGATTATATATGGGGTTGCTACCATTGTCATGAATGATAACTTCTTGATGATTCCATTCAAACTTCACTGCCTGATGTAGGGTTGATGCTATAGCTCCAGCGGCATGGATCCATGGTCGCCCCAACAACAAGTTGTAGGATGCTGGGACGACTATTGCTTGAAAGTCAACGTCGAACCAAGTTGGTCCCATTTGCAGGCATAGGCTTATTTCCCCAATAGTGGACGTTTGGGACCCATGAAGGCTTTAACATTGATATCCCCGTCTTTGATCTCATGCAAGCCTTTTCCCCATTTCCTGAGATTATCAGCGGATACATGTTGAGGCTGGATCGCCCATCAACTAAGATTCTAGTGATGAAGTAATCTTCGCATTGCACGGTAATGTGCAATGCCTTGTTGTGACTCAGTCCTACCGGTGGTAGCTCATCATCGTGGAAGGTAATCTTATGACTATCCAACACTTGTCCCACCATATTTACCATCTCGCCTTCGTTATGTTGCTGGGAACATAGGCCTCGCTAAATATTTTCATTAGAGCATTTTTGTATGTGTCAGAACTTTGCAGGAAAGCTAGGATAGAGATCTGCGCTGGTGTTTTGTTCAACTTCTCAACAACCGAGTACTCCGTAGCTTGTATTTTTCTCCAAAGACCATCAGGCCCAGTTTCAAGAGGTCGTCCCGAGGCTTGTTTATTGGATTTAGCTAAGTGTTCCAAAGTGTATATCCTGCCTATTCTGGTTATGCCCTGTGAAGCAATTGCTTCTCCGGTCTTGGTTTTCTCTTTTCTCCTGGCTTCAGCTGTATAATCCCATGTTATGGCATTTGAGCTGAACGGGGTAACATCTGTTATTGTAATCGGAATAGGTACCTTTGTAGGTAACACAACAACTTAAAAAAGCGCAAGTGTCTTTGGAATTCCAAACTTAACCTCAATTGGTCCTGGCGCCTTTGAAGGAGGCGCTTCAAACTCGAGTAGTATGCACATATTTACCTCATCGCCCTCGGAGGGCTGGATTTGGATAACAATTGGGTTGAGTGTGACCGTTGGCTTCTTTGGTTCATCCCTTTGGCAATCAATCCAATTGACCCTTTGGGGTCCCAATCATCCCTGATCTCAATCATGTGAACGCCCCCACCCTTGTGTTCAGGCAGAGGGTTGTTGCATACATTAGGAGCATGCTCCTTTTCTATGATGACCTTATTATCAATTAAGTCCTGGATCTTATCTTTCAACACTCATCGATGGTATAGCCTTTTATTCCGAAATGGTATGCGTAGGTTTTAGTCGGATTGATCCATTGAGAGTGATTTTGTGGAGTTATGGCTGGGATAGGGGTAATGTAACCGGCTTCTTTGAGACTTTCATACAGCTGGTCAATCGGTTTGGCGATGGTTGTATATTTTCTAGGGGGTCTACGGTCGAAAATTGGTTTAGGTCTAGGTCTATGGAAGTTTTGGCACGCTGGTGGGGATTGATAGTGAGAAGGCTGGGCACTATAGGCCTGGTATACAGGTGCGGGTTGAGAATATATTGGTGAAGTGGGTTGATACGTGGGAGGTGGAGATGATTGGTAGGTGGGTGGTCGAATTTGGTATGTGGGTGAGGGTGCTTGATAATTCGGGGAAGGCTGATATGTAAGTGGAGTTAAGGGGACTGTTTGGTATTTCATTGGAGATTTGGTTCTCTGTGCAAACATTACAGAATTCACATCCTTCTTCTTCGACGTGCCACCCGACTGCAAAGCCTTGTTAGTGGCATGTAATGCTTCAATATTAGTAACCATACCAGTTTTAATACCTTCCTCCATTATTTCTCCCAACTTGATGATGTCGGAGAATTTCTGACCTTCTATTAGTATCAACTTTTCGTAGTATTGTAGATCCTGAGCCCGGAAAAAGAACTTGTTCATTTGCTCTTCTTCTAGGGCCGGCCTGACCTTAACGGCTTCTGACCTCCAACGAGTAGCATATTCGGGGAAGGTTTCTGTGGGTTTCTTCTTCAGATTCTGGATATAGAATACATCCGGTGTGTTCTCTGTGTTAAACCTGAATCGGTCCATAAAATTGGATGCCATACCTACCCAGTTTGTCCATTTAAATGAATCTTGGCTGATGTACCAAGATAAGGCATCTCCTTTCAGACTCCTCATGAACAACTTCATGCGGATTTTCTCACCTCTTCCAACTCCTACTAGCTTATCAAAATATGTCCTCAAGTGGACCCTGGGATCACATGTACTATCAAATATCTCAAACATGGGAGTTTTGTACCCCTCCGGGAGTTCAACATCCGGCTGAATGCAAAGATCTTCATAGTTCAACCCCTCGATGCCTTTGCTACCTTCGACACCCTGGATTCGGCTAGTTAACTTCTTGAGTTCCGCGGCCAAGTTTCTGATGAGGGAGTATTTATTGTCTGATTCATAAGCACTTGAGATTGATTGACTGTTGTGGGGTATAGTGTCCACAAATATAAGAGTGTTGTGGAGGTGGTCGTTAGTAGTGTTTGGTCTTTCGAGAATAAGTAATGGAGCGTTGTTGGATGTGTAGTAGGTTTGAGTCTGAGTGGGTTGTATTTTTGTTTGTGGGGTGTTTTGTGAAGTTACGGGGTTTTGGGTGTTGACATCAGGAGCAGCAAGAGAGAATGATAGGCTCGCCAAGTTCCAAACTTGGTCTAATTCCTCCTGGAATTTCAAAAGTTTCTGTTCAAGCCGAGCAACAGTTCCTTTAGCAATTGGGATACCCTGAGAAGTTTCCTCTCTTTCAATCTCTTTTCTAGCACTTGCATCTTCCATTCTGCCTTTGTTCCTGTTTCTGATAGGACTGGGAGGAGCAGGAGGTGAAGGGGCCTTGGATCTTGTAGAGTATGTTGATGGTGCCAGAATGCACGAACTAACCTTCGGGGAGGGGAATAAAAATTAAAAAACAAAAGGTAAAAAGTTAGTGTGGATTTTGAGAAAGAGAACAGTGCAATATTTAAACACATTATGCAAGAATATAAGTCATGTCCTAATTTGGTTGCCTCGTTGTGCCCGAGGTAGGCCTAGCGACAAATTAACTTTCGGGAACTTATAATGCTAAATGCCTCATTTCATGAATGAAAATAAGAAGAGTCTTAAAAAAACTAAATGACGGGAAATGAAAATATCACTAATGGCCAGTGGCCTTATTACATTATGAAAGCAAGAAATAAATAAAATATCCTAACTACTTAGTCCCAGAAGGGCCTTCCCCAGATTCGGTATTCTTGTCTCCCTCGTCTCGTGCAGTCCTAGAAGCAAATAGGCTCGGGCCAGATGTCCGCCTGCATTTCCCTCAGCATTTTGGAAGCCTTCAACCCTCTTCAAGAACTTTCCCTCCAGCTCTACTAGACATCGTTCAAGATATCCTAACCTCTTGTTGGCATTGACAGCCATATCCTTCCATTCGTCGATCAATTTCTGATGAGATTCTTGTATTTCTCGATGCTTATTTTCACATTCTCAAATTCTTTTGCACAATTGGTTGTACTTAACTTGCGCTTCCGCCTTTTCATCAATAAGCCTGTGACCTCGGATGAACCCAGGATGACCTAAACCAGTGTGATTGTCTTCCATCCAACCCAAGTAGTGTGGCACACACCCGGCGTGATACCTGTCTGGCTCAATAAAATTCTCTTCCCAGGAGGAGTTTGCAATGCCACATATGCTGAGCTTGACACCTATGAGGGATACCATCATCCTGGAAGTCAGCCCTGAATTGACTCATTTTGTCCATCCTTGGTATGATTTGCTTTCTCCCTGACCGCCTCATGGCTCGGAGAGAGACATAGGGATAGGTTCCCCTCAGACCAATGAGTATGAGGAATGGTGCATCCCGAGAATGGACAATTAACTCCCCTATTGGGAACAACTCGAACATCCACTGAAATTGATCTTCCTTCAGATTCTCAAATACTTCTACCATCCTCCAGTTTCCTCAGGCTGAGCGAACATGTTGGGCATGAAATTCATTCTCTTTGGGTGGTGGAAAGCGATATGATCATCCCAATCTCTGCGTATGATCTCTTGTCGGTAATCACCTTTCTGAAGGTGTTCTATAAGCCAAAGTTGAAGTAATAAATTACAACCTTCGAATGTTTTGGCCCTTTGTTGGCACGTTTCCAGGGCTCGATATATTTCAGCGATAATCATGGGCACTATGCTGAAAGACTGTCAGTCGATCCCTTCCATCAGGGTCTTGGTTACCATGGCTAGTCTGGTGTGGATCCTAGCCTTCTTCATAGGAAAGATCACCATCCCCAGAATATTGAACATGAAAACTAAAATTGTTCTGTGGATATGTCCTAAGGATGTGAGAGCAAATTCCTCGGGGTAGTTGCGATATGACTCACTATGGCCGTACCTCTCAAACAAGTAAACAAATGGGATGTAGGAATCTTTCAAGCAAGTCAAGTTTGGGTTTTTCTTGGGTCCTATCATTTTGAGGAAGCCCCTACCTTTGCGATTTTCGCCATAAGAAAACTCGGAGTCTCCCAATGAATACCGGCTAGACCCCCTATTTCCTCGAGCAAAGAGGTCATTTCAAGGTCCCCGAAGCGAAACAGTGATCAGTCACTATCCCAGAACAAATTTGCAGCTTTAATGATTTTATTGTCATGCTGGATTTCCATATGCGAAGGAAAATTCCCTAAGTATTTATGGATAAGGGTCCGATCACTAGCATGAAGGTCCTCCCACCAGCTTAACAGCCTTGGGTGGATGTTGGTTACCATACCGAATCTGGGGACTTCGTGCCTCATAATCTGCAAAACAAAGCGTTAGACCCTTAACATACCGGACTGGACTATTTAAATCAACAATTAGCATGATAGGAATTTAGTTCTCCAAATAGATGCATAGAACATGGTGGTGTCCGTTTTGGGTTTCAAGGGAAACCCGATGGACTTTGGACTAGGCTATCTCAATGAGTCATTATACGGACAACATAACTGACTCGGCTAGGTTTGACCATGATGCATGCATAGCTAAATAGAGTAACCCTTGAGTGGACAACTCAAGAGGGAAAGGAACAGAACCATTGACTACACCGTTGATCGATTGGTTTTACCGCAAATATGCCTTTGCCAAATTTAGGGGTGATAATATTAGAAAAGCGCAACCAATCATTATAACCGTTGCTATAGTATCTATTTGGGAACGAGTGGAATATGATGTTGAAGAAGGAGTTTACCAGAATGAAACAAATTGACATGTATTTTCACGTACATAAGATAAATGATTACAATAAATGCTCGAAATTACAACGGTATTGAAATAATAAAGCAGCAAAGAAAGCAGTAAGGAAAGAAAAGACATGAAGAGCCAAGTTAGTTTCGTAGTAAAGGAAATAAGACAGTAAGTAGATGCAATTAAAGAGATAACAAAGTCACAAGTGGCATGCAAATGGTAAAATCCTAAAGGAATCCCCGGCAAATTCGCCCTACTGTCGACGCCCCCTTTTTCTAAAGTTAGAATTTGGAGGTTTTCGACCCGATAGTGAATTTTGATCCAAGGGTCAGAACGGGATTCTGGAAGTTGCTGTAGCACCTTTATGTCATTGGGACATGCATGCAAAATTTCAGGTCAATCGAACGAGTGTTGGGTAGGTTTTGGATCGAAAGCGTGTTTTGGAGGAACTTGAAGTTCTTAGGCTTGAATCTTTGATTTAATTAGATTTTCGGTGTTGTTTTGGAGGTTCTAAGGATTGGTACAAGTTCGAATAAGGTGTTAGATGGTAATTGTGTTTTTGTTTGGGGTCCCGGGGACCCCAAGATGAATTCGGGTGGTTAACCGGAGAATTCGGAGGTTATTGCATTGTTTTGTTCTGCTTCTTTCTGTTATTTCCTCATCTGTGGAAAATGAGCTGCATAGGAGGTTCCACAGATGTGGAATTTTAGTTGCATAAGCGGCCCAGGAGGAATTGGTATGGACCGCAGAAGCGGACGGTAATCCGCAAAATTAGTAACCGCATAAGCGATTCTGGACCGCACAAGCGGTCCCTTGGAACTTAGTCATACCACATAAGTGGTAGTTTGGCCGCATAAACGATGAACGCAGGTGCGGTCATTTAACCGCTGAAGCGGAAATCGCTATTATGATAATGGTTTATCCGAGGCTTAATTTTAAAAATTTGGTAAACCAGTTTTGAGCACGGGCAAGGGCGATTTTGAGAGGATTTCGAAGAGGATATTACTGGGTAATATTTCTATGATCCTTTCTAGTTATATTACATCATTTAGAAGTTAAATCCACCTTTTAAATTCGAATTAAGGATCAATAATGGAAGAATTTGGGTGAAAGTTCATTGACTAAACTATTGAGTTTTGAGGGGGCATTTGACCTCTGATTTGGATGAATCTTATATGGGTAGACTCGTGATAGTATGAGGTTCTACAAACGTATCGCCTTCATCATCCCTCGGACAGGTTGATGAGCTTTTGGACAATTCGATATGAGCGAACTCCAGAAGAATCAGACCGTCTGTAACCTATATCGCGTCGTTTAAGGCACAGTAACCGTCTTCCATGAAAAATTATTTGATTCCGAAATGCTGAACCGAGGGGAATTTTGGTTATTTACCTATTTTCCTGCGTTAGCTTTAATTTTAATAATGGAATTAGTTAATTGTGATGTTATTTACAATATATAATTGGTTTGGATAGATTCGGACACTCGGAGTCCGATACTCGTGGAAAGGGAATCGTTTCATAGTGATTTTTGTACCGGTTTGTGGTAAGTGGCATATCTAACCTTGTGTAGGGGACCTCTCCCCTTATGACTTCTTATATGCTGATTTAAATGCCTTGTGCGTGAGGTGACGAGCGTGTACTTGTGCTAATTGTTGAATAATCCACTTTACTTGAATTATCTAAACTGTGTTTCTCTGTTTTATTTTATTGATTTCTGTGCAAGATTAATCTGTGTTAGTTAGAAAAAGCATGACTAGATAGAATTAATTGCTTAATTGCTTATTTTCCTAAGTTGCACTACGTGAAACATGCTAGTTTAGTTATACCTAATTGTTGGTGTTCCATATTTGATTTTTCCTGTAAATTCTTGGTTGTGGTTGCGCATTCAAGTTGGGACTACGGATGTGAGATTTCGGTAGTTCCCCCTTGTTGTTTATTTGGGACTACGGGTTTGATTCCGGGGAGATCCCCCTACACGATTTTATGGAACTTCGGCAATGCAGTGGGTAGATTCCCCCAGTACTGGGTATTTATATAATGGACTACAGGACGGTATCCCGGGAGATCCTTCAAATATATTCATAAGGTGGACTATGGGATGGTATCCCGGGAGCTCCTCATACAGATTGACAAAATGTACTGCAGGGCAGTATCGTGGAATATCCTCATTATTGGTACTGTTATTCAGCTGCTTACTCCGTATTATCTTATTTTCTGCGAGTTAATTGCTGTTGTGTAATCCGATTTATTTCATAATTGTATATCCTTACTTTTTCTTATTTCATATTGTTGTCAACCTTACTATTATGTTTTATCTTAGTAGGGCTCTGAACTTCTTCGTCACTACCCAACCGATGTTAAGCTTGACACTTATTGAGTACCGCTATGGTGTACTCATGCCTCTTCTGTGCATATTTTTCATGTGCAGATCTAGGTACTTCCGGTCAGGCGCACTATCAGTGATCCAGGAGCTATATTCTGAGACTTGAGGTATACATCTACTGCGTCCGCATATCCAAAGAGTCTCCCTCTTATTCTACCTATAGTTAGCTAGTTATTATTCCATTCGTCTTTGTATTAGACTATTCTGGGTGACTAGAGCATCTTATGTTCTTATATAGCCTGTGTTGCCCGTGGGATTTCGAGTTTTGGGAGTTGTTTCAGTATTTTGGTATTTAAGTGTATGTGCCAGGCAGCAACTCTATACATTTCTTTATGTTATTCGGTATTCCGTGATTATTTTTCGTAGAGATTGTAAATTCCACAATATGTTTGGCTTACCTAGTCGTGAAGACTAGGTGTCGTCATGACAGGTTCACAATTTGTGAACCAGGGTCGTGACAGTGTCTGAGGGAATGAGGAGGGTTTAGGGGTCGTTTAAGAATTAAAAAGGTAAAGGAGAATCTGAACCTTGATCAAAATGATCAACGTCTCAGATTAAAAGGGGCACGGGCTAGTTCGGTTAATTTGTGTTGGGTCGGTTTGAATTGGAAATTGGGTTGGGCAATTTTGGGCTTGAATTTGGGGCTGAGTTGAGGTGCAAAATTGGCTAAGATTGCAATACAATTGAGGCTAAATCGTAAATAGGAACTTTTCCCATTTTTGTTTTATAAAAATACCAATAATAATATTAAAAGCAAATTAAAAGTACTGGATAAAAAAATGTTATATAAACATTAGCTTAAAAATGTTGGGATTAATTTTATAATTATAAAATGTTATCAATTACAAAATGAGGATAAAATAAGTTATTCACCAAAAAAAAATAATTTTGGGAATAATTATTGGATTTTATGGTATAAAAATAAGCAATAATTTGGTTTTAAAATCATTAAAAAGGCCAAAACTCTTTTGTGTGCTTATATATGCACGTATATGCTATTTTGGAAGTATTTTTGGGTACAAAAAATACATAGGGAAAAAATTGGGTATCAATAGTCCCTTAGATACAAGCAGAATCATTTCAAATCACAAATAACATGCTACATTTGTTGCAAAACAAGGGATTGTTCTAGGGTCATACATTAAAGATTCGCACCGGCATCTGAAGAATTTCCTATTGATATGTGCCATGCAAAGGCAACATAATGTGGCACCGCAAAGCAATAAGGCTCTTGTTGTTTCCATTCTCAGTGACAAGAGCGACTCAGACTTGGCTTAATTTACTCCCATAAACTCCATCACTAGTTGGGAGGAATTAGTCAAGCAATTTGTGAACAAATTCTACCCACCCAATAAGACTGCTCAACAAATTGATGAGATATTAAGCTTCAGACAGAGACATTATAAGAAACGTGGGAGAGGTTCAAAGGTCTGCTGGTTTAGTGTCCACATCATGTCATTCCGGAACATATTGGGGCAGATATTTTACATGGGATTTGCAGATAGCTTAACGGCCAATGTAAATGTTTCAGCAGGTGGAGCACTTTTTAGCAAAACATTCAGAGAAAGCAAGATCCTACTTGATAAGATGACCCAAAATGTAGGATGGATGACAAGCGACTCTCCAATCACTCATGTAGTTCACTCACTGGATTTAGACCCAATTAATTCCATAGCTGAAAACATAGCCACTCTAGTGACACAAATGAGTATCCTCGCCAAAAAGATAGATAAATCAGGACAAAACGAGGAGTATACATGATAAATGCAAATAATTGGGGTTTATGTACACCATGCATTAACCAAACATATGTTTGCTCGTGGGGTGTTTGGAAGTATTTTTGGGTACAAAAAATACATAGGGAAAAAATTGGGTATCAATAGTCCCTTAGATACAAGCAGAATCATTTCAAATCACAAATAACATGCTACATTTGTTGAAAAACAAGGGATTGTTCTAGGGTCATACATTAAAGATTTGCACCAGCATCTGAAGAATTTCCTATCGATATGTGCCATGTAAAGGCAACATAATGTGACACCGCAAAGCAATAAGGCTCTTGTTGTTTCCATTCTCAATGACGAGAGCGGCTCAGACTTGGCTTAATTCACTCCCATAAACTCCATCTCTAGTTGGAGGAATTAGTCAAGCAATTTGTGAACAAATTCTACCCAATCCAATAGTACTTCTCAACAAATTGATGAGATATTAAGCTTCAGACAGAGACATTACAAGAAACGTGGGAGAGGTTCAAAGGTCTGCTGGTTAAGTGTCCACATCATGGCATTCCGGAACATATTGGGGCAGAGATTTTACATGGGATTAGAAGATAGCTTAACGGCCAATGTTGATGTTTCAGCAGGTGGAGCACTTTTTAGCAAAACATTCAGAGAAAGCAAGATCCTACTTGACAAGATGACCCAAAATTCAGGATGGATGACAAGAGACTCTCCAATAACTCATGTAATTCACTCAGTGGATTTAGACCCAATTAATTCCATAGATGAAAACATAACCACTCTAGTGACACAAATGGGTATCGTCACCAAAAAGATAGATAAATTCGGAAAAAGCCAAGAGTACACATGATAAATGTAACTAATTGGGGTTTATGTACACCATGCATTAACCAAACATATGTTTGCTCGTGGAGTGCGGAAGGTAACAACCAGAATTATCAGGAAAATATGAACTATATGGCCAGAATTGGGGACAGCAGAATCAACAATATAGACTAGCTCAGCAGCAATACAATGTTGATGCCCCCTTTTTCCACTCTCCTAAAAGAAGCAAAATTGGATTTACGACATTATGGACAAAATAACACTTATTCCCTTTTGAGAATTAGGTTATGGAGTTTGTAGAGTCGCCACCTAATGATTATAGTGCATTAGGACACTTTAAGAAGAAAATATTTGGAATGAAAACCAGAGTTCGGGTAAGGGCTTGAAATTATCTCGAGGGGGAAGGTGTTAGGCACTCCTTAAGATCCACTAGTGTGGTTCTCGAACTTGCTTAGATGTGACTTTAAGGAGCATAGAAATATACAGGAAAATGTACATATAAAGAATACAAAAACTAATGTGCAGTTTTGAAAGAAGAATAGCGCAAGTAAAAGGAAAATTTTAGAGAAAATATTTAAACAAAAACAAAAGTAATGGGGGGGGGGGGGGTCCTAGGTTTAAGTATAATATGGATCATTCGATACAATATCCCGCACATGTTCCCAAAGATGGGTCACTTTATGATATTATCGCATCGTCGTCATCTCCGTATTATTCCCTTCCCATCCCATAGAGGTAATTAAGCGTGTGAATTGGTCGTGAATGCTTGTTGTGTGCTCTTACCCGTCCCATCCTATAGATCCTAGAGGGCATATAGGATCGCTATTCCTATAAGGTATGAACTAGGTTAAACCCTTATGTTTAAAGGTTAAAATGCTTAACGTCATACAAAACAAATAGGACTACATGTAATGAAATCACGTAAAGCATGTAAAGGCTCAAATATCCCTCCATGAACAAACACATATGTAGCACGTCTCAAACACATTTAAGGTCTAAGGAAGGGAGAGATTTTTCAAAAAGGTGGAGCATAAGTTTAAAAACAGAAACTGGAGAATCTGCAGAAAAGAGTTGTAAAAAACGTTCTGAACTTTGAAAAAGAGAGTAGCAGTTTTAGGAATTTAGAACACTCATGGAACATATGGTAAAGGCAGTTTTTCAAACAGGAGGAGTAGCAGAACAGATACAATAGTATTTAAAAGTCACAGAAGTGTAAAGAAAATAGTAAACATTAGTTTGAACTACAGTTTGAAAAATTATAGAATATACAGTATACAGAGAGTTATTAGAAAAATAGCAGTCTGGTTATGGGTTGGGAAGAAAAGTAATTCAGTAAAAAGCATTTGCATAGGTGGTAAAAATAGGCTGATGTTTTGTATAAAAATCAGAGGGCGTCAGGCAAATAAATTCGGAGAGAGATGGGATAATTTAAACACGATTTAAGGCGATTAATCCATTTTTTCCCGGCCTAAGGCTTGACTAGATGTTATTTAAACCGTAAAAGAAGGTGGACATGCATATTAATTCCCAGTTTTTAAGGAGTTTGTTAACCAGTTTTACCAAATTAACGAAGTATTCAATAGTTGCAAGAAAAAGCCCTAAGCACATGATATCTAATGCACAGAAAAGTCCTAAAACGTGGTATCTAAATGCAATAGTAATGACATTGATTATTAACTGATCGTGATTATGAATAGAATGACGAGCTGAAAGTGAGAGACCTAGGAATAGGATTTCTATATGCAAAGATGCATGTCCTAAACATGGTGTCTATTGCGCAAATAAGTAAGTAAAGCCTTATGAACATGTTTTCTACCCATTCCCTTAACTAAGCATGCATAATCCTCTCAAATTCAATATATACCCCATTATTCTTCACAAATTATTACAGCCCAAATAATAAAAAAATATAACAGTGACAAAAAAAATAAAAAACTATTCTATAGGGAGCCTACAGCCAGGCCCAAAATCTCCAACCTCACTTCTTTTGAGTTTCACGGCCTTTACCAAGGTTTGCGTGCGGCAAAGTTCCCTAAGGGGTTCGTTTGAACCCCTAGCCAAGATCAACCACCCAGAATATAACATCATTGACAAGTGCAAGTGTGGAAGCACCAGCCTTATACATCAAAGTTCAATGGGTGCTCAAGGCTCCCAAGGCAATGCTTACACTAATGGGGCAGAACCTAAGTTTTAAGAGTAGTGAGATTGTGATAGAGTTGAAAACAGTTGAGAGACAGTTTGAGAGGAAACAGTAAGAAGAGTTGAAAGAATTCTTTTGAAATTCAATTGGATTGACCAATTTTAAAACAAGAGAATTACATAAGCATGGGCAAAGGGAAATGGAACACATAAGCAAGGCAACCATTCACATTTACAACACGTCAAAGAAAAGCAATCAAACATGGTTATAGACAAGGAGTGCATTTCTTACTGTACCAAACTCCAAACATAATTATCCTCAGGAAGAGGTTTCAGGAATGTTAAGTAACCAAGCAGGCCTGGATACATGCTAGTAATGCATAGGAATGAGGAAAAAACATACGTTGAGATGGGAAGGGGGTAGTTAACATGCTAAGTCAAGCTAGGCAGACAAATAAGTACATGCTACTTGCAATGAGAACAACAGAAACATAAGTAAAACCACACAAGAAACAGGAGGAAGTGCAGAACTAATAGAAACATGTTGTTTAGGAGGCTGTAACTTAAAAAGGTGACATACCAGTTGCAAATAATAGAAACAATAGCAATGAGCAATAGCGCACAAAGGAGAGCAAAGTGTGCAGATAGTGTGCAGAGAGTAAGAGCAGCAGTGTGGAGAGAAGCAAGCAGCAGGCGAACCCTAGTAAATAATGCAGTAGAACTCCAGTAGTAGAAATAAACAGCCAAGATTACTCAATCTTGGCTTTCAGCCGATTGAGTATTCAATAGAAGAATGGGAGAGTTTGTATAGAAACGATAGAGAAAGAGAGAGCACTGATTATTTTCCAAAGAGAGTTCAAAGAGATTGCAATGTGTTGGTGTGTGTTAAGTGAGAAAGGAAGAACTGTACTTATAGTTTTTGAGAAATCGTAGAGAATAGGGTAAGGAGTGTATAATAATAGAAACAATACCAACTTGAATCAATCACAGGTCCTAATTCAACTAAATCAGGGACTCATGATTCGAATAGGAGCATAGGCTATCAAGTAAGGAAAGAATAAGTCAGATGACTGATTATACCATAACGAAAGCAGTAAGCATGCTACATGTAAAAGAGTATAGATACACAATCTTTCAAACAAGGAAAATATATGCTGAATAACCAAAAATATACTTAAGTGCACAAGTATGGTAACCCAATAAATCAACTATGAGAAAACCAGTCAAAGAATCACGGGCAAGACAAAAATCAAAGGGAGTTATTCCCAAATATAGAAAGCAAACTCACAAGTAAGGAAATAATTTGAAATTAGAGTAAGAACACATACAAATCAAGGATTCAAAAAGATACTCAGAACTAAAAGGATATTCTGTAAAAAGAGAGGCATTCGTACTTAAATAGTCAAAGAAACTAAGAACCCTAAGTATGGAATCGTACAAACAGTAGAAGGTCGGAGCCCTAGAAGAGACTTAAAGCATGGAACTCAGAAACAACAAGGTTTCAAGCACATAACAAAGGAATAATCGCATGATACCCAAAGAAACAAAAGCCTAAAGATTTTTAAAAAGGGGTCGAAAACCCTAGTTTTGAAAAGAGGAACAACACATTTGAAAACTTGAATTAATCAAAGATATCGAGTGAAAAGTAGCGTAGAAAAAAAAGATTAAACCGGAAATCGCTGAAAAAGACAGAGGTTTAAAAAATTTAGGCAAAAATTAGGGTTTGCAAAATAAATTAAGGAAATAAGAAACCTGGCCGTGAAGCTCATATAATAATGATATTCAAGCATCATGGAACCGAAATCCATCGGAGAAAGGACGGAAATGGACTCAAGCGAGGTTTCAGTGATCGTCTTTCATGGCGGAAACTTCTGGGCTTCAAACTTTAGAGAGAAACAGCGAGATGAGGGTTCCATGGTGACTAGAGATCGAGAGAAGTGAGGATGGAGTATGGCCGGAGAGGCGATGAGTTTCATCGGAGAAGAAGGAACCAGAAGGTTCTAGAGAGAAGGGAGAGCGTTTGTTAGAGAAAGAGAGAGACCGTCTGTGAGAATTAGGGGTTGGGGAGGGGGTCATTTGATTTAATTAAGGAAATAACATTTGGGTCGTTGATCTTATTTGATCAATGGCTCAGATTAAACCAGAGGTGGGTCGGGTAAAATCAACAGGTATGGGTTTTTGAATTGGGTTCAAAATTGGGCTAAAATAGGGGTACAAGTTTGGCTATATTTTAAATGAAATTTGGCCAACATTTTAAATAGCCAAATTCTCCCAATCTATTTTATAAAATAGCTAAATTAATTTAAAAAGAAAAATTGTAAACATAAAACTAATCAATAACATATAAATATTAATCTAAAAATATAAAAAATATTTTTATAGCTTTAAAACATAGTTAATTTTAAAATAGGCGATAATTGCAATTTCACGCAATTATCTTTAAAAATTCCAAATAATTTTGTAAAAATGCGCATGAATTATATTTTGTTGCAAATATTAGAGTGCAACACACTATTCACTAAAAAAGATAATTTGGAAATAATTTTGGCCTTTGTACTATCAAAAATAAGCAGTAAATTAATTTTTTAAAAATCAAAGGAAAATACCAAAATTTCTAGGCATGCTTATATATTCTTGCATATACTATTTTGAAGGTATTTTAGGTGCAAGAATATATAGGAAAAAATTGGGTATCAATAGCTGCCCCTCTTTACCCGAGAAGGATGAAAAAGTTGTCGGGTAAAGATAAGATGGCCAATTTTGACCGGGGTTATGATTGTAAAAGGATTTTGACCGTGGCCCTTGTTTCTGAGCTGCCTACATATCCCTTGTTTTACAAGAATCAGGCCATATGTAGTTCAGGAACCATTGGCAGAATATGCCGACGGAAATTCGAAATAACGGACGCGATGGTTAGATTAGAAAGGGTTTGTAGGTCGGACGGGTTGCAGAGAACCGGAGCGGGATCGCTCCTTCTGAGATGGCCTTAAGGTAACCGGAACACCTGCAAATGGGCGATGTGCATACATATTGCATAATTTAAACGTGGTGCAAGTTCCCATCGGACTATGAATGTTTGTCCTTGGACGGTTAGGATGATGTCCTCAGACTATTGTGTCCTGAGCCATGAAAAGCATAAAAGTAAAGGTTCGTAGGCCATGGAATGATTTTCTTGGGCTATGCCAATGGTGCTTTCGAACTATGACGCCTTTGAATGAGTTGGGGATCTATAAGCCCATGAGAAGGTGGCAATCTTTCAGCCCGAGTCAGAAAATTAAAACAGATGGCGATATTTTAGCCGGATGAGAATTTCAAATGCAGGTGGCAATGTTTCAGCCAGTCAAAGAATAAAGCAGCGATATTTCAGCCATGCAGGGGGAGATAATGCTTAGTCTCGAAAGGTAGATAAGAACCTTATGCAGTATGGAGGTAGAGCTTCACCTCGGGAGGCATAGATTAGCCTTATGCAGAATGCATGCGGAGACAGAGCGTATTCTCAAAAGGCAGATAAGATCCTTATGCAATGTGAAGGTAGAGCTTAGCCTCGGAAGGCGGAGAGTAGCCTTATGCAAAATGTAGATGGAAATAGAGCTTAGCCTCGAAAGGCAGAAGCCTTATGTAATATGGAGGTAGAGCTTAACCTCGAAAGGCATAAAGTAGCCTTATGCAAAATGCAGATGGAGACAGAGCTTAGTCTCGAAAGGCAGATAATAGCCTTATACACTATGGAGGTATAGCTTAACCTCTGAAGGGAGAAAGAGGCCTTATGCAAAATGCAGATGGAGACAGAGCTTAGTCTCGAAAGGCAGATAATAGCCTTATGCAGGATGAAGGTAGAGCTTAACCTTGGAAGGTAGAAAGTAGCCTTATGCAAAATGCAAATGGAGATAGAGCTTAGTCTCGAAAGGCAGATAATAGCCTTATGCAATGCAGGAATGTAAAAGAGCAAAGAGTAGTAGGTTTCCTTAGCTGATAGAAGACTTTGCGAGATTAAGAATGTTGGAGAGTGAATATAGTGATCATTTGAGAGTCTCGATCCTGAAAAACAAATGTGCTTTGATCTGTAACCTGAATTCCTGCGTCCAAAGAAAAATCATGAGTTTTGTAGGGGGGTTAGTTCGTATCCTCCAGCTTTTGGCATCGTGTATGACGGGGGTAGCGTTGCAGGTGAAGTTAATGCATGACTTAGTAAAAATAATGCAAGTACACGTATATATATATATATATATATATATATATATATATATATATAATGCTTTTATTTTGGATTAACCAGTAACTGCAACGTGGTTCAAACCGCGACGACCTTGCTTGCTTCGGAATTTTGAGGGTCCTCCTCAAAATTTTGCCCAAGTTTACTGGGCTGGCGCTACTAACGACTGTGCTGGATGACTGAATGCGGAACAATCCCAGAATTTTGAGGCACCTTCTCAAAATTCTGCCCCACTTTACTAGGTGGGCGCTGATGAAGAGACTAAGAGATTGACTTCAAAATTTTGAGGGTCCTCCTCAAATATTTTTTCCCAGTTCCAATAGCAGGGAAAAGTGGATTTTTTATTAAAATGTGACCGAACCCTTAAAGCTGTCCACATATCCCCTCTTAAATGGAAATCAGGTCAGGCGTAGTTCAAATTACATCATAAAGGAACGCTTAATGATCAAATGTAGTATCTCTTCACTGCGTCTGAGTTGATAGGCTTCGGCCAGATTTCTCCGTCCATTTCTGCGAGAATAAGGGCTCCTCTAGTTAGAACCCGATGAACCATGTATGGACCCTGCTAGTTGGGAGAGAATTTCCCTTTGGCTTCATCTTGATATGGAAATATTTTCTTTAACACCAGCTGCCCTGGTGTAAACTTCCTTGGTCTAACTCTCTTGTTGAAGGCTCTGGATATTCTGTTCTGATTTAATTGACCGTGACAGAAAGCATTCATTCTCTTCCCGTCTATGAGGTCTAACTGCTCGTATCTAATTCTGCTTCTTGTATGACCCTTAAGGATGGAATTTCTACCTCAGTGAGAATGACCGCCTCTGTTCCATAAACCAGCATGTAAGGAGTGGCCCCGGTTGATGTGCGAATCGTGGTACGATAACCCAATAAAGCAAATGACAATTTCGCATGCCACTGTTTGTGCTTTTCAATCATTTTCCTTAGTATCTTCTTGATGTGTTTATTGGCTGCTTCTACAGCTCCATTCATCTGAGGTCTGTAAGTCGTAGAGTTCTTATGTTTGATCTTGAATGTTTCACACATTGCTTTCATCAGGTCGCTGTTCAGGTTAGACCCGTTGTTGGTGATGATTGATTCTGGAACCCCGACTGACAAACCATACGATCTCGGACAAAATCTGCAACTACTTTTTTGGTGACTACCTTATATGATGCTGCTTCAACCCAATTGGTAAAGTAACTAATTGCCACTAGTATGAACTTGTGCCCGTTTGACGCGGCCGGTTCGATTATTCCAATGACATCCATACCCCAAGCGGTGAATGGCCATGGTGAGTTGTCGCAGTAAGCTTGTTTGCAGGCACCTTTATCATGTCTGCATGTACTTGACATCGGTCGCATTTTTGAACGTACTAAATGCAGTCTGTCTCCATAGTCATGCAAAAAACCCTGCTCGGAGTATCTTCTTTGCCAAAACGAAACCATTCATATGCGGTCCACAAGTCCCCGTGTGCACTTCCTCCAATAGTATGGTTGCTTCTTTTTCCTTGACACACCTTAATAATCCCAAATCAGGAGTCCTCCTATAAAGGATTCCTCCGCTGTGAAAGAAATTATTGGACAATCTCCGAAGTGTTCGTTTCTGAGTAGCATTGGCAAGCTCTGGGTACTCTTCTGTTGTCAAATATTCCATGATATCATGGAACCAAGGTTTCTCATCGGCTTCTTCCTCGACGTGAGCACAATAAGCTGGCTGGTCATGAATCTTGACTGGGATGGGATCAATAATATTTGTATCTGGATGCTGGATCATGGATTATAAAGTGGCTAAAGCATCGGCGAACTCGTTCTGTGTTCTGGGAACATGCTGGAACTCTATCTTTCTGAATCTTCTTCTCAACTCCTGCACATGTTATAGATAGGGGAGTATCTTGGAATTCTTGGTTGCCTATTTTTCTCAAACCTGATGTATGAGTAGGTCCGATCTCTGATCACTAGCAGTTCCTGAACATTCATGTCAATGGCCAGCTTGAGCCCTAAGATGCAGGCTTCGTACTCGGCCATATTGTTGGTGCAGGGGAATCTGATCTTGGCGGACACCGGGTAATGCTGACTCGTTTATGATACCAAAATCACTCCTATACCCACTCCTTTGAAGTTTGTAGCTTCGTCGAAGAACATCCTCCAACTGTCATAGGATTCTGCAATGTCTTCTCCTACGAAGGCTATCTCTTTATCAGGGAAATATGTCTTCAAGGGTTTGTATTCTCCTCCTACAGGATTCTCGGCGAGGTGATCTGCCAAAGCTTGTCTTTTAACCTCCTTCTGGGTAACATAAATGATGTCAAATTCACTTAATAAAATTTGCCACTTGGCGAGCTTGCCAGTAGGCATGGGCTTCTAGAAAATATACTTCAATGGATCCATCCTGGATATGAGATGAGTGGTGTAAGTGCAGAAATAGTGCCTCAATTTCTGAGCTACCCAGGTTAAAGCACAACAAATGCGCTCTAATAAGGAATACCGAGCCTCGTAAGGGGTAAACTTCTTGCTGAGGTAGTAGATGGCCTTCTCCTTCCTTCCAGTTTCATCATGTTGTCCCAAAACACAACCAAATGCCCCATCCAATACTACAAGACAAAGCAATAGAGGTCTCCCTGGCTCGGGTGGAACCAAGACTGGCGGTGTTGACAAGTATTCCTTGATTATGTCGAAATCCTTTTTACAATCATCATTCCTCTTATTGGCGGCATCGTTCTTTAGCATCTTGAGTATGGGTTCACAAATGACAGTGGACAGAGCTATGAATCGGCTGATATAGTTGAGCTTCCCAAGAAAACTCATTACCTTTTTCTTGTTCTTTGGAGGTGGCAACTCTTGAATGGCTTTGACCTTTGACGGATCCAGTTCTATTCCTCGGTGACTCACAATGAAACCCAATAACTTTCTGGCCGGGACCCCGGATGCACACTTGGCGGAGTTCAGTTTCAAGTTGTATCTCCTCAGTCTGTTGAAGAAGTTTCTCAAATCTTCCATATGATCTGCAGCTTTTCTGGATTGAATGATGACGTCGTCCACATATACCTCGATCTCTTTGTGTATCATATCATGAAAGATTGTGGCCATGGCTCTCATGTAGGTAGCACCAGCATTCTTCAAACCGAAAGGCATCATTCTGTAACAGTACATTCCCCACGACGTGATGAATGCCATTTTCTCTGTATCCTCTTCGTCCATCCATATCTTATGGTACCCAGCAAAACAATCAACGAACAACTGTAGCTCATGTTTGGCGCAGTTATCAATCAATATGTGTATATTTGTCAAAGGAAAGTTGTTTTTGGGACTTGCCCGGTTGAGATCCCGGTAGTCGACACAGACTTTAACCTTCCCGTCCTTCTTTGGCAGTGGTACAATGTTGGCTAATCATGTTGGATACTCTACCACTCTGAGAACCCTGACTTTTACTTGCTTGGTGACTTCTTCTTTGATTTTCAAACTCATATATGGATTGAACTTTCTGAGTTTCTGTTTGACTGGTGGGCATGCTGGATCTGTTTGTAACTTGTGAGCCACAATGGACGTACTGAGGCCGGTCATATCATCATGAGACTAGGCGAATATGTCCTCATACTCTTTCAAAAACATTGTGTATTTTTCCTTTTCTAATGGTGACAAATGTTTGCTGATTCGTGTTTCCTTGACATTTTCTACGTCCCCCAAATTAATGACCTCAGTTTCGTCTAAGTTAGACTTAGGTCTATTCTCAAAATCCTCGACTTCTCTAACAACCTCTTCTAGTATTTCATCCTCCTCTGAAACTACGTCTGTTTGTCGCATTGTCTCGTTGCGCGTTGCAGTCATTAGTTCATTATCAAGATACGTAATAGTTATGTTGTGTAAAATAAAGTAAATGGTAAAGAGAATAAATGATAGCAAAATATAAAGATAATCTTGGAAAATGCTTTTGATTAAATTCATAATTGTCTGAAACATCGGAGCTCTTTTCAAAAGTAAAATGAATGCTGAAAAGTGAAATCAACTAAAAGTAAAGTGTGATGCATATGTGTCGTTTAGACTTTCTACCCTGAGGCTCTACGGGCACTGGTGGTCCTGATTGACCAATTGGTGAGGTGTTCTCCTCGGTTCACAGCTTTAATGGTAGGGCCTTCATCCCCTTCCTCCTCGAAGGTAACATAGTGATCCATATCATCATCCAGAAACAGGTTCTTCATGGCTGCTAGCGTCTCATCTTCCTTTGATGTGACATCAGCAAGCTGAAAGGTCTGCTCTAACTGGGGTAGAGGGTGCTCCAGTAGGTAGTAGGGACCGTGCCATGGTGGAGACCAGTGCTCGAACTCCTCCCAAGTGTATTCATAACCTAGGTCGAAAGTGGTTCCATGCTTATTCAACTGGATGGGCTTGGTGATACCCTGAATATTCTTGCCAAGCCCTTTTCCGGGCTTGTATCCGCTCCAATTTAGAATTCTCTCGATTTTTTTATCCCATCAATTATCCTTATCTGTGGCATTGACTCGCTCGATGTTATGATATGTTTTCCACCTATTCTCCTTCTTCCTCCGATCATCGGGATAGCCTGGCGATTGTATATGGGGTTGATACCATCGCCATGAATGATTACTTCTTAATGATTCCATACAAATTTCACAGCTTGATACAATGTTGACGTCACAGCCCCAGCGGCGTGGATCCAGGGTCATCCTAGCAATAAGTTGTAGGATGCTGGTACATTAATGACTTGGAACTCAACGTCAGACCAGGTAGGCCCCATCTGCAGGCATAAGTTAATCTCTCCAATGGTGTACCTCTGAGATCCATCAAAAGCCTTGACACTGATTGCCCTGTCTTTGATCTCGTGCAATCCCTTGCCCGATGTCCTGAGAGTGACCAACGGACAAATGTTGAGGCTGGATCCCCCGTCGACTAGAATCCTGGTGATAAAGTGATCCTCGCATTGTGAAGTGATGCGCAATGCTTTGTTATGACCAAGCCCTTCCAGTGGTAATTCATCTTCGTGGAAGGTGATCTTATGGATTTCCAGTATCCGTCCCACCATGTTTGCCATTTCACCTCCTGTTATGTTGCTGGGAAGATAAGCTTTACTTAGTATTTTCATCAAGGCGTAATTGTGTGCCTCAGAGCTTTGTAGGAGGGACTAATAGAAATCTGCGTCGGTGCCTTGTTCACCTAGTCAATGACCGAGTACTCTTTGGCCTGTACCTTTCTCCAGAGGTCATTGGGTCCAGTTTCAACAGCTCGTCGAGAAGCCTATTTTCTAGACTCAGCCAAATGTTTCGTGGTGTATAACCTGCATGTCCTAGTCATGCCTTGTGCGGCATTTGCTTCTATAATATACATCTTTCCCTTCCTTCTAGCCTCAGCGATGTAATCCCATGGTATAGCATTTGTTTGGAACGGGGTCATGTCTGTCATGAAGATCGGAATAGGTCCCTTGGGAGGCAACACAGTAACTTTAAACGGTGTAGGCGCCTTTGGAACTCTGAACTCAACCTTAATTGGTTTTGGCACCCCTGTAGGAGATGCATCAAACCCGAGTGGTATGGATACATTTACCACGTCGCGCTCGGAGGGTTGAATCTGGACAACAATGGGATTGAGAGTAACCGTTGGCTTCTTAGGCTCATCTCGCTCAGCTATCAAACTGATTGACCCCTTGGGGTCCGAATAATCTTCGATCTCAATCATGTGGATGCATCCACCCTTGTGTTCAAGTAGAGGGTTGTTGCGGACATTATGAGCGGGCTCCTTTGCTATAATAATCTTGTTGTCAATCAAATTCTGGATCTTATCTTTTAATGAGCGACACTCGTCAATGGTATAGACCTTCGTCCCAGAATGGAATGCGCAAGTCTTATTTGGGTTGATACATTGGGAAGGGTTTTCTAGAGTTATGGCTGTGATAGGGATAACGTAACCTGCTGCTTTGAGTTTCTCATATAATTGGTCCATCGGCTCGCCTATGGCGGTGTATTGTCTAGGAGGTTTGCGGTCGAAGTTTGGTCTAGTTCGAGGGAAATTTTGACGAGTAGCCAGCGATGGGTAGGGAGAAGGTTGGGAGTTATATGTTTGGTATATGGGTGCAGGTTGGGAATATCTTGGTGAAGTGGGTTGATATGTAGGTGTTGGTGGTGATTGGTAAGCAGGTGGTGGAATTTGGTAAGTGGGTGATGGTGCTTGGTAATTTAGGGTAGGTTGATATGTGAGTGGGGCTGAGGGATAAGTTTGGTACTTCCTAGGAGAGTTGTTTCTTTGCGCAGCCATTACGGAATTTACATCCTTCTTCTTTGTTGAGCCACCAGACTGTAGAGCCTTCTTTGTGGCTTGCAACGCCTCGAGATTGGTGACCATACCGTTCTTGATCCCTTCATCAACCCTTTCTCCCAATTTGATGATATCAGAGAACTTTTGACCCTCAATTAGCATCAATCTTTCATATTACTGTGGATCTTGAGCACGGACAAAGAATCTGTTTATTTGTTCTTTCTCCAGGGCCGGCCTGACCGTAGCAGCTTCCGACCTCCAACGAGTAGCATACTCGCGAAAGGTATCTGTGGGCTTCTTCGTAATATTCTGAATATAGAATACATCTGGTGCGTTCTCAGTGTTAAACCTAAAATCGATCCATGAAATCAGATGCCATGCTTACCCAACTAGTCCATTTTTTTGCATCCTGGCTAATATACCAGGATAAGGCATCACCCTTCAATCTCCTCATGAATAGCTTCATATGGATCTTCTCGTCCCTACCGACTCATATATCTTGTCACAATACATTTTCAAGTGAATCCTGGGATCACCTGTGCCATTGAACATTTCGAACTTGGCAGGTTTGTACCCCTCCAGGAGCTCAACATCTGGCTGAACACATAGATCTTCGTAATTCAACCCTTCGACACCTTTGTTACCTTCGAAACCCTGAACCCGGCTAGTCAACTTCTTAATCTTAATGGCCAAATTTCGAATGAGGGAGATTTTATCGTCCGACTCGGCTACATTGGTGATTGGCTGACCGTAATGGGGTACAACATCCACAAAGACAGGTGTGTTCTGGTTATGTGTGGTGTTTTGGGGTTCCGGGATTAGTAGTGGAGCATTGTTGTATATGTTGCGGACTTGGGTCTGAGCAGGCTAAACTGGTGGCAGCGGTGGTGATTTGTTGGCATTAGCAGCAGCAAGAGTGATCGACAGACAAGCCATGTTTTGGACTTGTTCCAACTCTTCTCGAAACCTCAGCAAAGTTTGCTCAAGATGAGCAGCACTTTCTTTAGTGATTGAAGCCTCTCCGACTTCTTTTCTAGCATTGGTATCTTCAATTTTGTTCTTGTTCCTATTTCTGGGAGGACTCGGAGGAAGAGGAGGAAGAGGAGGACCCTTTGATCTTGTGGAGTATGCTGATGGTGCCAGAATGCACGAACTAACCTTTAGGGAGGGGAATAAAAATAAAAGGAAAACAAAAGTTTAAAAAGTTAGTGCGGATTCTGATAAATAATGTTGCAATATTTAAACACATTGTGCGTGAATATAAATCGTTTCCTAATTTTGGTGCCTCATTTTTCCCGAGGTAGGCCTAGCGACAAATAAAATTTGGAGAACTTATAATGCTAAATGCATCATTTTATTAATAAAAACAAGACGAATCCCAAAGCTACACTAAATAAAATATCACTAATGGGTATTGGCCTTATTACATCACTAAAGCAAAAGAAAAGACTCCTAACTACTTGGTCCCAGAAGGACCTTCCCCAGATTCGATATTTTTGCCTCCCTCGTACAGCTGCATCAGCTCGCGCATCCCTAATAGTAGGTAGGCTCGAGCCAAATGTCCGCATGTGCTTCCCTCAGCATTCTGACAGTCTTCGATCCTTTACAAGAACTTTCCTTCTAACTCTACCAAACCTTGCTCCAGATACCCCAAACGGTTGTTGTCGTTGACAGCCATATCCTTCCACTCGTTGATTAGCTTCTCGTGGGCTTCCTGTATTTCCCGATGTTCGTTCTCACATTCTCTCATCCTCTTGCGCAGTTGATTGTACTTGACTTGCGCTTCAGCTTTTTCGTTAATAATTCTGTGACCATGGATGAACCCTGGGCGACCTAAACCAATGTGATCATCTTCTAACCAACCTGTCTAGTGCAGCACACACCCGGCATGATACATGTCTGGTTCAATAGAATCCTTCCCTAGAACGAGCTTGCAATGCCACATATTCTGAGCATGATACCTATGCGGGCTATCGTCATTTTGAAAGTCAGCCTTAAAGTGACTCATTTTTTCTATACTGGGTATGATTTTTTTTCTTCCAGCTTGCCTCACCACTCGGAGGGGGACATATGGACGAGTTCCCCTCAGGAAAATGAGTATGAGGAACAGTGTATCTTGAGAATGGACGATGAACTCCCCTGTCGCGAATCACTCGAACATCCTCTGAATTTGCTCTTCTTTCAGATTCTCGAATAACTTTACCCATCCACTGGCATCCTCTGGCTAAGCGAACATATTGGGCATGAAGTTCATTGGCTTTGGATGATGACAAGCAATATGGTAATCCCAATCTCTGCGTATGATTTCCTGCATGTAGTCGCCTTTCTAAAGGTGTTCTAGGAGCCATAGTTGAAGTAGTAAGTTACAACCCTCGAAATGTGGAGCCCCTTGTTGACACTTCCCCAAGGCTCGATAGATTTCCGCGAGGATCATAGGTACTATGTTGAATGACTGCCTGTCGATTCCTTCCATCAAAGTCTTAGTAACCATGGCTAGTCTGGTGTGGATCCTAGCCTTCTTCATAGGGAAAATTACCATGCCCAAGAAGCAAAACATAAACACAAACACCTTTCTATGTATGTGCCCTAAAGAGGTGAGGGTGAATTCATCCATGTAGGTGCGATAGGACTTACTGTGGCCATATCTCTCGCATAGGAAGTCGAATGGTATGTAAGAGTCTTTCAAGCAAGAAAGATTGGGGTTTTTCTTGAGTCCCATCATTTTAAGGAAACATCTACTTTTGCGATTCTCCGGCATGAGTAAACCCAGCATTTCACAAGGGATGCCAGCTAGGGCCCCTATTTCTTCTAGCAAAGGGGTCATTTGCAAATCCCCGAAACGGAACACTGATTGATCACCATCCCAAAACAAAGTGGCAGCCTCAATGATTTTGTTGTTGGTTTGGATTTCGAAAAGCAAAGGCAAATTCCCTATGTGCTTACAGATGAGGGTTTGATCACGCTATGAGATCCTCCCACCAGCTCAGCAACCTTGGCTGGATGTTGGATACGATACCAAATCTGGGGACCTCGTGCCTCATTTCTGCAAAACAAAGGGTTAGGCTCTTAACCCCACCAGACTCAACTATTTAAATCAATGATTAGAAAAAAGCATTCAGTTCTCCAAATAAATGCACATAACATGAAGGTGTCCGTTTGGGTTTCAGGAAACCCGATGGACTTTGGTTTAGGCTATCTTAATGAGTCACTATGCGGACAAAATAACTGAATCGGCTAGGGTTGACCATGATGCATGAACAACTTAATAGAGTAAGGTTTCTATTTTTGAAGTGCTAGACAATCCACCCTTGAGTGAACAACTCAAGAGGGAAAGGCGCGGAACCATCGACTACACTGTTGATCGACTGGTTTTACCGCAAATATGCATTTGCCATATTTAGGGGGTTTATAATATTGGAAGTGTGCAACCACTCATTATAAGCGTTGCAATAGGATTTGTTTTGGAACGAGGGGAAAATGATGTTGAGAAATGCAATTAAAATATTGAAACAAGTTATATGTATTTTCACGTTCATAAGATAAATGATTACAATGGTTTCTCGAAATTAAAACACTATTGAAATAATGAAGTCGTGAAGAAAACACTTGAAGGAAAGATAAAACATGAAGAGTCAAGTTAGTAATTGTGATGGAATAATCAAAACAGGAAATAAATGCGATTAAAGTAAACAAGTAAAGTCACAAAAAGAAAGTAATGGTAAAAGCCTTAAAGAAAATCCCCAGCAGAGTCGCCATGCTGTCGACGCTCCCTTTTTCCCCTTTCCTAAAAAAGTGACATCGGGTTTATGACATTATGGACAAAACAACTCTTATTCCCTTTTGGGCATTGGGTTATGGAGTTTGAAGAGTCGCCACCTAATAATTATAGTGCATAAGGACACTTTAAGAAGAAAAGATTTTGAATGAAAACCAGAGTTCATGTAAGGGCTTGAAATTATCTCGAGGGGAATGTGTTAGGCACCCGTCAAGATCCACTAGTGTGGTTCCCGGCCTTTCTTATATGTGACTTTAAGGAGCATAGACATAGACAGGAAAATGTGCATATAAAGAATACAAAAACTAATGGGCAATTTTGAAAGAAGAATAGTGCAAGTAAAAGGGAAATTTTAGAGAAAATATTCAAACAAAAATAAAAGTAAGGGGGGTCCTATGTTTAACTATAATATGGATCATTTCATACAATATCCCGCACATGTTCCCAAAGAGGGGTCGTTTTATCATTTATCGCATTATCATCATCTCTATATTCTACCCTTCCCATCCCATAGAGGTTATTTAAGCGATCGCGAATGCTTGTTGCATACTATTATCCACCCCATCCTATAGTTACTAGAGGGCATTTAGGATCATTATTCCTATAAGGTAGGAACTAGGTTGAACCCTTAAGTTTAAAGGTTAAAATGCTAAACGTCATACAAAACAAATAGGACTACATATAATGGAATCACGCAAAGCATGTAAAGGCTCAAATATCCCTCCATGAACAAACACGTATTTAGCACGTCTCAGACACATTTAAGGTCTAAGGAAGGAGATTTTTTTAAATAGTTGGAGTATAAGTTTAAAAATAGAAATTGGAGAATTTGCAGAAAATAGTCGTAAATAAAATGTTAAGAACTTTGAAAAAGACAGTAACCGTTTTAGGAATTTAAAACACTCATGGAACATATGGTAAAGGAAGTTTTTCATACAGGAGGAGTAGCAGAACAGATACAATAGTATTTTAAAGTCAGAGAAGTGTAAAGAAAACAGTAAACATTGGTTTGAAATACAGTTTGGAAAATTATAGAATATACAGTATTTAGACAGTCTTTAGAAATATAGCAGTCCTACTATGGGCTGGGATGAAACATAATTCAGTAAAAAGCATTTGTATAGGTGGTAAAAATAGGCCGAAGTTTTGTACAAAAATCAGAGGACTTCAAAGACAAACGAATTAGGAAAAATATGGGCTAATTTAAACACAACTTAAGGCGATTAATCCATTTTTTCCGGCCTAAGGATTGCTTAGGCGTTATTTAAACCATAAAAGAAGGTGGACATGCATATTAATTCCCAGTTTTAAAAGAGTTTGTTAACCATTTTTACCAAATTAACGAAGTATTCAACAGTTCCAAGCAAAAGCCCTAAGCGTAGGATATCTAATGCACACAAAAGTCCTAAAACCTTGTATCTAAATGCAATAGTAATGACATTGATTGTTAATTGATTGTGATTATTAATAGAATAACGAGATGAAAGTGAGAGACCTAGGAACAAGATTTCTATATGCAAAGATGCATGTCCTAAGCATGGTGTCTAGTGCGCAAATAAGTAAGTAAAGCCTTGTGAACATGTTTTCTACCCATTCCATTAAATAAGCATGTATAACCCTCCCAAATTCACTATGTACCCCATTATTCTTTACAAATTATTGATAAAAAATAATAAGTTATTCTATAGGGAGCCTATAGCCAGGCCCAGAATCTCTAACCTCACTTCTTTTGAGTTTCACAGCCTTTACCAAGGTTTGGGTGCGGCAAAGTTCCCTAAAGGGTTCGTTTGAACCCTGGCCAATACCAAGCACCCAGAATATACCATTATTGACAAGTGCATGTGTGGAAGTACCAAACTTGTGCATCAAAGTTCAATGGGTGCTCAAGGATCCCAAGGCAATGCTCACACTAAGGGGGTAGAACCTAAGTTTTAAGAGTAGTGAGATTGTGATAGATTTGAAAACAGTTGCGAGACAGTTTGAGAGGAAAACAGTAAGAAGAGTTGAAAGAATACTTTTGAAATTCATTTGAACTGACCAGTTTCAAAACAAGAGAATTACACAAGCAGGGGCAATGGGAAAGGAACACAGAAGCAAGGAAACAATTCACATGTACAACACATCAATGAAAAGCAATCAAACACGGCTACAATCAAGGAGTCCAGTTCTTACTGTACCAAACTCCAACCATAATTATCCTCAGGAGGAGGTTTCAGGACTGTTAAGTAACCAAGCAGGCCTGAATACATGCTAGTAGTGCATAGGAATGAGGAAAAAAACATACATTGAGATGGGACAGGGGGTAGTTAACATGCTAAGTCAAGCTAAGCAGACTAATAAGTACATGCTAGTGGCAATGAGAACAACAGAAACATAAGTAAAAACACACAAGAAACAGGAGAAAGTGCAGAACTAATAGAAGCATGTTGTTTTGGAGGTTGTAAAATTAAAAAGGTGACATACCACTTGCAAATAATAGAAACAATAGCAATGAGCAATAGTGCACAAAGGAGAGCAAAGTGTTCAGAGAGTAAGATCAGCAGTGTGCAGAGAAGCAAGCAGCAGGCCAACCCAAGTAAATAATGCAGTAGAACTCCAGTACTAGAAATAAACAGCCAATATTACTTAATCTTGGCTTTTAGCCGATTAAGTGTTCAATAGAAGAATGAGAGAGTTTGTATAGAAACAATAGAGAAAGAGAGAGCACTGATTATTTTTTAAAGAGAGTTCAGGGAGATTGCAATGTGTTGGTTTTTGTTAAGTGAGAAAGGAAGAGCAGTACTTATAGCTTTCGAGAAATAGTAGAGAATAGGGTAAGGAGTGTATAATTATAGAAACAGTACTAAATTGAATCAATCACAGGTCCTAATTCAACTAAATCAGGGACTCATGATTCGAATATGAGTATAGTCTACCAAGTAAGGAAAGAATAAGTCAGAGGACTGATTATACCATAACGAAAGCAATAAGCATGTTGCATGTAATACAGTCTAGATACAAAATCTTTCAATCAAGGAAAATATATGCTGAATAACCAAAAATATACTTAAGTTCACAATATGGTAACCCTATAAATCAACTATGAAAAAATCAGTCAAAGAATCATGGGCAAGACAAAAATCAAAGGGACCTATTCCCAAATATAGAACGCAAACTCACAAGTAAAGAAACAATTTGAAAGTAGTGTAAGAACACATACAAATCAGGGATTCAAAAAGATACTCGGAACTAACATGATATTCACTAAAGAGAGAGGCATTCGTACTTAAATAGTCACAGAAACCAAGAACCCTAAGTAAGGAATCGTGGAAACAATAGAAGTTTGGAGCCCTAGAAGAGACTTAAAGCATGGAACTCAGAAACAACAAGGTTTCAAGCACATAACCTAGGAATAATCACATAAAACCCAAAGAAACAAAAGCATAATGATTTTTAAAAAGGGGTCGGAAACCCTAGTTTTGAAAAGAGGAACAAAAAAATTGAAAACTTGAATTAATCAAAGATATTGAGTGAAAAGTAGCGTAGAAAACAAATATTAAACCGGAAATCGCTTAAAATGACAAAGGCTTAAGAGATTTAGGCAAAAATTAGGGTTTGCAAAATAAACTAGGGAAATGAGAAACCTGGCCGTGAAACTCATATAATAATGATATTCAAGCATCATCGGAATGAAACCCATCTAATAAAGGTCGGAAACAGACCCAGGCTAGGCTTCGGTGACCGTATTTCATGGCGGAAGCTTCTGGGCTTCAAACTTCAGAGATAAACAACGAGATAAGGGTTCAATGGTGACTAGAGATCGAGAGAAGAGAGGATGGAGTATGGACGGAGAGGCGATGAGCTTCATCGGAGAAGAAGGAACCAGAAGGTTTTTGAGAGAAGGGGGAGCGTTTGTTAGAGAGAAAGAGAGTGACCGTCTGTGAGAATGAGGAGTTGGGGAGGGGGTCATTTGATTTAATCAAGGAAATAAGATCTGGGCCTTTGATCTTATTTGATCAACAGCTCAGATTAAACCAGAGGTGGGTCCGGTAAAATAAACGGGTAAGGTTGTTTGATTTGGGTTCAAAATTCGGCTGAAATAGGGTTACAATTTTGGCTATATTTTAAATAAAATCTGGCCAACTTTTAAATAGCCAATATCTACCAATCTATTTTATAAAATAGCTAAAATAATTTTAAAAGCAAAACTAAAAACATAAAACTAATTAATAACATATAAATATTAATCTAAAATATATAAAAAAAATTATAGCTATAAAACATAGTTAATTGCAAAATAGGCCAAATTGCAATTTCATGCAATTATCTTTAAAATTTTCAAATAAATTTGTAACAAATGCGCATAAATTATATTTTATTGCAAATATTAGAGTGAAACACACTGTTCACTAAAAATAATAATTTGGAAATAAATTTGGTCTTTGTATTGTCAAAAATAAGTAGTAAATTGATTTTTTTAAAATCTTAAAAATTAAAGAAAAATACCAAAATTTCTATGCATGCTTATATATGCTTACATATACTATTTTGAAGGTATATTGGATGCAAAACTACATAGGGAAAAATTGGGTATTAACATACAACAACAGCAACAATCTTGGAGCTATGCGTCCACAGGGTCAAGTCATACCTTATCAAAGGCAATAGGGTTATAACCAGCAAAATCAGCAGCTAGATTATCAACAACAGATTCCAAGACAAGATGATGGGTTTGCTAAACTTGAGGGAATGCTGAATAACAACAATAGAATGTCGGGACAACTGATAGGGACCACTATAAAATTAATTGAGAGAGTAGACTCACATGAATCAGCGATAAAGGGTATTGAGGTTAAATTAGGATAGATTTCAGTGGATTTAACTAATCGTCCCCAAGGGACAATCCCTGCAGACACACAAATAAATCCAAAAGAGTAGGGGCCTAAACATCTTATGATAGTGAGTCTAGGGAGTGGTAGAGACCTAGATCTGGAGCAAGAAATTGCCCGTAAAAGCTGACCTACTAAAACACCGGTACCAGTAACCATTGAGATAGATGGTTCAACAGGGTTAACTGAGGTGATGGTACACAAGCACGAGAAAACGTCAGCAAAGAAAAAGAGGTTGCAAAGGAGACTGAGGTAGCACAGGAAATGACAGTAGAATTAGTGCTTGAGCAAGAAAAAAATCAAATCACAGGGAAGAAGCGACCTCCAGCACCACTCCCACGGAGATTGGCTAAGTATCAGAAAGATGAGCAGTATAAGAAATTCTTAGAGATGTTAAAGCAAATTCAGGAAAACATTCCATTGATTGACACTTTAAATGAGATGCATGGTTATGCAAAAATGATAAAGGATTTGATGTCCCGCAAGTTTGACTTTCAAGACTTGGCCACGGTTACACTGCCTTAGACTTGCAGTGTTGTGATGAGACCCATAGCTGAGAAGTTGTCTGACCTAGAGAGTTTCACAATCCTATGCACAATAGGCAACTGTACATTTGCTAAGGCACTGTGTGATTTGGGGGCGAGCATAAACCTTATGCCCCGAGCTATCTACAAAAGGCTAGGCACTGGAAGATCTAGACCCACGTCCATGTTACTACAATTGGCTGATCAGACAGTAAATATGCCCTCTGGTATTCTTGATGATGTACTAGTACAGGTTGGGAAGTTTGTGTTCCCAGCAATGAGGAAATTCCCATAATTTTGGGAAAACCATTCTTGGCCATTGGGAGAGCGTTAATTGATTGTGAAACTGGAGAGCTCAAAATAAAATTTAATGATAAAGAAATCACATTCAACGTGCAGAAATCTGTGCGACGACCAAGTGAATTTGCTAACGGATCTCTAATAGAAGCTGTGGATGTAATTTTGGAGGAGGAAGATGAGACGTGAACAATAAAGATTCTCTACCAGCCTGTCTCATGAACTTAAATAAAGAAAATAGAGTGGGTACTTGCTCTTGAAGGCCAAGGTTTTTGGATAAGGGAGCTCGAATTTGAGATTTTGCAATTAGAAGAAAGGAAAACTCCCCCAGCTAAGTTGTCAATAGAAGAGCCACTAAAGTTGGAACTGAAGCCCTTACCACCTCATCTCAGGTATGTATTCTTGGGACCTAACTCAACTTTACCTGTTATTATCTCATCTAGTTTGTTAGATTGTAGGCAGAACAACTTTTGGAGGTCTAGATGGAGTGCAAGACTGTAATTGGTTGGACCATTGCAGATATTAAGGGTATCAGCCAAGAATTTTGTATGTATAAGATTCTACTGGAAGAGGGCATAAACCCTCTAGAGAACACCAAAGAAGACTGAACTCCAATATGAAAGAACTGGTGAAGAAGGAAATGATTAAGTGGTTAGATGCGGAAATCATATTCCCTATCTCCAACAGTAATAGGGTCAGCCCAGTTTAATGTGTGCCAAAAAAGGGTGATATGCCAGTAGTGAAAAATGAGAAGAATGAGTTGATCTCAACACGAACAGTCAAAGGTTGGCGAATCTATATGGACTACATAAAGTTGAACTTGGCTTCCTAGAAAGACCATTTCCCACTGCCATTCATTGATAAGATGCTGGATAGATTGGTAGGGAGGTCCCACTTCTGC
This sequence comes from Nicotiana benthamiana, assembly GCA_034376525.1. NCBI lineage: Eukaryota > Viridiplantae > Streptophyta > Magnoliopsida > Solanales > Solanaceae > Nicotiana > Nicotiana benthamiana. Next base: position 78,422,954 of record CM067334.1, on the reverse strand, counting down.
TTTCTAGATAGGTACTCCGGGTATAATCAGATCTCTATTGCCTCGGAGGACAAATAGAAAACATTGTTCACCTGCCCTTATGGAATCTATGCATTTCGGATAATATCGTTTGGCCTATGCAATGCACCTGCCACATTCCAAAGGTGCATGATGGCCATCTTCATGGATATGGTAGAGGATATAATGGAGGTTTTCATGGATGACTTCTCAATGGTGGGCTGTTGATACCCAATTTTTCCCTATATATTTTTATATACTCAAATACATTAAAAATAGAAAGTGTATACATATATAAGCATGCCCAAAAGTTTTGGTATTTTTCCTCAATTTTTAAGGCTTTTTAGAATCAATTTATTATCTATTTTAGCAGTACAAAACCCAATAATTATTTCCAAAATTATCATTTCGGTGAATAATTTATTTACATCCTCATATTTACACCAAATATAATTAATTTAGTTTTTGTATATTTTTTATAAATGTAGCTTGATATTTCTAAGCTAAATTGTATAAAATTATTATTATAGCCTATGTTATGATTAATAAAGTTTTACAATTATAAAATTATCCCTAATATTTTTAATTTATTTTATATATATTATTAAAGTACTTCTAATTTTTTAAAATTAATTTTAACTATATTAACTAAATAAAAAAGAGAGAAAGTGGCTATTTAAAATCTAGCCCATTTCTATTTCAATTTTGGCCTTAATTTAAACCCCAATTCCACCTAATTGAGATGACCAATTTCAACTTTGACCCACCCCAAACCCAACTCACTAATCCCGCACGACCGTCTCTTTTTAATCTTGGATCAACAGTCACATTCCTTCTTTCCATTTTAATTCCCAACCACCCTAGTCCTAATTCATTTCTCACAAATAGCCGCCCCTAAAATCCAATCATCTCTCAAACTCTCTCTAACTCTCTCCAAAACCCTAGCCCTATCCCACCGGTTTCCACCTTGTTTCACCGGAATCAATGGCATCCCAAGCCTTGGGTGGCCTGTACTCACCTCCATGTGCCCGTATACCCTTGTTACTTGAAGATTCAAGGTTCATTCTTGAAGTCCTTCCCTCAGATCTCCGCCGATTCGAGTTTCATGGCCATCTCCGATTTGACTCATGCATATCCTAGCCCTATGAGCCTGTCTCTAACTCATTCGACTCGGAACAGACCTTTTCCAGGCCTTTCTCGCTTCTATGGTTCTTCTGAAACCCTAGCCTTTCGAGGTTCTCCAAATTTCTCTAGATCTGCTCTATTTCTGTGTTTATTTTAAGATTTTCAAATGATTCCTCTAAGTTCCTTTTTAAAATTGTGATTTCAGAACTGTTCATCTTCTCCGAGTTAGGGTTTCTTTGATTTTACTCGTTTCATTGTGATTCTTGTGTGTTACTCTTATTGTATTTTGCTCAGCTATAACTCCTATGTGTTTTTACTGTGATTCCCATGTTTTTTCTTCTACTGTTCTTTCTTCTACAATTTCCTTATAATTTCCTTTACTGTATTTTTATTTCATGAAATATTTTAAGTTCCTTGGGGTTTTCTGAACTTATTCCTGCCTGATTTATTTGATTTCGTCTCTACACTCAATTAAGGGTAGACACCCTAGAATTTGGGGTTTCAGTCGAGTCCCTGAGGCCGTTTGTATGTGACTTATTTGTTTCTCATCTCTGAACTAGTTTGATTTCAAAGCTCTAATTTCTGAGTTCATCTTTGTTTCTCCTTGTGGTTCTGATTTTTTGCTAAAACTATATAGGACCTTTTATCTGAACTCTCGCATGCATCTGATACTTATTTTTAGTTATAGTCCTCTATTCAATGGACTTTAGTTGCATGATACTTTGCGATTGTTTGAATCCAGCCTCACATATTTAAAGCTCATGCCCTCTTTATAGTTAGATTTTCCCTCTCAGAGTAATCTTTGATTTGGTATTGATTTCAGTCTGCCCTGTAACCTCTCGATTTCCTTGTTGTATGGCTTGGTTCATTAGTGATTTGGGAATCTCTGATTCCCTGGATTACTATGTGCTAACTGGTTTACTTCTTGCCTTATTAACTTGACCGTGTATTTCAAAATTGCCTTTCTTTAATTAAGATCCACATGTATTTACCCTTATTTATATTTTGTGCACAATGTTTTTATTTGATCCCATTTTCCTTAAATATTTCCTGTCCTTTATCATTCAAATCTGAGACTCCTTAATTAAAGGAACCTCTGTTATTGATTGATCCTAATTGATACTTGACTAGTTTCTTTCCTTTATTACTTGCCTGACTTCTAGTATAAATACATGCCCCTCTCTCAACAGACACACACACATCAATTCGAGACAGTTCTTTTCTGCAAGTTGCAACACATACAGACTTCTGATTAATATTTCCATTACTCTTTTCACTACACAATTTCAAACTGAATTTTAATATTTCCAATACTCTTTTCACTACACAATTTCTAGTACTCTCTCTCTCTCTACTAATACATTCTCTATTTTTGCTATTAAGTGCTCTGCTCCTCTTTCTGCTACTGTCTGAAATCCTCCTGAGTTCCTCTTGAACTCTCAAATACTTGCTGAAGGTCCTGAGTTTGATTTTGCTGACTTTATGGCTGATTACTTGCTTTTGCTTGTTTTACTGTACTAAAATTGCAACTGGTATGTATTTCTAGTTAAATAATACCCTCCTACACTATGCGTTTATTTCCCTTCTTCTGTTATGCATTCTCCATTATATGCTCCTTTTAGTCTGGCATGCTCTCTTTTATTATGTTCTGCACCTTCAAGTCTGTTATGCCTTCCTGCTTTCTTCATGTTTCTGTAAATGCTTTCTTATGTGGTACCCTGTCCCTTTGACCCCCTCTTATGCGTGAGTAATTTTGAGTCATGTTGGTATTCTATTATTGCCACTCATGACTGAGAATCAGGTTCTCTTGAACCTCTACTCAAGTCAATTCCCCATTCCATTTTCCCCTTATGTGCTGAGCCTTAACTCTGGTATGATGGTGTCATAATCACCATCCATACCCAAGTTTTACTTCTAAAGTCTGCTCTTTATTTGTTTGGACCAAGTAGAGGGTCAGGGGTGTGCAAGTCTATGCCCATGGCTGGGTATGACCACCCTCTGCTATGGCTTCCTAACCCCTCTATCACTTTGCATTTATTCCTAGTTTTTAAGTTCTGCCCCCATTTGGTAAGCCATGCTTTGGGACCCTGGAGCTTCCTGTGAACTTGGATGCCCACACTGCACTATTCTGTTATAATATCCAGAGTGTAAGCACTGCCTGGAGCCCTTGAGGCTCCTTGGAACTTTGAAACACTTTGGGTGAGAGAAGGCCTTGGAAATCTGGAATTCGAATTTGGTGAAACACATGCTATTGGATATTAAAGATTGCATTAGGCAGTTTGGATCTAGCTATAGGCTGTGATGTACTTTTAATTGTTTTCTTTTTTCTTCTGATTCTGTAATAATCTTGTAAAAAAAACTTGGGGAGTATTAATAAAGGGTGTGGGAGGGGTTTACTTTATTGTACAAAAGGGTAGATACCATGCCTATAGGTTTTATGTTTTGTAATCACCTAGATACCATGCCTATATATTTTAAATATTTTAACTCGATCATCTAGATACCATGCCTATAGGATTTAATATTCAGTCATATTGCAAATCATTAATAACCATGCCAATACGACTTAATATCCATGTGACAAGTTGCATATAGAAATCACACCTATAGGAAATGTATAAACGTTAGGCAAGCGGTAGGGTAATCGAACACTCATTCCTTTACTAGTTTAATAATAATAGCAAGTCTTAAAAAGCAAGATATAGATAGAATGTCGATAGGAGTTCAAACTCGCCTAATCTGTGTAAGTAATAACCTGGCAGTTGGCTTCAACATTTTTCAATAAAACTCGTCCAAACCTGTTTGTTTTAAAACTCTTAAATCCGTAGTGTTCTTTAATTTTCCAAACTTGCACCTTTATTCTGAAACCAATCCTTTTAGCCTTCTGCCTAAATTTATATTCTTGAAGTTATCTTTCAAAACAGGTTTTTTTAACTCACTCTTTCTTTTAAAGCATTCTCACTTTCGAAAACTCTCCTTTACAAATTCTATTGTAGTTTCACTTAACCAACCCTACTGATTCCAAAGACATCTCTGAACTTCTGCAATTTTCAATCTTCTATTTTAAACACTTCTGCATTTGGCTCTTGTCTGAAATTAGTCCTTTCTGAATAACCTGTCTAAAATACCTCAATTTCTAACAATTGGATCCGGGTTGCCTAATGCAGAATTTTTATCTAACTCTATGTGTTAACTAGTCTGTCCGCCGTTAAATTAAATTTAAAGACCAAACTAGTATATGCAATGCATGCTAAACTAGATGCTATGTGACTTACGGGTTTTGTGTGAGCCTTATGTATTTGTTTATTTCTCATTACTTGCTATTTGTATTTTTGGTGGTTGCCAATAGTATTTTATCCTTTTAAACCCCATATATGCTCCTACCCTTTCCTTCCCTTTCAGGATTAGAACTCACAATACCCCAGGACTGATAGGTTGGGACGAGTACTAGCATGCAATAAGTAAACAAGACTAATCGCATTTAAATACCTTAACCGGATGGGAAGGGTAGGATATGGATATGATGACCGGTGCGCTAATATCTCGTGCAACCCCTCTTTGAGGAGTGATTGCTGGGTATTGCATTGATATGATCCATATTGTATTTAAACCTAGGACCTCCTTTCTTTTCTTTTGTAATGTTTTCCTTAAGTGTTTTCATTTCTCTGCATCAACTCCTTTTATAAAGACTATCTATTCTTCCTTTTCTTTGCAAATTTTTAAACTTATTTATAACTACTATGTGCAAACCTTACTTGTTTCCTTCTATTTCTTTTAAAGTCACAATTAAGCATGGTCGGGAACCACACTAATGGATCTTGAGGGGTGCCTAACACCTTCCCCTCGAGATAATCTCAAGCCACTACCCGAACTCTGGTTTTCTTTCCAATCTTTTTGTTTTATTTAAAGTGTCCTAATGCACTATAATCATTAGGTTGCGACTCTTCAAATTCCATAACCCGGTTCCTCAAAAGGGAATAAGAGTTGTTTTGTCCATAATATCGTAAACCCGATTTCGCCCATCTTTAGGGGGGGAGGGGGCGCCGACAGCATGGCGACCCCGCTGAGGATCTTCTTTAGGGTTTTACTATTACATGCTTTGTGTGACTTCGTTGCTTCCTTAATTTCCTTTGTTTCTTGCCTTTAATTATTTCATCATAGAAACTAACTTGACTCTTCATGTCTTTCTTTTCCTTTAACTTCTTTTCTTTACTGCTTTATTACTTCTTCAATATCGTTGTAATCTTCGAGCATTTATTGTAATCTTTTGCTTTATGAACATGAAAATGCATGCAACTTGCTTCATTCTTGTAACTGCATTCTTCAACATCATATTCCACTCATGCCAAAACAAATACTATAGCAACACCTATAATGAGTGGTTGCGCCCTACCAATATTGTCACCTCCCTAAATTTGGCAAAGGCATATTTGCGGTAAAACCAGTCGATCAGCGGTGTAGTCGACGGTTCCGCGTCTTTCCCTCTTGAGTTGTCCGCTCAATGGTACATTGTCTAGCACTTCAAAAATAGAATCCTTACTCTATTAAGTTGTTCATGCATCATGGTCAACCTAGTCGAGTCAGTTATATTGTCCGCATAATGACTCATTAAGATAGCCCAGTCCAAAGTCCATCGGGTTTCCTCGAAACCCAAACGGACACCCCCATGTTATGTGCATCTATTTGGAGAACTAAATATCTTATTTCTAATTATTGATTTAAATAGTCGAGTCTGGGTGTAACACTTCCTTTTGCAGATGTGAGCACGTGACTTTTGCCTTACAGGAACTACTCCAAAAGAATTAATCATAATAATAATAATAATAATTTTTTACGTTGTGTACAATTTTGAGAGAGTTCATAGCATGATTGTTAATTACTTTTATATGTCTGTGCGTGTTTGTTTTCATTTTAATGAAGAAAAAATACAAAAAAATAAATAAATTAAAGAGTAAATTATTACTATTTATATACGTATTGTTATTTATTTATTTATTTATTATAATTTTAAATTTTCTTTTAAAACAATATAAAATCCTAAAAAATTTATTGTTATTTTTATTTTTATTTTTATTTTTAATTTTGGGAGTGATTTAAAAAAAATAAGAAAAAGAGAATTATTGAATAAAAAATGTAAAATTTATAAAAGGGGGAATTCTTTTTTAAAAAAAATAAGAAGAAAATCAAAATAATAAAATTAAAGTTTGTGCAAATTCAAAAATAAAAATTAAAAGAGAGTTGGAACTGAAAAGTAGATATGAAAATTTAAAAAATTTATAGTAATTGAAAGTAGTATTTTTAAAAGCGAAAACAAAAGAAAGTGGATTGTTTTTTTAAAGAAAAGTAAAGAAAGGTGAGATTCTCTTTTTAAGAAATCAAAAAGTGGGATTTTAAATAAGATAAAGTAATAAAAGTTATAATTTTAAAAATAAAGTAACGAAATATGGGATTTCTTTTCATAAAAAATAAAAAGCAATTTTTAAGTGGATTTTCTTTTAATTAAATAATAATAAAATATTTATAAAAAAAAAAGCAAATCTGAAAATTTCGAAACTTTTGCTATAAATAGAAGAGACAATTTAGGAATAAAGTGGGGGGTAAAGAGAGGAAAAAATAGGAGAAGAAGAAAAATAAGGGATAAAAGAGAGCAGTATACACTCGATATACAATTTGGATTCAGAAGTATACACGGACATAATTTAGCTTTTGGAGTTTTCAGCAGTATACACTCAATATACACTCTGGATACAGACGTATACACAGACAGAATTTAATTTCAAAGCTAGAAAGAGAAAACAAAAAGAGATTTTCGAAATATTTTTTCTTCTATATTTTTACTGATTTTTTCTGTATTGGTGGGATATTCTGGATTGAGGTATTGAAGCTACTGCTGGTTGTCACTGTTGTCGTTGTTGTAATTTCACCGCCCTGTTGATTTCCCATCTTCCTCTTCTTTTCTATACCAGGTACACATTCAAAAAATCAAGCGCTGATGTAAGCTTGAATTGGAAGTTGAAGTTTGAAATGAAATAGAAAAGCAAGTTGTTGATTAATATTTGTTGTTATTTTCTATTTTATTAGTTTTATCAATTATAGTTAGTTTTATAATATGTAGAATAAATTCGTCATTTAGTCGGCTTGTGAGAGAACACCTTTTGTGTAAAATAGAGTAGCCTTTTAAGCATGTAATTAATTAAGAATTTTCTCTTTTATTTTTAGAGACGAACTTAAATAGAAAAAAAATATAGTCACTCTAGGATTACCATTTAAAATAAATGAGGCATGCCTCGCCAAATAAAAATGAACTACGGGGCCCTCGATAGAGGTTTAAAAATATTTAGAAAATCGGGAAGGGTCGTGTAGGGAATTTCACGGCCCTCCCAAAAGACTACAATGCGTTAGACTCTATTAGGCGCAACTTCCGTGTAGTGAATTTCACGGTCCTCCCAAAAGACTAAAATGCATTAGACTCTATTAGGCGCAACTTTAATAAATTACATTCCTAAATATGGGCGGGTGTTTTACGCGACCCAAATCCAAATCCTAAAACATTGAATAGGGTGTTCCTAGGATTGCGGGTTCATTTCATGCGGCGCAATCCAAAAATATACTTTAAACGACGTTCACTTTCACTAAAAAAAATAACAACAATAAAAGCGATTTAATGTTAATAAAAGCACATAAGTTATAACACGTTTTAAAATCAGATATTTAGCTATTACAACAATTTAAGCGACCGTGCTAGAATCACGGGATCCGAGGGTGCCTAACACCTTCCCTCGGGTCAATAGAATTTCTTGCTTAGATTTTCTGGTTCGCAGACTTCATTTGGAAAGTCAAATATTTTTCTCGAATTGGGATTCAAGATAAACAAGTGACTTAGGACACCAAAAGCCAAACCTTTCCCAAGTGGCGACTATGAAATAAATTAATAATGTCATTTCGAATATTGTCACTTAAATTGAAAAAACTCCCTTATGCGTTTATCCTCCAGGGTAGGCGCGCAAAAAGGAGGTGTGACAGCTCTGGCGACTCTGCTGGGGAAAAGAACCCGGAACATTTTGTTCAGGGTTTAGAATTTGAGCTTAGATAAATTGTTGTATTTGGTTATGGATGATTTTAATACATGTTTCATGCTTAATATGCTAAATACTTTACTGCTTTGATATTTGGTGAATTCTACATATAAACTGTGACGAAACTCATTTTTCATCTAAGTCTTCTTGAAATCATAATTGGCCATTTGCTTGACATAGTCTACTTTCTTTGAGATAGCTGAGGTGCTTGGAAACCGGTGAAGGATTTTAGTCGCACCTGTTTTAGGCGGGGTGCGCCACCAATTAAGCCAGAAAGCAATGCTACCGGATACGCTGGCCCTCCTCGGCTCGAGTTGTTCACTCGAGTAAGCCAGTCTAGATACTTTCTCCAATTAGATTTGAACCTAGATGAAACAAAACCTCATGTCGGATCTCGAGTAGGTTCGCTTTATTTCTATCATGTGCATTTGACCTTGGAGACTCAACACAGGGGTTGGGTCTGTCTAGGACAAGTGTACCCGAGACATCATGATGCATCTTACTTGCTACTTATGTATTCATGTGTCTCGGCTTACATGTTGATCGTCTTCTAGGATAGAAGAAGAAAATAAAAATTTGGAAACAGAAAATTAAAAAAAAAGTGAGAGATACATATCTAGAAAATTCTGAAACTCTGCACGAAATTCTGAAGAAAAAAAAGAGTTATTTCAAAATGAGCAAAAAACAACAACAACAAAAAATTCAAGTGCCATGTTTCCCGTGTTCCGTAAACACTGACAAAATTACGCGGGTCTGATTCTCACCGGATGTGAGATACATAGGCAAACCTCATCGGTTCCGACCCCAATTTTCAAAAAAAAATCCAAACAAATATATTTTCGTTACTTCATTCTTTAGAAAAGTCTTTCTTTAAGACGCCATTTTCAAAAATCCAAAAAGTTCCTTCTTTTAAAAAAAGAGGTAGTTTTTAAACTCGACAAAAAAAAGGTTTCCTTCTTCTAATGTCTTTCATATGAAAGGGAAGAATCAATAAAAAATCAAAATACAAAAATTGGGTTTCCTTCATTTTGAAATATTTAAAAAAAAAAAATTAGAAACAAAAATCCAAAAATACTTTTTTCTTCTTTAGAAGTGTTTCTTTTGTAAATGTCCATAAAATTATTGAGAAGTAAACAAAAAATTAGTTTTTTTTTAGAAATACTTTTGTAAATAAATAAATAAAAACAATTCAAAAATTTAAAATATTTTCTTAAAAGTACCTCTTTCGAAAATTAAGAGGCAACCTCCAAAAATCCAATTTTTTTTCTTTCTTCTTTAGAAAAAAAAGGGAAAAATGAAAATTTAAACAAAAAATATTTTCTTTTTACTTCTAAAATTCCCAAAGTTCCAATCAAAAGGAAAGAAATTTTTAGAGGTCTTTCTTTCAGAAACAAAAATATAGTCAAATTCAAAATCCAAAAAAATAAATCCTTTTCTTCTTTTAAAGCATTGTTTTAAGAAAATTCCAAAAAGAAACAAAAATCCAACAAAAAAAAATCAAAAAGAAGAGTTAGTTTACTTACTCCATTCACAGTCTCACGAACTACGCTTGGTCTGATTCGTGCGGGGTCGCGGTACATAAGCAATCCTCGCCGGATTCGACCGTCCCCATAAGAGAAACAAAAGAGAGGCAGGAAAGAAGAAAAGAGGTACAAAATGAAAAGGGTTAGTTAAGGCCGGGATGAAACATGCAACCCGTTCAAAACATGTAGAAACTCGCTTAACTGTATAGGTGCATTACACCCCAACGTGAGATTACCTATCTGTTATTTATTTCGAACTAACCATTTGCAGCTGCCACATCCAGGTTTTAGAAAGGTGGTTGGTTTTTGTGGTAGTCTGGCCTCACATTCATACTTTACGAGGTCAAAAGGAAGTGTTCAGCTTCCCGTTACTAAGTCAAGAGGAAGTGTTCACACTTACTTCACGAGATCAAAGGGAAGTGTGGAGATGTCTTCAGAAATTCATTTGCCAACAGCTCCTATTTCAGAAGAGATTTCAATCTGGCCATCCCAACTTCCAGATCAACAACTTCTAAAGAAAACAAAATCTTGCGTCGTCACATGTTGGAAATGTTGAACGACTGGAGCAATGGAAAAGAGCCTCCGAGTGTAATCCATGGATTCCCCGAGCTGTTCGTTAGAGCAAGTGGGACTTCCAGCGTCCCCATGAGTTATCCAACTACCCCATTTGGGTATCCTGCCATTTCAGCTCTCTCCGCTGGATCACCCTCCGCTTCTTATCCCTGGATGTCAACAGCAGATATGGCTACGAACATGTCCACTGCACCACCTTGTCCAACTGCAGCACAACCCACTATACACATGCCTAATTGTGATTCATCCTCATTCACATTCCAAGCACCATCCCTCTCGCTGGAACCAACTCGGTTTTCCACCAGCGCTCACCCTCAGCAACCTATTTGTAAGATTACGCCTGGGCAAGACTAGAATCCCAAAGCTCCTGAACAAGATGAAATGGCAAGAAGAGTGAGGAGCCTCGAGCAAAGCTTGAAAAATATGCAAGGTTTAAGCGGGCTAAAGAGTGTCTCCTATACTGATCTGTGCGTGTTCCCTCATGTGCGCCTGCCTGTAGGGTTCAATACACCGAAGTTTGAGAAATATGATGGGCACGGAGATCCCATTGCTCACCTCAAGAAGTATTGCAACCAATTACATGGGGCTGGCGGCAAAGAAGAACTGTTGATGGCATACTTCGGAGAAAGTTTGGTGGGTATCGCCTCCGAGTGGCATATAGATCAGGATATTCTTGTTGGCACATCTTGTTGAAACACGTTCTCAAGGCACTAAACTAAACATGTGTTCATATTTGTAGGTTTTGATAAATGACAAACGACGCGCAATTGACATATGATGAGGTCCAAGCACAAGCGCGCAATTGACACATAACGAGGTTCAAGCACAAGACGAACAAAGATCATGATCAAGCAAAGAAATAAAGTTATACATGAGTCGTTCTCTAATTGTGATCTTGATCCGACAATTAACTCAAGACTTGGCTTCTCTCGTAAAATCATTTTTATCAAATCATGCATTTTTAATTTAAAGCAAAATGATTTTCAAACATTTTATTTTAGCCAAAATAATTTTTAAACATGCCTCTCAAATCTGGACAAAGATAATCGATTATGTACTTTATGATAATCGATTATGTTAGGACAATGTACACCAGATTTACAAAGCTGAACAATAATCGATTATGTACCTTATGATAATCGATTATGTTAAGGCAGTGTACATTAGATTTTTCAAAGCTACAAGATAATCGATTATGTACCTTGTGATAATCGATTATGTTGAGGCAGTGTCCATCAGATTTTTCAAAGCTATAAAATAATCGATTATACACATTATGATAATCGATTATGTTGAGGCAGTGTCTATCAAATTTTACAAGACTGTAAAATAATCGATTATGTACTTTATGATAATCGATTATGTTAAGACAGTGTAGTCCGAAGTTTTCAAAATATAAAAGATAATCGATTATCCTTATAGCATAATCGATTATGCAAATGACCGTTGCCAAAGTATTTTTAAACTCTGAAAGATAATCGATTATACACAATCTGATAATCGAATATGCTAAGTAAAATCTGCATATGATTTTTTGAACGTTGTCAGGTAATCGATTATACACAATCTAATAATCGATTATAAAATCTGAATATGATTTTTTGAACGTTGTCAAGTAATCGATTATACGATTTGGATAATCGATTATTTTGCTTAATATCTGGGAATGATTTTTGAACGATTGGAAAATAATCGATTATGCAAATCAGATAATCGATTATCTTAGCACAAAATCAGCAATTCTTGATTGGCAATTAGGCAACGGTTATGGGGGTTTTGAACACTATAAATACAACTCAAAATCAGTCTTCTAAGTACAACAACTGATTATATTCTTGCTAAAGCTTGCATACTCTCATATTCATCATTTTCTATTCATTTAATAAGTTTTTGAGAGCCAAACTCTTGACGAAAGTTGTTCTTGAGCGTATTTATTTTACTCATATCTACTCTTAAAGAGAGTCTTATCTTGAGTGCTAAGTGTTTGTATACACTTGAAGGGAAGCGTTAATCCCTTGTGGTTGTAAGAAGGAACGTTTTCATTCCTTCGGTTGAAGTCTTGAAGTGTGGTATCTTCGAGCAAAGGTTGTTGAGGCTTGTGTGACTCAAGTTCTCAGTTTGTAACGGTTATTTAAGCACCCGTAAGCTTAACGAAGTTAGTGGAATCTCGAGAGAGTCTCTCGGGGACTGGACTAGCCACAGGTTGTGGTGAACCAGGATAATTTTGGTGCATTCGTTCCTTATTATTTACTTACTGCACTTATTTCAATCCTGCAATTTTTAATTCCGCAAGTTTATATTGTTTTTTATTATAACGCTATTCACCCCCTCCCCCTCTAGCGTTAAGCGTATATTCTAACAATTGGTATCAGAGCCCAACTCTCTGAAAGACTTAACCATTTGAGAGAAACAATCCATGGCTTCTACTCGTGACTTTAATGCAGGAATAGGTGAAGGACAATGCTCCACCAGACCACCACTGTTCGACGGCACAAACTATACGTACTGGAAGGAGAGGATGAGAATATTCATCCAATCGAATAATTTTCATCTATGGAAGGTAATAACGAAGGGAGAACAAATTCCAACCAAAAAGGTTGAAAATGAATGGGTTCCAAAATCCGAAGATGAATACGATGCGGATGATATCCGAAAAGTGCAGAACAACGCTAGAGCCATCAACTTATTATATTGTGCTGTAAACGCTGATGATTACAGAAAAATATCATGTTGCACAACGGCTAAGCAAATGTGGGACAAGCTGGAAATCACGTACGAAGGTACGGACCAGGTAAGAGAAGCTAAAATTGATTTTCTAACCCATGCATATGAACTGTTTCACATGAAGGAAAGCGAGAGGATCGATGACATTTCGAACGATTTTCAAAAATCATCAATGACCTACATGCTCATAAGAAGACCTTCACGGATAAGGAACTTGTCCGAAAAATTCTCCGAAGTCTCACTCCGGAATGGTGCTCCAAGCCCGACGCAATTCAAGAGTCTATTGGCGTTTCAAATGTCACCATCGATGGACTAAGAGGTAATCTTAAAACCTATGAATCTACTATACTTAACCCTCCGTTCAATGATCAAAGGAAACAAAGAATCGCCCTCAAGGCAAGCACGGCTCAACCTCAAAATTATGAGGACTCAAACAACGGAGATAACGAGTTCGGACTCGTTATTAAGAGGTTTCAAAAGTTCATGCGAAAAGAGTATGAACAAAAAGGCAAACAACAAGGAGATCAAGTAAAGTGCTATGGATGCGGAGAAATCGGGCACATTAAATCAAATTGCCCAAATGTCAAAAAGGAGAAGAAACCCTTCAAGAAACAACGAGCATACATATCTTGGGGAGGTGACTCCGGAGACGAATCAAGCGACGATGAAGAAGACGAAGCCGCAAACCTATGTCTCATGGCACACGAAGACAATCAAGAAGAGGTATGTCAAATTTCTTCAAAAAATTTCTTTTCTCTTGAGGAAATACAAAATGCTTTTGATGAATTGTATAGTGAATATTAGAGCTTTCAAAACTGTTAGAGACGTAAAGAAAAATTCCTCTTTGAAAGAAAAAGATTTTGAAAAACAACTCTCTTTGAAAGAAAAAGATTTGGAAAAATTGATTTTGGAAAATGAGAAGTTGAAAGAAGAAAACAATTTTTTCGGCAAGAGAAGCGCCGACAAACCCGAGAGTTCTAGTAAAATTGTATTTCTTGCATGCATCTAAAAGATGAAGTAGAAAGACTTAAGGGCACCCTAGATAAGTTCAATTCTTCTCATAAAAATTTGAATGATGTTCTTGTCAATTTGAAATCGACCAAACATGGCATAGGTTTCAAAAACGAGCCTAAAGAAAAAGTTGAAGCCATCCCCCAACAACCCAAGGCTCAACCTAGGATAAATAAAATAAACATTCATCCTAGAAATAACCATCCTAGAATCAACATGCATCCTAGATCAAACACTAGAAGAAACTTTGAACATTTTAGAACGCCTAGAAATGGCCTTCAACAATCGCAACCTAGACATACTCGACCTAGAAACAATTATTCTAGAAACGTTGCATACCCTAGAACAAACAGTAGGAGAAATGATTTTCAAGGATTGCGAAATAGCCATATTGTCAAAAATAGAGCAAACGATTTTTGTACCTCCAACTACTACCAACCTAGAAGAATGCATAATCCAAATGTCATCTATCACTATTGTAGTCGAATAGGACATATTGCTCCTGCTTGTTTTACTAGACACAGACACTTAACTGCATGTCAAGTACAACAGCATTTTATACCTAACTCTCAAGGACCCAAAACAGCTTGGGTACCAAAAACTCATTGATTTGTCTTGTAGGTATGTTTGAAGGGATCAAGTTTACTTTGGTACCTTGATAGTGGATGCTCCAAACACATGACCGGAGACGCATCCAAGTTCCTTCAATTAGAACAAACGGAAGGAGGAAACGTTATTTTTGGAGATAACAACAAGGGAAAAACTATCGGCATTGGCTCGGTCGGTAAGAATGAATCTTCTTCCATTAAGCATATATTGCTAGTTAAAGGTCTAAAACATAATCTCTTGAGCATAAGTCAATTATGTGACAAGGGAAATCTTGTTTTGTTTGATTCGGAAGAATGCTTAGTTTTTCAAGAATGCTTAGTTTTTCGTCATAGTGATTTTAAAATTATCCTTCGTGGTTTTAGAATTGATAACATCTATATGGTTGATCTTGAAAACTCTTCATCAGAGTATGTGAATTGTCTTATGAGTAAAGAAGATGATATGTGGTTATGGCATCGTAGAGTAGCTCATATCAACATGCATCTTTTAAACAAATTGGTTTCACAAAATTTAGTTATTGGTCTTCCAAATTTGAAATTTGAAAATGACACTATTTGTGATTCTTGTCAAAAAGGGAAGCAAACAAAAGCATCTTTTAAATCTAAGAATATTGTTTCAACTACAAGACCTTTGCAACTTCTTCACATGGATCTTTTTGGACCATCTCGCATTGAAAGTCTTGGTAGAAATCGTTATGCTTTTGTTATTGTTGATGATTATTCTAGATTTACATGGACACTATTTCTTGCTCACAAAAGTGAGGCTTTTCAAAATTTTAAATGTTTTCTTAAACGTGTTCAAAATGAAAAGAACACAACCGTCACTTCCATAAGAAGTGATCATGGGGGAGAGTTCAATCACAATCTCTTTACGGACTTTTGTGACGAACTCGGTATTGAGCACACCTTTTCTGCTCCACGTACACCACAACAAAATGGAGTGGTGGAACGGAAAAATAGGTGTCTCGAAGAGATGGCTAGAACCATGCTCGATGAGGCTAAGATTCCCAAACAATTTTGGGCGGATGCCGTGAGTACCGCATGCTACATTTTAAACAGAGTAGTCATAAGGCCAATACTCATGAAAACTCCCTATGAACTCTATAGGGGAAGGAAACCTAATCTCTCCCATCTTAGAGTAGTCGGTTGTAAATGCTTTATTCATAACAACGGAAAAGATAATTTGGGAAAATTTGATGCCAAATCGGATGAAGGAATTTTTCTTGGTTATTCAGCATGTAGCAAAGCATATAGAGTATTCAATAATAGAACCGAAACTGTTGAGGAATCCCCTCATATTGTGTTTTCCGAAAATAATGCTCGCTTGGCGAGAAAGGATTCTGGTTTTGATCTTGCAGGTATTTTAAACACAATAAGTCCTCAAGACAAAGTACAAGAGGAAAACCCAAAGGAAATTCAAGATGAAATCTTGGAACAATCATCGGAGGAAGCGCCACCACTGGTGAAAGAAACGAAACTGCCTAACGCGTGGAGGACAATCAAAGACCAACCTCTCGACAAGGTAATTGGCGACATTGAACAAAAGGTAAGTACTCGAAACACTCTTAAGAACACCTTAGGACACACTTCTTAAGAGATCACGTTTTCAATTGGTCAGCATCTTCACAAAGATCTTAGAGAAAGAATTCTTAATTCTTGACTCCACAGTGATCTAAGTCATACATTGAATTTTTTTCATTACTAACTTGAGCGTCGGAGGAGCCTAATTCTCTTTTGCAGGTATCGCCCTAAAGGCAGGGGGAATTATAAGGCGATGGTGTAGAATAATCGATTTCTCTAAAGTCGATAATCGATTATCACTTCTTTTTGTCTTATGCTTACTATGCCTGAAAATCGATTAGCAAGTATCACTAATCGATTATTTACGTTTTATGTTTATTATGCTGGAAAATTAACATAATCGATTATACAACACTACAATCGATTATCTAACAGTTTTTGCTTTGCAGGTGTTTGGATGGTATATATAAAAATCAATTATCAATTTTTATAATCGATTTTGTTGACATTATTTTTCAGGTGTTAATTGTGACAATAATCGATTTCTTAAAACTGTTTAATCGATTACCGTCTCGGCTATACATTACTGCACTTCCTAAAATAATTGATTATCTCAAAAGTATAATCGATTATCTCCCGAGTCAGAAAATTACTGTGCACTCTGTGTCAGAATAATCGATTACCATAATTCAATAATCGATTATCCTCAGTCAGTATTTCAAAATTGTTACCGTTTCTGACCGTTTTGTCTCTTAAATTTCTGCAGATTTTCATCTTCAATGCAATGCCATCCTTCTCATTATAAATAGGTGCTATTAGTCTTCAATTTCTTCACTCAAACATTAAACTTATCTCCCAAACTCTCAAAATTTCTCAAATTTCTTTCAACGGCTATTACTCCTTATTCAAAATGTCGGGCAGAAACTCCAAACGTGCTCGTGCCGGCAAAAATGTTGCCTCCTCTTCCGCCACTCGTCCACCAGTTTATTGTTATAAAGATGGCTCCTTCTTACGATTCAACAGTGAAGAACAACTTATGCGCTTCATTGAAAAGTTTGAAAATCGAGAAATCCTCCCTCCTCGATTTTCCACTAATCGATTTCTTACTCAAAGCGCCCCTCCATCCACAGCAAATATGCTCCTACAAAGCCAACTCCTTGATCTCCTATACCTTCACACCCCTTACATTCATCCTTCCTTAATTCAGGCCTTCTATTCAAATCTCGAGAAAGACGAAGATGATGAACTCTTCTCGACCGTCAATGGAATTCACATCCCCGTATCTGAGGAAAATATTCAAGCCATCACTAAACTTCCGCGCAATGGGGAAGACATTTTACGCTATACTAGGGAAGAAGGCGCTCTGTTTGATGAACAACTTCTTTTTACTCAAATCGGCATCGGTGAATTTTCTCCAACTCCGGACCATCGTCGTCCCACCATCACAAACATGCTCCCCGAATACCATTTAATTTTTTATTTCATCACCCGCGTTCTAAAACCGCGGAAATTCAATCATACAACTATATCTCATGAGGATTCAAAACTCATGCATGCCATCATCATCGGAGCTCGCATCAATTGGTGCAAGTTCGTCAAGACTCATATGTTTGATGCTATTAGGGAAGATAAGCCTCTCCCTTATGCATTTGTCAATATGACCCTTCTTGTTGCATCCGGTGTCGACACTTCCGTCGGCCCTCTCAAAAAGGCGACGAAACATTGGGAAATACAAGAATCTTCATTTCCCAATATCGGTGAGCATCCACCTCCTCCTCCAACTCAGCGACGTCGTCCTCCGGCCCCGTCCGATGTATCCCTCAATACCATTTCCGAGCAAATTGCGTCTCTGTCCACCTCCATGAATCGCATCGATATGAATGTCACTCGTCTCTCCCATGAACTTCATGGATACTTTGACCATGTCAATTATCCATATGCCCAAATTGTCCTTCGGGAAGACGTACCGAATGCCGAGCCGGAAATTAATAATGATAATGAATAATTTCTTTCTTTTTATAGCTTGTTGTCCTATGTTTCATTGTCTCTTTTTATGTACTCGGATTTTTGGTTAATCAATAAACAAGTTATTTACTAATGTTTTTTTTTTGCTAATGTCAAAAGGGGGAAGAATAAGGGCTATGCACTTAATATTTATTGGCATAAATTGAGGGGGAATTCATATGTTGAGGAGGAACTAATTGCATATCTATATACTTGTCTTGGATCGTCATCATGAATTATCTAATATGCATATCCCGATATTGGTTTGCCATTATCAAAAAGGGGGAAATTGTTGAAACACGTTCTCAAGGCACTAAACTAAACGTGTGTTCATATTTGTAGGTTTTGATAAATGGCAAACAACGCGCAATTGACATATGACGAGGTCCAAGCACAAGCGCGCAATTGACACATAACGAGGTTCAAGCACAAGACGAACAAAGATCATGATCAAGCAAAGAAATAAAGTTATACATGAGTCGTTCTTTAATTGTGATCTTGATCCGACAATTAACTCAAGACTTGGCTTCTCTCGTAAAATCATTTTTATCAAATCATGCATATTTAATTTAAAGCAAAATGATTTTCAAACATTTTATTTTAGCCAAAATGATTTTTAAACATGCATCTCAAATCTGGACAAAGATAATCGATTATGTACTTTATGATAATCAATTATGTTAAGACAATGTACACCATATTTACAAAGCTGAACAATAATCGATTATGTACCTTATGATAATTGATTATGTTAAGGCAGTGTACATTAGATTTTATAAAGCTACAAGATAATCGATTATGTACCTTATGATAATCGATTATGTTGAGGCAGTGTCCATCAGATTTTTCAAAGCTATAAAATAATCGATTATACACATTATGATAATCGATTATGTTGAGGCAGTGTCTATCAAATTTTACAAGACTATAAAATAATCGATTATGTACTTTATGATAATCGATTATGTTAAGACAGTGTAGTCCGAAGTTTTCAAAATATAAAAGATAATCGATTATCCTTATAGCATAATCGATTATGCAAATGACCGTTGCCAAAGTATTTTTAAACTCTGAAAGATAATCGATTATACACAATCTGATAATCGATTATGCTAAGTAAAATCTGCATATGATTTTTTGAACGTTGTCAGGTAATCGATTATACACAATCTGATAATCGATTATGCTAAGTAAAATCTGAATATGATTTTTTGAACGTTGTCAGGTAATCGATTATACGATTTGGATAATCGATTATTCTGCTTAAAATCTGGGAATGATTTTTGAACGATTGGAAAATAATCTATTATGCAAATTAGATAATCGATTATCTTAGCACAAAATCAGCAATTCTTGATTGGCAATTAGGCAACGGTTATGGGGGTTTTGAACACTATAAATACAACTCAAAATCAGTCTTCTTAGTACAACAACTGATTATATTCTTGCTAAAGCTTGCATACTCTCATATTCATCATTTTCTATTCATTTAATAAGTTTTTGAGAGCCAAACTCTTGACGAAAGTTGTTGCGTTCTTGAGCGTATTTATTTTACTCATATCTACTCTTAAAGAGAGTCTTGTCTTGAGTGCTAAGTGTTTGTATACACTTGAAGGGAAGTGTTAATCCCTTGTGGTTGTAAGAAGGAACGTTTTCATTCCTTCGGTTGAAGTCTTGAAGTGTGGTATCTTCGAGCAAAGGTTGTTGAGGCTTGTGTGACTCAAGTTCTCAGTTTGTAACGGTTTGTTAAGCACCCGTAAGCTTAACAAAGTTAGTGGAATCTCGAGAGAGTCTCTCGGGGACTGGACTAGCCACAGGTTGTGGTGAACCAGGATAATTTCGGTGCGTTCGTTCCTTATTATTTACTTACCGCGCTTATTTCAATCCTGCAATTTTTAATTCCGCAAGTTTATATTGTTTTTTATTGTAACGCTATTCACCCCCCCTCCCCCTCTAGCGTTAAGCGTATATTCTAACACATCTAGGACGATCTGTCCAGAGATTTTGTTCGACAATTTCAGTACACCATTAACATCGCTCCAGACAGGAATTCTTTGTCATACTTGAAGAAGAAAACCTCGGAAAGCTTCATAGAATATGCTATTAAATGGCGCGAGCAAGCATCAAGGGTGAAACCTCCCATGGATGAAATAGAAATGGTCATTGTCTTCCTCCAGTCCCAGGAACCAGATTACTTCCAAAACATGATGTCGGCTATGGGCAAGCCTTTTGCAGAGGCCATCATTGGTGACATGGTAGAAGACGGTTTAAAAACTGGTAGAATTTTGAGTCAGTCACCCATCATAGGAACCTCTCAGCCATCCAAGGCGGGTCTGGAGGAACATCGAACAATAGGGAAAGAGAAGAAACAGCCATGGCAACATCAAGGGGAAGAAGATACAGGGCCGAAAGAACCCCTCAACACTACTATCCTCACTCCGATATGGTCTATGATCCACCACCTTATGCAGTTATGAATGGTCAACCTTTCAGCCGATCTCAACCACAAGCTAACAAAAATCAACCTCCTTTCCAAAGAAGCCAGCCTCCTCACAAGAACCACTATAATCCTCTACCTCCCCAGAATAACTTCTGTCCCCGGGAACCACCCAGGAGACCCAACTATACACCAATCGGTGAAACCTACTCCACCATGTTCCCTAAGCTTGTCCAGATGAATTTACTGCAACCCATACCCCAAAACGGGCAAAACCCAAGATCACCATCATATCAGCGGGGTGTCAGATGTGCCTATCATTCAGGGGTAGAGGGGCACGATACAAATGATTGTTGGACTCTGAAGCAAGCGGTGGAGAATTTAATAGAGCAAGGGAAAATTGTGTTGAAATATGTGGATGTTCCTAATATGACCAATAATCCATTTCCAGCCCACAACAACGGGCCAGTAATTGGGACGATTTGCGAGGACAAAGAATTTGATCTAGCACTGAAGGCTATTGCAGCCATTGTCAAGAAAGAAGAAAAGCCAAAAAATAGTTGCCAAGCCAGAAAGTTTCCCATCAGACGAGAGTCTCGGTAGCCAGTCTTGCTATCCTTCCTGCATCCGGATTATCTAAGGGTGTGATCTAGATATTTTACTTTATTGTATTGCTTTCTGATGTAAACACTTATATCTTCAAAAAAAAATTAATATTTCATTATCAAGTAATGTCTCTTCTCTTAATCTTGTCTATTGCAGCCATTGTTGAGAAAGAAGAAAAGCCAAAAAATGGTTGCCAAGCCAGAAAGTTCCCCATCAGACGAGAGTCTCGGTAGCCAGTCTTGCTATCCTTCCTGCATCCGGATTATCTAAGGGTGTGATCCAAATATTTTGCTTTATTGTATTGCTTTCTGATGTAAACACTTATATATTCAAAAAAAAATTAATATTTCATTATCCAGTAATGTCTCTTCTCTTAATCTTGTAATTTTTCTTTCTTATTCTCTTTTCAGTTCTACTAAATGCAGATTTTAATAACATGACATGCTTGCGCACTTCATGCCCGGATCCTAAAACGCTGTCAGACCTCGAAATAATGAATCAAGAATTGGGTCGTAATGAAGATTAGATTAAGGAAATAAAACATAGAGGTGAAAAATCTGAAAGAAAATTGGGTCAAGATTAAAAAGGTCCATACATTGCAACAAGAGTATAGCCAAAAGACTGCGTTTAACTTGGGACACTTCGAAAAAATGTCCCCGAAACAACTGTCAATGCAAATGTAGTCAAAAGATACTTTGTTTGATTCTTCATATGTAGTTCTGATATTCTCCGGTTGGGATGACGAAGGCTTTCATTCTCGCTACCCAAACACTATCAACCCTTTGCAAACCTATTTGAGCCGTTTTTTCTTCTTTCATTACCCTCTTTGGAACCTGAAAATGTTATTGAAAAATAAAATGAAAAAAAGAAAAAAAAAGAAAGTATAAATGAGAAAGAGAAAGAAATCGAAAAAAAAGTAAAAGGAAAAGAAAAAGAAAACAAAGCAAAAAAAAGAAGATAAAAACAAAACAAAACAGAAGAACAAAAGAAAATCAAAAACAAAAGTCCTGAAATACGTCCGACTTGATTCCGAAAGGATACGTAGGCAACCTCTCTCTGGGGTTCAGTCACACCAAAATAAAATTCCAAAATTCCCCGAAAGTGAAACTAGGGCAAGTGTTATAATGGTTCGACAATGATCCTGCCTGATTGGTTCCAAAGTTGTCATTCAATCCAAATCATTTTTACCTGAATCCTTTCAAGTCCTTCCGATCAATCAGAGAGAATGTTCAAGAATCAAAGAATGCAGCTACTTGGATCCGATGCAATCAAAAGGAGAGAAATAAAACGAGAGAGTCTTATTGGTGAAAACTCACACGGGCACCATAAGGCGATGGTGAGCAGAGAAATGAAAAATGAGAGAGTCTTGTTAGTGAAAACTAGCAAAGAGCACTATAAGACGATGGTAAAAAGAGAAATGATAGAGGCCAGCTCGTGAAAAGCCGCAAGAGGCGCCCCTGATCGAAAAGAGGATCCTCACAGCCATCGACTTCAACAGAGTCCTGGCAAGGTTCCTTGGTATTCAAGGCAAAGTTGTAATGAATTTTTGAGAGTCAGACGGTTTACACATATCAGGCATCCAGTCCAAAGGCATGTCATGTTCTTTGAAGTCCGCATGTACTCTAGATAAGTCCTTCTCTCCTTTCCCCAAAAGGGACACTTCTAGTTTTAAACTCATTCTCCATTCAATTATTTGTTTCTCTTTGAATCCTTTCAGTCTAACACTGTTCCAAAACCAAGACAAAGAAAAGATGGCAAGACTGGTTTACAGGGCTTTCGCTTGATACACGCTAATGTGCAAAAAGCACCCAGCCTCAACAGGTGCATCAAGTTGACCTCGACTGGCCACAATGACCGATGCTCCGGAATCAAAACTCTTGGAAGGATAAAATCAAATTGAAGTGCCTGTAAAGGCAAATGAAGTTAAAAAAGGTTAAGCCCCATATGGCTAACCGTCTCGGCAAAGATTTGAAAAGTCAAAGGATCCTAAATGCTTTGAAGCTAAGGTTGAAAAAAAAAGAAGCCAGAAATGAAAGGCCTACGAAGGTGAAATGAAGTTGAAAAGGTTGAGTCCCACGCTACTAGCCGTTGCAGCAAATTTCGAGGAGCCAAAAGTTCCCCAATGTTCAGAAGAAAAGAAGAATTTAAAAAAAACAAAAAAAGAAAAGAAAAGAAGAAAAGAAAAGAAAAGGAATTTGAGAAAGGAAAGGCCTACGAAGTCAAAATAAATTCGAAAAGGTTGAGTTCCACCGACCAACTGTCATGGCAAAATCTGGAAAAAACCAGAGGTTCTAAGGGCCCAAAATGAAATTGGTCCCCAGGAAACGAGCAGTTGCAATTGAGATCTTCATCAAAGAAGATGAGCCGGGATCAAAACAATCAAGGCCACAAAACCAATCAATGTTTCAAACTAACAATTGTTCTTTGTTTGAAAACATGAAACAGGTGCATTCCAAAGCAACCTTGCAAGAAGTAGATGCGACTACAGAGAAACTGCATATGGGCTAGAAACAGCTTTGCAGCAATAATCAATCCAAAAGATGCAATCCAAAGTAACCTTGCAAGAAGCGGATGCGACCAAAGAGAAACTGCACAAAGGCTAGAAACAACTTTGCAGCAATAATCAATCCAAAAGGCAAGTCTCTTTCCAAATTCTTTCCTGCATTTTTACTCATTTTTCTTTTAAAACAAAATTAATAATGAAAAAAATAAAATAAAATAAAATAAAAAGATTAAAGAAAGAAAAAAGAAGTAAAAATAAAAATCCCAAAATAAAATTCATGGTAGCATAGAAATCCCGGCATAACCCGAGGACCTTCCTAGCATAACCCAAGGAGCATTTTCTTTCCAAATCCCGGCCCAAAATCCTAGGATCTCCCTGGCATAACCCAAGGAGCTTGTTCTTTCCAAATCGCGGCCAAAAAACCCGAGGATCTCCCTGGCATAACCCAAGGAGTTTTTTTCTTTCCAAATCCCCGAGGATCTCCCGGCCAAAAAACCACAGAGCTTTTGCTATCCAAATCCCGGCATAACCCGAGGACCTCCCTGGCATAACCCAAGGAGCTTTTCTTTCCAGATCCCGACCAAAAAAATGAGGATCTCCCTGGCATAACCCAAGGAGCTTGTTCTTTCCAAATCCCGACTAGAAAATCGAGGATCTCCCGGCCAAAAAATCGCAGAACTTTTTCTATCCAAATCCTAGCAAAAAAATCGTTGATTCTCCCGGCATAACCCGTGGAATTTTTCCGGCATAAACCGATGATTCTCCCGTCATACCCCGTGGACCCTTTCCGCCATAACCCGATGATTCTCCCGTCATAACCTGTGGACCTTTCTGGCATAACCCGATGATTCTCCCGGCATAACCCGTGGACCCTTTTTGGCATAACCCAATGCTTTTTCCAGCATAATCCGTGGACCATTTTCGGTATAACTCGATGATTTTCCTG
This sequence comes from Nicotiana benthamiana, assembly GCA_034376525.1. Classification (NCBI taxonomy): domain Eukaryota; kingdom Viridiplantae; phylum Streptophyta; class Magnoliopsida; order Solanales; family Solanaceae; genus Nicotiana; species Nicotiana benthamiana. The sequence goes on along the minus strand of CM067334.1, from coordinate 78,398,300 downwards.
ACATAACCCGTGGACCTTTTCCGGCATAACCCGATGATTCTTCCGGCATAACCTGATGATTTTCCCGGCATAACCCTTGGACTTTTCCGGCATAACCCGATGATTTTCCCGGCATAACCCGTGGACCTTTTCCGGCATAACCCGATGATTCTCCCGGCACAACCCGTGGACCTTTCTGGCATAACCCGATGACTTTCCCAGCATAACTCATGGACCCTTTCCGGCATAGCCCGATGTTTTTCCCGGCATAACCTATGGACCCTTTCCGGCTTAACCCGATGACTTTCCCGACCTAACCCGGGGACCCTTTCCGGCATAACTCGATGATTCTCCTGACATAGCCTGTGGACTTTTCTAGCATAACCCGATGACTTTCCCGGCATAACCTGTGGACCCTTTCCGTCATAACCCGATGATTTTTCAGGCATAACCCTTGGACCCTTTCCGGCATAACCCGATTATTTCCCCGGCATAACCTGTGGACCCTTGCCGGCATAACCCGATGGTTCTCCCTGCATAACACGTGGACCCTTTCCGGCATAACCCGATGACTTTCCCGGCCTAACACGGGGACCCTTTCCAGCATAACTTGATGATTCCCCCGGCATAACCGTGGATATTTTTCCGGTATAACCCGATGACTCTTCCCGGCATAACCCGTGGACCCTTTCCGGCATAACCCGATGACTTTCTCGGCATAACCCGAAGACCCCTCTCTCTTTTATGGCATAACCCGACCATTTCCCAGCATAACCTGGATTCATTCACAAAACATACACAATGCTGATTTGACTGCTGAGATATGTGTCACAACTAACTCACAAAATTTTCCTAGTGTAAACTGGGGCAGAAAATTCTGTTCGTTTGTTTGTTCTGATGTTTGAGTAGGTTTCCCTCAAAACACAAGGTACAAGATGACTGACGGAGTGAGTCGCAATCCAGAATAAAGAAAAGAAGAAAAGAACAAATAAAAAGATGGGCTCAAATACTGGAGCAAACAAAGGTGCGGATTGCTCGAAATCTGATTTAAGTCACAAGCTTCGCCAATCCCATCTCACTCAATATTGCAGAAATAAACAAGCCTCTACAACTTCGAGCATCAAGATTCAGATCAAAGTCTACAAGCAAGATCAGCTAAGAATCAAGATCAAGTTTAGAAAGAATTATAGATAGGAATCTTGTAACTCATAGTTGATAGGCATGGCTAGCATAGTTTAATTTTCCTTTTTGGTGTAATAAGAAGGTCAGTAAGCGGCACGAACAGCAAAAACAGTAAAACCACAGCTCCGGGTAGTCCCAGCAAACTAAACTTCCCGAACTACATTGACATGATTCCTTTTAGCCAAGGATATGTAGGAAACCTTTGAAGCAAAGGTTCGGTCAAATTTTTCAAAAACAATGCTTGACATGGAGTACTCAAACGGGCAAAAATCGCACGTATCAGCTCACTTTATCTGTGCACGAAAACTCTTCGTGTTTCCGGACAAAGAGGGGCAGCTGTGAGCACGTGATTTTTGCCTCACAAGAACTACTCCAAAAGAATTCAAAATAATAATAATAATAATAATTTGTTAAGTTGTGTACAACTTTGAGAGAGTTCGTAGCATGATTGTTAATTATTTGTATATGTCTGTGCGTGTTTGTTTTCATTTTAATGAAGAAAAAATACGGAAAAAAATAATAAATTAAAGGGTGAATTATTACTAATTATATGCATATTTTTATTTATTTATTTATTATTTAATTTAAAATAATAAAAAATCCGAAAAAATATTATTATTTTTATTTTTATTTTTAATTTCGGGAGTGATTTAAAATAATAATAAAAGGAGAAGTATTGAATAAAAAATGTAAAAGTAATAAAAGGTTGAATTCTTTTTTTTAAAGAATGAATAAAATAAAAAAAATTAAAGTTTATGGAAATTTAAAAATAAAAAGTAAAAGAGAGTTGGAATTGAAAAGTAGATCTGAAAATTTTAAAAATTTAAAGTAATTGAAAGTAGTAATATTAAAAGGGAAAACAAAAGAAAGTGGATTGTTTTTGTAAAGAAAAATAAAGAAAAGTGAGATTCTCTTATTAAAAAATCAAAAAGTGAGATTTTAAATAAGATAAAGTAATTAAAAAAACAAATCTGAAGATTTCGAAAATTTTCCTATAAATATAAGAGAAAATTTAGGAAGAAGGGGGGGGGGGGACTAGGAGGAGGGGGAAAATAAGGGAGAAAAGAGAAAGTATACATTCGATATACACTCTCGATACAGCAGTATACACAGACAGAATTTAATCTTTGGAGTTCTCAGACGTATACACTCGATACACACTCTGGATACAGAAGTATACACAGACAGAATTTAATTTTTGAAAATTTCTTTTGAGAGTTCGAAGCTTGAAAGAGAAAACAAAAAGAGATTTTTGGAATATTTTTTGTTCTTTATTTTTACTGGTTTTTCTCCGTATTGCTGGGATTTTCTCGATTGAGGTATTGAAACTACTGGTGGTTGTCATTGTTGTTGTTGTTGTACTTTCACCGCCCTGTTGATTTCCCATCTTCCTCTTCTTTTCAATACCAGGTACACATTCTAAAAATCATGTGTTAATGTAAGCTCGAATTGGAAGTTGAAGTTTGAAATGAAATAGAAAAGCAAGTTGTTGATTAATATTTGTTGTTATTTTCTGTTTTATTAGTTTTATCAATTGTAGTTAGTTCTATAATTTGTAGAATAAATTCGTTATTTAGTCGGCTTGTGAGAGAACACCTTTTGTATTAATATAAAGTAGCCTTTTAAGCATGTAAATAATTAAGAATTTTCTCTTTTATTTTTAGAGACGAACTTAAATAGAAAAAAATATATGTCACTCTAGGATTGCCCTTTAAAATAAATGAGGCATGCCTCGCCAAATAAAAATGCACAAACTGCGGGGGCCTCGATAGAGGTTTAAAAATATTTAGAAAATCGTGAAGGGTCGTTTAGTGAATTTCATGGCCCTCCCAAAAGACTACAACGCGTTAGACTCTATTAGACGCAACTTTAATAAATTACATTCCCAAATATGGGTGGGCGTTTTACGCGACCCAAATCTAAATCCTAAAGCGTTGAATTGGGTGTGCCTACGATTGCGGGTTCATTTCATGCGGCGCCAATCCGAAACATACTTTAAACGAAGTTCACTTTCTCTTAAAAAAATAACAACAATAAAAGCGGTTTAATGTTAATAAAATCACATAAGTTATAACATGTTTTAAAATCAGATATTTAGCCATTACAACAATTTAAGCGACCCTGCTAGAACCACGGGATTCGGGGGTGCCTAACACCTTCCCTCAGGTCAACAGAATTCCCTACTTAGAATTTTTGGTTCAAGATAAACTGGTGACTTGGGACACCAAAAGCCAAACCTTTCCCAAGTGGAGACTCTGAAATACATAAATAATCTCATTTCGAATATTGTCACTTAAATTGAAAAAACTCCCTTATGCGTTTATCCCTCGGGGTAAGCGTGCAAAAAGGATGTGTGACAGCAAGAAATGAGGCACGAAGTCCCAAGATTCGGTATGGTAACCAACATTCACCCAAGGCTGCTAAGATGGTGGGAGGATCTTCATGCCAGCGATCGGAATCTTGTCCACAAGTACTTAGGGAATTTGCCCTCACTTCTGGAAATATATCCTAACAACAAAATCATAGAGGCTACAACTCTATTCTAGGATAGTGATCGGTCACTGTTTCGCTTCGGGAATTTGGAAATGACTCCTTTACTGGAAGAAATAGGGGGTCTAGCTGGTATCCCTAGGGAGACTCTAGGAAAACCGCAAAAGTAGAGGCGTTCTTAAGATGATGGGACTCAAGAAAAATCCCAACCTATCTTGTCTGAAGGACTCCTACATACCATTTGATTTCTTGTACGAGAGGTATGCCATAGCAAGTCCTATCACACCTACATTGACGAGTTTGCCCTCACCTCTTTAGGACATATACATAGAAGGTTCTTTGTGTTCATGTTCTGTTTCCTGGGTATGATAGTCTTTCCTATGAAAAAGGCTAGGATCCACACCAGACTAGCTATGGTGACCAAGACCTTAATGAAAGGGATCGGCGGGCAGTCTTTCAGCATAGTGCTCATGATCGTTGCTGAAATCTACTGAGCCTTGGGAAAATGTCAACAAGGGGCCCCGCACTTCGAGGGTTGTAATCTGTTACTTCAACTATGGCTTATAGAACACCTTCAGAAAGATGAGTACCGACAGGAGATAATACGCGGGGATTGGGATGATCATATTGCTTTCCACCATCCCAAGCGAATGAACTTCATGCCCAACATGTTCGCTTAGCCGAAAGATGCTGGAGGATGCATAGAGCTATCTGAAAATCTAAAGGAAGAGCAAGTACAATGGATGTTCGAGTGGTTCCCAACAGGGGAGTTCATTCTTCGTTCTCGAGATGCACCGTTCCTCCTACTCATGGATCTGAGGGGAAATCATCCTTATGTCCCTCTCCGAGCCATTAGGCAAGTAGGGAGAAAACAAATCATACCAAGGATAGAAAAGATAAGTCACTTCAGGGCTGACTTTCAAAATGATGATATCCCCAACCGATGTCACGCTCAGCATATGTGGCACTGCAAGCTCGTCTTAGGGAGAGAGTCTATCGAAGCAGACATGTATCATGCAGGGTGTGTGTCGTATTATTCAGGTTGGTTAGAAGATAATCACATTGGTCTGGGTCATCCACTGCTCGTCCGAGGTCATAGGCTTATTGATGAGATAACTAATGCACAAGTTAAATACAATCAACTGTGCAAGAGGATGCGAGAGTGCGAAAATAAGCACCAGGAAATACTGGAAGCCCACCAAAAGCTGATCAACGAGTGGAGGGATAAGGCTGTCAACACCAATAATCAGCTAGGGTATCTGGAAAGAGGTCTAGTAGAGTTGGAAGGAAAGTTCTTGAAAAGAACTGAAGATTGCCAAATTGTCGAGGGAAGTGCAGGTGGACATTTGGCTCGAGCCTATCTACTGTTAGGACTATACGAGTTAATGGAGCTATATGAGGGAGGCAAGAATACCGAGTCTAGGGAAGGTCCTTCTGAGTCCAAGTAGTTAGGACTTTTTGTTTTACTGCTTTCATAATTTAATAAGGCCACTGGCCATTAGTGACATCTTTTATTATTCAGTTGTTTTATGATTCATCTTATTTTATCAATAAAATGAGGCATTTAGCATTATAAGTTCTCCAAATTTAATTTGTCACTAGGCCTACCTCGGGCACAACGAGGCATCCAAATTAGGAAATGATTTATATTCCTGTGCAATGTGTTAAATATCGCGATATTATTTTTTCTCAGAATGTGCACTAATTTTTTTACCTTTTTATTTTTCTTTTATTTTTATTCCCCTTCCTAAAGGTTAGTTCGTGCATTCTAGCACCATCAGCATACTTAACAAGATCCAAGGGCCCTCCATCTCCTCCTATGGTTGTGCATTTGGATCGGATATTCGAAATTCGATCCGATCCACTCTATTTCAAATTTTCGAATTTCGAATTTCAGATTTTTGGATTGGATACGGATTATGATTTCTAAAATTTTGGATTTTCGGATTGGATTCGGATTGGCATGAATGTAATCTGATCCAATCCGATCCTAAATCTGAAATTATATGGCCTATATATAAGTACTTTTAGGGTTAGTAACCTTATATTCATTTATCTAATTCTTACCCTAGGTTATATACGCCTCTCTTCAGTCTTCACCTTATATCCGCCTCTCTTCACTTTCAGTCTTCACTTCAGTACAGATCTATTCCTCACTCCTCACTGTAAGCAGGTACTACCTGGTTCTGGTTGATTAGAATTTGTACATGGTGGAAATAGGCTTATTGCAAATATGGATAGAGTATCGGAAGAGAACAAATTAACAAAGTATGGTATTCGCACTTAATTCCATTGTTTGTGTTCTATTAAGCAGTCCAATATGATGGACAGTTCCGTTGTGTGTATCCAACCAAATTATCTCACCTTCTAATTTCTATCCAGCAGTAACATTATTCGTACATATGGAATATGAAATAATTGATATATTGATATATTGAAGTTGGAAAGGAATCAGTAATTTGATATATTGTTTTCTTGAAAAGCATTAAAAGTAATAGTTTAAGACTCAATTTTTGAGTAAACAAAATCAGATATTACACGTTACACGGTTACAATATAGAATAAAATCCTATGTAGGATGATTGAGCGACAATTCGAAAAATATCCAATCAAAGTTTCAAAATCCAATCCGATCCAATGTTAATTCGGATCGGATTCGGATTTCCCTTTTCACAATCCAAAATTCGAATCCAAAATATGCTAAATACGATCCCATCCGATCCGTGCACAGCCCTATCTCCTTCTCCTATGAGTCTTACCAGAAACAGGAACAAAGGCAAGATGGGAGATGCAAATACTAGAAAGGAAATTGAGGAAACTTCTAAGGGTACCCCAATTACGAAGGAAACTGCTGCTCATCTTTAGCAGAATTCGATGAGATTTCGGAAAGAATTAGAACAATTCCGGAACCTGGAAAGCCTATCAATCACTGTTGTCACTGCTGATGCCAACAACCAGAACCTCATACCTCCACAACCACCGGCACAACCTGGTCATAACACTCCATTGCTCAATCCTGAACCACAACACACCACAAACGACCACAACACTCCTATCTTTGTGGACATTATACCCCATTATACCCATCTAATCTCAAGTGCACCTTAATCAGATGACAATGACCCCCTCATTCAGAATCTGGCCGCTAAACTCAAGAAGTTAACTAGCCGGGTCCAGGGTGTTGAAGGTAGCAAAGGCGTTGAGGGTTTGAACTATGAAGATCTTTGTGTTCATCCAGATGTTGAACTCCCGGAGGGGTACAAACCTCCCAAGTTTGAGATGTTTCACAGTGCAGGTGATCCTAGAGTCCACCTAAGAATGTATTGTGATAAGATGGTAGGAGTTGGTAGGGACGAGAAAATACGCATGAAATTGTTCATAAGGAGTCTGAAAGGCGATTCCTTATCTTGGTATATCAGCAAGGATGCAAAGAAATGGACAAGCTGGGTGAGCATGGCATCTAACTTCATGGAGCCGTTTTAGGTTCAACACTGAGAATGCACCGGATGTGTTCTATATCCAGAATCTAAAGAAGACACCCATAGAAACCTTTCGCGAGTATGTTACTTGTTGGAGGTTAGAAGCTGCTAAAGTCAGGCCAGTCTTAGAGAAAAAGCAAATGAACAGGTTCTTTGTCCGAGCTCTGGACCCGCAATATTACGAGAGGCTAATGCTGATAGAAGGTCAGAAGTTCTACGACATCATAAAGTTGGGAGAAAGAATCGAAGAACGCATAAAGAATGGTATGGTCACCAATCTCGAAGCATTACAGGCCACAAGCAAGGCCTTACAATCTGGTGGCACGTCAAAGAAAAAGGACGTGAATTTCGTAATGGCTGCGCAAAGAACCAAATCCTCTATGAAATATCAAACATATCCCTCAGCTCTACTCACATATCAACCTTCCTTAAACTACCAAGAACCATCACCCACTTACCAAATCCCACCTCCCGCCTACCAATCATCTCCACCACCTACATATCAACCCACCACACCAAGATATTCCCAACCCGCACATGTGTACCAAGCATATAACTCCCAACCTTCCCATTACCCATCACCACCTACTTGCCAAAACTTTCTTCGACTCAGACCAAATTTTGACCGTAAACTTCCCAAACAGTATACCGCCATTGCCGAACCAATTGACCAACTATATGAAAAACTCAAAGTAGCCAGTTATGCTACCCCTATCCCAGCCGTAACTCCAGAAAATCCCATCCAATGGATCAATCCCAAAAAACCTACGCATACCATTCTGGAAGGAAAGGTCATACCATCGACGAGTGTCACTTGTTGAAAGACAAGATTCAGACTCGAATTATAACAAGGTCATTATAGTAAAGGAGCCCGCTCCCAATGTCCGCAACAACCCTCTACCTAACCAGAAGGGTGGAGGCATCCATATGATTAAGATAGAGGATAACTGGGACCCCAAAGGGTCAATCGGATTAATTGTTGAAGAATATGAGCCTAAAAAGCCAACGGTCACCCTCAATCCCATTATTGTTCAGATCCAGCCCTCTGAGGGTGATGTGGTAAATATGTCTGTACCACTCGAGTTTGAAGTGCCTCCTACAAAGGCGCCAAAACCAATTGAGGTCGAATTCGAAGTTCCAAATGCACCTGCACCATTTGAAGTTGTTGTGTTCCCTTCAAGGGTGCCAATTTCAGTTTCCGTAACAGACGTGACCCTGTTCAAGCCAAACGCCATACCTTGGGATTACATAGCGGAAGCTAAGAGAAAAGGGAAAACACATACCGGAGAAGCAATCGCCGTACAAGGAATAACTAGAGCATGCAGGGTATACACTCCAGAACATTTAGCTGAGTCTAGCAAACAAGACTCTGGGCGACCTATTAAAACTGGACCCGATGACCATTGGAAAAAGATACAAGCCAAAGAATACTCAATCGTTGAGCAACTGAACAAAATACCAGCGCAGATTTCCATCCTGGCTCTTCTACAAAGCGCTGAGGCACATATAATGCCTTGATGAAGATATTGAGTGAAGCCTATGTTCCCAGCAACATAACAGGAGGCGAAATGGCGAATATGGTAGGACAGGTGCTGGAAAGTCACAAGATCACCTTCCACGAGGATGAGTTACCACCAGAAGGACTTAGTCATAATAAGGCGTTGCATATTACAGTATAATACGAAGATTATTTCATCACCAAAATCCTAGTCGACGGAGGTTCCAGCCTTAACATTTGTCCACTGATAACCCTCAGAACATTCGGGAAAGGTTTTCATGAGATCAAAGATGGAGCTATCAATGCCAATGCTTTTGATGGGTCTCAAAGATCCACCATTGGGGAGATTAGCATGTGCTTGCAGATGGGGCCTACCTGGTTCGATGTTGACTTCCAAGTCATAGACATGCCAGCATCCTATAATTTATTGCTGGGACGACCCTAGATCCACGCTGCTGGGGCTGTGGCATCAACCCTACATCAAGAAGTGAAGCTTGAATGGAATCATCAGGAAGTGATCATTTATGGCGATGGTAGCAACCCTATATACAGTCGCCAAACCATCCCGATGATCGAAGGAAAAATGAGAATAGGTGGAGAAACATACCATCGTATCGAGCGAGTCAATGCCATAGACAAAGACAAGTGGTGGGATAACAAGATTGAGGGCATCCTGAATTGGAGCAGGTATGAACTCGGAAAAGGAATTGGCAAGAATCTTCACGGAATCACCTAGCCCATCTAGTTGAAGAAGCACGGTACTACTTTTGGCCTAGGGTATGAGTACACCTGGAAAGAGTTCAATGAATGGTTTCCACCATGGCATAGCCCATATTATCCACTGGAGCACCCTCTACCTCAGCTGGAGCAAACCTTTCAGCCTGCTGACATTATATATGGATCAGAGGAAGATGAAACACTGGCAGTGATGAAGAACCTGTTTCTGGGAGATGATATGGACTGTTGTGTTATTTCAAGGAGGAAGGCCCTTCCATTCAAGTTGTGGAACGCCTCACCAATTGGTCAGGCATGACCACCAGTGCCCAAAAAGCTTTGGGGTAGCAACGCTAAATGACACCATGCATCGCATTTTACTTTTTAGTTGATTTTACTTTTTCGCATTGTCTTTACTTTTAAAAAGAGCTCCGATGTTTCGAACAATTATGAATTTAATCAAAAGCATTTTCCAAGTTTATTATTATATCTCGCGCTTATTATTTTTCTCTATCATTTACTTTATTTTACATAGCATTACTGTTACATATCTTGATGATGAACCGACGACTATAACTTGCAACGAGGCAACACAACAAACAAATATAGATTCAGGAGAGGAAGATGATATACCAAAAGAGGTTGTCAAAGAGGTCTAGAACTTTAAGAACAGACCTAAGTCTAACTTGGATGAAACTGAGTTAATTTGGTAGGTATAGAGGATATCAAAGAAAAGCGTATCAGCGTGCATTTGTCGCCATCAGAAGAGGAAGAGTACACAGATTTCTTAAAAGAGTATGAGGACATTTTCACCCAGTCATATGACAATATGACTGTTCTCAGCACATCTATTGTAGCTCACAAGTTTCCAACAGATCTGACATGCCCGCTAGTAAAACAGAAGCTCAGAAAGATCAAGCCAAACATGAGTTTGAAAATCAAAGAGGAAGTTACCAAGCAAGTCAAAGCCAGTGTTCTCAGAGTGGTAGAGTATCCGACATGGTTAGCCAACATCGTGCCAGTACCAAAGAAATATGGGAAGGCTAAAGTCTGTTCGACTACCGAGATCTCAACCGGGCCAGTCCCAAGGACGATTTTCCTTTGCCAAATATACACATCCTGATTGACAACTGCGCCAAGAATGAGCTGTAGTCATTCCTTGATTGTTTTTTCTTGATACCATCAGATATGGATGGATGTCGAAAACGTAGAGAAAAAGGCATTTATCACGCTGTAGGGGATGTATTGTTACAGAATAATGTCGTCCGGGTTAAAAAATGCTGGTGCTACCTACATGATAGCTATGACTGCCATCTTTCATGACATGATACATAAAGAAATCGAGGTGTATGTGGATGACATCATCATCAAATCCAAGAAAGCTGCAGATCATATGGAAGACCTGAGAAAATTCTTCAACAGATTGAGAAGGTACAACTTGAAACTGAATCCTGCCAAGTGTGCATTTGGGGTTCCCGCTGGAAATCTATTGGATTTCATTGTGAGTCGCTGGGGAATATAATTGGATCCATCAAAGGTCAAAGCCATTCAAGAGTTGCTACGCAAAAGAACAAGAAAGATGTGATGAGTTTTATGGGAAGACTCAACTACATCGGCCGATTCATAGCTCTGTCCACTGTTATTTGTGAACCCATCTTCAAAATGCTGAAAAAGGATGCTGCCACCAAATGGACTGACAATTGTCAGAAGGCTTTTGACAGAATTAAGGAATACTTGTCAACACCGCCAGTCTTGATTTTGCCTGAGCTAGAAAGACCCCTTTTGCTCTATCTCACAATATTGGATGGAGCCTTTGGTTGTGTTTTAGGGAAACATGATCAAACGGAAAGAAAGGAACAAGCCATCTACTACCTCAGCAAGAAGTTTACCCCATTCGAGGCTCGTTATTCCTTAATAGAGCGCACATGTTGTGCTCTGACCTGGGTAGCCCAGAAGTTGAGGCATTATTTCTGTGCCTACACAACCTATCTCATATCAAGGATGGATCCATTGAAATATATCTTTCATAATCCCATGCCTACACGCAAGCTCACCAAATGGCAAATCCTGTTAAGCGAGTTCGACATTGTTTATGTTACCCAGAAGGCAGTCAAAAGGCAAGATTTGGCAGATCACATCGTCGAGAAACCTGTGGGAGGAGAATACGAACCTAAGAAGACGTATTTTCCTGATGAAGAGGTAGCTTTCGTAGGAGGATACATTTCAGAATCCTATAATGGTTGGAGGTTGTTTTTCGACGGAGCTGCGCATTTCAAAGGAGTTATCAAGGAGCAGTCCTGGTATCATAAACAGGTCAGCATTACCCGGTATCCGCCAAGCTCAGGTTCCCGTGCACCAACAACATGACTGAGTATGAAGCATGCATCTTAGGGCTCAAACTGTCCATCGACATGAACATTCAGGAGTTACTAGTGATCGGAGACTCAGACCTACTCATACATGAGGTTCGAGAAGAATGGGAAACCAAGAATCCTAAGATACTCCTTTACCTACATCACATACAGGAGTTGAGGAAGAGATTCTGGAAGACGGAATTCCAGCATGTTCCCAAAATACAGAATGCGTTCGCTAATGCGCTAGCCACCTTGTCATCCATGATCCAGCATCCTGATACAAATTTTATTGATCCCATCCAGGTCAAAATCTATGACCAACCGGTTTATTGTGCTCACATTGAGGAAGAAGCCGATGGGAAACCTGGATTCCATGATATCAAAGAATACTTGACAACGAGAGAATATCCAGAGCTTGCCAATGCTACTCAGAAACGCACACATCGGAGGTTATCCAATAATTTCTTTCACAGCGGAGGAATTCTGTACAGGAGGACTCCCGATTTGGGATTTCTAAGGTGTGTCAATGCAAGAGAGGCAACTAAGCTATTGGAGGAACTGCACGCAAGGACCTGCGGACCGCACATGAATGGATTTGTTTTTGCAAAAAAGATACTCCGAGCAGGATATTTTTGGATGACTATGGAAAAAAACTGCATCCAGTACGTCCCAAAGTGACTTCGCTATCAGATACATGCAGATATTAAAAGTACCTCCAAGCGACAAGCTCACAATGGTTGTTTGCCGCTTGGGGAATGGATGTTATTGGATTTATCGAGCCCAACACATCAAACGGACATAGGTTTATCTTAGTGGCAATTGATTACTTTACCAAATAGGTCAAAGCAGCATCATATAAAGTAGTGACCAACAAAGTTTTGGCAGACTTTGTCCGCGACCGAATTATTTGTCAGTTTGGAATTCCGGAATCAATCATCACTGACAATGGTTCCAATCTCAAGAGTGACTGATGAAGGCGATGTGTGAAATGTTATAAATCGGGCACAAGAACTCTACAGCTTATATAACTCAGATGAATGGAGCTGTAGAAGCCATCAATAAGAACATCAAGAAGATACTAAGAAAGATAATCAGAAGGCATAAGCAATGGCATGAGAAGTTGTCATTCGCCTTACTGGGATATTGTACCATAGTCCGCACGTCAATCGGGACAACTCCCTACATGTTGATTTATGGTACAGAAGTAGTAATTCCCGCCGAGGTAGAAATTCCCTCCTTGAGGATCATACAAGAAGCAGAGCTAGACGACGCAGAATGGGTACAAAGTCGTTACGAGCAGTTAGCCTTTATAGATGGAAAAAGAATGAATGCAGTTTGCCATGGTCAATTATATCATAACATAATGTCCAGAGCCTTCAACAAGAAAATCAACCCGAGGAAGTTTACACCAGGGCAACTGGTGTTGAAGAAGTTATTTCTACATCAAGATGAAGCTAAGGGGAAATTCTCTCCCAATTGGCAAAGTCCGTAGATGGTCCACCGGGTTCTCACTGGGGGATCCCTCATTCTTGCAGAAAAGGACGGAGAGTCTGGTCGAAGCCAATCAGCTCAAACGCAGAAACGATACTACATTTGATCATATGCTTTTTTCTTCACGATGTAATTTAAACTACGCCTGACCTGATTCCCGTTTAAGAGGGGATACGTAGGCAGCCCTATGGGTTCGGTCACATTTTAATAAAAATTCCATTTTCCCCCGCTATTGGAACTGGGGCAGAATTTTGAGGAGTACCCTCAAAATTTCGAAGTCAGTTTTTCAGTTCTCTCATCAGCATCAACCCAGTAAACTGGGGTAGGATTTTGAGGAGGAGCCGATCCGCTTTCAGTTATTCAGCACAGCCGTCAGCAGCGTCAGCCCAGTAAATAGGGCAGAATTTTGAGGAGGACCCTCAAAATTTCGGAACAAGCAAGATTGTCGTGTACTTGAAGCACGTTGCATTTGTTGGTTCATCCAAAATAAAATGGTTTTTCAAAATATACACTTACAATATATTTACTAAGTCATGCATAAAAGTTGTTGGATTTGCCGTTGTTTAGCAACACTACCCCAATGATACATGACGTCAAGAGCCAGGGGATATGAACTAACCTTCCCCCTCTATAGAACTCACGATTTTTCTTTGAATGTAGGTACTCACGTCGCAAATCATTGAACGCTTTCACTCTTCAGGGTTAAAACTCTCAGAACAATCGCTTATTCAAAATCTACTATCTACACCCAACATTCCCCAGCAATCACGATATCACAACCGTCTACTAGCTAAGAAACTCACTATTGTTTGCTTCTTTACATTTTGCATTGCATAAGGCTACTTTTTTGCCTTTCGAGACTAAGCTCTGTCTCCATCTGCATTTCCTGCATAAGGCTACATTTCGGCCTTTCGAGACTAAGTTGTATCTCCATCTGCATTACATAAGGCTATTTTCTGCCTTCCGAGGTTAAGCTATACCTCCATCCTGCATAAGGCAACTTATCTGCCTTTCGAGACTAAGCTCTGTCTCCATCTGCATTTTGCATAAGGCTACTTATTTGTCTTCCGAGACTAAGCATTGTCTCCACCCTGCATGGCTTAAATATCATCATTTTATTTTTTTTGAATGGCTGAACTATCGCCACCCGCATTTAAATTCACATTCTGTATGAAAGATCGCCACTCTTTGCATTCACTCGGCTGAAAGATTGCCAACTTCCCATGGGATGAAAGAAGGCCAACTTATTCAAAGGCGTCATAGTTCAGAGGCACCATCCGCGTAGCCCGAGAACACCATTTCATGGCATGCGAATCTTTACTTTTATGTTTTTCATGGCCCAAGACGTCCTCCTAACCGTCTAAAGATAGATTCATGGTCCAAGAAGAACTTGTTAGAATATACGCTTAACGCTAGAGGGGGGTGAATAGCGTTATAATAAAAAACAATATAAATTTGCGGAATTAAAATTGTAGGAGTAAAATAAGTGCGGTAAATAAAGAAGTAAGGAGAGAACACACCGAACTTATACTGGTTCACCACAACGTGTGGTTAGTCCCGTCCCCGAGAGACTCTCTCGAGTTTTACACTAACTCCGTTAAGCTTACGGGTGCTTAACAAATCGTTAGAAACTGAGAACACAAGTCTCAACGATGCTTGCTCGAAGATACCACACTTCAAGACTTCACGTGAAGGAATTAACCTTTCCTTCTTACAACCACAATGGGTTATAACTTCCCTTCAAGTGTATACAAACACTTAGCACTCAAGACAAGACTCTCTTACAGAGTAGATATGAGTAAAATTAATACGCTCAAGAACACAACAACTTCGTCAAGAGTTTGGCTCTCAAAAAACTATGAAATGAACATAAAATGATTGATATGAGAGTATGTAAGCTTAAGCAAGAATGTAATCAGTTGTTGTGCTTAATAGAGTGATTTTGAGGTGTATTTATAGTCCTCAAAGTCACCAAGACCGTTGCTTAATTGCCAATCACTAATTGCTGATTTTGTGCTAGGATAATCGATTATCTGATTTGCATAATCGATTATCTGCAAATCGTTCAAAAATCATATGCAGATTTTAAGAAGAATAATCGATTATTCAAATTGCATAATCGATTACCTGATAACGTTTAAAAATCAGACGCTGATTTTATGCTAGCATAATCGATTATTGCCTTGTGCATAATCGATTATCTTTCAGCGTTTAAAAATACTTTGGCAACGGTCTTAACATAATCGATTACCATAAAAACATAATCGATTATTTTGCTGTTTTGTAAAATCCGGTTATACACTGTCTTAACATAATCGATTATCAAAAAGACATAATCGATTATTTTGCTGTTTTGTAAATTCCAGTTAACACTGTCTTAACATAATAGATTATCAGAAAAACATAATCGATTATTTCTGTCTAGACTTGAAAGACATGTTTAATATTCATTTTGGCTAAAATTAAAATGTTTGAAAATCATTTTGTTTTAAATCAAAGATGCATGGTTTGATGAAAATGATTTTACGAGAGAAGCCAAGTCTTGAATCTATTGTCGAATCAAGATCACAATATAAAACGACTCATGTATAACTTTGTTGCTTTACTTGATCTTGTTCTTTTTTTCTCTTGTGCTTGGACTTCGGCATATGTCAATGTTCCATGCGCGTCGGTTTGTCATTTATCAAAACCTACAAGGATGAGCACACGTTTAGTTTTAGCGACTTGAGAACGTGTTTCAACAATTTCCCCCTTTTTGATAATGGCAAACCAATATCGGGATATGCATATTAAATAATTGATAATGACAATCCAAGACAAGTATATAAATATATGAATGACTTCCCCCTCAATTTATGAATTCCCCCTTAATTTATGCCAATATGTATTAGTGTGCATAGCCCTTATTCTTCCTCCTTTTGACATTAGCAAAAATTGATAATCTTTTATGGAGGAAACAATATTGAAAATACAGAATACAGCAAGAAAAAGAGACAAAATATTATTCAACCGAAAAAAAAAATTATTCATTGTCAACATTAACATCCGCCTCGGCATCCGGCACTTCTTCCGGAAGGACAACTTGGGCATAAGGATAGCGGACGTGGTCAAAATATCCATGAAGCTCGTGGGATAATCGGGTGACATTCCTATCAATACGAGTCATGGACGTGGATAAGGAGGCAAGTTGCTCAGAAATGGTTTGGAGGGTAGCAACGGAAGGATCCCGAGGACGACGTCTTTGAGTAGGACGAGGAGCCGGATGATCACCGATATTGGGAAATGAAGTTTCTTGAATTTCCCATTGTTTTGTTGCCTCTTTGAGAGGACCGACGAAGGTGTCGATACTGGAGGCTTGAATAAGAGCCATTAAAACAAAGGCATAGGGGAGTGGCTTATCGTCCCCAATTGCATCATACATGTGAGTCATGACGAACTGGCACAAATTGATGCGAGCCCCGGTGATAATTTCATGCATGAGTTTTGAATCCTCATGAGAGAGAGTTGTATGATTGAATTTGCGCAGTTTTAGAACGCGGGTGATGAAATAGAAGATTAGGCGATATTCAGGGAGCATGTGCGTAATGGTTGGGCGACGCTGCTCCGGACTTGCAATAAATTCGCCAACGCCAATTTGGTTAAAAAGGAGTTGTTCATCAAATAAAGCACCTTCTTCTCTAGTGTAAAGTGAAATATCTTCCCCATTTCGTGGAAGTTTTGTGAGGAGTTGCATGTGTTCCTCATATAAAAGAATTGGAACTCCATTGATGTTTAAGACTAGGTCACCATCTTCGTCCTTCCCGAGATTGGAATAGAAGGCACGAATTAGAGCAGGGTGAATGTAAGGGGATTGAAGATATATGAATTCAAGGAGATGGCTTTGCATGAGGATATTTACTGTGGATGGAGGGGCGTTGTGGCTAAGGAATCGACCAGTGGAGAATCGAGGAGGAAGGATTTCGCGATTTTCAAATTTTTCAACGAATCGAAGGAGTTCAGGTTCAGTGTCGAAACGTAAGAAGGATCCGTCTTTATAGTAGTGGGAGAGTGGACGAGCGACGGAAGAGGAGGCAATTTGTTTGCCGGAACGAGCGCGTTTAGAGTGCTTGCTCGCCATTAGTATGAAGAAATAAGAGCTGTTGCAAAAATTTGAGGGCTTTTGAAGATTGTTTGAAGCTAAGAGTGAAGTTGGAGTGAGAAATTTGAAGGATGAAAACACCTAAATATAGAATTGAAAAAGTGAGGCATTTATTGAACAAAAAGCTGCAGATTTATTAAGCCAAACGGTCAAAAACGGTAACAATTTTGATGAGCTGACCGTTGGTAATCGATTACTGAACTTTGGTAATCGATTATTCCTGCACTGTGTGTTATACGGACTCGGGGAATAATCGATTTTGATTTGCAGATAATCGATTATCTTTAGGCAGTGTGATGAAAAATCGAGACGGTAAGAGGAAATCGATTATTCAGTTTTCAACAATCGATTATTTTATTAACACTTGTAAAACTGAACTTTCAATAATCGATTAGTAATATTGATAATCGATTATTAAACATGATTGCTAGATTCCTGCAAAATCAAAATGTTAGATAATCGATTCTAGTATTAGTATAATCGATTAGTTTATTTTTCCAGTAGAATAATAGGAAAACATAAAGGAGTAATAATCGATTATTGACTAAGAAAAATCGATTATTTATCACCAGTGCCCGAGAATTCCCCCTGTCTTTGGGGCGATACCTGCAAAAAAGAGTTAGGCGCCTCCGACGATCAAGTTAGTAATCGTTGAAAATAAAAATGCAATGCATGTATTAGATCAACGTGGAGTCAAGAATCCCGAGTTCACTACGAATTCGAAAAAAGGACTCTTTCTCTAAAGGCTTTGTGAAGATGTCGGCCAATTGATATTTGGTTTCAACAAACTCAATTTCGACATCACCTTTGAGAACGTGATCTCTTATGAAGTGGTGCCTAATTTCTATGTGTTTTGTTCTTGAGTGAAGAACAGGGTTCTTCGTCAAGCTTATGGCGCTAGTATTATCACATCGAAGAGGGATATGAGTGATACTAAGACCATAATCCGAGAGTTGTTGTTTCATCCAAAGGATTTGAGCACAACAACTCCCCGCGGCTACATATTCAGCCTCGGTTGTGGATAACGCAACACTTACTTGTTTCTTGCTAAACCAAGAAACTAGAGAGCTACCGAGCAAATGCCAAGTGCCACTAGTGCTCTTGCGGTCCAATTTGCAACCCGCAAAATCGGAATCGGAATAGCCAACAAGTTGGCATGAAGAACCTTTGGGATACCATAGTCCCACTTTTATGGTTCCAACAAGATACTTCATTATCCGTTTTACAGCAGTAGGTGCGACTCCTTCGGACATGATTGATATCGAGCGCATAAACACACGCTAAACATGATGTCCGGTCTACTTGCAGTAAGATAAAGAAGGGATCCGATCATACCTCGATACTTCTTTGTGACTACTTCCTTACCTATCTCATCTTTGTCAAGATGGTCGGATGTACTCATTGGAGTGGCCATTGCTTTGGCGTTGCTCATTTCGAAACAGTTTAGCAACTCCTTGCAATATTTAGATTGGCAAATGAAAGTTCCCTCTTTCATTTATTTCACTTGCAACCCCAAGAAGAAGTTTAGCTCACCCATCATTGACATTTCAAATTCGCTAGTCATAAACTTAGAGAACTCCTGGCATAAAAAATCATTAGTAGCACCAAAGATAATATCATCGACATAAATTTGAACTAATAGAATGTCATTGTTTTTATTTTTGATAAACAGTGTAGTGTCAACTTTCCCCCTTTCGAACTCATTGTCCAAAAGAAATTTGCTTAAGCGCTCGTACCAAGCTCGAGGAGCTTGTTTAAGTCCATATAGCGCTTTCTTAAGCTTGAAGACATGATCGGAAGATTTAAAGTCTTCAAAGCCCGGGGGTTGTTGTTCAACGTACACTTCCTCTTGAATAAACCCATTGAGGAAGGCACTCTTGACATCCATTTGAAATAATTAGAAATTCATAGATGATGAAAAAGCAAGTAATAAACGAATGGCTTCTAGTCGTGCTACGGGTGCATAAGTTTCTTCACAATCAATTCCTTCTTCTTGATTATAGCCTTTAGCAACAAGCCTAGCTTTGTTTCTAGTGATTATACCATTTTCATCTAATTTATTTCGAAAAAACCCATTTCGTACCAATTATGGTGTGATTATCGGGTCTTGGCACCAATTCCCAAACATCATTACGTTTGAATTGGTTAAGCTCCTCTTGCATTGCCAAGGTCCAATGCGCATCCCCAATTGCTTCGGAAATGGTTGTAGGTTCTATTTGTGAAACAAAAGCCATATGTCCTACAGTGTCTTTAAGAAGGTTTCGAGTACTTACCCCTTTCTCGATGTTGCCAATTACCTTGTCGAGAGGATGGTCTTTAGACGACCTCCAAGCCTTAGGCATCATCGATTCTTCTTCTTGTGGTGGTGCTTCTTCCGAAAGTTGTTCCATGACTTCATCTTGAACTTCCTTTGGATTCTCCTTTTGCACCTCGTCTTGAAGATTGATTTTGTTTAAAGCATCTGCAAGACCATCATAAAAATCCTTTCTCGCCAAGCGAGCATCATTTTCACAAAATACTATATGAGGAGATTCCTCAACAGTTTTGGTTCGATTATTGAAAATTCTATATGCTTTACTACGCGATGAATAACCAAGAAAAATTCCTTCATCAGATTTCGCTTCAAATTTTCCCAAGTTATCTTTTCCGTTGTTATGAATGAAACATTTACAACCGAAGACTCTAAGATGGGAGAGGTTAGGTTTCCTTCCCTTGTATATTTCATAGGGAGTTTTTATGAGTATCGGTCTTATGACAGCTCTGTTTAAAACATAGCATGCGGTACTCACGGCGTCCGCCCAAAATTGTTTGGGAATCTTAGCCTCATCGAGCATGGTTCTAGCCATCTCTTCGAGACATCGATTTTTGCGTTCCACCACTCCATTTTGTTGTGGTGTACGTGGAGCCGAAAAGGTATGTTCAATACCGAGTTCTTCACAAAAATCCGCAAAGATATTATGGTCGAACTCTCCCCCATGATCACTTCTAATAGAAGTGACGGTTGTGTTCTTTTAATTTTGAACACGTTTAAGAAAACTATTAAAGGCTTGAAAAGCATCACTTTTATGAGCAAGAAATAACGTCCATGTAAATCTAAAGTAGTCATCAACAATAACAAAAGCATAAAGATTTCCACCATGACTTTTAATTGTAGATGGTCCGAAAAGATCCATGTGTAGAAGTTGTAAGGGTCTAGTGGTTGAAACAAAATTTTTGGATTTAAAAGAGGCTTTTGTTTGTTTACCTTTTTGACATGAATCACAAGTAGAATCTTTTTCAAATTTCATGTTTGGAAGACCAATTACTAAATCTTGTGAAACTAGTTTGTTTAAAAGATTCATATTTACATGAGCTACTCTACGATGCCATAACCACATGTCGTCTTCTTTACTCATAAGGCAATTTACAAAACTTGATGAAGAATTTTCAAGATCAACCATATAGATATTATCCATTCTAATACCACGAAGAATAACTTTAAAATCACTACAACGGATAACTAAGCATTCTTCGGAGTCAAACAATACAAGATTTCCCTTGTCACATAATTGACTTATGCTCAAGAGCTTATGTTTAAGACCTTTAACTAGCAAAATATGCTTAATGGAGGAGGATTCGTCCTTACCGACCGATCCACTGACGATAATCTTTTCTTTGTTATTGTCTCCAAAAATAACATTTCCTCCTTCCGTGGGTTTTAGTTGAAGGAATTTTGATGCATCCCCGGTCATATGTTTGGAGCATCCACTATCAAGGTACCAAAGTACACTTGATCCCTTCAAGCACACCTACAAAACAAATTAATGAGATTTTGGTACCCAAGCCATTTTGGGTCCTTGTGTGTTAGGTGCAAAATAGTGGTGTGATTGACCTGCAGTGAAATGTCTATGTCTAGTGAAGCATGCGGGAGCAATATGTCCAATTTTATTGCAATAATGACAAATGACATTCGGATTGTGCATTCTTCTAGGATGATAATAATTTGGGGGTCTAAATTTATTCACTCTATTTTTAGGAATATAGTTTTGATGTAGTTTTCGAAAATCTTGTCTAGGTGGTCTATACATGCCAATATTTCTTCTAGCATTTCTTCTAGGATGAGTTGCAATTCTAGGATTAAAATTTCTAGGTAGAGTGTTGACATTTATTTTGTTTTGCCTAAGTTGAGTCTTAGGTGGTTTAGCAATGGACTCAACTTTTTCTTTTGGCTCGTGTTTAAAGCATATACCGTGCTTAGTGGATTTCAAATTTACAAGCACTTCATTGAGATTTTTGTGTGAAGAATTGAATTTGTGCAAAGTGCTTCTAAGAATTTCTACTTCTTCCTTTAGAGATTTACAAGAAGTACAATCCTTATTTGAGCTTTCGGGTTTATCGGCGCTTCTTTTGCCATAAAACTTGTTTTCCTCTTTTAATTTCTCATTTTCAAGAGTTAGTTTTTCAAAATCCTTTTCTTTTGAAGAAATTTGTTTTCTTATATCTTTTATAGATTTAGAAGCGCTAATAAACTCTTTATACAACTCATCAAATGCATCTTGCATTTCTTCTAAAGTGAAATAGTTCTTAGAAGTAGTACATACCTCATTTTGAGTTTCTTCGTGTGCCATAAGACACAAGTTTGCGGTCTCGTTTCCTTCTCCATCACTTGATTCGTCTCTGGAGTCGCCTCCCCAAGAGATGTATGCTCTTTGTTTCTTGACGGGTTTCTTCTCCTTTTTGGTATTTGGACAATTTGATTTGATATGCCCGATTTCTCCGCATCCATAGTACTTTAATTGGTCTCCTTGTTGCTTACCTTTTCGTTCATACTTATTTTGCATGAACTTGTGAAATTTCTTATTAAAAAGTCCGAACTCGTTATCTTCGTCGCTTGAATCCTCATCATTTTGAGGTTGAGTCTTGCTTGCATTAAGGGCGATTCTTCGTTTCCTTTGATCATCCAAAGGAGGGTTAAGAATAGTAGATTCATAGGTTTTGAGATTACCTCTAAGCCCGTCGATTGTGACATTTGTAATGCCGATTGATTCTTGAATAGCGTCGGCTTTGGAACGCCATTCCGGAGTGAGACTTCGAAGAACTTATGGACAAGTTCCCTATCCGTGAAGGTCTTCTTAAGAGCATGAATATCATTAACGATTTTTGAAAATCGTTCGAACATATCATCTATCTTCGCGTTTTCCTTCATATGAAAAAGTTCATATCCATGGGTTAGAAAATCTATTTTAGCTTCTCTTACCTGGTCCGTACCTTCGTAAGTGATTTCCAATTTATCCCATATTTGCTTGGCCGTTGTGCAACACGATATTTTCCTATAATCATCGGGGTTTACAGCACAGTACATCATGTTGATGGCTTTAGGGTTGTTCTCCACTTTTCTGATATCGTCCGCATCGTATTCATCTTCGGATTTAGGAACCATTTTATTTTCAACCTTTTTGGTTGGTATTTGCTCTCCATTCTTTATTATTTTCCACAGCATAAAATTGTTTGATTGGATGAATATTCTCATCCTCTCCTTCCAATAAGTGTAACTGGTGCCATCGAAGAGTGATGGCCTTGTGAAGCATTGTCCTTCACCTAGTCCTGCATAAACGTTACGAGTAGAAGCCATGGATTGTTTCTCTCAAACTGTTAAGTCTTTCAGAGAGTTAGGCTCTGATACTAATTGTTTGAATATACGCTTAACGCTAGAGGTGGGTGAATAGCGTTATAATAAAAAACAATATAAATTTGCGGAATTAAAATTGCAGGAGTAAAATAAGTGCGGTAAATAAAGAAGTAAGGAGAGAACACACCGAACTTATACTGGTTCACCACAACGTGTGGTTAGTCCAGTCCCCGAAAGACTCTCTCGAGTTTTACACTAACTCCGTTAAGCTTACGGGTGCTTAACAAACCGTTACAAACTGAGAACACAAGTCTCAACGATGCTTGCTCGAAGATACCACACTTCAAGACTTCACGTGAAGGAATTAACCTTTCCTTCTTACAACCACAAGGGATTATAACTTCCCTTCAAGTGTATACAAACACTTAGCACTCAAGACAAGACTCTCTTACAGAGTAGATATGAGTAAAATTAATGCGCTCAAGAACACAACAACTTCGTCAAGAGTTTGGCTCTCAAAAAACTATGAAATGAATATAAAATGATTGATATGAGAGTATGTAAGCTTAAGCAAGAATGTAATCAATTGTTGTGCTTAAAAGAGTGATTTTGAGGTGTATTAATAGTCCTCAAAGTCACCAAGACCGTTGCTTAATTGCCAATCACTAATTGCTGATTTTGTGCTAGGATAATCGATTATCTGATTTGCATAATCGATTATCTGCAAATCGTTCAAAAATCATATGCAGATTTTAAGCAGAATAATCGATTATTCAAATTGCATAATCGATTACCTGATAACGTTTAAAAATCAGACGCTGATTTTATGCTAGCATAATCGATTATTGCCTTGTGCATAATCGATTCTCTTTCAGCATTTAAAAATACTTTGGCAACGGTCTTAATATAATTGATTACCAGAAAGACATAATCGATTATTTTGCTGTTTTGTAAAATCCGGTTATACATTGTCTTAACATATCGATTATCAAAAACACATAATCGATTATTTTGCTGTTTTGTAAATTCCGATTTACACTGTCTTAACATAATCAATTATCACAAAAACATAATCGATTATTTTTTTCCAGACTTGAAAGACATGTTTAAAATTCATTTTGGCTAAAATGAAAATGTTTGAAAATCATTTTGTTTTAAATCAAAGATGCATGGTTTGATGAAAATGATTTTACGAGAGAAGCCAAGTCTTGAATCTATTGTCGGATCAAGATCACAATATAAAAAGACTCATGTATAACTTTGTTGCTTTACTTGATCTTGTTCTTTGTTTCTCTTGTGCTTGGACTTCGGCATATGTCAATGTTCCATGCGCGTCGGTTTGTCATTTATCAAAACCTACAAGGATGAGCATACGTTTAGTTTTGGCGACTTGAGAACGTGTTTCAACAATTTCCCCCTTTTTGATAATGGCAAACCAATATCGGGATATGCATATTAAATTATTGATAATGACAATCCAAGACAAGTATATAAATATATGAATGACTTCCCCCTCAATTTATGAATTTCCCCTTAATTTATGCCAATATGTATTAGTGTGCATAGCCCTTAATCTTCCTCCTTTTGACATTAGCAAAAATTAATAATCTTTTATGGAGGAAACAATATTGAAAATACAGAATAAAGCAAGAAAAAGAGACAAAATATTATTCAACCGAAAAAAAAAATTATTCATTGTCAACATTAACATCCGCCTCGGCATCCGGCACTTTTTCCGGAAGGACAACTTGGGCATAGGGATAGCGGACGTGGTCAAAATATCCATGAAGCTCGTGGATAATCGGGTAACATTCCTATCAATACGAGTCATGGACGTGGATAAGGAGGCAAGTTGCTCAGAAATGGTTTGGAGGGTAGCAACGGAAGGATCCCGAGGACGACGTCTTTGAGTAGGACGAGGAGCCAGATGATCACCGATATTGGAAAATGAAGTTTCTTGAATTTCCCAATGTTTTGTTGCCTTTTTGAGAGGACCGATGAAGGTGTCGATACCGGAGGCTTGAAAAAGAGCCATTAAAACAAAGGCATAGGGGAGTGGCTTATCGTCCCCAATTGCATCATACATGTGAGTCATGACGAACTGGCACAAATTGATACGAGCCCCGGTGATAATTGCATGCATGAGTTTTGAATCCTCATGAGAGAGAGTTGTATGATTGAATTTGCGCGGTTTTAAAAAGCGGGTGATGAAATAGAAGATTAAGCAATATTCAGGGAGCATGTGCGTAATGGTTGGGCGACGCTGCTCCAGACTTGCAATAAATTCGCCAATGCCAATTTGGTTAAAAAGGAGTTGTTCATCAAATAAAGCACCTTCTTCTCTAGTGTAAAGTGAAATATCTTCCCCATTTCGTGGAAGTTTTGTGAGGAGTTGCATGTGTTCCTCATTTAAAAGAATTGGAACTCCATTGATGTTTGAGACTAGGTCACCATCTTCGTCCTTCCCGAGATTGGAATAGAAGGCACGAATTAGAGCAGGGTGAATGTAAGGGGATTGAAGATATATGAATTCAAGGAGATGGCTTTGCATGTGGATATTTACTGTGGATGGAGGGGCGCTGTGGCTAAGGAATCGACCAGTGGAGAATCGAGGAGGAAGGATTTCGCGATTTTCAAATTTTTCGACGAATCGAAGGAGTTCGGGTTCAGTGTCGAAACGTAAGAAGGATCCGTCTTTATAGTAGTGGGAGAGTGGACGAGCGACGGAAAAGGAGGCAATTTGTTTGCCGGAACGATCGCGTTTAGAGTGCTTGCTCGCCATTAATATGAAGAAATAAGAGCTGTTGCAAAAATTTGAGGGCTTTTGAAGATTGTTTGAAGCTAAGAGTGAAGTTGGAGTGAGAAATTTGAAGGATGAAAACACCTATTTATAGAATTGAAAAAGTGAGGCATTTATTGAACAAAAAGCTACAGATTTATTAAGCCAAACGGTCAAAAACGGTAACAATTTTGATGAGCTGACCGTTGGTAATCGATTACTGAACTTTGGTAATCGATTATTGCTGCACAGTGTGTTATACGGACTCGGGGAATAATCGATTTTGATTTGCAGATAATCGATTATCTTTAGGCAGTGTGATGAAAAACCGAGACGGTAAGAGGAAATCGATTATTCAGTTTTCAACAATAGATTATTTTATTAACACTTGTAAAGCTGAACTTTCAATAATCGATTAGTAATATTGATAATCGATTATTAAACATGATTGCCAGATTCCTGCAAAATCAAAATGTTAGATAATCGATTCTAGTATTAGTATAATCGATTAGTTTATTTTTCCAGTAGAATAATAGGAAAACATAAAGGAGTAATAATCGATTATTGACTAAGAAAAATCGATTATTTATCACCAGTGCCCGAGAATTCCCCCTGTCTTTGGGGCGATACCTGCAAAAAGAGTTAGGCGCCTCCGACGCTCAAGTTAGTAATCGTTGAAAAGAAAAATGCAATGCATGTATTAGATCAACGTGGAATCAAGAATCCCGAGTTCACTACAAATTCGGAAAAAGGACTCTTTCCCTAAAGGCTTTGTGAAGATGTCGGCCAATTGATATTTGGTTTCAACAAACTCAATTTCGACATCACCTTTGAGAACGTGATCTCTTATGAAGTGGTGCCTAATTTCTATGTGTTTTGTTCTTGAGTGAAGAACAGGGTTCTTCGTCAAGCTTATGGCGCTAGTATTATCACATCGAAGAGGGATATGAGTGATACTAAGACCATAATCCGAGAGTTGTTGTTTCATCCAAAGGATTTGAGCACAACAACTCCCCGCGGCTACATATTCAGCCTCGGTTGTGGATAACGCAACACTTACTTGTTTCTTGCTAAACCAAGAAACTAGAGAGCTACCGAGCAAATGGCAAGTGCCACTAGTGCTCTTGCGGTCCAATTTGCAACCCGCAAAATCGGAATCGGAATAGCCAACAAGTTGGCATGAAGAACCTTTGGGATACCATAGTCCTTTTATGGTTCCAACAAGATACTTCATTATCCGTTTTACCGCAGTTAGGTGCGACTCCTTCGGACATGATTGGTATTGAGCGCATAAACACACGCTAAACATGATGTCCCGTCTACTTGCAGTAAGATAAAGAAGGGATCCGATCATACCTCGATACTTCTTTGTGTCTACTTCCTTACCTTTCTCATCTATGTCAAGATGGTCAGATGTACTCATTGGAGTGGCCATTGCTTTGGTGTTGCTCATTTCAAAACGATTTAGCAACTCCTTGCAATATTTAGATTGGCAAATGAAAGTTCTCTCTTTCATTTGTTTCACTTGCAACCCCAAGAAGACGTTTAGCTCACCCATCATTGACATTTCAAATTCGCTAGTCAATTACTTAGAGAATTCCTCGCATAAAAAATCATTAGTAGCACCAAAGATAATATCATCGACATAAATTTGAACTAATAGAATGTCATTGTTTTTATTTTTGATAAACAGTGTAGTGTCAACTTTCCCCCTTTCGAACTCATTGTCCAAAAGAAATTTGCTTAAGCGCTCGTACCAAGCTCGAGGAGCTTGTTTAAGTCCATATAGCGCTTTCTTAAGCTTGAAGACATGATCGGAAGATTTAAAGTCTTCAAAGCCCGGGGGTTGTTCAACGTACACTTCCTCTTGAATAAACCCATTGAGGAAGGCACTCTTGACATCCATTTGAAATAATTTGAAATTCATAGATGATGAAAAAGCAAGTAATAAACGAATGGCTTCTAGTCGTGCTACGGGTGCATAAGTTTCTTCATAATCAATTCCTTCTTCTTGATTATAGCCTTTAGCAACAAGCCTAGCTTTGTTTCTAGTGATATACCATTTTCATCTAATTTATTTCGAAAAAACCCATTTCGTACCAATTATGGTGTGATTATCGGGTCTTGGCACCAATTCCCAAACATCATTACGTTTGAATTGGTTAAGCTCCCCTTGCATTGCCAAGGTCCAATGCTCATCCCCAATTGCTTTGGAAATGGTTGTAGGTTCTATTTGTGAAACAAAAGCCAGATGTCCTACAGTGTCTTTAAGAAGGTTTCGAGTACTTACCCCTTTCTCGATGTTGCCAATTACCTTGTCGAGAGGATGGTCTTTAGACGACCTCCAAGCCTTAGGCATCATCGATTCTTCTTCTTGTGGTGGTGCTTCTTCCGAAAGTTGTTCCATGACTTCATCTAGAACTTCCTTTGGATTCTCCTTTTGCACCTCGTCTTGAAGATTGATTTTGTTTAAAGCATCTGCAAGACCATCATAAAAATCCTTTCTCGCCAAGCGAGCATCATTTTCACAAAATACTATATGAGGAGATTCCTCAACAGTTTTGGTTCGATTATTGAAAACTCTATATGCTTTACTACGCGATGAATAACCAAGAAAAATTCCTTCATCAGATTTCGCGTCAATTTTCCCAAGTTATCTTTTCCGTTGTTATGAATGAAACATTTACAACCGAAGACTCTAAGATAGGAGAAGTTAGGTTTCCTTCCCTTGTAGAGTTCATAGGGAGTTTTTATGAGTATCGGTCTTATGACAGCTCTGCTTAAAACATAGCATGCGGTACTCACGGCATCCGCCCAAAATTGTTTGGAAATCTTAGCCTCATCGAGCATGGTTCTAGCCATCTCTTCGAGACATCGATTTTTGCGTTCCACCACTCCATTTTGTTGTGTACGTGGAGCCGAAAAGGTATGTTCAATACCGAGTTCGTCACAAAAATCCGCAAAGATATTATGATCGAACTCTCCCCCATGATCACTTCTAATGGAAGTGACGGTTGTGTTCTTTTCATTTTGAACACGTTTAAGAAAACTTTTAAAGGCTTGAAAAGCATCACTTTTATGAGCAAGAAATAACGTCCATGTAAATCTAGAGTAGTCATCAACAATAACAAAAGCATAAAGATTTCCACCATGACTTTTAATTCTAGATGGTCCGAAAAGATCCCTGTGTAGAAGTTGTAAGGGTCTAGTGGTTGAAACAACATTTTTGGATTTAAAAGAGGCTTTTGTTTGTTTCCCTTTTTGACATGAATCACAAGTAGAATCTTTTTCAAATTTCATGTTTGGAAGACCAATTACTAAATCTTGTGAAACTAGTTTGATTAAAAGATTCATATTTACATGAGCTACTCTACGATGCCATAACCACATGTCGTCTTCTTTACTCATAAGGCAATTTACAAAACTTGATGAAGAATTTTCAAGATCAACCATATAGATATTATCCATTCTAATACCACGAAGAATAACTTTAAAATCACTACGACGGATAACTAAGCATTCTTCGGAGTCAAACAATACAAGATTTCCCTTGTCACATAATTGACTTATGCTCAAGAGATTATGTTTAAGACCTTTAACTAGCAAAATATGCTTAATGGAGGAGGATTCGTCCTTACTGACCGATCCAATGCCGATAATCTTTCCTTTGTTATTGTCTCCAAAAATAACATTTCCTCCTTCCGTGGGTTTTAGTTGAAGGAATTTTGATGCATCCCCGGTCATATGTTTGGAGCATCCACTATCAAGGTACCAAAGTACACTTGATCCCTTCAAACACACCTACAAAACAAATTAATGAGATTTTAGTACCCAAGCCATTTTGGGTCCTTGTGTGTTAGGTGCAAAATAGTGGTGTGATTGACCTGCAGTGAAATGTCTATGTCTAGTGAAGCATGCGGGAGCAATATGTCCAATTTTATTGCAATAATGACAAATGACATTCAGATTGTGCATTCTTCTAGAATGATAATAATTTGGGGGTCTAAATTTATTCACTCTATTTTTAGGAATATAGTTTTGATGTAGTTTTCGAAAATCTTGTCTAGGTGATCTATTCATGCCAATATTTCTTGTAGCATTTGTTCTAGGATGAGTTGCAATTCTAGGATTAAAATTTCTAGGTAGAGTGTTGACATTTATTTTGTTTTGCCTAAGTTGAGTCTTAGGTGGTTTACGAAAGGACTCAACTTTTTCTTTTGGCTCGTGTTTAAAGCATATACCGTGCTTAGTGGATTTCAAATTTACAAGCACTTCATTGAGATTTTTGTGTGAAGAATTGAATTTGTGCAAAGTGCTTCTAAGACTTTCTACTTCTTCCTTTAGAGATTTGCAAGAAGTACAATCCTTATTTGAGCTTTCGGGTTTATCGGCGCTTCTTTTGCCATAAAACTTGTTTTCCTCTTTTAATTTCTCATTTTCAAGAGTTAGTTTTTCAAAATCCTTTTCTTTTGAAGAAATTTGTTTTCTTAAATCTTTAATAGATTTAGAAGCGCTAATAAACTCTTTATACAACTCATCAAATGCATCTTGCATTTCTTCTAAAGTGAAATAGTTCTTAGAAGTAGTACATACCTCATTTTGAGTTTCTTCGTGCGCCATAAGACACAAGTTTGCGGTCTCGTTTCCTTCTCCATCACTTGGTTCGTCTCCGGAGTCGCCTCCCCAAGAGATGTATGCTCTTTGTTTCTTGACGGGTTTCTTCTCCTTTTTGGTATTTGGACAATTTGATTGGATATGCCCGATTTCTCCGCATCCATAGCACTTTAATTGGTCTCCTTGTTGTTAGATAATACGCTTAACGCTAGAGGGGGGGTGAATAGCGTTATAATAAAATTTAGCGTAAACTTGCGGAAATTAAAATTTGTAGGAAGTAAATAAGTGCGATAAATAATAACTTACACACAGATATATCCTGGTTCACCACAACGTGTGGCTAGTCCAGTCCCCGAGAGACTCTCTCGAGATTTTCCACTAACGTGTCAAGCTTCCGGGTGCTTAACAAACCTTTACAACTTGAGGACGCAAGCCTCAACACCTTTGCTCGGAGTTACAACACTCCAAGACTTCAACCAAGGAAACACAAGTTCCTTACAACAAGAGAATTACAATTCTCTTACAAGTGTATACAACACTAAAACACTCAAACAAAATACTCCTTAATGAGTAGATACACTTCAATTGGTATTTTTTCACGAAAAGCAACAACAACTTTGGACAAGAATATGGCTCTCAAAAGCTTTATGAAATTGAATATAAAATGATAAACAAAAGTATGCAAGCTTATAGCAATGTAATGATCAGTTGTAGTATGTTGTTGTGTTTAAAACACTGAAATGAAGCTGTATTTATAGTTGAAAAACTTGGCATTACCGTTGCCTAATTGCCAATTAAGAGTTGCTAATTTTACTCACCGACAATCGATTGTCAAACCCCAACAATCGATTGTCTGCCAGTCAGATCAAAATTCAATCCCAGATTTTACGCTTGATAATCGATTACTTACAATACATAATCGATTACTGGCAACATTCAAAAAATCCTTTCCAGATTTTACCACAAACAATCGATTGTCCAAAATCAACAATCGATTACTCAGCAACGTTCAAAAAATCTTTTCCGGATTTTAATCAAAACAATCGATTATACAAAATCAATAATCGATTACCCAATAACGTTCAAAAAATCTTTTCCGGATTTTAATCAAAATAATCGATTATATAAAATCAATAATCGATTACCTGACGGTATTTGAAAACTTTACGACAACGGTCAGCTTCACAATCGATTGCACAAAGTCAACAATCGATTACTTATCAGTTATTGAAAAACATTTTAGACACTGCCTCTTGACAATCGATTGTCATATACTCACAATCGATTATTTAATAAATTTGAAAATCACTGGAAGTCACTGCCTCAACACAATCGATTGTCATTAGTTCACAATCGATTATTTTGTGACTTTGAAAAATCTGAAGGACACTGTCTCTTCACAATCGATTGTCATTAGCTTCACAATCGATTATTCTGAGTTTTGAAAAACTTTGATGGACACTGCCTCATCACAATCGATTGTCATAAGGTTCACAATCGATTGTCATGCAGGTTTGAAAAAGCCTGATGTTCACTGCCTTAACACAATCGATTGTCATTAGTTCACAATCGATTGTCATGCAGTCTTGGCTTAAAACAATCGATTATCATTAGTACATAATCGATTATCTTAGTCCAGTTTTCAGAGGCATTTAAAAATCATTTTGACTAATGAAAATATGCATAATTTAAAATCATTTAGCATTAAATTAAATATGCACGATTTTGGAAAATAGTTTTATGAGAGAAGCCATGTTACGAGTCAAGTTGTAGGATCAAGATCACAATTAAGAATGACTCAATTAAACTATAAAACTTTGTCTTGAGCTTGAATCTCGATGTATATCAATTGCGCGCTTGTTTCTTGAACTTCGTCATATATCAATTTTCGCTTCGTTTGTCATTCATCAAAACCTACACAAAAGAACACACGTTTTAGTATATTGCATTGAGAACGTGTTTCCAACAATTTCCCCCTTTTTGATAATGGCAAACATTAAGCGGGATATGCAAGACAAGCAATTTATATTGACGATTCAAGACAAGTATATTCATGCAACGAGTATGCAATTTGTTCCCCCTCAATATATGAATTCCCCCTTAATTTAAGCTTATAGATATTAAGAGTGCATACCCATTATCTTCCCCCTTTTGCCATTAGCAAAAATAAAATCAGAAGATGCCAAAGATGTAAATAAAACTTGTTTATTTATTGGAAAGAAATTACAGCAACATCAACCCAAATAATAGCAACATAATCGATTATTGATACGAAATAATCGATTTTTAGATGACGGAAACCGATTGTTGCACGTCAAGCTTTATAATTCCCCTTTCCTTTGGGGCGATACCTGCAAAAATCGTTAGACATCTCCGACGCTCAAGTTAGAAATCATGTAATAAAAAGTGCAATGCATGACTTAGATCAACGTGGAGTCAAGGATCCCGAGTTCACTGCGAATTCGGAAGAAGGACTCTTTCTCTAAAGGCTTTGTAAAGATGTAATAACTTAAACTAGTGTTGCCAAGTGAGAACGTGAGCTCTTAAGAAGTGTGTCCTAAAGTGTTCTTAAGAGAGTTTCGGGTACTTACCTTTCCTCCGACGTTGCCAATTACCTGTTCGAGAGGGTGATCTTTGATTGTCCTCCACTCGTTAGGCATATTCATTTCTTTTCCCAATTGTGGCGCTTCTTCCGTTGGTTGTTCCTCAGTTTCATCTTTATTTTCCTTGGGTGGTTCCTCTTGTATTTTGTATTTCAAGCTATCTAAGATACCTGCAAGATCAAAACCGGAATCCTTTCTTGCCAAGCGAGCATTATTTTCGGAAAATACAACATGAGGGGATTCCTCCACGATTTGGGTTCTTTTATTAAAGACCCTATATGCTTTACTACGTGAGGAATATCCAATGAAAATACCTTCATCCGACTTAGCATCAAATTTACCCAATTGGTCTTTGCCATTGTTATGAACAAAACATTGCAACCAAAAACTCTAAAATGGGAAATATTTGGTTTTCTTCCCTTATAAAGTTCATAGGGGGTTTTCATGAGTATCGGCCAAATTACTACTCTATTTAGAACATAGCAAGCGGTACTCACGGCGTCCGCCCAAAAATGTTTGGGTATTAGCTTCGTCGAGCATGGTTCTAGCCATCTGTTCGAGACACCTATTTTTCCTTTCCACCAGCCCATTTTGTTGTGGTGTACGTGGAGCGGAAAAGGTATGCTCGATTCCGAGTTCGTCACAAAAGTCCGGAAAGAGATTGTGCTCAAACTCTCCCCCATGATCACTTCTAATTGAAGTGACGGTTGTTTCTTTCTCATTTTGAATACGCTTAAGAAAATATTTAAAAATTTGAAAAGCATCGCTTTTATTTGCAAGAAATAAAGTCCAAGTAAATCTCGAGTAATCATCAACAATCACAAAAGCATATTTATTTCTTCCTAGACTTTCAATGCGAGAGGGACCAAATAAATCCATATGAAGCAATTGCAATGGTCTAGAAGTTGAAACAATGCTTTTAGATTTGAAAGATGCTTTTGTTTGCTTCCCCTTTTGACACGAGTCACAAATAGAGTCATTTTCAAATTTTAAAATGGGAAGACCAACAACTAAGTTTTGAGAAATCAATTTGTTCAAAAGATGCATATTGATATGTGCTACTCTACGATGCCATAGCAAAGTATCATCCTCTTTACTCATTAGATAATCAACATATTCAGGTGAGGAATTAGCAAGATCAACCATATAAATATTATCAACTCTAAAACCACGAAGTATGATTTTGAAATCACCACGTCTAAATACTAGGCATTCATCCGAATCAAATAGAGCAAGATTTCCCTTGTCACATAATTGGCTTATGCTCAAGAGATTATGCTTCAAACCTTTCACAAGTAATATATGCTTAATAGAGGATTTTTCATCCTTACCGACCGAGCCGATGCCGATGATCTTTCCTTTATTGTTATCACCGAAGATAACACTTCCTCCTTCTTTGTGCTCTAATTGAAGGAATTTGGATTCATCTCCCGTCATATGCTTGGAGCATCCACTATCAAGGTACCATAGTACACTTGATCCCTTCAAGCACACCTACAAAACAAATTAATGTTCTTTAGGTACCCATGCCATCTTGGGTCCTTGGGGGTTAGGCATATTATAATGATGCGATTGAGTAACATGTCTATGACGTGTAAAGCATGCAGGAGCAATATGACCAATACGTCTACAATAATGACAAGTCACATTTGGGTTATGCATCCTTCTAGGTTCATAGTAACTAGACGGATGAAAATTTCTTACTCTATTTTGAACTCTATGACTATTTCGCATTTCATGAGAATTATTTCTCCTACTATGAGCTCTAGGATGGGCAGCATTTCTAGAGTGATTGTTTCTCGGTTGAGGGCCATTGCTAGGTCTTCTAAGGGGTTCAAAATTTGGCCTAAAATATGCATCATTTCTAGGGTGACTATTTCTAGGTGGTAAGTCATTCCTAGGTCTTCTAAAATGTTCAGCATTTTGTCTAGCATGCATAGTGGCTCTAGAGTTGTTGTTTCTAGCATAAGCATTTCTATTGTTAATCCTAGGTTGAGCTTTAGGTTGTTGGGGTTTAGCTGCAACCTTTTCTTCATTCTTAAAGTCTATTCCATGCTTGGTTGATTTCAAGTTAACAAGAACATCATTCAAGTTTTTGTGCGAAGAATTAAACTTATCTAATGTGCCTTTAAGCCTACTTACTTCATTGTTAAGAAGCAAACAAGAAGTGCAATTTCTAGTAGAGCTTTCGGGCTTATCGGAACTTCTTTTTCCAAAAAACTTGTTTTCCTCTTTCAGATTCTCATTTTCTAAAACCAGTTTTTCTAAATCCTTTTCTTTCAAAGAAAGCTGTTTTTGAAAATCCTTTTCTTTTAATGAAGCATTTTCTTTTATGCCCTTAACAGTTTTTGAAGCCTTAATAAACTCAGCATATAATTCATCAAAAGCAGTTCGCATTTCTTCAAAAGTAAAGAAGTTTTTAGACGAAATTTGACATACCTCATCTTTGTTGTCTTCTTGTGCCATAAGGCAAAGAATTGCTGCTTCGTCTTCTTCTCCTTCGCTTGACTCATCTCCGGAGTCGCCTCCCCAAGAAATGTATGCACGTTGCTTTTTAAAAGGTTTCTTCTCCTTTTTGATGTTTGGGCAATTTGATTTGATGTGCCCGGTTTCACCACATTCATAGCACTTGATTTGTTCGCCTTGCTTTTTGCCCTTGCGTTCATACTCCTTGCGCATGAACTTTTGAAATCTTTTGATAACGAGTCCAAACTCGTTGTCTCCTTCCTCATCAATTTGCGGTTGGCTTGTGCTCGCCTTTAGAGCTATTCTTTGCCTCCTTTGATCATCAACAAAAGGGTTAAGAATAGTAGATTCATAGGTTTTAAGGTTCCTCTTAGTGCATCGATGGTGACGTTTCAAACGCCAATGGATTCTTGAATTGCATCGGCCTTTGATCTCCATGCCGGTGTGAGACTTCTAAGAATTTTTCGAACGAGCTCTCTATCCGTGAATGTTTTCTTGAGAGCATGTAAGTCATTTACAATTATTGAAAATCGCTCAAACATTTCGTCCACCTTATCACCTTCCTTCATGTGAAATAATTCATAAGAATGGGTTAGGAAATCAATTTTTGCTTCCCTTACCTGGTCCGTACCTTCGTACGTGACTTCTAGCTTGTCCCACATCTCCTTTGCCGTTGTACAACACGATATTTTCCTGTAATCGTCAGCATTAACAGCACAATATAATAAATTTATTGCTTTAGCATTATTTTGAACCTTTCGGATGTCATCCGCGTCATACTCATCCTCTGACTTGGGAACCCATTCGTTTTCCACCTTCTTTGTTGGAATTTGGTTTCCCTTCATTATCACCTTCCAAAGGTGAAAGCTGTTGGACTGAGCGAAGTTCTTCATCCTCTCCTTCCAGTACGTGTAATTTGTACCGTTGAATAGAGGTGGTCGTGTGGAGCACTGTCCTTCATCAATTCCTGCAAAAGAATCACGAGTAGAAGCCATGGATGGTTCTCTCAAACTGTTAAGTTTTCAGAGAGTTGGGCTCTGATACCAATTGTTAGATAATACGCTTAACGCTAGAGGGGGGGTGAATAGCGTTATAATAAAATTTAGCGTAAACTTGCGGAAATTAAAATTTGCAGGAAGTAAATAAGTGCGATAAATAATAACTTACACACAGATATATCCTGGTTCACCACAACGTGTGGCTAGTCCAGTCCCCGAGAGACTCTCTCGAGATTTTCCACTAACGTGTCAAGCTTCCGGGTGCTTAACAAACCTTTACAACTTGAGGACGCAAGCCTCAACACCTTTGCTCGGAGTTACAACACTCCAAGACTTCAACTAAGAAAACACAAGTTCCTTACAACAAGAGAATTACAATTCTCTTACAAGTGTATACAACACTAAAACACTCAAACAAAATACTCCTTAATGAGTAGATATGAGTGAAAGAAATAAGCTCTGGATCACAACAACTTTGGACAAGAATATGGCTCTCAAAAGCTTTATGAAATTGAATATAAAATGATAAACAAAAGTATGCAAGCTTATAGCAATGTAATGATCAGTTGTAGTATGTTGTTGTGTTTAAAACACTTAAATGAAGCTGTATTTATAGTTGAAAAACTTGGCATTACCGTTGCCTAATTGCCAATTAAGAGTTGCTGATTTTACTCACCGACAATCGATTGTCAAACCCCAACAATCGATTGTCTGCCAGTCAGATCAAAATTCAATCCCAGATTTTACGCTTGATAATCGATTACTTACAATCCATAATCGATTACTGGCAACGTTCAAAAAATCCTTTCCAGATTTTACCACAAACAATCGATTGTCCAGAATCAACAATTGATTACTCAGCAACGTTCAAAAAATCTTTTCCGGATTTTAATGAAAACAATCGATTATACAAAATCAATAATCGATTACCCAATAACGTTCAAAAAATCTTTTCCGGATTTTAATCAAAACAATCGATTATATAAAATCAATAATCGATTACCTGACTGTATTTGAAAACTTTACGACAACGGTCAGCTTCACAATCGATTGCACAAAGTCAACAATCGATTACTTATCAGTTTTTGAAAAACATTTTAGACACTGCCTCTTGACAATCGATTGTCATATACTCACAATCGATTATTTAATAAATTTGAAAATCACTGGAAGTCACTGCCTCAACACAATCGATTGTCATTAGTTCACAATCGATTATTTTGTAACTTTGAAAAATCTGAAGGACACTGTCTCTTCACAATCGATTGTCATTAGCTTCACAATCGATTATTCTGAGTTTTGAAAAACTTTGATGGACACTGCCTCATCACAATCGATTGTCATAAGGTTCACAATCGATTGTCATGCAGGTTTGAAAAAACCTGATGTTCACTGCCTTAACACAATCGATTGTCATTAGTTCACAATCGATTGTCATGCAGTCTTGGCTTAAAACAATCGATTATCATTAGTACATAATCGATTATCTTAGTCTAGTTTTCAGAGGCATTTAAAAATCATTTTGACTAATGAAAATACGCATGATTTAAAATCATTTAGCATTAAATTAAATATGCATGATTTTGGAAACTAGTTTTATGAGAGAAGCCATGTTACGAGTCAAGTTGTAGGATCAAGATCACAATTAAGAATGACTAAATTAAACTATAAAACTTTGTCTTGAGCTTGAATCTCGATGTATATCAATTGTGCGCTTGTTTCTTGAACTTCGTCATATATCAATTTTCGCTTCGTTTTTCATTCATCAAAACCTACACAAAAGATCACACGTTTTAGTATATTGCATTGAGAACGTGTTTCCAACACTTGTTGCTTACCTTTTCGTTCATACTTCTTTTGCATGAACTTGTGAAATTTCTTAATAACAAGTCCGAACTCGTTATCTTCGTCGCTTGAATCCTCACCATTTTGAGGTTGAGCCGTGCTTGCTTTAAGGGCGATTCTTCGTTTCCTTTGAACATCCAAAGGAGGGTTAAGAATAGTAGATTCATAGGTTTTGAGATTACCTCTAAGCCCGTCGATTGTGACATTTGTATGCCGATTGATTCTTGAATAGCGTCGGCTTTGGAGCGCCATTCCGGAGTGAGACTTCGAAGAATTTTATGGACAAGTTCCCTATCCGTGAAGGTCTTCTTAAGAGCATGAAGTGTTAGTATTTATGCCGTTCACTACAGGGGTGGGGTGAATAGTGAGGCACGAGAATATTGAAATATTGCAGAATTTAAAATTACAAGAATAAATAAATACGGTAATTGAAATAATCAAGAAAGAACACACCGTATTTTATCCTGGTTCACCACAACCCGTTGCTAGTCCAGTCCCCGAGAGACTCTCTCGATATTCCACTATCTTCGTGAAGCTTACGGGTGCTTAACAAACCGTTACAGTTGCTCAAGGATACCACACCTTAAGACTTCACTTGCTTGAGGATACCTCACCCCAAGACTTCAACCACTAAGACTTTGGGTACTTAGCAAACCCGACAAATGAGAAGATATGTTCTTCTCAAACAACTCTCTTTTACAACAAATACTCTCTCAATAGAGTGGATAAAGAGAAACAAAATAAGCTCTATGAACAACACAAAGTTGTCTATCAAATGGCTCAACAAAAGCTCTAAGATGATGCTTGAAAATGATCAATATGTATATCAATATATGCAGGAGTTGTGTGTTTAAAATCAGCTCAAAAGACCTCTTTTTATAGGTGAAAAAGTAGTGCTGACCGTTGCTTAATTGACAAATCAAATCCCTGATTCTGTGCTCAAACAATTGATTGTTTGGAGGTGACAATCGATTGTCTGACCAACGTTCCAAAAACATATTCCTGATTTTAGGCTAAACAATCGATTGTTAAACCTGAATAATCGATTGTCTTCAATGTTCAAAAATCAATTTAGGATTCTGTGGGAACGGTCAATAAATAATCGATTGTATGAAGGGACAATCGATTGTTCATAATCGATTGTGACAAAGACAATCGATTGTTCATAATCGATTGTGACAAAGACAATCGATTGTTTTGATATTTAAAAACTTCGGTTGCACACTGTCTCAAAATAATCGATTGTTAAAGTAGACAATAGATTGTTAAAGTATACCATCGATTATGTTGTTCCAGTGTTCAAAACTTTGGCAACGGTCGATTATATACACTTGATATACACTGTGTATACTAGAGTATACCAGAATTGAAAACTTACTTCAAAACCCATTTTGGTTGAAATGAAAACGTTAAAATCATTTTGTTTGAAGTATATATTAAAAATATTTATGATATATATAATTTAATAAAGTGATTTTATGCATGTTTATGATGACCTAATGTTGAGCCAAAGGATAAGATAACTTAAACGTTGTCCTTACATTGGTTCTACCAAACGACCTACGTCTTGGGTCTTCGGTCTTGAACTTCTTTGGCTCGTTCATGTAATTCCGTCATCAGTATGCTTCTCGCCATTTGATTATACACTTGACTTCATTGTTTGTCATTCATCAAAACCTATACTGAAAATCATGCTCATACAACCAAAGCGCACATATCAAAGGTATACATGATTTCCAACAATTTTTCCCTTTTTGATAATGACAAACAACGGAAGATATGCATATTGAATTCCCCCTAAATTCATGCTATATCTCAACATACAATTTATGCAAACAATTCATAGAGATCAATTCAATATAATTCCCCCTTAATTGAATATTCCCCCTCAATTAAGGCATGCATATCGCCCATATTCTTCCCCCTTTTGGCATTAGCAAAAAGACTATACCAAAAAAATTTAAACCATTGACGATACCAATCGTTATAAACAAGATCATATCAAATGTTAGTAAATGGCATACTAATGATAACGGTCATTTTTCTCAACAATATCAATTGTTATTTTAAACTAAGAATGTTCATCAAAACATGAATCAATCAATTATTATAAACCAAATTGATACTAATTGTTATTCAAAAAGAACTGATTAAAGCATGTATCAACCAAAACTGATATAGATTATTTGCACATATCAACTCATTGTGTTTTTATTCAAAATACGATAACTAACCGACGTTCCCCCTTAATGCATTAAGGTTTTGTGCTTGGTGCATCCACTACAATATTGTAGTCTTCAAGCACACCTGCAAAAAGAATCTAAAAATATATTTTTGGTACCCAACTTCTTTTGGGTCCTTGGGGGTTAGGATAATAACAATTATAATCAACACATAAATTTCTATGTTTAGCAAAACAAACGGGTGCAATGTGTCCTACCCGATTACAATAATGACATATAACATTAGGATTGTGCATATGTCTAGGTTGAGCCAAATGCGTTCTAGGTGATCTAAAGTCATTCCTAGACGCGTTGAAATTTCTAGAGTCATCTCTAGGTGGTCTAGAATAATTATTCCTAGACTCATTAGCAAAAATCCTAGAATCATTTCTAGGTTGCGCAACTCCATTTCTATCATGATTCTTATTCATTTTACGCCTATAGTTATTCCTAGGCTTTTTCTTCTTTGTTTCAGCTTTAGGAATATCAACACTACGTGTTTCTAGTGCTTTCCTAAGTTCTGTGTTCTCTAGTTTTAAAGAACTACAAGAAGAACAATTTGAACACGTATCAATAGAAGAAGCTTCATTCAATTCCTTGATTTTATTTTTAAAAACAACAATGTCATTTTCCAAAAATTTGTTTCTTTTTCTAAAACTTCAATTTTGTTTTTAAGAACACCATTTTCATTAGTCAATTTTTCAAAATCTATTTCTTTCAAAGAAGAGGATTTTTCAAAATCTTTTTCTTGTAAAGAAAGTGTTTTCTGAAAATCTGTTTGCAAAGAAAGTGATTTCTGCAAAGAAAGTGTTTTCTTCAATTCTTTTATCAATTTGGAAGCATTGACAAATTCACCATACAATTCATCATAGGCATTTTGTAAATCTTCAAATGAGTGAGAGTTAGATGTACTTACCTCTTCTTCTCCGTTTGCCATGAGACATAATGCGCCGGCTTCATTGCCCGAGCTGTCTGAGTCCCGTGATACGCGCCTATGGTGTTTCCTCTTTTTCTTGTCCTTCTTCAAAGACTTACAAAACTTTTCAAATATATCACTGGAAGTATTTTCATCATCCCTTTCCGAATCACTTACCTCTTCTCTTTTAGAGGATGAGGCTTTGTAGGCAAAATTCGAATCACTTCTAAGATAAGGATTAAGAATTGTGCTATCATAAGTTTCGAGGTTACCTCTTAGTCCATCAATTGTGATATTCGTGTATTCCATCGACTCTTGGATGGCATTGGCTTTGGAACGCCATTCGGGAGTGAGACTCCGTAGGACTTTTCGAACAAGATCTTTGTTCGTGTAAACTTTCCCGAGAGCATGGAGATCGTTGACGATTCTTAAAAATCGTTCAAACATAACACCAATAGGTTCCTTCTCCATTTTAAAAGTTTCATATTTATGAGTTAGAAAATCAATTTTGGATTCTCGAACTTGAGGCGTACCTTCATAAATGATCTCGAGTTTGTCCCACATCTCCTTGGCGGTTGTGCAGCAAGAGATTTTCCGATAGTCATTCGGATTCACCGCACAATATAATACATGGATGGCCCTTGCATTATTTTCAACTATCTTCATGTACTTGGCATCATATTCATCTTCCTTCTTTGGAACCGTGATTTCTCCAACTTTCTTTGTCGGCATTGGTTCACCGTTTTTGATGATTTGCCACAAACGAAAATTGTTTGCTTTGAGGAAGATGCTCATCCGCCCTTTCCAATATGTATAGTTTGTTCCGTCAAATAGTGGAACGCAAGTGGTGGATTGTCCTTCATTCATCATTCCTGCTTTCAATATTCTATACACAAAAATATATATAGCTCTCAACCGGTTAAGGCTTTCAGAGAGTTAGGCTCTGATACCAATTGTTAGTATTTATGCCGTTCACTAGAGGGGGGTGAATAGTGAGGCACGAGAATATTGAAATATTGCGGAATTTAAA
The DNA here is from genome assembly GCA_034376525.1 of Nicotiana benthamiana. Taxonomy (NCBI): domain Eukaryota; kingdom Viridiplantae; phylum Streptophyta; class Magnoliopsida; order Solanales; family Solanaceae; genus Nicotiana; species Nicotiana benthamiana. Next base: position 78,355,894 of record CM067334.1, on the reverse strand, counting down.
ATTGCAGGAATAAATAAATACGGTAATTGAAATAATCAATAAAGAACACACCGTATTTTATCCTGGTTCACCACAACCCGTGGCTAGTCCAGTCCCCGAGAGACTCTCTCGAGATTCCACTATCTTCGTCAAGCTTACGGGTGCTTAACAAACCGTTGCAGTTGCTCAAGGATACCACACCTTAAGACTTCACTTGCTTGAGGATACCTCACCCCAAGACTTCAACCACTAAGACTTTGGGTACTTAGCAAACCCGACAAATGAGAAGATATGTTCTTCTCAAACAACTCTATTTTACAACAAATACTCTCTCAATAGAGTGGATAAAGAGAAACAAAATAAGCTCTATGAACAACACAAAGTTGTCTATAAAATGGCTCAACAAAAGCTCTAAAATGATGCTTGAAAATGATCAATATGTATATCAATATATGCAGGAGTTGTGTGTTTAAAATCAGCTCAAAAGACCTCTTTTTATAGGTGAAAAAGTAGTGCTGACCGTTGCTTAATTGACAAATCAAATCCCTGATTCCGTGCTCAAACAATCGATTGTTTGGAGGTGACAATCGATTGTCTGACCAACGTTCCTAAAACAGATTCCTGATTTTAGGCTAAACAATCGATTGTTAAACCTGAATAATCGATTGTCTTCAATGTTCAAAAATCAATTTAGGATTATGTGGGAACGGTCAATAAATAATCGATTGTATGAAGGGACAATCGATTGTTCATAATCGATTGTGACAAAGACAATCGATTGTTTTGATATTTAAAAACTTCGGTTGCACACTGTCTCAAAATAATCGATTGTTAAAGTAGACAATGGATTGTTAAAGTATACAATCGATTATGTTGTTCCAGTGTTCAAAACTTTGGCAACGGTCGATTATATACACACTAATATACACTGTGTATACTAGAGTATACCAGAATTGAAAACTTACTTCAAAACCCATTTTGGTTGAAATGAAAACGTTAAAATCATTTTGTTTGAAGTATATATTAAAAATATTTATGATATATATAATTTAATAAAGTGATTTTATGCATGTTTATGATGACCTAATGTTGAGCCAAAGGATAAGATAACTTAAACGTTGTCCTTACATTGGTTCTACCAAACGACCTACGTCTTGGGTCTTCGGTCTTGAACTTCTTTGGCTCGTTCATGCAATTCCGTCATCAGTATTTCTCGCCATTTGATTATACTCTTGACTTCATTGTTTGTCATTCATCAAAACCTATACTGAAAATCATGCTCATACAACCAAAGCGCACATATCAAAGGTATACATGATTTCCAACATGAAGATCATTAACGATTTTTGAAAATCGTTCGAACATATCATCTATCTTCTCGTTTTCCTTCATATGAAAAATTTCATATTCATGGGTTAGAAAATCTATTTTAGCTTCTCTTACCTGGTCCGTACCTTCGTAGGTGATTTCCAATTTATCCCATATTTGCTTGGCCGTTGTGCAACACGATATTTTCCTATAATCATCGGGGTTTACAGCACAGTACATCATGTTGATGGCTTTAGCGTTGTTCTCCACTTTTCTGATATCGTCCGCATCGTATTCATCTTCGAATTTAGGAACCATTTCATTTTCAACCTTTTTGGTTGGTATTTGCTCTCCATTCTATATAATTTTCCACAGCATAAAATTGTTTGATTGGATGAATATTCTCATCCTCTCCTTCCAATAAGTGTAGTTGGTGCCATCGAAGAGTAGTGGCCTTGTGAAGCATTGTCCTTTACCTAATCCTGCATAAACGTTACGAGTAGAAGCCATGGATTGTTTCTCTCAAACTGTTAAGTCTTTTAGAGAGTTAGGCTCTGATACTAATTGTTAGAATATACGCTTAACACTAGAGGGGGTGAATAGCATTATAATAAAAAACAATATAAATTTGCGGAATTAAAATTGCAGGAGTAAAATAAGTGCGGTAAATAAAGAAGTAAGGAGAGAACACACCGAACTTATACTGGTTCACCACAACGTGTGGTTAGTCCAGTCCCCGAGAGACTCTCTCGAGTTTTACACTAACTCCGTTAAGCTTACGGGTGCTTAACAAATCGTTACAAACTGAGAACATAAGTCTCAACGATGCTTGCTCGAAGATACCACACTTCAAGACTTCACGTGAAGGAATTAACCTTTCCTTCTTACAACCACAAGGGATTATAACTTCCCTTCAAGTGTATACAAACACTTAGCACTCAAGACAAGACTCTCTTACAGAGTAGATATGAGTAAAATTAATATGCTCAAGAACACAACAACTTCGTCAAGAGTTTGGCTCTCAAAAAACTATGAAATGAATATAAAATGATTGATATGAGAGTATGTAAGCTTAAGCAAGAGTGTAATCAGTTGTTGTGCTTAAAAGAGTGATTTTGAGGTGTATTTATAGTCCTCAAAGTCACCAAGACCGTTGCTTAATTGCCAATCACTAATTGCTGATTTTGTGCTAGGATAATCAATTATCTGATTTGCATAATCGATTATCTGCAAATCGTTCAAAAATCATATGCAGATTTTAAGCAGAATAATCGATTATTCAAATTGCATAATCGATTACCTGATAACGTTTAAAAATCAGGCGCTGATTTTATGCTAGCATAATCGATTATTGCCTTGTGCATAATCGATTATCTTTCAGCGTTTATAAATACTTTGGCAACGGTCTTAACATAATCGATTACCAGAAAGACATAATCGATTATTTTGCTGTTTTGTAAAATCCGGTTATACAGTGTCTTAACATAATCGATTATCAAAACTTAATCGATTATTTTGCTGTTTTGTAAATTTCGGTTTACACTGTCTTAACATAATCGATTATCAAAAAAAACATAATCGATTATTTCTGTCCAGACTTGAAAGACATGTTTAAAATTCATTTTGGCTAAAACGAAAATGTTTGAAAATCATTTTGTTTTAAATCAAAGATGCATGGTTTGATGAAAATGATTTTACGAGAGAAGCCAAGTCTTGAATCTATTGTCGGATCAAGATCACAATATAAAACGACTCATGTATAACTTTGTTACTTTACTTGATCTTGTTCTTTGTTTCTCTTGTGCTTGGACTTCGGCATATGTCAATGTTCCATGCGCGTCGGTTTGTCATTTATCAAAACCTACAAGGATGAACACACGTTTAGTTTTAGTGACTTGAGAACGTGTTTCAACAGAACTTGCATCATGTTTAAATTATGCACAATATATGCGCACATTGCTCACTTACAGGTACACCGGCTAGAAAATAGCCGTCTTAGTAGGAGCGATCCCGCTCCGACTTTTCGCAACCCATTCGACTCCAAAATCTTTTTCAAACTTGACCCTCGCGTCCGTCTTTTCGAATCTCCATCGACGCATTCCGTTAATGGTTCTCGAACTATATATGGCTTGATTCCTATAAAACTAGGAATATGTAGGCAGCTCAGAGACCTGAGCGCGGTTAAAGTTCTTGTATAATCGTCGTTTCTGTCAAAATTGGTCATCTTGTCTTTACCCGACAACTCTTTCATCCTCCTCGGGTAAAGAGGGGCAGCTGTTAGTATCCAATTTTTTCCTATATATTTTTATATACTCAAATACTTTCAAAATAGTATGTGTATACATATATAAGCATGCCCAAAAGTTTTGGCATTCTTCTCAAATTTTAAGGCTTTTCAGAATCAATTTATTGTTTATTTTACTAGTACAAAACCCAATAATTATTCCCAAAATTATTATTTTGGTGAATAATTTATTTCCATCCTCATATTTACACAAAATATAATTAATGTGGTTTTGCATATTTTTATAAATATATTTTGATATTTCCAAGCTAAATTGCATAAAATTATAATTAAAGCCTATGTTATGATTAATAAGGTTTTACAATTATAAATTATTCCTAATATTTTTAGATTATTTTATATATATTATTAATTAGTTCAGTGCTTTTAATTTGTTTTAAAATTATTTTTAACTATTTAAATTAAATAAAAAAGAAGAAAGTGGCTATTTAAAATCTAGCCCATTTCTTTTTTAATTTTAGCCTTAATTTAAACCCAAATTCCACCTAATTGAGACGATCCATTTTATCTTTGACCCGCCCCAAACCCAACTCACTTACCCGGCCGTCCCTTATTAATCTAAGCCATTGATCATTTTGATCAACGGCCACCATTGATTCTTTCCATTTTGAATTCCCAACTACCATAACCTAATTCATTTCTCACAAACAGCCACACCTAAAGTCCCTTCATCTCTCAAACTCTCTCTAACCCTCTCCGAAACCCTAGCCCTATCCCGCTGGTTTCCACCTTGTTTTATTGGAATCAATGCCATCACATGCCCTGGGTGGCCTGTACTCACCTCCATGTGCCCATATACCCCTGTTACTTGAAGATTCAAGGTTCGATCTTGAAGGCCTTCTCTCAAATCTCAGCCGATTCTAGTTTCACGGCCATCTCTGATTTGACTCTGGTATATCCTAGCCCTATGAGCTTGTCTCTGACTCATTCGACTCGGAATAGACCTTTTCCAGGCCTTTCTTGCTTCTAGGGTTCTTCTCAATCCCTAGCCTTTTGAGGTTCTCCTAATTTCTCTAAATCTGCTCTAGATCTCTATTTATTTTAATATTTTCAAATGATTCCTCTAAGTTTCTTTTTAAAATTGTTCTTTCAAACTGTTCGTCTTCTCCAACGTAGGGTTTCTTTGATTTTACTTGTTTTACTACGATTCCTATGAGTTAATCTTACTGTATTTTCTCTACTATAACTCCTATGTGTTTTTACTTTGATTCCCATGTGTTTTCATCTACTGTGCTTTCTTCTATCATTTTCTTATAACTTCCTTTACTGTATATTTCATTCACGAAATGTTTTAAGTTTCTTGGGGTTTTCTGAAGTTATTCTTGCCTGATTTATTTGTTTTCTTCTCTACACTCGATTAAGGGTAGAAACCCTAGAATTTTGGGTTTTAGTCGAGTCCCTGAGGCCGTGTGTATGCGACTCGTTTGTTTCTCATCTCAAAACTAGTTTGATTTCAAAGCCCTAATTTATGAGTTCATCTTTGTTTCTCCTTGTGGTTCGAATTTTTTTCCTAAAACTATGTAGGACCTTTGATCTGACCTTTTGCATGCCATCTGATACCTTTTTTAGTTATAGTCCTCTACTCACTGGAATTTGGTTGCATGATACTTTACTATTGTTTGAATCCAGCCTCGCATGTTTAAAGCTCATGCCCTCTTTATTGTTAAATTTTCCCTCTCAGAATAACCTTTGATTTGGGGATTGATTTCAGTCTGCCTTGTGTGAATTCAATTTATTCTTTCCTTGTTTAATTTTGAACCTCTCAATTTCCTTGTTTTCTAGCTTGGTTCATTAGTGATTTAGGGAATCTCTGATTCGCTGAATTATTATGCGCTAATTGGTTTACTTCTTGCCTTATTAACTTGACTGTGTATTTCAAAATTCCCTTTCCTTAAATAAGATCAACATGTATTTACCCCTATTTGTATGATGTGCACAATGTGTTTATTTGATCCCCTTTCCTTATATATTTCATGTCCTTTACCCTTCAAAGTTGGGACTCCTTAATTAACGTAACCTCTGTTATTGATTGATCCTAATTGATACTTGACTATTTTCTTTCCTTGCTTACTTGCCTGACTTCAAGTATAAATACATACTCCTCTCTCAACACACACACACACACAGACACAATTCGAAACAGTTCTTTTCTGCACTTTGCAACACATACAGACCTCTGAATTTTAATATTCCCAATACTCTTTTCACTACGCAGTTTCAAATACTATCTCTCTACTACTACCTTCTCTATTTCTGATATTAAGTGCTCTACTCCTCTCTCTGCTACTGTCTGAAATCCTCCTGAGTTCCTCTTGAACTCTCAAATACTTGCTGAAGATCCTGAGTTTGCTTTGCTGACTCTCTGGCTTATTACTTACTTTTGCTTGTTCTGCTAAACTAAAATTGCAACTGGTATTTCTTTCTAGTTAAATGATACCCTCCTACACTATGTGTTTATATCCCTTCTTCTGTTATGCATTCTCCATTATATGCTCTTTTTAGCCTATCATGCTCTCTTTCATTATGTTCTGCACCTTCAAATTTGTTATGCCTGCTTTTTTCATGTTTCGATAAATGCTTTCTTATGTGGTACCCTATCACTTTGACCCCCTCTTATGTGTGAGTAATTCTGAGTCATGTTGGTATTCTATTCTTGCCACTCATGATTTAGAATCAAGTTCTCTTGAACCCTACTGATGTCAATTCCCTATTCCTTTTACCCCTTATGTGCAGATCCTTAACTCATCTCTGGTGGTGTCCTAAGCACCATCCAGAACCAAGTTTGACTTCCAAAGACTGCTTGTTAATTTTTTGGACCAAGCATAGGGTCACGGGTGTGCAAGTTTATGCCCATGGATGGGTATGACCACCCTCAACTATGGCTGCCTAACTTCTCCCTCACTTTGCACTTATTCCTAGTTTCTAAGTTCTGCCCCCATTTGGTAAGCCATGCTTTGGGACCCTGGAGCTCTCTCTGAACTTGGATGCCTGAGGGATGGCAATTCCACACTGCACTATTCTGTTATAATATCCAGAGTGCAAGCACTACCTGGAGCCCTTGAGGCTCGTTGGAACTTTGAAATACTTTGGGTGAGAGAAGTCCTTGGAAATCTGGAATCTGGATTTGGTGAAACACTTGATGTTGGATATTAAAGATTGTATTAGGCAGTTTGGATCTAGCTGTAGGCTGTGATATACTTTTAATTGTTTTCTTTCTTTCTTTTGATTCTGTAATAATCTTATATAAAAAGAACTCGGGGAGTATTAGTAAAGGTTGTGGGAGGGGATTAATTTATTGCACAAAAGGGTAGATACCATGCATATAGGTTTAATGTTTTGTAATCACCTAGATACCATGCCTATATGTTTTCAACGTTTTAAATCAATCATCTAGATACCATGCCTATAAGATTTAATATTCACTCATATTGCAAATTATTAGAAACCATGCCAATAGGACTTAATATCCATGTGACAAGTTGCATATAGAAATCATGGCTATAGGAAATGTATAAACATTAGACAAGCAGTGGGTTAATCAAACACTCATTCATTTACCAGTTTAATAATAACAGCAAGTCTTAAAAATCAAGATATAGATATCATGTCTATAGGAGTTCAAACTCGCCAAATTTGTGTAAGTGATAATCTGGAAATTGGATTCAACGTTCTCGTCCAAACCCATTTATTTTAAAACTCTTAATCACAAGCTAAAACCACAACAAAACAGAAAAAAAATTCGTCCAAATACCTGGACTAGCGCGGTCAAACGCTGAAGATGCACGGCCGCGCTAGTCAGGTGCGCGGTCAAGACAGTGAGCACCCCAAACTAGCACGGCCAAATGCGCGGTCAAATGCGCGGCCCTGCTAGTGGGGGTTTCCGAAATATATATATGTATATATATATGTATATATATATATGTATATATATATATATATATATATATATATATATATATATATTATTTTTTTATTTTTTATTTAACACATACCTTAACCTTCTCCCTTGTTCACCTGCATTGATTTAAACTCAATAACAATCATTAAAAAAATTACCATGATCGTTGGGTTACCTTCCAACCAGCGCCTTATTTAACGTCGCGACACGACTCCACAATTCATTGCACATCATTAAAGTCTACTGAGGTCTTGTAACAATTAATGTCACCACCCCAATAATATTTTAGTCGCTTCCCATTCACCAAAAATATACATGTTGAACTCATGTCTCAATTCCACGGCTCCGTGAGGTTTTACACTAACCACAACAAAAGGGCCAGACCACCGAGATTTAAGTTTTCCGGGAAAAAGCTTCAATCTCGAGTTGAACAATAGAACCTCTTCTCCTGGGTCGAACTCTCTATGATGAATGTGCTTATCATGCCACTTCTTAGTCTTCTATTTATAAAGCTTGGCATTCTCATATGCATGCAAGTGAAATTCATCAAGCTCATCAAGTTGCAACAACCTTTTCTTTCCAGCCAATTCTTCATCCATGTTCAGCTTCTTTATTGCCCAATATGCCTTGTGCTCAAGTTCAACGGGCAAGTGACATGCCTTCCCATACACCAATATATATGGCGAAGCACCTATGGTAGTTTTGTATGTTGTTCTGTACGCCCACAATGCGTCATCTAACTTCCCATCCCAATCTTTTCCATTAACACTCACTGTTTTCTCAAGGATTTGTTTAATCTCTCTATTTGAGACCTCTACCTGACCACTTGTCTGAGGGTGATAGGCAGTAGAGACCTTATGCTTGACCCCATATTTTGAAAGAACATTGTTCAAAAGTTTGTTACAGAAATGCGTACCTCCAGCACTGATTAAAACTCTGGGAGTTCCGAAACGTGTGAAGATTTGCTTTTTGACAAAAATCACCACCATCTTTGCGTCATTGGAAGGAAGAGAAATGGCTTCCACCAACTTAAAACATAATCAACCGCCACCAAGATATATCTTTGACCATTCGAGGAGGGAAAGGGTCCCATGAAGTCAATTCCCCAAACGTTGAAAAGTTCCACGACCAGAATATTTTGTAACGGCACTTCATGCTTCTTAGTGATTATCTCGGTTCTCTGGCACCTGTCACACAATTTAACAAACATATGCGCATCTTTATATAATTTAGGCCAATAAAAACCTTATTGTAGCACTTTCTGAGCAGTCTGATCTCCTCCATGATGACCTCCATATGGTGATGCGTGGCAACTATGAAGGATGGTGCTCATCTCTTCTTCGGAAATACATCTCCTTACCAGCTGGTCTGCATAAAGCCTGTACAAGAAGGGATCATACCACATATATAATCCCACATCATACCTTCTTTTTTGATCTAGTGTTAATTCTGGAGGAGTCACTCCACTTGCAATGAAGTTCACATAATCAGCATACCACGGGTCATGCTTGTGGTGAGTGCCAACAGCTGCTCATCTGGGAATGTTTCTTTGATAGCCTCCCTTACAATCACATGACCATGGTTTTCCAACCTGGACAAATGATCTGCAACCTAATTCTTCATGCCTTTTCGATATCTAATCTCCAAATCAAACTCCTGCAAAAGAAAACCCATCGAATTAATCTTGGTTTGGCATATTCATTTGCAAATAAATACCTGATGGCGGAGTGGTCTGTGTAGACTATGACATTGGTTCCCACTAGATAGGACCTGAATTTGTCAAATTCCCACACTACCGCAAGTAACTCTTTTTCTGTGACAGTATAATTCAATTGAGCTGGATTAATAGTTCAGCTTGCATAATGAATAGAGTAAAAGATTTTATCCTTCCGATGTCCCAAAACAGCTCTAATGGCTATGTCACTAGCATCACACCTTAACTCAAATGGGAGTTTCCAATCTGGAGCAATGATTATTGGTGCAGTAACTAGTCTTCTTTTTAGCTCATCAAATGCTTTCAGACAAGCATCATCAAACTTGAAGGATGTATCTTTTACAAGAAGCCTGCACGAAGGATAAGAAATTTTCAAGAAATCTTTAATAAACCTACGATAAAATCCTGCATGCCCTAAGAAACTGTGGATGCCTTTGACATATATTGGTGGAGGCAATTTTTCAATTGCTTCCATGTTTCCCTTGTCCACTTGCAGACCATCCTTTGTCACTTTGTGTCCCAATACTATACCTTCCCGCACCATAAATGGCACTTTTCCCAGTTTAGCACAAGATTGGTCTCTTCACACTTAGCAATTACTTTATCAAGGTTCATTAAACAATCATCGAAAGAACAACCAAAAACAGAGAAGTCATCCATGAAATCTTCTACAAATCTCTCAACTGTATCAGTAAAGATGGCCACCATACACCTTTTAAAAGTCACAGGTGCATTACAAAGACCAAATGGCATTCTTTGGAACGCATACTTGCCATAAGGACACGTAAAAGTGGTCTTTTCTTGGTCCTTTGGGGCTATAGTAATTTGATTATGCGTCGAGTAACCATCCAGGAAACAGTAGTACTCCTGGCCAGCCAGCCTATCAAGCATTTGGTCAAGGAATGGGAGAGGAAAGTGGTCCTTTCGGGTGGCATTGTTCAATTTTCTGTAGTCAATACAGATTCTCCACCATGTTATAGTTCTTGTTGGAATCAAATCATTATTCTCATTTACTACCACAATCATCCCTCCTTTCTTGGGGACACATTTTACTAGACTCACCCATTTACTGTCAGAGATAAGGAATACTATATCTGCATCAAGCCATTTGATCACCTCTTTTCTTACCACCTCTTCATGTTGGGATTTAGGCGGCATTGTTGTTCTATACTTGGCTTGTGTCCTTCCTCCATGAGGATTTTGTACATGCAGAAAGCAGGACTAATACCTTTGATGTCGGACATTGTCCACCCAATTGCTTTCTTATGCTCTCTCAATACTCTTAACAATTTTTCCTCCTGCAATTTAGATAAATCAGAAGAAATAATAACAGGTAATGTATCATAACTACCCAAATAAGCATAAAGAAGGTAAGAAGGTAAAGGCATTCCAGTTTTGGAGCTTCTTTAATTGATGGTTACGGAGGTGTCCCTTCTGGCATGTTCAAAGGTTCAAAAGGAATTGATCCTCTCAAGTATTCACAAGATGCATTCAGAATATGCTTCATTTCTTCCACCTCATCATCAATCTCCAGACTTTCAAACAATACAATCGCCTTTTCTAAAGAATCTTTCAAGTACACACTTGGGGCTATGAGTTTCTCATCTATCTCCATGACAGAGATCATAGACAATTCTTCATAATGCCAAGGAAGTTGCAGAGCTTTATATACTTGTCAACTCTCATTATCATTTTACCTTCCCGGACTTTAATTACAGCATCACCTGTGGCTAAAAGAGGTCTTCCTAAAATAATGGGAACTTTTTCATCAGCTTCAAAATCCAAAATGATAAAATTAGCTGGAAAAATAAATTTCCCAATTTTTAACAGCACATCTTCAATTACTCCTTCTGGATAAGCTATGGACATGTCTGCAAGTTTCAACATAATAGTGGTGGGTTTTAGATCTCCAAACCCAATTGCTTGTACAAGGACAACGGCATCAAATTTATACTTGCTCCCAAGTCACAAAGTGCATGGCCTACATTAACATTGCCAATTCTCACCGGTATAGTAAAGCGGTCTGGATCCTTAAGCTTTTGAGGAAGCTTATTTTGAACCCTCGAAGTGCACTCCTCAGTAAGTGCAAATATTTCAAGCTCTGTCAATATTCTTTTGTTCGCCACAATATCTTTCAAGTATTTGGCATACTTTGGAATGTCCCGAATCGCATCTACCAACGGAATGTTCAATTGAATTTTATTCAACATAGTGAGAAATTTGTTGAATGTGCGATCGTCATTATTCTTCTGCAACCTTTATGGACATGGTGGTGGTGGTCTTGGAAAATTCACAGATGCTGGAATTGTATCATCTTTCTTATCCTCTTGTATTGCTTTGGGAATTATTTCACCTTCCGGTGCTTGTTCTTTTTCTTCAATGGAACTTCTTCTAACTCCCTTCCTGTTCTCAATGTAATTGCACTCACTTGAGGATTTTTTCCTGTATCACCGGAAGAGCACCTGCCAGTCTAGTATTTTGATTTGCAGCCAGTTGTCCCATTTGCCTTTCAATATTTCTGAAGTCTGTTCTGAGTTGTTGATTATCTTGCAATAATTTTTCAACAAATCATCCGTACTTTCCTCTGCTTGCTGTGGCGGCCTTTGAGGTTGATTAAAATTCCCTTGGGGTCTAAATTGATTTTGATTTGACTGATTTCCACCCTAAGAGAAATTAGGATGATTACTCCAATTTGGGTTGTAATTGTTCCCATATTGAGCTTGTTGATTCATCGGACCTCTGTTTTGTTGCCCAATATAATAATAGATTCAGGATTCACGGGGCACCTGTCACTCATGTGATTGTCACCACACACTTCACAACAAACGGACATTTGTTGAACCTGCTGCATTGGTTGTGACGGTTCCATTGTCATTCTGCCCATTTGATTTGCCAATTTTGCTAAATCTACTCTCATGGCGGAAATATCATCCAGCTCAAGTAACTATAAATTCTATTTTATTGCTCTCCTTGGTTCTGTTTCACCTTGCCAATTATGATCATTAGCAGTAAAGTTATTCAGCAGAAGTTGTATTTCACTGTATGGTTTTGCCATGCAACTACCTCCACAAGCTGAATCTAGATTCATTTTGGAAGTTTCGTCTAATCCATCAACAAAATTATGGCCCAATACTTCATCAGTTTGACAATGACAAGGACAATCTCGAAGTAGTTTCTTGTATCTTTCCCAAGCAAGGCGAAGAGTTTCACCATCACATTGTTGAAACCCAAGAATCTGACTCCGCAAAAACTTTGTCTTTTTTGTGAGGAAAAACTTGATTAGGAATTTTTTTTGCTAGATCATCCCAATTGTGGATTGAATTAGTGGGATCTTTCTGTAACCATTCTCTATCTTCCCCCATTAATAAAAAAGGAAATAAGGTCATCCTGACATAATCCTTGGAAATATTTGGATAGTTGTATGTATATGTTATTTCCAAAAAAAAATTGAATGTGCCTTTGTGGGTCTTCATGCGATAGACCAACATATACTGTATCAGCTGCACCATGTACTGTTTAAGCTCAAAGTGACCGGTGATTTCAGGCTTCACAATAGCCTGAGTCATATTAGCAAGGTTTGGCCTTGCTGCTTCTATCACCGCACGTTCTTGATTACCTGCCATCACTGTTGGCTGTGGTTAAACTTGAATATCCAACTCGGTTTCAGTTATGTTTTTAGCTTCCCACTCCTTCCATGTTCTATGAATTGTTCGTTCAATTTCAGGATCAAAAGGGAAGAGGTTGTTTGTGCTTCTACTCCTACGCATTCAAGAGAAGAGCCTGCACAACACAAAAGAAAGTAGATGGAAAATTTAGGTTTGTATTAACAGCTAATAAAATCATAATACAGGCAAGTAGCTAATTTCAATTCCTCGGCAACGGCGCCAAAAACTTGTTGTGACCAAAACACTCATGCAAGTGTACGCGATCGACAAGTAATATAGTAGTAAGTAAAGTATCGTTCCCACGAGGAATTGTGATCAACTTCTCAACTGATGTAGACTCAATTAATTATCAATTCAGGCTAAATTATCACAAGATATTTAAAAAACCAAATTATAACTTACTTAATAATTGCAAAATAATTGAACCCAAAATTACTACACCAAGTTCACAATATGTTTATAACAATTTGGATAAATATATTCCCGGGTCATGGACTTGCTAGAAATTATGCTACTATATTAGCTTAAAATTGATTTATCGAATTATCCGGGTTATTGATTATAGGGTTAATAATATTCATAAGAATCTTTCGAGTTCATATGCGTCTATTCAAGTTAAATTAATACCTATATGTCTATGGTATTAATATTAGCAAGAATGCATTTACAACTCCTATTCTTCAACCAAACAAGGCAATTAAGTATATGTCTATCTTAATTGCGAATACTTCACCTGATGCCCGGGATTCAAAAATTATTCTTTTTGATTCTATATGCAACCAAGAATTTCCTTTTTCAAGTTTAATTCAAGATCTGTAAATAATATTTTACTGTTAGCTACGTAGTAAAATAATTAAGATCAAAATCAAATAAATAACCCGTAACAATAACTTCAATTATATTCAATCTATGCTTCAAATAATATAATTATCTTACATCTATGAAACAAGAATACTAGAGTTTTAGCTACTCATAATCATATAAAACTTAATCATAATTGTCTTAAACAGAATATATGTAAATACAAGAAGAAAGTTTAGAAAAACTTGATGAATTCTTGCTTCAATATTGTATCTTCTTCTCCTCTTCACTTCAAGAATTGAGTTTCTCTTCACTTTCTCTCTCTAAGAATAATTTTCTCCAATCTAAATCTGATCTACTCTACTAATGGAGTTTTTGCTTTATCTAAATTAAGTGGGATCAAGAGGACATTACAAAAATAACCCTCAACAACCATTTTACGGATCTGGACTAGCGCGGTCGCGCATCTGGCCGCGCATTCGACCGCGCTAGTCCAGTTATGTTTAATTCTTGGTTTTGTTTTCTTGCTCTTCCACTATAATTAGCCCCGATGGATTTGTATTGCTCCAAAGTGATTCCAATCCTATATTGTTTTCATAGTATAGGCTTTTAACCTTAAATATATACAATTCACTATTAAAGCCCATAATTTATCGATTAATCATAATATATACTTGGAATATAATCAAGTAGAAGCATAAACAATAGTTAAATCATCAAGATTTCACCTATTATCATGTATCCAGTATAACCTTAAACCTCGATTCATGCCAGACAAAATTGTTACTAGATGGAATTATACATATATATTTTTAAAATGTTGCTACAAATAGATTTCCAATAACTGAAGTTGCTAATGCACATTGTACTGATCCTAGGCGTAAGTGATACTTGGGAGGTCATTAATGATGTTGTTAAATTTTACATATATTTTATACAGCTATTGTTGAGTTTTCTAGAGCATATTACCCCACTATTACTACTGCTTTAATACATATAGCTGAATTTCTTTTCTACTATCTGAATTTAAGAAGAAAGAAAAATATAAGGATGTTGTTGAAAACAAACAAGCAAAATTCAAAAAATATCTCTTTCCAATTCCTCCGATTTACTTAATTGGTACAGTTTTAAATCCTTCAATTAAAATGTTTGATTGTCACCAATTAATGAATGTTGTATATACTTATGCGGAGATTGGAGAAACTGAAACCCCAAATTTATATGTTTCTATGAACAAGCTAAATGAATATTTGCATCAACTATATAATTATTATGCAAATGAATGTGATATTGTTGCTCGTGCTTCTGGCAATGTTAATCCCACTATGCAATGTAGCACTTCTGCTACTGTGCATGATGAAGAAGGCCTTTATAGTTTTAATATGTTTTCTACGTTTTCTAACACTCAAACCAGTAGCAGGATTGATGAACTTCAATTCTACTTGCAGAAGCAAAAGGAGCCTCGCACAAAGGAATTTTCACCGTTGGAATGGTGGCATGAAAATGGAAAGCAATTTCCTGTTCTTTTCGCTATGGATTGGGACGTGCTGAATGTGTCAATTTCTACTGTTGCATCACAGAGTGCATTTATCCAAGCAAGAAAACAACTTGGAGACACCCGCCACTCATTGGGAACCAATTGTTTGGAAGTTTTAGTATGTTTCAGAGATTGGATTAGATTGGAACGAAGAAATCAAGGAAAGGAAGATGTTGATAGCCCAGAAGTCGAGGAACTTGGAGATATATTAACACATGAAAACCCATCCGAATTTAACATGCCAGAAGAAGGTCAATCGGTTCATATTGATTATGATGAACTTGCTAGGGCGATGAAAATATTTGAAATTATTACTTTACTAGTTTACTTGTTACAAAATTTCATTTTGTAATTTTTCAAGTTGAAATTAAGAAATAAAGTAGCACTTGCAATAAGAGCAATTTTTTCTCATCTTACTTGTATTCTTTTAATTATCACAAAGTATTAATTTAACTTACAATAGTTATACAAAATTTCAAAACAAAAAGTGCAAATACACTAAACCCGGCCCGGCCCGGCCCCTTAACCTGTAACCCTTATAGTTCAATTTTTACTCGAACTAACCCCGTCTGCTAGAACCTGTTACTGTGCAAGCCCGGACCGACACGGCCCGGAACCCGGATGGTCAAAAAAATTGACCTGGACCGGACTGTCCCACCTGTTTAGCAACTTTACTTTTGGTTATGGTTTCCGCATTATTCCTATTATTATCAAATTGAGAATCTTATGTTTAACATGGTAATTTAAGTTGATGATTGGGTTGGAAATACTTAAGGTCGGGCTTGCCTAACAAGGTATTGGGCGCCATCACGATCGGGGTTTGGTTCGTGACTTAAAAACAGTATTGAAGATGTGTATCGAGATGAATCTAGCACTCAACTAGGAAAAGTGTCATTTCATGGTACAGGAAGGTATAATCTTGGGGCACACTAGTGTCAAGTAAAGGCATTGAGGTAGATCGTGCAAAGGTTGATGTGACAGAAAAGCTTCCACCCCCACTTTTGTCAAAGCAATCAGAAGCTTCCTTAGGCACGACGGTTCCTATAGGAGATTTACAAAATATTTTTCTAAAATTGCTAACCCCTTGTGTAAATTTCTTGAAAACGATCACCCTTTTGTGTTTTCTAATGACTACAGGGTAGCATTTGATGAATTGAAGAAGATACTAGTAACAACACCTATCATATTTGCCACTGACTGGGAGCAACAATTTGAGCTAATGTGTAATGCAAGTGACTATGTTGTGGGAGAAGTTCTTGGGCAATGAAAAGACAAAGTCATGCACCCAATATACTACGCAAGTAGAACTCTGAGTGGTGCCCAGCTAAATTACAATGTGACTGAGAAGGATATGCTATCATATTTAATAAATTCAGGCCATACTTGATAGGCTCAAAGTTAATTGTTTATACTGACCATGCTGCTCTCAGGTACTTAATCGAGAAGAAGGAATCAAAGCCACCTAATTCGATGGGTGCTACTGCTGAAAGAATTTGACATAGAGATCCGTGACCGCAAGGAAACTGAGAACCAAGTAGTTGATCATTTGTCGAGGCTGGAATGAGATGAGAAGAAGGTTGAGGTGGAAGATGTTGTGGAGGCTTTCCTGTATGAACAACTGTTAGCCTCGAGTCTTGAGGTAGCGCCATGGTATGTAGACATTGTTAACTACATGGAAAGCGGCATCGTTCCTTATGACCTTTCCTCTATCCAAAAAAATGGTTTTTGTGATTGTCGCATGTATTATTGGGATGAACCTTATCTGTTCAGGATTTGTATTGATAACATGATTCGGAGATGTATACCCGAGATACACCAGTCTTCTATTTTACAGGCGTGCCACGCGTCACCATATGTGGTCACCTCAGGGGAGTAAGGACAGTTGCGATAGTCTTGGAGTCAGGCTTCTATTGGCCGGCATTGTTTAAAGATTCATACTCTTGGGTGAAAGGTTGTGATGAATGTCAACATACATGGAATATTTCCCACCGACGTGAGATGCCTATGAACCCAATTCAAGAGGTAGAAGTGTTTTATGTATGAGGAATTGATTTTATGAGATTTTTTATACGCTCATATGGCAACAAGTACATACTCATAGATGTTAACTACGTTCCAAATGGGTGGAGGCTGTAGCGCTCCTTACAAATATGATCCTCCCTTATTCATCATATAAATATCAAGAATAATATATAAAATCTATTGTGGTGCGCAATCCAATCCTACCATATAAACAGAATCAATATCATAATCATCCCTTATTTAAACATATCAATATTAAAATCACAAATAAAATTCGTTGTGATATGCAACCCGATCTCACCATATAAATATCTAATCCTCTATTATTCCACCATATCACAACCGTTGCAGTGTGCAAGTCGATCCATAAACAAACTCAATAAATATAATAAATCCAACAACTCAATAGACAAGAATCTCTAGGATTAAGGAATATGAAAGCAAAGCAATAAAGGAACCCCGTACCAAATCAAGGAATGCTACAATAAATACAAAGTAACAAGGCAAGTCAAATATACGATAGTTAAAGTGTGCAAATAAGAAAATTAAGGCATATAGCAATTAATCATGGAATCATGAAAGAAACGAATATTTCACTACAAGAGTTATTAATGATAAGTAACAAGTTATGACATTGAAAGCGATTAAAGCATGTCACAAGTAAGACATGAAATAAGATAATAAATGAAATGCGGGAAAGCATGAAAACAATTAGTTTGACAGCATATATATGTATGTCACCTCGCATATACGTTGTTACCCACATAATTCACATAACAAATAGTTCAAGGGTTCCCAATTCCCTCAAATCAATGTTAGACATAACACTTACCTCGCTCCGCAATCAACTCAAAGCTCAATCAGGGCCTTTCCTCTAAGAATCGCCTCCAAATCAATCGAATCTAACCATAATCGACTTAATATCAAAATACAATGCTAGGAAAATTAGTTACAATATATAAAGTTAAGATCTTTACATTTTTCCCAGAAAGTCAACAAAAGTCAAATCAGGACTCGCTTGGTCAAAACCCGAGATTCAGACAAAAATTCAACTACCCATTCATCCTTGAGCCCGATTATGTGATTAGTTTCGAAATCTGACCTCGATTTGATGTCTAAATCTTAATTTTACAAAATACTCTATTCTACTCAAATCTCTAATTTTCTTATGTGAAACAGCATAAATTAAGGTAGAAATCATTGTGGGTTGATGGAAATTGAATAAAACGAGGTAAAGTATACAAACATACGAAGTGGGGATTAAATTTCTCTTTAAAATTGCCAATATGCCGAGCTCTAACGGGCCTGACGCATTCGCGATGCAATGCAGGCAGAATGGGCTACGCGTTCGCAAAGGCTTTCCCCCTAGCCTGCACATTCGTGATCTTGGGCTCGCTTTCATTACAATAACAACAATGCCCCCTTCCCGGGTCCCATCAACCCTATGCATTCGCGAGAGGTTGGCCGCGTTCGTGAAGGGCAAACCCCCAATGCATCGCGTTCACGACCCAGCCACCGCGTTCACGATGAAAGAATTTCGCCCCTGTCCTAGTTTCCATTCATTATCGCAAAGTACAAAACACCAGACAATAGATATCAACAAAAAAAGTAGATGCCTAAGTCCAACAATTACTCTGTAGCCTATCCGAAACTCCCCCGAGCCCCTTAGGCTCCAAACTAAACATGCACGCATGTGTTGACCTAAATCATGATACGAACCCACAGGGACCATCAAAATACCGATCCAGATCCATTTACACAAAACGTTGACCATAGTTAACTCAAATGAGTTTTAAGGTAGAATTTTAAATTTTCTTCAGTATTTCACATAAATTTCTTTTGAAAAAAGACATGGACTGCGCATGCAAATCGAGGAAGGCTAAACAGAGTTATTCAAGTTCTCATAACACATAAATGAAGGCTAGAACTCAAAGTGACCTATTGGATCTTCACATAAAAGGTTCGAGGTATGGAGACAGACTCCAGAGTCTATAGGTTTTAAGTTGAGTAGGATCTAGACGGAGTACTTGTAGTGCAAGTTCAGTGACGCAACCCGGGAAGCGGACATAGATGTGAGGCTTAAGACACAAGTCATCTCTAGGAGAGGAATTTCAATTAACCTAGGTCAATAGTACAAGGTGATAGGGAGATTGATGAGGATGCCACGTACCATATTGAAGCAGGTTGGATGAAGTGGAGGCTCCCTGCCGGTGTCTTATGTGATAAGAATGTGCCACTAAACTTAAAGGTAAGTTATACAAAATAATAGTTAGACTAACTATATATTATGGAGCAGAGTGTTGGCCGGTCATTAACTCTCATGTACAGATGATAAAAGTAGCCCAAATAAAGATGTTGAGATGGATGTGCGTGGTATAACTGTCACGACCCAAAATCTCAAACCCGGTCATGATGGCGCCTCTCGTGAAGACAAGGCCAACCAACAGAACAATAATACATCTCTTGACAGTTGCTTAGCGGGAATAAGCCTGAACTATAGATAATGTAACCATAAGTGCAAAATAAATGTGATAAAACAAGGAAACCATCCCAACTCAGCCTGAAATCGCGGTGTCACAAGTCGTGAGATACTACAGAGTTTACTAAATTTTACAAAGTCTGGAAATATCATAAATAAAAGAAAACAAGGGAGAAAATGGGGCTCCGGGCGTGAAGAGCTACCTCGTTCGTAGTCACCGCATGATCCGGAAAGAATTAGCGCTCATGAGTGAACTCAACTTTGCCTCTATCTACACACATGGTGCAGGAAGTAATGTGAGTACTCCGACCCAGTGAGTAATAAAAATAAATAATGACTGAAAGCATGAAATCTCATAAAGGCAAAATAACGCTATCCCAAGCAGTATAATCAATTACACAATAAAACTGTGAAATATCATATAAATCTCTTTTAAAACAGTGAAGACAAATAATTTCAACAAGTAAGAAATAATCAGAAACCTGCCCCTCGGGCTCAATATCAAACTCTCAGTATAGAATCAGCCCCACGAGCTCACTCCCAACTCACAAAACACAACATCAGCCTCTCAGGCTCACTCCCAACTCGCCTGGGTACCCTGCACTCACTGTGGGTGTGCAGACTCCGAAGGGGCTCCTAGAGCCCAAGCGCTATATCATAAGGCCTTAAAGCATGTCATATTAACATAAGACCTTAAATCCTTATCACATCACAATCGAGTCCTGAAAGCCTCCTCACACACTCAACGTATCCTCACATATGGCCATCGGCCCCAATCAGTCCAGAAAAAAATCATAAGCCACTTGGGCATCACTAAAACAATGATGCTCAGCTCAAACAACATTAGAAATATCATTCAAATCTCAAGTTGAGTATAAATGTAGTTGAGTTCATGAAACAGCATAATTCAATTAGACTGAGTTCAAATAATATTTCAATTGCTGAGGAAAATAGTGATGAAATTCGCAAAGGATTTCAAATAGTCGGCGCGAAGCCCAAGTATGGCAATAAGCCCAAGTCATGGTAAAAAACAATAATTCTTTCTCAAATACGTGTAAAATATCAATCGGTATGGACCAAGTCACAATCCCCAATAGTAAATGACCCCGCGCTCGTCATAGGTGACCAACGGGTGGGCCGGGCCGGGTCCGGGGTCCAAATTTTATGACCCGTCCGGGTCCGGGCCGGTCCGGTCCGGGTTCAATTGGGGGCGGGTTGCAATTGGGCTGGGTTGATCCCGGTCCGGTCCGGGCCGGGTTTATCTTTTTTTTTTTTTTTTGAATTACGTATAGTATAAATATTAAGTTATATTAATACTTTGTAATAATTGAATGAACACAACAAAAGATGGGGAAAAAATTGCACTTATTGCAAGTGCTACTTTATTTCTTAAATTCAAAATTTCAAACTGAAAAACTAAAATGTATCATAATTAGTTTACAATTTACATCAAATGGCTTGCATTGCAATAGCAAGTTCTTCCATATTAATATGAACCTCTGGACCTTCTTCTGGAGTGTTAAATTCGGATGGGTTTCCGTGCGTTAATATATCTCCAAGTTCTTCGTCTTCCGGGCTATCAAGATCTTCCTTTCCTTGATTTCTTCGTTCAGATCTTATCCAATCTCTTAGACACACTAAGACTTCCAAAGCATTGCTTCCCAATGAGTGTCGCGTGTCTCCAAGTTGTTGTCTTGCTTGGCTAAATGCACTCTCGGATGCAACAGTGGAAATTGGGACATTCAGGACATCCCGTGCCATAGCGTAAAGAAC
This sequence comes from Nicotiana benthamiana, assembly GCA_034376525.1. NCBI lineage: Eukaryota > Viridiplantae > Streptophyta > Magnoliopsida > Solanales > Solanaceae > Nicotiana > Nicotiana benthamiana. Next base: position 78,334,413 of record CM067334.1, on the reverse strand, counting down.
GGGAAATTGCTTTGAATTTTCCTGCCACCAGCCTAACGGTGAAAATTCCTTGGTGCGAGGCTCCTTTTGCTTCTGCAAGTAAAATTGCAGTTCATCTATATTCCTACTACTACTTTGAGTGTTAGAAAAAGTTGAAAAAATATTAAAACTATCAAAGCCTTCATCATCATCTCCGACTACATTAGAAGTGCTACATTGCATAGTGGGATTTGCAGCAGTTGAAGCACGAGCATTATCACATTGAGTTGCATAATAAGTATATAGATATTGTAAATGTTCATTTAGTTGGTTCATAGATTCATACAAATTTGGGCTTTCAGTGGGCCCAATCTCCATATAATTGTATAAAGCATTCATTAATTGTTGACAATCAGACATTTTAATTGAAGGATTTAAAACTGCACCAATTAAGTAAACAGGAGGAATTGGAAAGAAATATTTTTTAAATTTTGCTTGCATACTTGCAACAGCATCCGTATATCTATCTTTCTTCTTAAATTCAAATAGTAGCAAAGAAATTTCAGCTATATGTACTGAAGCCAAAGTAATAGTTGGGTAATATGCCCCAGAAAACACAACAGTAGCAGTATAAAATTTATGTAAAAATTTAATCACATCACTAATGACCTCCCAGGTATCACCGGTTAACATACGCCTAGGATCAGTACAATGTGCATTAGCAACTTCTGTTATTGGAAATCTATATTTGTAGCAACATTTTAAAAATATATACGTATAATTCCATCTAGTAACTACTTCGTCGGGCATGAATCTAGGTGTAAGGTTATATTGCATACACTTGTTCTTAAATTCTCTTATTCTAGATTGTCTATTATTTCCCTGAATTACTCCAACAGCTCTTCTAACTAGAGTAATCTCAGTTGAAAATAAATCGAGCCCACTTTTAACAATTAAATTGTAAACATGACATGCACATCTAACATGAAAAATATCATCAAGAGGTGGATGTAAATTCAATTTTAAAATTGAAACTGCAGCATTGTTGTTTGAAGCATTATCAAAAGACATACACAAAACTTTTTGGTTTAGATTATAAAATTCGACAACTTCAACAATTGTACTACTAATAAATGTTGCAGTATGACTCTGATCTTCATCATATTTAAAAGCAATAATACGTTTTTGCATACAAGTATTGTCATCTATCCAATGACATGTAATTGTTAAATAATCATTTCCATTTACAGCATGGCCAATATCAGAAGTTAGACATACTCTAGAAGGAAGGTGACTAAACAAATAACGTATGTATGTTTGATATTGGCCGTGAAGTCTAAAGATGTCAGATCTACAGGTACTTCTAGGGATACCTTTAAATATAGGGTTGTATATCCTTTGAATATACGTAACAAGATAAGAGGAAGAAGCAAAAGAAAAAGGTAGACAACCCAAAGCGATCATTTTCGCTAATTCCTCTCGATCCCTCATTTTATCATATTTTAGGAGACCTGCAGTAGTAGGGTTACGGGTTGTTTGACTTCCATCCCCATTAACCCCCCATTCTATAGGATGATAATTTTGCATATGTCTAATTAGTGTGCCAGTCCCCCCTAAATCACCTCCGGTCAAATGTTTAAACGTTTCGTTACAAAGTCTGCACTTAACTCTATCACTATCTTCTATCTCATCAAAAAATTTCCAAACAGGACTTCTTTTTCTACGATTAGATTTAGAAGTTGGAGCGACTGGTGGTCTTCTACCCCTTGTTGCACTAGCAACTCCAACTCCAATACTACCAACATTTGCACTAGTAGGTGTAGGTGGTATCTCATCTTCTATTCCAATTTCGTTATCTTCTATTCCGAAATCTTGGTGTAATTGTTCATAATCAATATTTACATCTTGCAAATTAGGCGATGATTCAGAAACATGTGTTATTGGTTCATTATTACTATTACTACCAGAAGCTATAGGACTTTTTTTACTACTTCCACTACCACTTCCACTCCTACCAGTAACTTTTCTACACGCTCTTTTAGCAGCATTCAACATATTGGAAAATTTAATATATAAGCTAAAATCAAATATGCAATTAAAATATTAAATAAGAGAAAGAGTTGGAGAGAGTGCACCGAATTCGACAATAAATTGAGCACTTGAACAGTTGAACTTCAAGAATGTTGAACACTTGAACTTCAAGAATCAAGCTTCGAATGCCGATTTCCAAATAAGAAATTACGATAAATTAAATTCGGGAAAATAAAGACAATAAAATTATGAAAGTAGAATATGAATTCTTGAAAATTGAAGAGAAGAGAGTGATTGATATTTGCTAATTTGAGAATTGAGAGAGAGATAGATAATTTTGAGTGAGGAAATGAAGAAGAGGGGAGGGTATTTATAGATTTTTAGAAGGGTTATTAATGTAATTTAATAAAAACAAAAAAAAACAAAAAAAAAAACAAAAAAGGGCCAAAAATGCAAAAAGACCCGTTGGCCAACGGTTCTGGACCGTTGCCAACGGGCAAGTGGACCCCAGCAGTTAAAAAAAATTTTTTTTTTTTAAAAAAAAAAAATTTTACTGTTATAACCGGTCCGGGTTGGCCGGTTCGCCCGGTATTTCTCTTCCCGGGCCGGTCCGGTCCGGGTTAATTGCCCGGTAAGGCCTTACGTCCCAACCCCCTTCCCCCCCCTAACCCAGCCCGGCCCCCCCCGCGCTAAACCGGTCCGGTTTTGACCGGGCCGGTCCGTGCCGGTCCCGGGTCAACCCGGCCCGGTTGACACCTTTACTCGTCATACAACATATGTCTCATCTCAACATAGCACTATGTTGGGAAATCTGGGGTTTCATACCCTCAGAACATCATTTAAAATAATTACTCACCTCAAGATGGCCAAAAATCTATCTGGCTATGCCCTTGTCTCTCAGATTGGCCTCCTCGTACGTCAAATCTGACCAAAATCACACAAACATCGATGAAGCTCAATTTCTAAAAGACGGGGTTTTAGCCATACATATCTTAAATTCGCCTCTTAATGATACTATAATGATCCAATACATTTATATAACTTCAATCTACAATACAACATTCAATAGGGCCAATATTACTAATAAATCCCATAACTTATGCCATTTAGGCCTATTATCAAACATCTTGTAGGCATAGATATTTACACCTGATAACTATTGTATTGGTTCCTCCAATTATCATCATTAACCAATAATTCACCCATTATTATCTTTTAACAATTTATACTCCTAACATCACATGTGTGATCAACCATTCACACCCAAACCGACAAAATTCCATCATATAAACACCTTTAAATCCCTACCATGTACATGTATTTAAATTGGGGTCTCCAATCACTATACCATAAGTTGTAATACTTTATTCATACTCATATTCCTATAATATATCCATATATGTAAGTCTAAGATGTAAGATTTACCTTTTGGAAGAAATATTGTAAAACCCTCCTTTGAGTTCTTGAAGGAATTTCTTGAAAATCTAAATGTTTAATGAGAGGATTTCATCAATAATAGTATAGGAATGATGGAATTTCACACCAAGATAATGGAGATTGCTTACCTTGAAGATTGGGGGAGTTGAAGGTCTTGAGATGGTGAAAGAAGACCTCAAGTTCGTCAAAGATAAAATGGGTAATGACCCCGAAATGAGTATATAAGCTGTTTTGGGCACCACAGGTGGTGCTAGGCGCTGCCTGTGGCGCTGGATCCAGTAGCTCAAAATTTCGGGCGCCACGGCTAGCGCTGGCGCTACCCAGGGCACTGGCGATGCGAAAATGGCCATAAGTTTCTGTATACACATCCAAATGACAAACGGTTTGTTGTATTGGACAATAGACTCAAAGAGCTTTAATTTGATAGGTTTTGAATCATATAACTCCTTATATAACTGGAGATATGATCGTCCAAAGTGAGGTCTTGTGCGCACTCATTTACAACTATCGTCTATTATGAAATATTTCCTACTTTAAAAGTTTCCTTTAGCCATCCGAAATCATCCCGAGGCCCCCGGGACCTCAATCAAAAGCACTAACATATCTTAAGCATCATTCAAACTTGTTCCAATCATCAAAACACCTCTAACAACATCAAAACCATCAAATTACATCGAATTCAAGCCTAAGTTCTTCTAAAACTCCCGAAACACATATTTGATTAAAAAGCCCAACCAAATCACTTCCGAATGACCTCAAATTTTATACGCACATCCCAAATCACATAACAAAGCTACAGCATCTCTTGGAACTCCATTCTGACTCCCAGATCAAAATTTCACCTATCAACACGAAATCGCCAAAATACTAATTTCGCCAATTCAAGCCTAAATCTACATCGGAACTCCAAAACCACTTCCGATCATGCTCCTATGTCATAAATCATCTCCCAGAGCTAACCTAACTATCGGATTCATATTTGATACCTCTAACTCATAAGTCAATGCTCGATTGACTTTTCCAACTTAAGCCTTCTTAAAAGAGACTAAGTGTCTCATTTCTTATCAAAAATCACTCCAATTCAATTCTAACGCACCCAATACCGATAATGAAACATAAGGAAGCAGAAAATGAGAAGAACAGGGTAGTAACTCATGGGACGACGGTTCGGGTCATCATATCCTCCCCAACTAAAACAAAAGATCGTCCTCGAGCGAGTTAAGAAACATACCTGAAGTCTCAAATAGGTGAGGGTATATGCTCCGTATATCCTGCTCGGTCTCCCAAGTAGCCTCCTCCATGGGCCGACCTCTCCACTATACTTTCACTGACATTATATCTTTTTACCTTAACTTTCGAACCTGTCAACCCAAAATAGCACTGGTTCCACATCATAAGTCAAATCTTTATCTAACTACACTGTGCTGAAATCCCAAACATCAGACGGGTCCACAACATACTTCTGCAGCATAGAAACATTAATTACCGGATGAACACTCGACAAACTAGGTGGCAAGGCAAGCATATAGGCCACCTCTCCAATTCTCCTAAGTATTTCAAAAGTCCAATAAATAACCTCATAACACCCTTCATGGGCGAAACATTCAGCAAAACCTTCTCACCTACATGTAAGATACATCTCAAACCTTCCTGTCCGCATAACTCTTCTAACGCGATTGAGCTGTACGAAGTCTCTCCTGAAACACTTTCACTTTCTCTAAGGCATCCTGAACTAACTCTGTCCCCAATAATCTAGCCTCGCCGGGCTCAAATCAACAAACTGGAGATCTACATCGTCTCCCATAAAAGGCCTCATACGGTGCCATCTGAATGCTGGATTGGTAACTGTTATGGTAGGAAAACTCTGTCAGTGGCAAGAACTCAGCCCAAGAACCTCTGAAATCAATAACACAAGCGCGCAACAAATCCCTCAATATCTGAATAGTTTGCTCGAACTGTCCGTCTGTCTGAGGATGAAATGCCATGCTCAACTCCACCCGCGTACCCAACTCTTGCTGAAAAGTACTCCAAAATTAGGAAGTGAATTGAGTACCTCTATCTGATATAATAGACACTGGAACACCATGCAACCGAACAACCTCCCAGATAAAGTTCCTTGCCAGCCGCTCCGAAGAATAAGTAGTGCACACCGGAATGAAGTGCGCGGAAGACCACTCACAAAATCCATAATAACTCTCTCCCACTTCCACTCTGGAATAATCATCCACTGAAGCAAACCACCCGGTCTCTGATGCTTATGTTTCACCTGCTGACAATTGAGACACCGAGCTACATAACCTACATTATCTTTCTTCATTCTTCTCCACCAATAGTGTTGCCTCAAATCCTGGTATATTTTCACGGCACACGGATGAATAGAATAACGCAAGCTGTGGGCCTCCTCCAGGATCAGTTCTTTAAGCCCATCTACATTGGGCGCACAAATACGGCCCTGCATCCGCAATATGCCATCATTATCTATAGTAACATCTCTGGCATCATCATACCGAACTCTGTCCTTAAGGACAAGCAAGTGTGGATCATCATATTGGCGCTCTCTGATGCGATCATATAAGGAAGATCAAGAAACCAGACAAGACAATACTCGACTGGGCTCGGAAATATCTAATCTCACAAACCGATTAGCCAAGGCTTGAACATCAACTGCAAAGGGACTCTCCCCAACTGGAATATATGTCAAACTCCCCATACTGACTGTCTTTCAGCATAAAGCATCGGCCACTATATTGGCCTTTCCCGGCTGATACAGAATAGCAATATCATAATCTTTTAGCAATTCAAGCCACCTCCGCTGCCTCAAATTAAGGTATTTTTGTTTAAACAAATGCTGAAGGCTGCGATTGTAGATACCCAATTTTTCCCTATGTTTATTTTTTAACCCAAAGTACTTTCAAAATAACATGCATATGCATATATAAGCATCCACAAAAGGTGTGGTACTTTTTTACATTTTTGAAGTATTTTAAAACCAACTTACGACTTATTTTGTACTATAAAATCCAATATTTAGTCTCAAATCTTGTTATTTTGATAAATGATTTATTTTATTCTCTCATTTGCATAAAAATATAATTTATATAATTTTTTACAAAATTTTACAAAGTCATTAAATATCTCTAAATTAAAATTGCATTATATTATAATTTTAGCCTATTTCTCAATTTCATAAGTATTTCAAGTACAAAATCATTCCTAATATTTTTTAATTAATACCTAAATGTATTTTATTATCTCAGTACTTTTATTGGATATTAATAAAATTATTTACTATTTTTTATAAAATTAAATTAGGAAAATGGCTATTTAAATTATTGCCCTTTTTGTCTTTCAATCTTAACCCAAACTGAAGCCTAAATGAGCCCTAGTTTTAATCCCCAATTGCCCAACCCAAATCCAGAAAACACCCGACCCATACCCGCCTAAATATAACCCGCCCAGTCCCCCTTCTAATCCTGGCCGTTGATCTTACAGATCAACAGCCCAAAATCCACTTACCAAAATTAAATCCTAAATGACCCCTAAGCCCTAATCATTTCTTCCAAACCTGCTGCCTTCACTCCCAAATGCTCTCTAAAGCTCTCAAACCCTAAATCGCCTCCGGCTCTTCTTATCGGCGTTCATGGCCGTCCAAGACCTGAAACTCCATTATTAGTTCACTCCTCACCTGTTCTGGCCTTTGGATTCGAAGATCAGAACCCTATTGAAAAGGTGACTGGACCAGAGGTACTTCGATGGGTTCTCACAGCCATGTCCGGCCCTTTCTCCGACAAGCCTAGAAGCCTGAGCCCTTTTCCGACTCCGACGACTCCCTTCCAGGCTTTTCTCGCCATTTCGAGCCCTTTCTATGAAAACCCTAATGTTCGAGGTTCTTTTTCATTTTTCTCCGTGTTTATCTTACGATCTTCTCTGAGCTCTAAATATTTTCTAAAAAATTTTCGTATGTCTCATCCTTTCTTCGGCTATTTGTGTTTTCAAAATTGTTCGTCTTTTAGACCTAGGGTTTTCTATGACTTATCTGATTTCTTTGAGCTCGTTGTTTATTTTGCTACTGTGTGTTCTTCTCCATGATTCTGAACAATTTTCTTCTATGGCTCTGAAGTGTTTTTCTACTGATTATCTCTCTAGGGTTTTCAGTTAATGTGCTTTGTGTTCTTCTTTAGGTTGTTCTGCTTTTATTCATACTCATCTATGTTATTTTCTTATGCTCCGATATACAGTGGAAACCCTACATTAAAAGGGTTTCTTTCTATATTTTCTATGTGTAACCTTAGTCGCCTCTGGTTGTTTTCTAGTGCTTTACTACATGTTACTTTAATTGCTTCTAGTCTATACCCGTTCAAACCTATGCATATTTTATAGTACTACTTTCCCCCTTTCCCTGAAACCCTAATTGATTTTTTCGTACAACTATTTTATTCTCCAATTGCTCCCTATTTTCTGACTGAGTTCGAGTGCAACTAGTATCTTGACTCCTTGATTTCATAGGTGATTACTTGCCTTATGTGTTTACCCGTGTGATTTTCAAAGTTCCTTGCATTTACTTACCCTATATTCTGTGATTAATACTTGATTTCCTACCCAAAATTAGACTAGGGTTTATTTATTTCCATCTGGTTCCTTAATTGAAAGGGTTCCCTTCTCCTTAATTGATACTGATTGATATTGCTGAATATTTCTTTGCCTTATTGCTGCATCCTTTCAAAACTATAAATATGCCTTATCTTTTTCTCACTACACACACTGAAACACTACTTCTCTCTACTCTTACTCACTGAAAACTCTCTTCTCTTCTCTGTTACTTGCTCTCTTTGGCTAAAATTGCGGGTTGAAAGCCAAGGTTAATTATAAGGTTTCTCCTTGCTTTGTTACTCAAGTGCGCAAGTGGTGGGCTCCTAATTTCAATTATCAACCTGCAAATATCTGTTTACTCCACCCTGTTCTTTGCCTATTATGCTTTCAGTTCAAATTTAGCATGTTTAATCCTAGTTGTTTCCCTTTGTCTGTTATGAGTATATCAGTTAAACTTTATGTTAATTCCCTCTCCCTTGTCTGTTGTTTACTTCAGTTTTAATTTTCTAGCATGTTTAATCCCTTTCCCTTGTCCCCTTGTCTGTTATGTTTAAGTTCAATATGTCGATCCCTTTCCCTTTCCCTTGTTTGTTTGTTTACTTCAGTTTGAATTTTCTAGCATGTTTAATCCCTTTCCCTTGTCCCCTTGTCTGTTATGTTTAATTTCAATATGTCAATCCCTTTCCCTTTAATCCCTTTCCCTTGTCCCTTTGTTTGTTATGTTTAATTTCAATATGTCAATCCCTTTCCCTTTCCCTTGTCTATTTGTTTACTTCAGTTTAAGCTTTAGAATGTGTAATACCCATTCCCCATCCCTTATCTTATGTGTTTGAGCCTTGACAGAGGCCTGTTGGTGTCCTAATCACCATACAGACCTTTGTCTAAATTGATTACAAGTCTTCTCTTGTTTGATAGCCTTTGTAAGTGGTAAGGGGTGTGCCAGCCTCACTCCATAGGCTAGGTATGACCACCTCCTACAATGGTCTTCCTCTAATCTATCACCTTTACACTTATTTTTAGTGCTTTAGGTCCTACTTTCCCTTAGTAATCCATGCTAAGGGGACCCCAGAGTCTCCTCTGAACTTGGATGCTTTGGGGCTAGTAATTCCACACTTGCACTACTCTAAAGAGAAAAGCCTCGAACCTTGGGAGCTCGGATTTAGTAAAAGGCATATGTTGGACATTAAAGTTGCTTCGAGACTCCTCGGTCCTGTTATAGTTGCTGATGTATTTAACTTTTATTTCTTCTAATGTTCTTTTCCTTTTCTGCCCAGATTTGTTATAATTTGTAATAAAAGAACCTGGGGGTATAGTAAAAGAGATATGGGGAGGAATTTACTTTCTTGTGTTCATTAGAGAACCATGCATATAGGTTTTCATTACTTCATAAATTAGTATGGATACCATGTCTACAGTTTTATCCTTATTGCATCAATATTCATATAGAAAACATGCCTATAGGGGTTTTACTTTTCTTGCATCAATATCGCATAGATATCATGTTTACAGGCTTATTTTCCACCAGTTAGAAACCATGTCTTAGGGCCTTACTTTATTGCATCCATACATATCGTTCATGTCCATTTTACACTGTTGCATCGATACCATGTAGATACCATGTCTATAGGCTTTTCGTTATTTCCTCGACTTCATAATAGAAATCGTGCCTATAGGGTGCATTACGGTCTCATATAGAAATCATGCTCATAGGTTTGCATTTTAATCTCGCCTAGAAAGCATGCCTATAGGAATTATATAAACGCTAGGCAAAATATTAGGTCGCCTAAAGGCAGTAACTAAAGGGTTAATAAGTATGTTATAAGTCCAGACTCGCCTAATGTTTCAAACGTTTTAATTCAACCTATCCTAAATCTTATTACTTTCAAATCAGGCCTAGGTCTGCCCTTTTCAAAATACTTTGAACCTGTAAACATCTTTTAAGTGCTAAGTCTGTGATATCAATTGTTTGTCTTCCTAAGTGTAATGCTTTAAGGTCTTTTAAACTTTTCTTCTTGCATCTCTTTTGTATTTAAACAGTTCGGCTAACTCATAGGCCCTTTCTAAATTTTTGTACAACTTTAAATCTTTTGAACAAACTCTTGTCTGAAATTAACGTTTTCCTCCCAAAGCCAACTGGTTTTCTAAACCCTGTCAACTCCTAAACGGGCCCGGAGAGCTCGAAGCAGATTCTCTATCCAACTCTTATGTGTTAAACTAATCTGCCCGCTCTTTTAAACTTTTGCAAAGACCAAATCAGTAATTGAAGACATGCTAAACTATTTGTTGTATGTTATGGGGTTTAATTGTGCCTTTAACTGTTTATTTTCATACCTCTTATATGCTACTTGTTTTTGAATGTCGCTCTAGTGTTTTTATTTGAAAACTCCACATATATATCCTATCTCTCTCTTCCCCCTTCTTAGGATTAGAAGTCCTAATACCCCAGGACTAACAGGTTGGGACGGGTATTTGCATGTAATAAGTAAATGATACCAACGCGTTTAAATACCTTAACGGGGTGGGAATGGTAGAATATGGAGAAGATGACGATGAAATAATATCATAAAGCGACCCCTCTTTGGGAATATGTGCGGGATATTGTATTGAATGATCCATATTATAGTTAAACCTAGGACCCTCATTTCTCTTATTTGCTTTATTTTAATGCTTTCATATGGTAATGCTTTCCCCAAATTAATCCTTTCTTTTAAACTTATGTCTTTCCTTCTTCTTTTAAAACTCTCAAGTTATGTGAATGTTATATATATGCACTTTATTTGCCTATTTGCTTCATCTTCTATTAAAGTCACTATTAACACAGTCGGGACCACACTAGTGAATCTTGAGGGGTGCCTAACACCTTCCCCTCGAGATAATCTCAAGCCCTTACCCAAACTCTGGTTTTCTTTAAAAAAAATGCTTTTTTCATCTCAAAGTGTCCTAATGCACTATAATCATGAGGTGGCGACTCTTCAAATTCCATTACCCAACTGCTAAACGGGAATGAGAGTTGTTTTGCCCATAATGTCGTAAACCCGATTTTAGCTTCTTTTAGTAGTTGAAAAAGGAGGGCGTCGACAGCATGGCGACTCTGCTGGGGAAGTTCTTTAAAGGCTTTTACCACTACATGTTTTGTGACTTTATTGCTTTCTTTATTTATTGCTTTAATTATTTTTTCACAATTACTAGCTTGTTTATTCGTGTCTTTCTTTTTCTTTAACTGTTTTACTACTTTATTACCTCACTTTATTTCAATTCCGTCTTTAATTTCGAGCATTTATTGTAATCATTATTGTATGAACGTGAAAATACATGTATTTATTCCATTGTTGTAATTGCATCCTTCAACATCATTTTCCACTCGTGCCAAACATTATTGTAATCATTATTGTATGAACGTGAAAATACATGTATTTATTCCATTGTTGTAATTGCATCCTTCAACATCATTTTCCACTCGTGCCAAACAAATGCTATGGCAATACTTATTATGTGTGGTTGCGCTCTTCCATTATTACAAACCCCCTAAATTTGGCAAAGGCATATTTTTCAGTAAAACCAATTGATCAATGGTGTAGTCGACGGTTCCATGCCTTTCCCTCTTGAGTTGTCCGCTCAAGGGTACCTTGTCTAGCACGTCAAATTGAAGCCTTAGTCTGTTTAAATGTTCATGCATCATGGTCAAACTTAGCCGAATTAGTTATGTCATCCTCATAATGACTCGTTACGATAGCCTAAACATAAAGTCCATTGGGTTTCCTCGAAACCCAAATGGACATGTATGTGCATTGATTTGGAGAACTAAATACCTCTTGCTAATTATTTATTTAAAGTAGCCGAGTCCGGTGGGTTAAGGGCCTAACTCTCTATTTTGCAGGAAAATGAGGCACGAGGTCCCCAGATTCGATATGGTATCAAACATTCATCCAAAGTTGCTAAGCTGGTGGGATGATTTGCATGGTAGTGATCGGGTTCTTGTCCGCAAGCACTTAGGAAATCTTCCCTCACTCCTGGAAGTTATGCCAGATAACAAGATTGTGGAAGCTACTACTATGTTTTGGGATAGTGAACGGTCTGTCTTCCGCTTTGGGGGTATTGAAATGACGTCGCTATTGGAAGAAATTGGGAGTCTAGCCGGAATTCCTTGGGATAGCCCGGGGTTGCTTATGCCGGAAAACCGCAAAGGTAGACAGTTCTTGAAGATGATGGGGCTCAAAAAGAATGCTAATCTGACTAGTCTAAAGGACTCCTACATATCCTTCGACTTCATGTATGAAAGGTCGGACATGGCAGATCATACCGTACTCACATGGACGAGTTCGCCCTCACCTCTTGAGGGCACATACATAGGAGGGCCTTTGTATTCATGTTATGTTTCCTGGGCATGATAGTATTTTCGATGAAGAAGGCTAGAATCCCCACAAGACTAGAATCCCCACAAGACTAGCCATGGTAACCAAAGTCGTAACGGAGGGAATCGACAGGCAGACATTCAGCATAGCACCCATGATCCTCACCGAACTGTACCGAGCCTTAAAAAAATGTCAACAGGGAGCACCGCACTTCAAAGTGTGCAATCTAATACTACAACTCTGGCTCATTGAAAATCTTCAGAAGGGAGAGTGTAGACAGGAAATCATACGATGAGACTGGGATGATCATATCGCTTGCCATCATCCAAAGTGAAAGCACTTCATGCCAAATGTTCGCACACCCGGAAGACGCCAGTGGATGGGTAGAACTATTAGAGAATCTGAGAGAAGAGCAGGTACAATGTATGTACGAGTGGTTTTCAACTGGAGAGTTTATCATTTGATCAAAGGATGCGACATTCCTTATAGTCATCGGCTTAAGAGGAACTTACCCTTATGTCCCTCTCTGAGTTATGAGGTAAGCGGGAAGGAAGCAGATTATACCAAGGGTGGAAAAAATGAGTCACTACAGGGCTAACTTCCAAGATGACGATAGCCCACACAGATGTCCGGCTCAGCATATGTGGCACTCCAAACTCATTTTGGAGAAGGAATCTATGGAGCCAAAAAGATATCAGGCAGGGCATGCGCCGCTTTATCCGGAGTGGCTAGAAGATGATCACATTGTCTTAGGAAAAACGGGTTTCGTCCATGGTCAAAGGGTTATTGATGAAGACGATACAACAAAGGTTGAGTATAATCAACTGTGCAAACGGATGCGAGAGTGTGAAAGTGAACATCGGGAAATTCTAGAGGCCCAAGAGAAGGTAATCAATGAGTGGAAGGACATGGTTGTCCACGCAAACAACCGTTTAGGGTACTTGGAACGGGGTCTAGTGGAGCTAGAAGGAAGATTTGTGAAAAGGATCAACTACTGTCAGGAAACTGAAGGTAACGAAGGTGGGCACCTGGCTCGGGCTTACTTGTTGTTGGGACTGCGCGAGCTGATGAAACTGTACGAGGGAGGCAAAGATGCCAAATCTGAGGAAGGTCCTTTTGGGATCAAGTAGTTAGGATTTTACTGCTTTCTTGATGTAATAATGCACTTGGCCATTAGTGACAATTTTTCTTTATTTCAGTGTATTTTGACTCGTTTTATTTTTTGTCAATAAAATGAGGCACTTGGTGTTATAACTTCTCCAAATCGTATTTGACGTTAGGCCTACCTCGGGCACAACGAGGCACCTAAATAGGAAATGACTTATATTCTTGCAAAACATGTTTAAATATCGCAATGTTTTTTTCATGTAAATCCATACTAACTTTTTACCTTTTTTGTTTTTCTTTTATTTTTATTCCCCTCCCCAAAGGTTAGTTCGTGCATTCTGCCACCATAAGCATACTTAACAAGATCTAAGGGTCTTCCTCCCAGAAACAGGAACAAAGGAAAAATGGGAGATAACGAAGCCAGAAAGGAAACTGAAGGAACTTCTCAGGGTACCCCGATCACCAAAGAGATTGTTGCTCATCTAGAGCAAACTTTGCTAAGGTTTCGAGAAGAATTAGACCAGGTTCGGAGTTTGGCCAGTTTGTCTATCTCTCTTGATGCTGCATATGTCAACAATCAGGTCCCTGCACCTCTACAGAAGACCCCAACACAAGCTCGCAACAATGCTCCACCGCTCATCCCTGAGCCCCAAAATGCTCCAAATCACCAAGATACCTCTATCTTTGTGGATACTGTGCCATACTATACACAGCCCATATCAGATGTGTCAGAATCAGACTCACTCATTCAGAACTTGGCTGCTGAAATCAAGAAACTCACTAGCAGGGTTCAAGGCATGGAAGGTAATAAAGGTGTAGATGGTCTAAATTATGAAGATCTTTGTGTTCAGCCTGATGTCGAACTCCCAGAGGAGTACAAACCTCCTAAGTTTGAAATGTTTGATGGTACGGGTGATCCTAGGGGTCACCTCAGGATGTATTGTGACAAGTTAGTGGGAGTTGGTAGAGATGAAAAGATCCGCATGAAACTATTCATGAGGATTTTGAAAGGTGATGCTTTATCTTAGTATATCAGCCAAGATGCAAAGAAGTGGACTAGTTGGGTAAACATGGCGTCCGATTTCTGGACCATTTCAGTTTCAATACTGAGAACGCGCCGGATATGTTCTATATCTAGAATTAGAAGAAGAATCCCACTGAAACCTTTCGCGAGTATGCTACTCGTTGGAGGTTGGAAGCGGCCAAGGTTAGGCCAACTTTGGAAGAAGAACAAATGAACAGATTTTTCGTTCGCGCTCAAGACCCACATTGTTACGAGAGATTGATGCTAATAGAGGGGCAGAAGTTCACTGGTATCATCAAACTGGGAAAAAGAATTGAAGAGGGGATCGAAAATGGTATGGTTACTAACCTTGAGTCACTGCAGGCCACCAACAAAGCCTTGAAATCTAGTGGTACCTCGAAGAAAAAGGATGTAAACTCTGTAATGGCTGCGTAAAAAAACCACTCTCCCATGAAATATCAACCCTACCCCCCAACCCCACTCACATACCAACCCTCTCTAAATTACCAAACACCTTCACCTACCTATCAAAATCACATCCCGTCTACCAAACATCTCCACCACCAACATATCAGCCCACCTCGCCAGGATATTCCCAACCCGCACCCGTATACCAAGCTTAAAACTCCCAACCTCCTCACAATCCATCACCACCTACCCAACAAAACTTGCCACGACCAAGACCAAACTTTGACCGCAAATCGCCCAAATAGTACACTGCTATTGCTGAACCCATCGACCAACTATATGAGAAGCTCAAAGCCATTGGATATGTTACACCCATCCCGACAATAACCCCGGAAAACCCTTCCTAATGGATCAATCCAAATAAAACATGCACATACCATTCGGGGATGAAGGGCCATACCATCGACGAGTGCCGCTCGTTGAAGGACAAAATTCAGACCTTAATTGACAACAAGGTCATCGTGGCTAAAGAGCATGCTCCTAATATTCGTAACAACCCTCTACAAGATCATAAAGGTGGAGGCATCCACATGATTGAGGTTGAGGACGACAGAGACCCCGAAGTCTCAATTGGTTTGATATTTGAAGAAGATAAGCCCAAGAAACCGGCAGTCACTCTTAATCCTATTGTTGTGCAAATTCAGCCATATGAGGGAAACGTGGTGAATATATCTGTACCATTTGGGTTCGAGGCACCTCCTGTTAAAGTGCCAAAACAATTTGAGGTGGAGTTCGGGACTCTGAAGGTGCCTGCACCAATTGAAGTTGCTATGGTGCCCCAAAGGGTGTCCATTCCGTCACCATGTCAGACATAACCCCATTTCAGTCAAATGCCATACCCTGGGACTACACAGCCGTGGTGAGAAGGAAAGGAAAAGCACGCACAGGTGAAGCAATTGTCGTGCAAGGTATGGCTAGAATAGGCAGGGTGTACACACCAGAGCACCTAGCTGAGTCCAGCAAGATGCCTCTGGACGTCCCATTGAAACTGCACCTGAAGATCTCTAGAGAAAGATACAGGCTAAGGAATGTTTAGTTTTTGAACAGCTAAACAAGACTCCGGCGCAGTTCTTCATCTCAGCATTGTTGCAGAGTTCTGAGGCGCACAAAAATGCCTTGATGAAGATATTGAGCGAGGCTTATGTCCCGAGCAACATAACAGGAGGAAAGATGGCAAACATGATAGGGCAAGTATTGGAAAGTCAAAAAATCACTTTCCAGGAGGATGAATTGCCACCTGAAGGGCTCAGTCATAACAAGGCACTACATATCACTGTGCAATGTGAAGATCATTTCATCACCAGGATTTTAGTCGACGGAGGATCTAGCCTCAACATCTGTCTATTGATCACCCTCAAGAAGTTAGGAAAAGGATTGAACGAGATAAAAGATGGGGCTAGTAAAGTTAAGGCATTTGACGGTTCTTAGAGTTCCACTCTCGGGGAGATTAGCCTATGATTGCAAATAGGGCCCACTTGGTTTGATGTCGACTTCCAAGTCATCGACATACGAGCATCTTACAACTTACTGCTAGGACGACCCTGGATCCACGCTGCTGGGGCTGTGGCATCAACCTTACATAAGGCTTTGAAGTTCGAATGGAACCATCAGGAAGTAATCATCCATGGCGACGGTAGCAACCCCATATACAGTCGCCAGACCATTCCAATCATCAAGGCAGAAGAAGAATAGGCGGAGAAACATATCGTCATATTGAGCAGGTCAACGCAGTGGACAAGGAAAAATGGTGGAGTAACAAGGTTGAGAGCATTCTTAATTGGAGTGGGTATGAACCAGGGAAAGGACTTGGTAAGAATCTTCAAGGAATCACCAAACCAATCCAGTTGAAGAAACACGGTACTACCTTCGGACTAGAGTATGAGTACACTTGGCAAGAATTCAAAAACTGGTCACCACCATGGCACGGCCCATATTACCCATTGGAACGCCCCATACCTCAGTTGGAGCAGACATTTCAACCAGCCGACACTCTCTATGGGTCAGAAGAAGATAGGGCTCTTGCGGCAATGAAGAACCTGTTTCTGGAGGACATGGACTGTTGTGTGATTTTTGAAGAGGAAAGAGAGGAAGGCCCTTCCATTCAGGCTGTGAATCAAGGGGAGCGTCTCACCAACTGGTCAATCAGGACCACCATCACCCGGAGACTTTCGGGGTAGCAAGGCTGAACAAGCATCATGCATCTCTGTTTTAGTTGTTTTCTTTATTTTCCGCATTTGTATTTACTTTCCAAAAGAGTTCCAATGTTTTGAACATTTATGAATTTAATCAAAAGCATTTTCAGTTTTATCAAATATCTTGCTATTCATTACTTTTCTATGCTATTTACTTTATTTTCACACAGCATTACTATTACGTATCTTGATGATGAAACAACAATTGTAACTTGCAACGAGGCTATGCAACAAACGGACATAGATTCAGAGGAGGATGATATACCAGAAGAGGTTGTCAGAGAGGTCGAGAATTTTGATAATAGACATAAGTCCAACTTGGATGAAACCGAAGTCGTCAATTTGCGAGATACAGAGAATGTCCAATAGACGCGCATCAGTATGCACTTATCACAGACTGAGAAAGAGGAATATATAGAGTTCTTAAGGGAATATGAGGATATATTCGCATGGTCTTACGATGATATGACTGGCCTCAGCACATCTATCGTCGCGAGCAAATTGCCAACAGAACTTGCATATCCGTCAGTAAAGCAGAAGCTCAGAAAATTCAAGCCATATATAAGTTTAAAAATCAAAGAGGAGGTCACCAAGCAGGTCAAGGCCAGATTTCTTCAAGTGGTAGAGTATCCAACTTGGTTAGCTAATATTGTGCCGGTACCAAAGAAGGATGGGAAAGTTAGAGTCTATGTCGACTACTGGGATCTCAACCGGGCTAGTCCCAAGGATGATTTCCCCTTGCCAAACATACAAATTCTGATCGACAACTGCGCCAAGCATGAGTTGCAGTAGTTTGTCAATTGTTTTGCGGGATACTATCAGATATGAATGGACAAAGACGATGCAGAGAAAATGGCGTTTATCACGCCTTGGGGAATGTATTGCTGCAGAATGATGCCATTCAAATTGAAGAATGTGGGAGCTGCTTACATGAGGGCCATGACTACCCTCTTTCATGACATGATACATAAGGAGATTGAGGTCCAAGAAGGCTGCAAATCACATGGAGGACCTCCGAAAGTTTTTCAACAGACTAAGGAGGTATAACTTGAAATCGAATCCCGCCAAGTGTGCATTTGGAGTCCCTGCGGGAAAGTTATTAGGTTTCATCGTGGGTCACAGAGGAATAGAGCTAGATCCATCAATGGTCAAATCTATTCAGGAGTTGCCATCGCCAAAGAGCAAGAAAGAGGTAATGAGTTTCCTGGGGAGACTCAACTATATCAGCCGGTTCATAGCTCAGTCTACCGTCATCTGCGAACCTATCTTCAAGATGTTGATAAAGGATGCCGCCACCAAATGGACCGATGAATATCAAAAGGCTTTTGACAGGATCAAGGAATACTTTTCTACGCCTCCAGTCCTGGTTCTGCCTGAGCCTGGGAGGCCCTTATTGCTCTATCTCGCAGTTTTGAATGGAGCATTTGGTTGTGTCCTGGGACAACATGATGAGACGGGGAGAAAGGAGCAAGCTATTTACTACCTCAGCAAGAAATTTACCCCGTACAAGGCCCGGTATTCCTTGCTAGAACGCACATGTTGTGCTTTGACTTGGATAGCTCAGAAGTTGAGGCATTATTTTTGTTCTTACACTACCTGCCTTATATCAAGAATGGATCCACTAAAGTATAATTTTCAGAAGCTTATGCCCACCGGCAAGCTCGCCAAGTGGCAAATTTTGTTGAGTGAATTCGTCATTGTCTATGTCAACCAGAAGGCAGTTACAGGACAGGCTTTGTCAGATCATCTCGCAGAAAATCCTATGGAAGGGGAATACAAACCATTGAAAACGTATTTTCTCGACGAGGAAGAAGCTTTCATAGGAGAAGATATTGCAAAATCCTATGATGGTTGGAGGATGTTTTTCGACGGAGCCGCAAATTTCAAAGGAGTTGGTATTGGAGCAGTTCTGGTATCAGAAACCGGTCAACATTACCCGGTATCCTCCAAGCTCAGGTTCTCGTGCACTAATAACATGGCCGAGTATGAAGATTGCATATTGGGGCTTAAACCGGCCATTGATATGAACATTCAGGAGCTGCTAGTGATCGGAGACTCAGACCTACTCATACACCAGGTTCGAGAAGAATGGGCAACCAAGAATTCCAAGATACTCCCTTATCTGCACCACATACAGGAGTTGAGAAAGAGGTTCAGAAAAATGGAATTCTAGTATGTTCCAAGGATACCGAATGGGTTCGCAAATGTGCTTGCTACTTTATCATCCATGATTCAGCATCCAGATACAAACTTCATCGACCTTATCCAGGTTAAGATTCATGACCAACCAGCATATTATGCAAATGTTGAGGAAGAAGCCGACGGAAAACCCCGGTACCACGACATCAAAGAGTACCTGACAACTGGTGAATATCCATAGCCTTCTAATGCTACTCAAAAGCGCACACTTCGAAGGTTGTCCAACAATTTCTTTCACAACGGAGGAATCCTGTATATGAGGACCCCCAATTTGGGACTATTAAGGTGTGTCGATACAACAGAACCAACCAAGTTATTGGAAGAAGTGCACTCAGGGACTTGTGGGCCATACATGAACGGTTTTGTTCTAGCAAAGAAGATACTCCGAGCAGGGTATTTCTGGATGACTATGGAAATAGATTGCATTCAGTATGTCTAGAAGTGTCACCGCTGTCAGATACATACGCATATGATAAAGGTACCTCCTAACGAGCTCACTGCAACGAGCTCACCATGGCCGTTCGCTGCTTGGGGAATGGATGTTATTGGACCAATCGAGCATGCCGCATCAAACGGACACGGGTTCATTCTAGTGGCAATTGACTACTTTACTAAATGGGTTGAGGCAGCATCATACAAAGCGGTAACCAAGAAAGTCGTGGCAGACTTCGTCCGAGATCGTGTTGTCTATCGGTTCGGTGTTCCATAGTCGATCATCACTGATAATGATTCCAATCTCAACAGCGATTTGATGAAAGCGATGTGCGAAATTTTCAAGATCAGACACATAAATTCTATAGCTTATAGACCTCAGATGAATGGAGCCGTGGAATCAGCCAACAAGAACATCAAGCAAATACTAAGGAAAATGATCGAAAGGCATAAGCAGTGGCATGAGAAGTTGTCATTCACTTTATTGGGTTATCGTACTATAGTTCGCACATCAACTGGGGCAACTCCCTACATGCTGATTCACGGTACAGAGGCGGTAATTCCCGCCGAGGTAGAACTTTCGTCCTTGAGAATCATACAAGAAGCTGAGCTAGATGACACATAATGGGTCAAGATTCGATACGAGCAGTTAGCCGTTATAGACAGAAAGAGAATGAACGATGTCTGCCACGGTCAGTTATATCAGAACAGAATGTCCAGAGCCTTCAACAAGAGAGTTTGACCAAGGAAGTTTACACCAGGGCAGCTGGTGTTGAAGAAGATATTTCCACATCAAGATGAAGCCAAAGGGAAGTTGCCTCCCAACTAGCAGGGTCCGTACATGGTTCACCAGTTTCTAACTGGAGGAGCCCATATTCTTGCAGAAATGGACGGAGAAGTTTGGCCAAAACCAATCAACTCAGATGCAGTAAAGAGATATTACATTTAGTCATTATGCTTTCTTTATGATGTAATTTGAACTACGCCTCACCTGATTCCCGTTTAAGAGGGGATGCGTAGGCAGCCCTATGGGTTCGGTCACATCTTTAATAAAATTCCATTTTCCCCCGCATTTGGAGCTAGGGCAGAATTTTGAGGAGGACCCTCAAAATTTCGCAGTCGGCTTCTTAGTTTCCACACCAGCATCAACCCAGTAAACTGGGGCAAAATTTTGAGGAGGACCCTCAAAACTCCGAGGTCAATCCGCTTTCAGCTATTGAGCGCCGCCGTCAATTGCGCCAGCCCAGTAAACTAGGGCAGAAATTTGAGGAGGACCCTCAAAATTCAAGAGCCAGCAAGGTTGCCCTACTCGAACCGCATAGCAGTTGTTGGTTCATCATAAAACAAAACTATCTTTTTTTCTACTTACATATATAACATTTGCATCATGTTTGCCAAAATTTGCATAAAATTATTTGGATCACTATCGTTCAGCAACCTACCCCGAATGGTACAAGATGTCACGGGTTGAGGGATACGAACTAACCTCCCCTTTATAGAACTCACGATTTTCTTTGGATGCAGGAATTCATGATACAAATGGACGAGGCATGTGCCTCACAGAACCGAAACTCCCGAAATGACTACTCACGTCACAAAGTTTACTAGCTACACCCTATACTTCCCCAGCAGTCACGATATCACAATCATCTACCAGCTAAGAACACGCTACTATCTTCTCCTTTATATTTCTGCATTGCATAAGGCTATTCTCTGTCTTTCGAGGTTAAGCTCTACCTCCATCCTACATTAAGGCTATTTTCTACCTTTCGAGACTAAGCTCTATCTCCATCTACAATTTTGCATTGCATAAGGCTATTCTCTACCTTCTGAGGTTAAGCTATGACTCCATATTGCATAAGGCTATTCTCTGCCTTCCGAGGTTAAGCTCTACCTCCATCCTGCATTAAGGCTATTTTCTGCCTTTCGAGACTAAGCTATGTCTCCATCTGCATTTTTGCATTGCATAAGGTTATTCTCTACGCTCCGAGGTTAAGCTCTGCCTCCATATTGCATAAGGCTATTCTATACCTTCCGAGGTTAAGCTCTACCTCCATCCTGCATAAGGCTATTTTCTACCTTTTGAGACTAAGCTCTATCTCCATCTACATTTTTGCATTGCATAAGGCTATTTTCTGCCTTTCGAGGCTAAGCTCTGCCGCCATCTTGCATAAGGCTATTCTCTACCTTCCGAGGTTAAGCTCTACCTCCATCATGCATAAGGCTATTTTCTGCCTTTCGAGACTAAGCTCTATCTCCATCTTGCATTTTGCTTAAGGCTACTCTCTGCCTTCCGAGGCTAAGCTCTGCCTCCATCTTGCATAAGTCTATCTTTAGCCTTTCGAGGTTAAGCTCTACCCCCTTTATTTTGCTTGGCTAAAATATTGCCATCCTGTTTCATTTGGATGAAATATCGCCACCCTTCATTTTAAACTCTCGCTTTGGCTGAAACATCGCCACCCTTGCATCTATTCGGCTGAAAGATTGCCACTTTTTCATGGGCTGGAATATCGCCAACTTATTCAAAGGCGTCATAGTTCGGAGGCACCATCTGCATAGCCCGAGAACACCATTTCATGGCCTGCAAATCTTTACTTTTATGCTCTTTATAGCCCGGACGTCATAGTCTTAGGACGCTATCCTAATCGTCTGAAAACAGCATTCATGGTCCAATGGGAACTTGCATCACGCTTAAATTATGCAATATGTACTCACATCAGTCATTTGCGGGTACATCGGCTGGCACGGCCGTCTCAGCGGGAGCGATCCCGCTCCAGTTCTTCGCAGCTTATCCGATCTCCGAACCCTTGCCAAATCTCAAACCCCGTTACGTCCGCCTCTTCCAAAAATTTTATTGGCATATTCCGCCAATGGCTCCTGAACTACATACGTCCTGATTCATGTAAAACCAAGGATATTAGGCAGTTCATAAGCCACAGCGCCGGTCGAAATTCTCCCACAATCGTCATTTCCGGTCAAAATTGGCCATCTTATATTTACCCGACAACTCTTTCATCCTCCTGGGGTAAAGAGGGGCAGGTGTTGATACCTAATTTTTCCCTATGTTTCTTTTTTTACCCAAAATACTTTCAAACTAACATGTAGATGTGTATATAAGCATCCACAAAAGGTTTGGTACTTTTCTACATTTTTTAAGTATTTTAAAACAAATTTACAACTTATTTTGTACTATAAAATCCAATATTTAGTCTCAAATCTTGTTATTTTGATAAATGATTTATTTTATTCTCTCATTTGCATATAAATATAATTAATATAATTTTTAACAAAATTTTACAAAGCCATTAAATATTTCTAAATTTAAATTATATTATATTGCAATTTTAGCCTATTTCTCAATTTAGTAAGTATTTCAAGTACAAAATCATTCCTAATATTTTTTAATTAATTTCTAAATTTATTTTATTATCTCAGTATTTTTGTTGGATATTTATAAAATTGTTTACTACTTTTTATAAAATTAAATTGGGAAAATGGCTATTTAAATTATAGCCCTTTTTGTCTTTCAATCTTAACCCAAATTGAAGCCCAAATCAGCCATAATTTAATCCCCAATTGCCTGACCCAACTCCAAAAAGCACCCGACCCAAACCCACCAAAATCTAACCCGCCCGGTCCCACTTCTAATCGTGGCCGTTGATCTCACAGATCAACAACCCAAAATCCACTTACCAAAATTAAATCCTAAATAACCCCTAATCCCTAATCATTTCTTTCAAACCCGCCTCCTTCGCTCCCAAATGCTCTCTAAAGCTCTCAAACCCTAAATCGCCTCCGGCACTTCTCACCGGCGTTCATGGTTGTCCAAGACCTGAAACTCCATTATTAGTTCACTCCTTAGCTCTCCTGGCCTTTGGGTTCGAAGATCGAAATCTTATTGCAAAGGTGACTGGACCAGAGGTCCTTCGATGGGTTTTTACAGCCATGTCCGACCCTTTCTCCGGCAAGCCTTGAAGCCTGAGCCATTTGCCGACTCCGACGAGTCCCTTCCATGCTTTTCTCGCCATTTCGATACCTTTCTATGAAAACCCTAATGTTCGAGGTTCTTTTTCATTTTTCTCTATGTTTATCCTACGATCTTCTCTGAGCTCTAATTATTTTCTAAAAAATTTTAGTATCTCTCATCCTTTCACGCCTATTTGTGTTTTCAAAATTGTTCGTCTTTTAGACCTAGGGTTTTCAATGACTTATCTGATTTCTTTGAGCTTGTTGTTTATTTTGCTACTGTGTGTTCTTCTCCGTGATTCTGAACATTTTTCTACTATGACTCTGAAGTGTTTTGCTACTGATTATCTCTCTAGGGTTTTCAGCTAATGTGCTATGTATTCTTCTTTAGGTTAATCTGCTTTTGTTCATCCTCATCTATGTTATTTTATTATGCTCCGATATGCAATGGAAATCCTAGCTTAAAAGGGTTTCTTTCTATATTTTATGTGTACCCTAGCCTCCTATGGTTGCTTTCTTGTGCTTTACTACATGTTACTCTAATTGCTTCTAGTCTATACCTGTTCAAAGCTATGCATCTTTTATAGTACTACTTTCTGTTAGATAATACGCTTAACCCTAGAGGGGGGTGAATAGCGTTATAATAAAATTTAGCGTAAACTTGCGGAAATTAAAATTTGCAGGAAATAATTAAGTGCGTTAAATAAACAAAAGGAAAGAACGCACCGATGTATTCTGGTTCACCACAACACGTGGCTAGTCCAGTCCCCGAGAGACTCTCTTGAGATTTTCCACTAACTTGTCAAGCTTACGGGTGCTCAACAAACCTTTACAACTTAAGGACACAAGCCTTAACACCTTTGCTCGGAGATACAACACTCCAAGACTTCAACCAAGGAAACACAAGTTCCTTACAACAAGAGAATCACAATTCTCTTACAAGTGTACAAGACACTAAACACTAAAACAGAACACTCCTTAATGAGTAGATATGAATAAAAGAAGTAAGCTCAAGATCACAACAACTTTGGACAAGACTTTGGCTCTCAAAAGCTTTATGAAATGAATATAAAATGATAAACAATAGTATGCAAGCTTATAGCAATAGAATGATCAGTTGTTGTGTGTTGTTGTGTTTAAAACACTGAAATGAAGCTGTATTTATAGTTGAAAAACTTGGCATTACCGTTGCCTAATTGCCAATTAAGAGTTGCTGATTTTACTCTGTGACAATCGATTGTCAGGAAGCCACAATCGATTGTTTGCCAATCGTTCCAAAAATCAATCCCAGATTTTACGCTTAACAATCGATTGTCCAAGATCAACAATCGATTATTGGCAACGTTCAAAAAATCATTTCTAGATTTTACGTAAAACAATCGATTATACCAAATCAATAATCGATTATTCAGCAACGTTCAAAAAATCTTTTTCAGATTTCAATATCAACAATCGATTGTACAAAATCAACAATCGATTACCTGACGATATTTGAAAATTTTATGACAACGGTCAGCTTCACAATCGATTGTGCAATGTTAACAATCGATTATTTATCAGACTTTGAAAATCATTTTGGACACTTCCTCGTGACAATCGATTGTTATATACTCACAATCGATTATTTAATAATTTTGAAAAAGTCTGGAAGTCACTGCCTCAACACAATCGATTGTCATATGTTCACAATCGATTATTTTGTGACTTTTAAAAATCTGATGGACACTGTCTCACAATAGATTGTCATTAGCTTCACAATCGATTATTCTGAGTTTTGAAAAACTTTGATGTACACTGCCTCATCACAATCGATTGTCATAAGGTTCACAATCGATTGTCATGCAGGTTTGAAAAACCTGATCCTCACTGCCTTAACACAATCGATTGTCATTTGTTCACAATCGATTGTCATGCAGTCTTGGCTTAACATAATCGATTATCATAAGTACATAATCGATTATCTTAGTCCAGATTTTAGAGGCATGTTTAAAAATCATTTTGACTGAAGTAAATATGCATGATTTAAAATCATTTAGCATTAAATTAAATATGCATGATTTTGTAAAAATAATTTTACGAGAGAAGCCATGTCATGAGTCAAGTTGTCGGATCAAGATCACAATTAAGAACGACTCATTTAAACTATAAAACTTTGTCTTGTGCTTGAATCTCGTTATCCACCAATTGTGCGCTTGTACTTGAACTTCGTCATATATCAATTTGCGCTTGTTTGTCATTCATCAAAACCTACACATAAGAACACACGTTTTAGTATAAAGCCTTGA
Source organism: Nicotiana benthamiana (assembly GCA_034376525.1). Lineage (NCBI taxonomy): Eukaryota > Viridiplantae > Streptophyta > Magnoliopsida > Solanales > Solanaceae > Nicotiana > Nicotiana benthamiana. The sequence continues at coordinate 78,308,372 of CM067334.1, read as the reverse complement.
GAACGTGTTTCCAACAATTTCCCCCTTTTTGATAATGGCAAACTTTAAGCGGGATATGCAACTTAAACAATTTATAATGACGATTCAAGACAAGTAAAGATATGCAATAAGTATGCGATTAGTTCCCCCTAAATATATGAATTCCCCCTCAATTTAAGCTTATAAATATTGAGAGTGCATACCCGTATCTTCCCCCTTTTGCCATTAGCAAAAATAATATAAGAAGATGCCAAAAAAATGTAAATAAACCTTGTTTATTTATTGGAAAAAAACGTGATTACTTAAAGAGAGTACAATAACTCAAGTAATAGCAGAACAATCGATTATTGATACGAGATAATCGATTATTAGACGACAGAAACCAATTTTTCTGAAGAATACTTGATTATTGCGCGTCATGCTTTATAATTCCCCCTACCTTTAGGGCGACACCTGCAAAAATTCGTTAGACGTCTCCGACGCTCAAGTTAGAAATCATGTAAGATAAAAAGATGCAATGCATGACTTAGATCAACGTGGAGTCAAGAATCCCGAGTTCACTACAAATTCGGAAGAAGGACTCTTTCTCTAAGGGCTTAGTAAAGATGTCGGCCAATTGGTCTTTGATTTCAACAAATTCGATTTCGACATCGCCCTTGAGAACGTGATCTCTTATAAAATGATGTCTAATTTCAATGTGTTTTGTTCGCGAATGAAGAACGGGGTTCTCGTCAAGCATATGGCACTAGTATTATCACATCTAAGCGGGATATGATCAAGATTTAGGCCATAGTCCAAGAGTTGTTGTTTCATCCATAGGATTTGAGCGCAACAACTCCCCGCGGCTACATATTCAGCCTCGGTTGTGGACAACGCAACACTTACTTGTTTCTTGCTAAACCAAGAAACGAGAGAGCTACCGAGAAAATGGCAAGTGCCACTAGTGCTCTTGCGGTCCAATTTGCATCCAGCAAAATCGGAGTCGGAATAGCCAACGAGTTGGCATGAAGAACCTTGGGTACCATAGACCCACATTTGTAGTACCAACAAGGTACTTCAAAATCCGTTTTGCCGCAGTAAGGTGAGACTCCTTCGGACACGATTGATAACAGGCTCATAAGCACACGCTAAACATGATGTCCGGACGACTAGCAGTAAGATAGAGAAGAGAGCCAATCATACCTCGATACTTCTTAGTGTCATCTTCCTTACCTTTCTCATCTTTGTCTAGATGATCGGATGTGCTCATGGGAGTTGCCACTGCTTTTGCATTGTTCATTTCAAATCGTTTCAGCAATTCTTTGCAATATTTGGCTTGGCAAATGAACGTACCTTCTTCCATTTGCATTACTTGTAATCCCAAAAAGAATGTTAACTCACCCATCATAGACATATCAAATTCGCTTGTCATCAAGTCGGAAAATTCCTTGCATAAGACATTGTTAGTAGCACCAAATATGATATCATCCACATATATTTGAACTAATAAAATATCATTGTTTTTATGCTTAACAAAAAGGGTGGTGTCAACTTTCCCCCTAATGAAATCATTTTCCAATAGAAATTTACTCAATCTTTCATACCAAGCTCGGGGAGCTTGTTTTAAACCATAGAGAGCCTTTTTGAGTTTGAAAACATGATCGGGAGATTTAAAATCTTCAAAACCGGGGGGTTGTTCAACATAAACTTCTTCTTGTATAACACCATTTAGAAAAGCACTTTTCACATCCATTTGATATAAATTTAAATTCATAGAAGAGGCAAAAGCGAGCAATAGACGAATAGCTTCTAATCTAGCTACGGGAGCATATGTTTCTTCATAGTCAATACCCTCTTCTTGATTAAAGCCTTTTGCTACAAGCCTAGCTTTGTTTCTAGTGATTACACCATTTTCATCTAGTTTGTTTCGAAAAACCCATTTCGTACCAATTATGGTATGATTTTCGGGTCTTGGCACCAAATCCCAAACGTCATTCCGCTTGAATTGGTTAAGCTCCTCTTGCATTGCCAAGGTCCAAAATTCATCCCCAATTGCTTCGGAGATGGTTGTTGGTTCAATTTGAGACACAAAAGCAGTATGTCCTAAGGTGTTCTTAAGGGAGTTTCGGGTACTTACCTTTTCTCTGACGTCGCCAATTACCTGTTCGAGAGGGTGATCTTTAATTGTCCTCCACTCGTTAGGCATTTTCGTTTCATTCTCCAATTGTGGCGCTTCCTCCGTTGGTTGTTTCAAAATTTCGTCTTGATTTTCTTCAGGCGTTTCCTCTTGTATTTTGTCTTTCAAGCTATCTAAAATACCTGCAAGATCAAAACCGGAATCCTTTCTCGCCAAGCGAGCATTATTTTCGGCAAATACAACATGAGGGGATTCCTCCACAGTTTCGGTTCTTTTATTAAAAACCCTATATGCTTTGCTACGTGAGGAATAACCAATGAAAATTCCCTCATCGGACTTAGCATCAAACTTTCCCAATTGATCTTTGCCATTGTTATGAATAAAACATTTACAACTGAATACTCTAAAATGGGAGATATTTGGTTTCCTTCCCTTGTAGAGTTCATAAGGGGTCTTCATGAGTATTGGCCTTATGACTACTCTATTTAAGATGTAGCATGCGGTACTCACGGCATCCGCCCAAAAATGTTTGGGAATCTTGGCCTCTTCGAGCATGGTTCTAGCCATCTCTTCGAGACACCCATTTTTCCTATTCACCACCCCATTTTGTTGTGGTGTACGTGGAGCGGAAAAGGTATGCTCGATACTGAGTTCGTCACAAAAGTCCGCAAAGAGATTGTGATCAAACTCTCCCCCATGATCACTTCTAATTGAAGTGACGGTTGTTTCCTTCTCGTTTTGAACACGCTTAAGAAAATATTTAAAATTCTGAAAAGCATCACTTTTATTGGCAAGAAATAAAGTCCAAGTAAATCTAGAATAATCATCAACAATCACAAAAGCATAACGATTTCTTCCTAGACTTTCAATGCGAGATGGTCCAAATAAATCCATGTGAAGCAATTGCAATGGTCTAGAAGTTGAAACAATATTTTTGGAATTGAAAGATGCTTTTGTTTGCTTCCCTTTTTGACAAGAATCACAAATAGAGTCATTTTCAAATTTCAAATTGGGAAGACCAATAACTAAGTTTTGTGAAATCAATTTGTTCAAAAGATGCATGTTGATATGTGCTACTCTACGATTCCATAACCAAGTATCATCCTCTTTACTCATAAGACAATCAACATATTCGGGTGAGGAATTTGCAAGATCAACCATATAAACATTATCCACTCTAAAACCACGAAGGATAATTTTAAAATCACTACGTCTAAACACTAAGCATTCATCCGAATCGAATAGGGCAAGATTTCCCTTGTCACATAATTGACTTATGCTCAAGAGATTATGCTTTAAACCTTTCACAAGTAATATATGCTTAATAGAGGAATTTTCATCCTTACCGACCGATCCGATGCCAATAATCTTTCCCTTATTGTTATCCCCAAAAATCACACTTCCTCCTTCTTTGTCTTCTAGTTGAAGGAATTTGGATTCGTCTCCCGTCATATGTTTGGAGCATCCACTATCAAGGTACCATAGTACACTTGATCCCTTCAAACATACCTACAAAACAAGTTAATGCGTTTTAGGTACCCATGCCATTTTGGGTCCTTGAGGGTTAGGCATATTATAATGATGCGATTGAGTGATATGTCTATGTCGTGTAAAGTATGCAGGGGCAATATGACCAATGCGTCTACAATAATGACAAGTCACATTGGGGTTATGCATCCTTCTAGGTTCATAGTAACTTGATGGACGAAAATGAATTACTCTATTTTCATTATGACTATTGCACATTTCATGAGAACCATTTCTCCTACTATTAGTTCTAAAATGAGCAGCGTTTCTAGAGTAATGGTCATGTCTAGATGTTCTAGGAGGTTCAAAACTCCTTCTAGTGTTTGGCCTAAAATATGCATCATTTCTAGGGTAGTCTTTTCTAGGTGGTAAGTCATTTCTAGGTCGTCTAAAATGTTCAACATTTGGTCTAACATGCATATTTGTTCTAGGATTGCTCTTTCTAGGATAAGCATTTGTTTTATTAATCCTAGGTTGAGCCTTAGGTGGTTGGGGTTTGGCTTCAACCTTTTCTTTAGGCTCATTCTTAAAACCTATGCCATGCTTGGTTGACTTCAAATTAACAAGGACATCATTCAAATTTTTGTGCGAAGAATTAAACTTATCTAATGTGCCTTTAAGCATTTCTACTTCATTTTCAAGATTCAAGCAAGAAGTACACTTTCTAATAGAGCTTTCGGGCTTATCGGCGCTTCTTTTTCCGAAAAACTTGTTTTCCTCTTTCAACTTCTCATTTTCTAAAACCAGTTTTTCAAAATCTTTTTCTTTTAGAGAGAGTTGTTTTTGAAAATCTTTTTCTTGCAACGACAGAGTTTTCTGCAAATCTTTAATAGTTTTGGAAGCATCAACAAACTCACTATGTAATTTATTATAAGCATTTTGCATTTCTTCAAGCGAGTGAGAGTTGGACGTACTTACCTCTTCTTCTTCGTTTGCCATGAGACATTGGCCAGTTGATTCATCATATGAGCTGTCCGCTTTTTGAGGCATGCTTTCATACATTTCCTCCAGCTTATCCCACATCTCTTTGGCAGTTTTGTAGTGGGAAATTTTCTGATAGTCTTCCTGATTCAAGGCGCTATACAACATATTTATTGCATTAGTGTTGTATTCACTTACCTTGGCTTTCCCAACTTTTGTTGTCATTTGATCACCATGCTTGATGATTTGCCATAGATAAAAGTTGTTGGCTGTGATGAAAATTCTCATCCGATCTTTCCAATATAAGTAATTATTTCCATCAAATATTTGGGGCAACATGTTAAAATCACCTTCACCTATTCCTGCAAAAGAGTCACGAGTAGAAGCCATGGATGGTTCTCTCAAACTGTTAAGTCTTCAGAGAGTTGGGCTCTGATACCAATTGTTAGATAATACGCTTAACGCTAGAGGGGAGGTGAATAGCGTTATAATAAAATTTAGCGTAAACTTGCGTAAATTAAAATTTGCAAGAAATAATTAAGTGCGTTAAATAAACAAAAGGAAAGAACGCACCGATGTATTCTGGTTCACCACAACACGTGGCTAGTCCAGTCCCCGAGAGACTCTCTCGAGATTTTCCACTAACTTGTCAAGCTTACGGGTGCTCAACAAACCTTTACAACTTAAGGACACAAGCCTTAACACCTTTGCTCGGAGATACAACACTCCAAGACTTCAACCAAGGAAACACAAGTTCCTTACAACAAGAGAATCACAATTCTCTTACAAGTGTATAAGACACTAAACACTCAAACAGAACACTCCTTAATGAGTAGATATGAGTAAAAGAAGTAAGCTCAAGATCACAACAACTTTGGACAAGACTTTGGCTCTCAAAAGCTTTATGAAATGAATATAAAATGATAAAAAATAGTATGCAAGCTTATAGCAATAGAATGATCAGTTGTTGTGTGTTGTTGTGTTTAAAACACTGAAATGAAGCTGTATTTATAGTTGAAAAACTTGGCATTACCGTTGCCTAATTGCCAATTAAGAGTTGCTGATTTTACTCTGTGACAATCGATTGTCAGGAAGCCAAAATCGATTGTTTGCCAATCGTTCCAAAAATCAATCCCAGATTATACGCTTAACAATCGATTGTCCAAGATCAACAATCGATTATTGGCAACGTTCAAAAAATCATTTCCAGATTTTACGTAAAACAATCGATTATACCAAATCAATAATCGATTATTCAGCAACGTTCAAAAAATCTTTTTCAGATTTCAATATCAACAATCGATTGTACAAAATCAACAATCGATTACCTGACGGTATTTGAAAATTTTACGACAACGGTCAGCTTCACAATCGATTGTGCAATGTTAACAATCGATTATTTATCAGACTTTGAAAATCATTTTGGACACTGCCTCGTGACAATCGATTGTTATATACTCACAATCGATTATTTAATAATTTTGAAAAAGTCTGGAAGTCACTGCCTCAACACAATCGATTGTCATATGTTCACAATCGATTATTTTGTGACTTTTAAAAATCTGATGGACACTGTCTCTTCACAATCGATTGTCATTAGCTTCACAATCGATTATTCTGAGTTTTGAAAAACTTTGTACACTGCCTCATCACAATCGATTGTCAAAAGGTTCACAATCGATTGTCATGCAGGTTTGAAAAACCTGATCCTCACTGCCTTAACACAATCGATTGTTATTTGTTCACAATCGATTGTCATGCAGTCTTGGCTTAACATAATCGATTATCATAAGTACATAATCGATTATCTTAGTCCAGATTTTAGAGGCATGTTTAAAAATCATTTTGACTGAAGTAAATATGCATGATTTAAAATCATTTAGCATTAATTAAATATGCATGATTTTGTAAAAATAATTTTACGAGAGAAGCCATGTCATGAGTCAAGTTGTCGGATCAAGATCACAATTAAGAACGACTCATTTAAACTATAAAACTTTGTCTTGTGCTTGAATCTCGTTATCCACCAATTGTGCGCTTGTACTTGAACTTCGTCATATATCAATTTGCGCTTGTTTGTCATTCATCAAAACCTACACATAAGAACACACGTTTTAGTATAAAGCCTTGAGAACGTGTTTCCAACAATTTCCCCCTTTCCCTGAAACCGTAATTGATTTTTTGTACAACTGTTTTATTCTCTAATTGCTCCCAGTTTTCTGACTAAGTTCGAATGCAAGTTGTATCTTGACTCCTTGATTTCCTGGGTGATTACTTGCCATATGTGTTTACCCGTGTGATTTTCAAAATTCCTTGCATGTACTTGCCCTATATTCTATGATGAATACTTGATTTTCTTCCCAAAATTAGACTAGGGTTTATTTATTTCCATCTGATTCCTTAATTGAAGGGGTTCCCTTCTCCTTAATTGATATTGATTGATATTGCTAAATATTTCTTTGCCTTATTGCTCCATCCTTTCAAAACTATAAATATGTCTTCTCTTTTTCTCACTACACACACTGAAACACAACTTCTCTCTACTCTTACTCACTGAAAACTCTCTTCTCTTCTCTGTTACTTGCTGTCTTTGGCTAAGAATTAGCCGGCTAAAAGCCAAGGCTAATTATAAGGCTTCTCCTTGTTTTGTCACTCAAGTGCGCAAGTGGTAGGCTCCTAATTTCAATTATCAACCTGCAACTATCTGGTTACTCCATCCTGTTCTTTGCCTGTTATGCTTTCAGTTCAAATTCAGCATGTTTAATCCTAGTTGTTTCCCTTTGTCTATTATGAGTATATCAGTTAAACTTTATGTTAATTCCCTCTCCCTTGTCTGTTTGTTTACTTCAGTTTGAGTTTTCTAGCATGTTTAATCTCATTCCCTTGTCCCCTTGTCTATTATGTTTAAGTTCAATATGTCAATACCTTTCCCTTTCCCTTGTATGTTTGTTTACTTCAGTTTAAGCTTTAGTATGTGTAATCCCCATTCCCCATCCCTTATCTTATGTGTTTGAGCCTTTACAAGTCATGTTGGTGTCCTAATCACCATACAGAACCTTGTCTGACTTGATTACAAGTCTGCTCTTGTTTGATAGCCTTTGTAAGTGGTTAGGGGCGTGCCAGCCTCACTCCATAGGCTAGGTATGACCACCTCCTACAATGGTGTTCCTCTAATCTATCACCTTTACACTTATTCTAAGTTCTTTAAGTCCCACTTCCCCTTAGTAAGCCATGCTTAGGGGACCCTAGAGTCTCCTCTGAACTTGGATGCTTTGAGGCTAGTAATTCCACACTTGCACTACTCTAAAAAGAAAAGCCTCAGACCTTCGGAGCTCGGATTTGGTAAAAGGCATATGTTGGACATTAAAGTTGCTTCAAGCCTCCTCAGTCCTGTTATAGATGCTGATGTATTTAACTTTTATTTCTTTTAATGTTCTTTTCCTTTTCTGCCCAGATTTGAATTTGTAATAAAAGAACTCGGGGGTATAGTAAAAGAGCTATGGGCAGGGATTTACTTTCTTGCATTCATTAGAGACCATGCCTACAGGTTTGCATTACTTCAAAATTATTATGGATACCATGCCTATAGTTTTATCATTATTGCATCAACATTCATATTAAAAACATGCCTATAGGGGCTTTATTTTTCTTGCATCAATATCGCATAGAAATCATGTTACAGGCTTATTTTTGCATCAGTTAGAAACCATGTCTTAGGGCCTTACTTTATTGCATACATACATATCGTTATCATGACCATTTTACATTGTTGCATCGATACCATGTAGATACCATGTTTATAGGCGTTTCATTACTGCCTCGACTTCATAATACAAATCATGCCTATAGGGTGCATTCTTACAGTCTCATATAGAAATCATGCTCATAGGTTTGCATTTTAATCTCGCCTAGAAAGCATGCCTATAGGAACTATATAAACGCTAGGCAAAACAGTAGGTCGTCTAAAAGCAGTAAGTAAAGGGTTAATAAGTATGTTATAAGTCCAGACTCGCCTAATGTTTCAAACATTAATTCAAGCTGTCCTAAATCTGATTACTTTCAAATTGGGCCCAAGTCTGCCCCTTTCACAATACTCTCAACCTCTAAACATCTTTTAAGTTCTAAGTCTGTGATTTCAATTGTTTGTCTGCCTAAGTGTAATACTTTAAGGTCTTTTAAACGTTTCTTCTTGCATCTCTTTTGTATTCAAACAGTTCGGCTAACTCATAGGCCCTTTCTAAATTTTTCTGCAACTTTAAATCTTTTGACCAGACTCTTGTCTGAAATTAATGTTTTCCTCCAAAGGCCTACTAGTTTTCTAAACCTTTTTAACTCCTAAACGGGCCCGGGTAGCTCTCATAGGCCCTTTCTAAATTTTTCTGCAACTTTAAATCTTTTGACCAGACTCTTGTCTGAAATTAATGTTTTCCTCCAAAGGCCTACTAGTTTTCTAAACCTTTTCAACTCCTAAACGGGCCCGGGTAGCTCGAAGCAGATTTTCTATCCAACTCTTATGTGTTAAACTAATCTGCCCGCTTTTTTAAACTTTTGTAAAGACCAAATCAGTAATTGAAGTCATGCTAAACTATTTGTTGTATGTTACGAGGTTTAATTGTGCCTTTAACTGTTTATTTGCATACCTCTTATATGCTACTTGTTTTTGACTGTCGCTCTAGTGTTTTTACCTTTGAAAACTCCATATATATATATATATATCTGATATCTCTCTTCCCCCTTCTTAGTATTAGAAGTCCTAATACCCCAAGACTAATAGGTTGGGACGGGTATTAGCATGCAATAAGTAAACGATACCAACGCGTTTAAATACCTTAACGGGGTGGGAAGGGTAGAATATGGAGATGATGACGATGCGATAATATAATAAAGCGACCCCTCTTTGGGAATATGTGCGGGAAATTGTATCGAATGATCCATATTATAGTTAAACATAGGACCCTCCTTTCTCTTATTTGCTTTATTTAAATGCTTTCATATGGTAATGCTTCCCCAAATTAATCCTTTCTTTTAAACTTATGTCTCTCCTTCTTCTTTTAAAATTCTCAAGTTATGGGAATGTTATATATGTGCATTTTATTTGCCTATTTGATTCATCTTCTATTAAAGTCACGATTAACACGACCCGGAACCACACTGGTGAATCTTGAGGGGTGCCTAAAACCTTCCCCTCGAGATAATCTTAAGCCCTTACCCAAACTCTGGTTTCTTTCAAAAAATGCACTTTTCATCTCAAAGTGTCCTAATGCACTATAATCATTAGGTGGCAACTCTTCAAATTCCATAACCCAATTCTCAAACGGGAATGAGAGTTGTTTTGCCCATAAAGTCGTAAACCCGATTTTAGCTTCTTTTAGTAGTTGAAAAAGGGGGGCCTTGACAGCGATGATCAGTGAATACCTCACAAGATACACCATATAAATAGTGCCTCCAAATCTTCAAAGCATGAACTATAGCAATCAATTCTAAGTCATGAACATGGTAGTTCTTCTCATGGGGCTTTAACTGACGAGAAGCATAAGCAATAACTCTACCCTCTTGTATTAACACACAACTAATCCCAACTCTCGAACTATCACAATATACCATGTATAAACCTATAACTTATGGTAAAACCAACACTGGAGCTGTGATCAAAATTGTCTAGAGCTTCTGAAAGCTCTCCTCACATTTCGTCCGACCATATAAATAGAGCACCTTCTGAGTCAACTTGGTCAAGGGCGATGCAATGGATGAAAATCCATGAACAAACCCGCGATAATAGCCTGCTAACCCAAGAAAACTTAGGATATCTGCGGCTGAGGACGGTCTAGACGAACTCTGCGCTGCTTCTATCTTCTTTGGATCAACCTGAATACCCTCACTGGACACTATGTGTCCCAAGAATGCCATAGAACTTAACCAAAATCGCACTTGGAGAATTTTGCATAAAGCTTCTCCTCCCTCAATCTCTGAAACACTACACGCAAATGCTTGCAGTACTCCTCCTGCTATGCGAGTACACCAGAATATCATCGATGAATACAATAACAAATGAATCCGTATATGGACGAAATACTCTATTCATCAAATGCATGAACGTTGTTGGGGCATTGGTCAGCTCAAAAGACCTAACTAGAAATTCATAGTGACCATATCTAGTCCTGAAAGAAGTCTTAAGAATATCTGACTCCCTTATCTTCAACTGGTGATAGCCCGAACGAAGATCAATCTTAGAAAACACCCTCGCTACCTGAAGTTGATCAAATAAGTCATCAATGTGAGGCAAAAGATACTTGTTCTTTACTGTTACCTTAGTTAACTGCATGTAGTCAATGCACATTCTCATCGTGCCATCTTTCTTTTTCACAAATAGAACTGGCGCACCCTAAGGTGCCACTCCAGGCCGAATGAACCCCTTATCTAGGAGTTCTTGAAGCTGCTCCTTCAATTCTTTCAACTCTGTTGGTGCCATACGATATGTCAGAATAGAAATGGGCTGGGTGCCCGGCACCAAGCCAATGCCAAAATCAATATCCTTGTCCGACGGCATGCCCGACAGGTTTGCATGAAATACATCGGAAAAATCCCTCACAACTGGGACAAAATCAATACTAGGAGTCTAAGCTCCAATGTGTCTCACAAATGCCAAATATGATAGGCAACCCTTCCCAACCATACGCTCGACTCAAGAAAGATATAACGCCAACGAATCAACAACCAGTCCCGGCAAGGGAAAAGTACCACACTTCCTTCTTTATCTCATTTACTCCTCAACAATCTATTCACCCGGTAGCGGTTTTGGGCCGATCAGAGGCAGAGTTACATGAGATAAGAAGGTGACTTACAGTGTTCTCAGCATCATGTTTTCTCTCTTTTGTTCATTATTCCAGTTATGTCTATTTTAGGCCTTGTAGTATATTTACATCTAATAGATGCTCGTGACTTGTGACATCCCAATTTGGGCTATGTTTGGGTTGTACTTCTGCTAAGTAAATTATTGAACCATCTTTAAAATTGTATTCTCATGTTTATTAAATTTAAAAAAAAGTAAATTGGGTTGGTTGGATAGCCTTGTTATCGCGAGAGGCGTCATCACGATCGGAGCGGGGTTTGGGTCGTGACAAGTTGGTATCAGAGCCTAAGTTACATAGGTCTTACGAGTCATGAGCAGGTTTAGTAGAGTCTCATGGATTGGTACAAAGACGTCCGTATTTATCCTCAAGAGGCTGCAAAACGATTAGGAAAACTTCGTATTCTTGAATTCTTATGGTGCGTCCTTGATTCAGCTTGAAAAGTAACTCTTTAACTCTTTCGACGCATTCGCATGTGCACAGGAGCTATGGTATCAGATGTGCCTTTATGGATTGTGATTCCCTGATTTAGGGGTGAGACGTGATCTCTGTGAGTTGATGTTGGCAGTCTGAAGGACTTAGGCCAGTCCGAGGTGTTGATTGTGTGAGCAAGTGTTTTGAACTTATATGTTTAGTATTATCCCTAATAGTGGGAATGACAGCTAGATAGCTTTGTGATGAGCATGTTAGTATTGCGTGATGTGACTTGGAAGTGTCGAGGAAGATCTACTGGATAATAGGTGAACTACTAAGTGTATGATTTCCCTTGTGGGTGGAAGTGTAGTTCCGAGATTTTGGGCGTGTGAAGAATTTTTTCAAGTCTCCTAGCTGAGAGTGAAGTAAATTGCATGTTGCGGTATGAGTTCAGACTCGGGAAGACTAAGTGACTGTGTAATGTGTATGATGGTGGAAGGTATACAGAAATGTTATATTGAGGCGAAGTAGGGGGGTTATCTCCTGCGAAGTGTTATGAAGTGGTGTGATCCTTATGTGTATGTTGGAAGATCTCATGGGTAACTGAAAAGTGTGTGTTGAAATTTGGAATTTTGGGTCGCCTATGAAAGTGGGCTTAACTGTTGCGGGAATGAATGCGAGATTTACAGAAGATTTACAGTATTTGATGATCTGTGTTTTCACAACTTATAAATGATTTGAGATTAATCTCACTATGGTATTGTGGCATCAATAGAATAAAAGTGTTATGAATATTGAGTTTATCTTGATCTATGGCTTCGAGCCAAGTGGGAGAGTCTGTTGTGAGTAGTTGATTGCACAGTTGGGTACTACGTTGGTTCCAATTTGGGGCGTGCGAGTGAATTAGCTATGGCTAGAGTAAAGGAAAAGTTTGCCAAATGTTATATTATGCTTCATAGGGTATGAAAATCAAGGAATGTCTAGAGTGTTGTTGGTAAAGAATGCTCGACGCATAAAGCAGGAAGTTGTTTGGTTGTATTGGGATGAGGATTTCATTCTGCGGTGTCAGAGTGCCAATGAGGCACGGGTGATTTTGTTCATTGGGTCAGGTAAATTTCAATTTGAATAAGAGTGAGTGACGCTATGGAATAGTTCTAATGTGTTTAAGATTCTACAAAGAGCAATTGGGCATCTTAAAGTCGAGTATGTGGTTAGAAAATGTGTTTTTATTGAAAGAGGTCCAGATTTGTGGTATTTCTATGTTAATTGTGGGATTCTAAATATCAATGTCAGGAAAGTAAAGGTAACAAATTTAGATAAGCAGGAAGTTCATCAGAGTAAAGTATTTTGGAATGTGGTATTTCTGGGAATAATTGAGAGAGTACTCAACGACTGCTGGGTCTTAGACAGTGCAGTTTTATGTTAGGGTCTCGTATGGTAAGTCTGGGTCGAGGACTTTTGGTGCTAAAGGAAATACCAATTGAAAATGAACCAGAAGGAAATTTAGATAGATGGAGTAGCTTGATAGTAGACCGGAATCGGCATGGTAAGTATATGACTAGTTCTTTGTATGTGTTCGAGGTAATGAGTTTGTACAAGTATTTTGCAGCAATGCTCTTAGGTTCCGACGGCTTTCTTAGCTTGGTCTAGTTAGAAGGATTCAGCCCTGGCAGTTTAGCTGTACTGCAAACGGAACTGGAACAGTTCTTGTTGGGTTTTACTGTGGTTTGGGAAATGTATATTTTCTATGGGCATGTGGAGCATGGGATTCATGGTGGGCTTTGTTCTAGATGGGACCAATTGAAAGCTATTGACTAGCTGAGTGCATAGATGTCTGTGGCTCGGAAGGGAGGTAAGGTTTTCATGTATCCTCGAATGGCATGCTATATGCGGTATGTTGTGGAGGACCGAGACTTGCATGTGTTAGGTTACAGTTCAGTTCAAAAAGGAAGTTCGCAAAACACTTAGGCAGTGGGTAGCCTCAGATAATCAAGGAAAATGGTAATGTTATTTGAAAGTGATTTGACGAGAATATATGTTCCAGAAAAAGGGCAATGTGATTAAATGGATGGCACTTTGGTGGTATTGCGGCACTTTCTTGTTAGATCGACTGGTGATATTCAAGTTGGCTTGGTGGAACAGGGAAATTTTAGATTATATATTGTGGATTTATTGTGTATTAAGGTGTGGTATGCTTTCGGACGGCGAAATTGGGATTTGGTACTATGATTCGTGAGCTATGTGGATTTAGAGACGGAAGTTCTCATATTCAGGCTATGTTGTGATTGTGGATCGTGTGTATTGGCAGCATATAACGGCTACCGGGATTAAAAGACCCGAGTGGATCTTTTTTGTTTGGTATATTAGATTTTGGATATGATACGGGGTTTAGACTGGTTTTCTCAGTGTTGGGTTATTTTGGATTATTGGCTATGGGCTATACCGGGAATGCCGCAGGGCAAGTGGCGAGGTGCATCGGAGTATGTTCTAGTAGAGTGGTTTATGTTTTGAAGAACCAGCTGACGGCTGGAAAGGATTGCTTTTCTTAATTGGGCCTTCGTGGTGGGTGTCAGTGCAGAGGTTGCTATCATTGATTCAGTTCTGATACTGATGGATAGGTTGACTCGACCGTTATAGAGCTTATTAGTGATCTGGGAAGATCTATGAGTAGCCTTTCAAAGTGTGAGACATTAGCGGTACCGCATAAGCAGTGTTGGAGTCGCAGAACCGGAACATGAGGAGGTCAGGCCAGACCGTAGATGCTGATAGGGAGCCGCACCTGCGGATCCGCAGATGCGACTAGGGGATCGCAGAAGCGATTAGGTGTGTGTTAGTGAATTCCGTAGAAGCGAAATCCGCTGATGCGGTGTAGGCACAGCGAAAGCCGCTGAAGCGGTGTAGGCACCGCAAAAGCGAAACGGCCTGAGCAGTTAAAGGGTTTTAAATCTCATTTTTTTATAATAGGTATAATACTGCTCAAGGAATCTGCCTAAGAGAATCTGAACCCATAATTTCAGGAGTATAATGGGTTCAATTTAACATCCTAAACCGTGAACCAATCAAATTAAAATCCTTGATTAGCCTCTGTGCATGAATGATTTGTTTTCAATGTAGTTACAGACAAGAAAACCATTGCATATACGCTAAATCACACAACAGAGAAAGAAACTTCTAAATTTTATCAGTTTACTGGTACAGAGAAAAAAAAAAGAAATTTATGGTAAGACTACTCTTAGGCAGACACTTTTCTATGCCTTCTAGTTAAGATCAAATATAGATGATTACTCTTAGGCAGCTAACTGAACCAAAAAGTACATTTTTCCTTCTTATTTGTCTCTGAGTAAAAAAGAGTCCCTTTTTTTTTCCAATGATCAAAGCAGAAAGCACACCTTTTAACTTTTAAGTGGTCTAATGGCATAAAAAAACTCTACACCGTCAATGTATAAAACTTAAAACTAGCGGTGGCAAACAGATGGATCGGGTTGGGTATGAGCTTGTCAAAATTGGGTAATGCAAAAACAGTTAAATTATCCGACCCGGCCCATATTTAATGCGGATAGAAAATGGAAGAACCACCGAATGATATGGATCCATATTATCCATGGTTTCTTGAATACAATGTTCAAAATAGCGTGAAGCGAGGAAAAGCGACAACCCCTCATTTCACGAAAAGCGAGAAGAGCCCGCTTTTTTGAAGTGAATCAGAATGTTTTTTAAAATTAAAATAAATATTAATACATGTAATTGTAAGCAAATGTTCAATACTTGAATTAAAAACTAAAGAGTAGCATCAATTAAAGCACAAAATGAGCATCCTATTCTTCTTCAAGATTGTTAAATTCTTGTATTTCACTATTATTATTATATTGCTCGCCATCTTCTTCAACTTCATCTTCTTCCTCAACTAGGGAAAATATTTCTGGGCAGAAACTCGGCATAAATTTTCTGGAAAAAAATCGCCAGCATTTCGACGTTTTTTGGACGTTTAGAAATAAAAAGATAAAGAAAAAGAAGAAGATTGAAAATAAAAACATACCTGTTGAATCTTGAAATCGTTGGTTTTTTAAGGAAGAAAGGGCTGATTTAAAGCCCTAGGTTGCTGCTGAAGAATGATTAAAACAGAGACTCACTCGATTTTGGGTCTTTTAATTGAAAAGGACACGTTTGGGCAGTTTATTCCAAGAAGCGATCGCTTCTTCCGCTTCTTCAGCTTTCCCGCTTCTCCCTTTTTTGGTACAAGCGAACGTTTTTATGTACCTGAGTCGCTTTTGGTACACGTAGCGACAGACCCTTCGCTTCGCTCCACTTCTCGCCTTAAGCGAGGAAGCGGTCGCTTTTTCGAACACTGCTTGAATATGACCACTTTTAGGAGAATTCCTATTCTCGCACATTTGAGGAACCTTCAATTTGAGTCTTTACATATGTTAAAGTTAACTCATCAGTTATCCATTTTCTAAGTGGATAACATAGTTCTTATCCATATTTGGTCCGATTTTAAAAAAATTCATTATCCAACCCGTTTTTTTAGTGGATAATATGATGTATAACTGTTTTCTTTATCCCCTTTACCACCACTACTTAAACCCTAGTATTGTTATTCTATATTTACCCAGAATCTCAGAAATGACAAAAGAACCACCTGAATATGTGATAAACAAAACCCACAATACCAAATTCAATATGTATACAAAATTTCACCTTTAATTAAAAGATAGAAAAAAATCAAGAAGAATTTTTAATAGCATTCCCATATTATCCAATAATTAAAATAAAAAAAATTCACGAGAAGATATTTATAGTCAAAATCTTCAAAAAACAGAAATAATGAGAAATTGTAAAAAAAATAAAATAAAAAATAAAATTACTGGTGTTCTTCTTCAGTCCAAGGGGTACCCTTCTTCCTCTCAATTTCAGTGTTCTTCTTGTTTGATTCAACCGGATCATCCGTATAGGTGGGGAGTTCGATCCGACCCGAATCAATTTCCAATAGATCGTGAACGAGGTCATCGTAATGAGCGATAATATCCTCAATTGTTTTTTCGGGTACATGACAGGCGATTAATGGCCACCGATAGACGATATTTTCAGGGTACAGAACCAGACCGTGTTTGAATGTTGGTGCAACTTAAGAGTAGGAAACATAATAAGTTTATAACCGCATTCAACAATGAAATTATACTTTAATTGTATTATTCATTATATGTCAAGTTTGTTTATGACACATTACATCTAATATTAGGAAGTATAGTTTAAAAAAATAAAATAATAAAATAAATAATAAATAAAATATAAACAATTACATGGAAGCACAAGAAGTAAAGATAGAGAAATAAAAGACAAATAATGTGTAGAGAAAAATATAATTTAAGATTTCAAAAGAATTTTAAAAAAAATTTAAACAAAATAATAGAAATAAAAAATTATATTGAAAATAAATTAAAATAAACAACAAAAAGGAAAGAAACTAAAAACAACCTTGTAATTATTCAATGTAATTTTCACAAATTCGCAACTTTGCCTTGAGAATTGGAGAGTGTAATTACACCCAATTTCATATTGACCAAGTAATTACTTGGCCAAACAAACATGTCAAACTGTGTAATTACATTCAATTATAACCAAATTCATTTCCAAGGTGACTTTACAAATAGGCTCTAACTGATTTTCTTACCTTTCTTATGATCCATTATATTTAATTTTTTTCATATATGAAGAAAAAATTAAACTTTTTTTTCAAATTATCCTTGGAGTAAAGAGTTTAGAAGTGTTTGTTATATTTTCAAGCATAAATTAAAGTTAATACGGTCAACTTTATTACTAATTAATGTTAAAAAGTAAATTCCTGAATATTTGTGAAAACAACCAAAAAATTAATTAAAATGAACGGAGGAAGTAGGGAATAATATAAAGGATGAAGTGTTCCCATAATGCACCATTAGATGTCTTTTTTAATAAAATCTTCGTATCACAAAATATAATTTATGCTTTAAATATTTTTTTAGTCTTAGTAAATACAATGTATAAGTTTTTTCTTCAAGAAAATAACACAAAATCTGAAAGATTTATTTTATACAAAATATAGTGTCACCGACAATGAAGAATAGAGCAGCTCAATTTCTACTTGTGGCAAACAGGTATGATGTACCAGCAGTTTCCTGGGTAGTTAGGTGACGTAAATGTGTTTTCTGTTGTTTTTATCTGATAGGAAGTTAGGATCATGTCCTACTTTAGTTTTTGTTTTGTTCACATATTTCTTTTGTAAATACAAATATTTTAATTACTGAATAATATATTTAAGTTGCTCAAAATATACTTTGCTCAAGATGTTATTTTGAGAAAATAAAATAAAGTAGAAATGTGCAAATCTTATCATTCTTACAAGTAGTGCCTAGAATTTTTTTTATATGAGAGTAAAATAGTCATGGTTAGAGGCATTGAAAAAAGAAGAAGAACAAAACAGTCCGATGCACTAAACTTATGTTATATGCGAGGCCCAGTAAAAAGTTGAACCACAAGGGTCAAATCATTAAAAGAAAACAAAAAATACCAATTTTACGCTATAATTTAAAACATGATCAATGTGTATGCAAGTTGTAGGAAGAATAAGGAGGAGTTGGGAGAAGAAGAGAAGAGAAAAAATAAAAATGATGTAATTGAATTCCTTAATTGCAGGTGTTAATTATGTTTGGGACCTTTTAAAAAAGAAATATATATATAATTTGTAAAAAAAAGTTAGTTAGTTACGATAAATAATAAATTTTAATTAAAGCAGATAAATAACTTTATAATATAGTATATATTCTGAAAAATTCCTTTCTTTGAAAACCCCTAATTAGATAAGGCTGTTCAAAACCGAATCGAACCGATGGCTTATTGGTATCAGACTATAGGGCAAATGGATTGGGAACAGATTGAGATTTTATAATTAACGGCTTAACATTTTAGGGGCGGATTACTCAATTTTCTTATTGGATAAACTATTAACCCGTTAAGGCTTTTTATATTTATACTTTTACCTCTATGTATATAAAGTACCATTATTTATCTGTCTTTCGTTCCCATTGTTGTTTGCATATTACTGTCCTTTTTCCAACTTCTTAATTCAATTACAGGTGACTACCCAGTTTTATATGAATATTAAATATTACATAATCGAATTACAGCTTCTAGCTAAGTTAAGCATCAGAGCCTTGAGGGTGAAGGCTGAAACTTTTGCCTTTTGCCTTTTGATTGATTATGAACGAATGCCCTTTTAAAAGTTTGACTGATTACTGAACAAATGTGCTTTTCTGATTTTACATAATTGGTTAATATGTGTAATGACAATACGTATAGTTTTGGTATTGATTGAATGATTGTTCAATATTTTTTATTTGGTTTAGCCGATAAGTTGCCGATAACCACTCAATAATTGTTAATCCGATACTAATCCGCATGTTATCTTATTGGATGGCTAGCTAATTACTTATATTTATAATCTAATAACCGTTAAGCCGAACCCTTAAGTGTATTATCCATCCGATAAGTACACCTACTAACGGAGATTATCATTTTTTCCATTTTGAAAAATAAACGCAGGAAAACTAAAAAGGAAATAAATAGTGGGTCCAAGCCCATCAATATTTCATTAGCCTGAGCTAGCCCAATATGGACTTTACACAACACAAGCCCAATATCATCCCAATTAAATCCACAAACACAAACCCTAATATAAGGATGTATTCGGTTCTGGTTCTGGGTCTATTTGGGTCTGCGGTTTCGGTTCTGGCGGTTCTGAAGGTGGAACCGGCGCGTGACGATTCCGGGTACCATCCGGTTCCGGTTCTGGCGGTTCCGCTTCCGGCGGTTCTGGCGGTTCTGGCGGTTCTGAAATATATATATATTTTTTTAAATCAATATCTTGTATAGTAGTCATTAGTATATTGTAGAATATATTTTATATGGTGTACTATGTTATTAGTATAGTATATATTGTGTTTGGTAATTAGTATATATTGTGTATAAGTAGTATATATTTTGTATGTAAGTAGTATATATTGTATTTAAGTAGTATATATTGTATTTAATTAGTATATATTGTATATAAGTAGTGTATATTGTGTTGTAGTTAGTAATCAGTATAAATTGTATATAAGTAGTATATATTGATAAAAGAATATTGTCATTAGTATATTGTGTTGTATGTTATATAAATATTCAAGGATTGATATAGAAGTAAAGACAAAGAAATATTGAGACAAAAGATATTCAAGGATATGATAAAGAGCATATTTATTGACCAAAATGGCATATCTTTCTTAGTCTTCCTTCCCCTAATGGAATGAGCACAACATGGTACTAATACCACCATTAAAAGGAAAAAAACTAAAAGAAGACATGCCAATATACAAGTTACATCATAATTTATGCATTATTTCTAACAAATCTCATAAAAGCTTCAAGGTTTGGAGGTGGTTGTGTTGGCAGTGGTGGAAATGAAGCTTGTTCATCACCACTTCCGGGTGAAGTTGCTTCTGAGCAAGTTCTGCTATCATTTCTTCATACGCCTCATCTATTTCTGGTTGTGATTCTGCTAGGCCAAAATTCCTTCTTTCTGTGCGGATCCAATCTCGAAAAAGCACTGATTTTTCCAAGCTGTCCCGCATCGACGCTCTGTGATCACCTATTTGTAGTCTTGCTTGACTAAAAGCGCTCTCCGATGCAACAGTTGACGCTTGAATGGACAGAACATCCCGAGCCATCCTTGCAAGAACGGGAAAATGCTTTTCCCTTGTCTTCCACCATTCCAAAAGGTCGAAAGAGCCGTCTGGATTCTCCTTCTCTAGTCGCTGTGACAAATAAACTTGAAGCTCATTTAGATGGAAAATTCCATCTAAATTATCACCTTGAGTACCCCTGAACTCCAGTCTTCGTCTATCCAATGACTGGTTACGATTAGATAATCACAATCATTATTACTTCTACCAATATCAGTTGTAACAGACATACGATTAGTTATATGGGTAAATAAATAGCGCAAGTATTTTTCATATTCATGCTTGTATTTATAAATATCGGCCTTAACTGTTACGCGAGGCCAACCTTTATACGTATGATTAAATACTCTTCTAATATAATGAATCCATGCAGGATTAGAAGCAAAAGAATAAGGCAAACACATAACAGTAATCATTTTCGCTAATTCTTCACGATCCTTATTTGGATCGTAATATAATATACCTCCGGTGATTGTGTTTATTCTTGGTTGAACTAGATTTGAACCAGTACTTGGGTTAACTGTAGAATCAGCACTTGTCCTCCCCTCTTGTTGCGCTTTCAATTGCAAATATCTAGCCTTATCGCTAGGGTGTAATTTTATATGCTTAAATAAACTACCGGTGCCGCTACGATCTCCAGTATACCTATGAACAAGTAATTTCCCACAAGATTTACACTTAGCCTTATCTTGTTCTCTTAGTTGAATAAAAAATTACCAAACTAATGATGTTTCTGTACGTTTAGGAGGTTGTCTACTAAAAGTGGGAGTTTGTACAGGTGGGTGTGCCGGTTCATTACCTAAGTTATGAGCAGGACTAGTAGGTGTATCATCTAAATCTACTGGAGCTTGGGTTTCATCATCATCATCATCATCCTCATTTCCCTCTAATATAGGCGCATTAGGATAAAGAGCATTCATAATATCATCGTCTATTCTATCACCTACTGCTACATCATGTAGAAAATCAATATCACTAAATTGAAAACAAGGGTGATCACTATCAAGGATTCCGAAGGGTTCATTAGGATTTCTAGGTTAGCTACTACTTTGAACTTGCTTATCTTTTCTAGGTCGGGGAGCCGGGGGAGGGGTAGTATTTTGGCCGCTACTTTCACCGGTTTTAGCTTTTCCTTTACCGAACATTTTTTTCAACGAAAATGCCATAATAATTATAATTAAGCAAACTAACAATACAAAAAAATACTATTAGCACGTAAGAGTTGAAACGAGTTTACCGGATTGACGAACAACTTATTGAAAATTGAAAATCGTTGAACTTGAACACTTGAAAACTTCAATTCAACAACTTCACAAATTTTCACGAATTTGCAACAATAAATTAAGCACTTGCACAAGAAAGATTGAAAGAGAACTTGAGAGAGATTGAGAGATATTGATGAATTGGTGAATAAAAATGAAAGAATGAGGGGGTATTTATAGTTGAGAAATGGGAAATAGTGTAATTATATAAAGCTTGGGGACCAAATGGCTATTTTCTAAACTTTCAAACGGCTACTTTTTGCAAAGAGCCGTTTGGAAATAATTTTTTTTTTTTGAAAAATGCCCGTTAGGGAACCGGCAGAACCGTTTGGAACCACCAGAACCGGTCCAGAACCGCGAGCCGGTTCCGGTTCTGGCGGTTCCAACGGGTAGAACCGCCCCGCCACGGTTCCCAGGAACCGCTAGAACCGGAACCGGCGGAACCGAGCTGCCGGAACCGGCAGAACCGGCAGGGCCGCGGTTCCGGTCCGGTTCCGGTTCGGAACCGCGAAAAATACAGCCTTACCCTAATATAGCCTCACTTTCTTTTATTTCTACTCATTCTCTTTGTTATATGTCTCCGACTGAAAAAATATTTATGTGACCATATTTCTAAGACATGGTGACGAAATTATCCAGTATTTGTTCTAGTTGTAAGTAGCAGTTATTTGGTGGATTAGTCTAAGTGCGCTCAATCTGGCACCGGTACAGCCGTTATTGAAAAAATGGAATCTAAGATGAATCCTCTGAATACTAAATGCTAAATGACCTGAATAATATGGGATGAATAAGAGATAGTTGTAGCCGAACTAAACTAATTTGGAGTTAATAGAAGAAGAAAGTGGAGATACTGATTTCAAGGTCAGTATTTTTTGTTATCTGCATTGTTGTTTCTGAAGTTGTAAAAATTTGAACTATTGTGTATTGGCTATTAAGGGTATTGCTGAGATTAGTTCTTTAGGAAATTTTGGAAACTGCTCTGAAGACGTTAGTTAACTTGAAGTTTGAACAGTCTCGTTGCGAGTGGTTGTAATCAGCTCATTTGGTTTCCTGTAAAACAGAGGGCATTGTTTCTTCTAGGATCATACTTACATCGAGTAATTGCAATTGCCTAATATGATTTGAGCTTAGTGAATTAACCAACAGAAGGACGGAACAGTTATAGCAGGTTCGTGTGAGGATATAGAAGGCTCATATCGTATTAGTTGTCTAAGGGGAGATGCCTTTCCCCGGCTTATCCCCTTTCAAATTGGTCTGGACTCTGGAGATATATTTGTTTTCTCCATTTGCTGTCTGAGAACAAGAGAAGATGAGAGCCAGCGTTTGGGTCTATTCACCTGGTAGCACGTTTGGGTCGATCAGAGGCAGAGTTACATGAGTTAAGGAGGTGACTGCCAGCGTTCTCAGCACCATATTTTCTCCCTTTTGTTCATTATTCCAGTTTTGTCTATTTTAGGCATTATAGTGGATTTACATCTGATAGATGCTCGTGACTTGTGACACCCCGATTTGGGATGTGTTTGGGTTGTACTTCCGCTAAGTAATATTATTGAACCATCTTTAAAATTGTACACTCGTGTTTATTAATTTTTTTTTAAAAAAAAAGGCAAATTGGGTTGGTTGGTTGGCCTTGTCATCACGAGAGGCGCCATCACAACCGGAGTGGGGTTTGGGTCGTGACAAACATACTCATCTAACAAATATTATTTACGACCACTTACAATTTGAATTGAAAAAATAATTTATATTTTACTTATAGATCTATTATAAAAATACATGTATAACTTAGAGAAATACTCTATGTAAGTTGGGGAATTAAATTTTTAAGGCACTTGAAAACTTATATCAATTTTTAAGACAAAAATGTTATGAATAGGATAGAAGGGACACTTTTATGATTAATGTTAATGATATAATTTTTAAAAATTCCAAAATTTTCTTATTTACAAAAAAGTCTCCCTCTTCTCCTCCTTCTCCCGCCACTTCTCTTCCTCTCCCTGTTCCTCCATCTCGCAATGCTCCTCTTTATCTACCCTTGTTCCTCCATCTCGCAACGCCCCTCTCTATTCCCTGCCACTCCTAGTCCTCGAACATTTAGGAAGATGATTCAAATATTTAGAGAAATGTTTCAAACATATGTGGGAAAAAGATAAATGTGAACATTACAAAAAAAAAAAAAGAACCAGCAGAATACTCATTTCCGGGGATGTCTCAAAATATTTTGAGGGTAATTTGCAAAATACTACTTTTTAAAATTTTATATTTTCTCTTTCTCTCATATATTTTAAACCACTAGAAGAAAAGAAAAAATGAAAAAGAAGAAGAAGATGAAAATGAGATAAAGAGGGAAAGAAGAAAAAATAAGAAATAAGAAGAAGAAGAAGATGACGACATAGTCGAACCAGCATCAGCAATGAAAGTTGAAGAGAAAGAAGAAAGTAGGGGTGGGCATCAATCGGTTCGGTTCAGTTATGAATATTATCGGTTTAACATATCCGTTATCGATTTATAAATTTAATAAACCGATAACCGAACCGAAAGATATCGGTTATCTGATATTGGTTAATCAGTTATCATCATAATCGGTTTACCCAATAAGATAACTCAATTTATATTTAAGCAAAAAAGAGAAGATAATTCACTGGAGTTAGGCGAAAAAGAGTAGAATTCACATATAGTATACTATCCATTTCTATATGCTGTCCAGTGGCTTAATTGAAAAAGTATTAATTCTTCAACAACAGTCTTCCATATACATTAATAATAAACAAAATAGTAGTAATTTTACCTTAAAATTAACAAGTCCAAACATATAGTACTAACAATTCAAATTCAAGTTAACAAGACAACAACTATTCAATCCTTATTGACTTCACTAAAAAATCAATAGATAATTACTTATAAAACTGCATCAATTCCCACAAAATATTTCAAGGCATTAGTTGCCTCCTCCGATATGGAAACAACAATAGTTGATTTAGAATTTTTATGTCACACAATACATGCACTTCCACAAGCGTTGAAGCCCTCAAACAGTCCAATATAATATGGATGTTGTTTGTCAAATGCCTAACCTCAAAAAAGAAACCATAGAGCAATCCCTATACGAAGATGAATTTTGTTATAGAAACTAAAAACCTAATGTATAATACTAAAGACTTACACTAGGAGTAACTAGTAAGGACTATGAAGAATGAAGATGAAGCAACTGAAGAGTGCAGCTGGAAAACAATATGAGAGAATGAACTCAAGTCCTAGTATATGTACTTAAGTCTTAAGGATAAAGTCATAATTTTATTAATTCTTATTGGGTTATCGGTTGACCCATTAAGAAAATTAAAAAATTGAGGCTCGAGACGATAATCTAATAGTGAAAAAATCTATACTGTTAACCTAATAACACAATAAACAGTTAACGGTTTAGGTTATTGATTTTACCGATATATGCCCAGCCCTAGAAGAAAGTAAGGAAGAAGAATGAGAGAATAAGGAAGAGAAAGAAGAAAGAAGAAAGAAGGAGAAGGAGAGCGAGAAGAAGAAGTAGAGAGGAGAAAGAAGAGGGAAATAAAAATTTAAAATAATTTGATGGGGAGTGGTTTTTTTTTAAAAAGTTTGAAAATTTTAATATTTACCCACAACTTTTTCTATTTTTAATCTGACCCCAAATACTTTAAATTACTCTTGTTTGTTAACCAAAAAAAGGTGACCTAACTTCTAAAGTTAAACCCTTTTAGGGATTTGTATAGACCAGCAAGCGGCCGCTGAACATCCAAAAAAACATTCAGCTCGTTACCTTTCTGCCTCTCAGCAGACTCAAAGACAGAAAAAAGGGAAGATATGAGCAGATCGGGTCAGCCTCCGGATCTCAAAAAGTATGTCTACAATCATTACATTTTCTTATGAATTTTCCTAATAATTTTGCTCTGTAATATCTATTTTTCCTCTTTTGTAAATGTTAATTTTCATTCTGTAGCTTAATTTCTTACTTCCTTAGAAACTGACTTTTGTGTGGGTTTTTTCTTTCTTTGGTTAGGTATATGGACAAGCAGCTCCAAAGTAAGTTAAAACCCTTTTTGCTTTTACCTCTGAAATTTAACCCCTTTTATTTATTTATCTATCCTTGTTATGAGTCTTGATCTGGATTTTATTTCTGTTATATTTAGTGGGTATTTCTTGTTGAACTTTGTGTGATTATTTGCTTATTCTTTTTCTGAAACTTGCTTAGAGTTAAAGAGAACCTATCCAGAAAAAGAGAAATTTTTGTTAGGCTTTTAGTAATATTTTTTAGGGTTTAATTTTGGTCATAGAGGACCTAATTTATGGCTTTTTTGTACTCTAGCTATTCTTTTTCTTTTATGTTTTTACTTATTTAAGTTTTTGTTTATACTAACTTTGAAACACCTCTGAATTTGGATTTTTTTCTCTTACTATACATGGTGTTGCTTCAAAATACATTTTGCTGGATTTACTGGATTTGGTTAAGTTGTTGAACTTTGTATGGGTTTCTGGAGGATATTGTTTTAATTCGTACTAATAGTTAAGGTTCCCAAGGCTTTCTTCTAGTGGTAAGAGAGCAGCTTGTGATGTGTGGGTTTGGCGCACGTTACGGGTTCGGGCCTTGCGTCTCAAAAGCGTTGTACTTAAGTGGAAGAATGATAGATGAGCGGGTCTATTATCCACTGATTTTCAAACCGTATGCCATCGGCTCTTAGAGGTTTCTTCATTGTAAGAAAGAAGTAGTTAATGTGCACCTAATACAGTGTTTAAGGGATATTGTTAAGTATTTAAGGTTCATGGCACTTAAGGCCGCTTATCCTATATGTATTGTTTCACTCTTATTTTTTAAAATTAAGTTCTTAGGATTATGGTGTATGTAGGTTAATTTATTTCTAAGGGCATGTGTTTGAGTTCAGTCCCTAGCACTTCATCTCCCTGGTCCGTTTGTCTTTAAAGATAAATTGCTGAGTATTAGATTGAAACATGTTCAAATATTGAGGATTCACATAGGCAACTCCAAGTAAATTGGGTTTGAGGCGTAGTTGTTATTTGTTTTGGTTCTCATAATTATCGAGACTGTAAAACCTTTCTCCTCCTATTTAACATGTTGCTTCTTGGGTTCTACGACAAGTGCCGATTAGGCATTTCAAAACATTGCAAATATTTTATCTATGTTTGAATGTGAGGAAAATACTAAGAACTGAAATGCGCGTATCAACTACATCTAACATGTGAAGAAAAGTGACTTTTATTTTGAAGGACATGTTAAAAAGTGAGGTGAAGTGAAACACAAGATGGTAAACTCTTTCCATCTTGAATAAACTTTGCATTTTCAATGCTGTTTACTACCCACCATTATTTTGGTTTCTCATGTGTGGCTTTGCAGGGTTTGCCATGTAACATTTGTTGAAACTAACAGATAAAGAGATTCATTATCTTAAGTCTTATTCTTAACCAAAGGGACTACTATTATTACCCAGTAAAATCCCACATAGTGGGGTCTGGGGAGGGTAATGTGTACGCAGACCTTACCCATGCTCCGATAAGACAGAGAGGCTGTTTCCGATAGACCCTCGGCTCAGAGCAACAGAAATAAAAGAGAACAAGGAAAACAGGAAAAGAAAAGAAAAGAGAATTCATTAGTAACTTCAGTGAAAACCATTATAGTAATATAAGCATAAAAAAACAAAAGATGAGTTACATGCAGTAACATTAACCAGAATCAAGGCATCTAAGATAAACCTCAAGAATAGTGTGGATCCCACATAAACTACAAGCCATCTATGATCAATCCTAATCCAACCTCGCCTCACCCCCGGAATGCATTAAGGGAAGCACCACTAGCCCTATCCTACAACTCTAATGTTTATCCTCCATGTCGTCCTATCAAGGGCCATGTCCTCGAAAATCTGCAGACGTGTCATGTCCTGCCTGATCACCTCTCCCCAATTTTTTTTAGGTCTCCCTCTACCTTTTCTCATACCCACCACGGCCGACCGCTCGCACCTCCTTACCGGGGCATCGATGCTTCTCCTCTGCACGTGCCCAAACCATCTGAGTCTTGCTTCCCGCATCTTGTCATCGATAGAAGCGACGCCCACCTTCTTTCGAATATCTTCATTCCTGATCTTGTCTATCCTAGTGTGTTCGCACATCCATCTCAGCATCCGCATCTCAGCTACTTTCAACCTCTGCATATGGGAGTTCTTTACCGGCCAGCACTCTGCCCCAAACAACATAGCCGGTCTAACCACAGCTCTATAAACTTACCCTTGAGTAACAGTGGCACTTTCTTATCGCACAAGACTCCAGATGTCAGCCTTCATTTCATCCATCCCGCCCCTATGCGGTAACGTCCTGGTCGATCTCTCCGTCCCCCTGAATCACCGACCCAAGGTATTTGAAGCTATCTCTCTTGGGGACGACTTGTGACCCAAGCCTCACATCCTCGCCTACATCCCTCGACTCAGTACTAAACTTGCACTCCATGTACTCTGTTTTAGACCTGCTCAATTTGATACCCTTAGACTCGAGAGTCTGCCTCCATACCTCAAATCTCTCTTTAGCACCTGCCCTCGTCTCATCAATTAGAACGATGTCATCAGCAAACATCATACACCATGGCACCTCCCCTTGAATATGGCGTGTCAAAGCATCCATCACCAAGGAAAATAGGAATGGGCTAAGCGTAGAGCCTTGGTGTAATCCCATAACAACAGGAAAATGCTCTGAGTCGCCTCCTGCAGTACTAACCTTAGTCTTAGCTCCGTCATACATGTCCTTGATCGCACTTATGTAGGATACCGGCACACCCTTCGCCTCAAGGCATCTCCAGAGCACCTCACTTGGAACCTTGTCATAAGTTGTAGCACGTGTACAGTTTAAGGATCAATGTTAATTATCTTAGTTGCATAACCTGTTTTATTAGCCAATTTCCTTCTTGAGGTTGCTGTGCTGAATGAAGTAACATTGTATGCATTTTGCAGTCAAGTTGAATGCCAACCGCCTAGTTGTGGGGACTCTTCGGGGGTTTGATCAGTTCATGAATTTGGTCATTGACAACACCGTTGAGGTTAATGGCAATGATAAGAATGAGATCGGCATGGTGGTGAGTCCCTGCTGCCGTCTATGTTCCCTTTCTCTCCCCTGTTCATATATTTGGCCTATTTTTTTCACCTGTTCCAAGACTTTTGATGCGGTGATGAAACTGTGATACACAATCAATTCTATTTCAGTGTAGTCTATTTTCTTATATTTTGATGAAAATTTTGTTTTTTCATTTTCTTAAGCTTAGTTATCTCTAAAGCTCGTTTGTTCTAGAAATCCCTCAACCATTGTGGTAATTGTTTTTCACCTTGGTGCATGATTGATCTTGCAGGTAATTCGGGGTAATAGCGTGGTGACAATTGAAGCACTGGAGCCTGTTGCTAGAGCACAGTAATATGAATAACGTGATCAGTAGAGGTTTTTTTATCTATAGTCAAGATGTTACTGCTCTTTTGGAACCTAAACTACTTTATGTAACTAGTTTTTGACTTGATAAAAGTTGACTGTCGATTTCTCTTCCAACCTTTCTTTTTGGTAATTAGAATATTATATTAATCACCAGTAGAAACCTTACAAAACAAGCACAGCTCTGCTCAGCTAGCTACTCCGAGTAAACAAAAACAATTTACCTCCTATTGTGTTCTACTATCCAGCAGTCTAAGCCTATACAGGTAAAGCTGGTCTATGGATTGCAGTTTTAAAAGATCAACTTATGTAGCTGGGTTCTCTTGTTGCTCGTATCTCTAATGTTACATACACATGCTAAGGCCAAAAATAGCCGTTGGGAACAACTATTTTTGCAATTGAAGCAGTTGCCCAATGGCTAGAATGCAAAAAAAAATTATGCGGGACTGGTGGGCTGGGCTGGGACGGCCCATCCCGTTGGACAGCCATTGCTATCTCCCTGGCTATACTTTCTTGATCTCTAGCTTCTCCTTTGAAAATTCTGTTGTTTCTTTCCTTCCATATTGCAGGTATGAATCCTGCATATGTTATTTTAATGATCTTTGCTGCGGTTATTAGAGTTCATGTCTGTCCTATTTGAGTTTGCATTTGCAGCCACTGTAACAATTTGCTCCGCAATCCCCTTGAAAACTGCATTCACCAAAGAGGCTCCCTGCTTTCATCTAATACCTGGCACAGTGCACACTGTTATTTTGTTACTTATTGAGTTGTGTACTCTTTAGTTGGTGTGTTAAACAGCTTCTAGCTATTTAAATTTATTTACCAATCAATTATCGTTTCAAACATATTTGTAATTGTTATTTCATTTTCCACTTACACACGCAATGAAGCTATTAGTAGAAATACTAAAATACAGGACAATAACAAAACTAGCATCAGTAATGGCATTTTCACCAGGAAAACTATCAGAAAGCCAAATTTAATGGGTCAAATACTCAAATTCAGAGGCCGAAAGGGAGGGGCTGATTAGACCCAATGGAATTAACGAAATTTACCAGAATAATATCCAAAAGGTATAACGTTTTATGCCTTTCAGCGTATATACAATGCACATGTTGTATACCTTTGGCCAAGCTTCTCTAAAGTTAAAGCACTTTTTATTTTTAAAAAGCACTTATTTCAAAGTTTGGAGTGTTTGGCCAAGCTTTTTGAAGAAAAATAAAAGTGATTTTAAGTAAAAGTAAAAACGGCTTTGGAGAAACAGAAAAATGTACTACTTATTCCAAAAAACAAACACTATTCAAAAGTGCTTTTCAAATTAACTAGTCAAACACAAAAAACTGTTTCTCACCCGAAGAAAAAGTACTTTCAAAAAGTATTTCTCAACATAAGTTAATTTTTGAAGCTTGGTTAAACAGGCTATTAATCGCATTAAACAACGTGATTCAACTATCGGGGAGAAATTAAGAAATAGTTAGATTTACAAGTGGTCATTCAAATAGCCACAGTTTCAAAAGTAATCGAATTTTAGCCACTTTTCATATAAAGATAAATCTAAACGAAAACACTGTTCAAAATGCGGAAAAACACTCCATTATAATATACTAGATTTTCAGTATATTACTGGAGCTGCAGTATTATATACTGGAGTTCCAGTATAATATATCGTATGCTCCAATCTCCAGTATATTAAGATGGAAATTTTCGCGTGTTGGAGTTTTAGCATAATATACTGGAAGTTCATATACAGTGCAACGATCTCCAGTATATTATGTTGGAACCTTCCGTGTTAGAGCAAAATAGTGATTATTTCTCAATGACTTTGCAAACGCTGGTTATTTTTGGATGACCAATCCGAAAACTAGCTAGCCCGTGTTATTTTTACACTATTTTTATTATTGTATACCTTAGAGGTAAAAGAAAATTATGCAACGTATTTGTGCCATTTTTAAGGGGAGAATTTTGTAAATGGATAAGGGTGTATAATCTTGAGAAAACTATCCTCTATAGCCCCTAAAAATTTTAATAGCCCATATTTTGGTCCACTTGCAAAAAATGGCCATTCGGCCCAAACATATTGCATATAGTAGCCGAAAGGAATGAGAAACACAACACAAGCGCCTGTAGCTCAGTGAACAGAGCAACAGTTTCCAAGATGATACAGGTGCTGACAGTTGTGTGAAAATTTATCGCAGGGCAAGGCACTTGCAGAATTGTTAGATGAGACCTTGCACCGATGGAGAGAAGAATGCAGTGTGCTAAGAGGCTCGAACTGTACAAGAAAGCAAGAGATGAGATTGATTCTGTAGCATGGGTATGATGAGATAACCGTGCGAGGCCTTCTAATGATACCACAAATTCACGACTTGGGTGAATCGATGTTGCTGCTTGACCAGCCTAAAATTCTTTAATTGTTGTAGAAGAAAAACCGTAAGGAGAAATATTCAGATACCATAGAGAAAAATAACTCCAAAGACGAGGAAAACAGAGATTCGGAACTCTCATTGTGTTCTAATTTCGAAGAAAAGTGTCCGCCAGGAGGAAATGAAAAAGTAATTGTGTACACAACAAGCCTAAGAGGGATCAGGAAAACGTTCGAGGACTGCAACATAATCCGGTTTCTGCTAGAACGGGATAGGAGGCGACGGCTACGACTTGTCATTATTTTTAGGCTATAACTTGTATGGGTCAATTTGTGAGCTACCAGGTGAAATATATTTTGGCCGATGGGCTATAAATGAAGTTTGCTCTATAATTTTCTTCCTCCGCCTGGCTAATCATGTAAAAGTCCCATTTCCCATAATAATCAGAGAGCAAAACTTAATGGGCCAAATTCAGAGGCCCAAAACCAACAGTAAATCCATCTTATCCCTAACCCGAAAACCCGGTAAAAAAAACTGGACCCACTTCTTTGTCCTCTACAGGAGCGTGCCAAAGGCCTGTGACCCTTAGGGTTGGTTCTGTAGACTTTCTACAAACTACAAGTGATCTAGGAGAAAAAAAAGATGGCAATGAAATCTGTCGTTTCACGCACTGGACTCCGTCGTTTAATGGAAAGCAGTAGCGCAGCTCAGCGAACATCCATTTCAGGCCTTCGCTACTTCAGTGACGGCAAAAGTCGTGTCCTCGGCGAAGAAGAACGTGCTCAAGAGACCATTTACATTCAGGTCCTCATGTTTTCCTTTATTTCTTTTTCATTTTTCGTAATATATTTTTGTTGTTGTCATTTACTATTTGAATGGATTGTGCTCGAAAAATGGAGCGAAATGGATATAGATGATTTATATAGTTGACCTGAAAATTGGCAGATCTAAGCATTCATATACAGAATTCACTACTTTCAGCTCTCGGACCTGATATGCGCACGCGCATGTGTATGTGTATGATTATGAGAGTCTAAAACAATTACTATAAAATTATAGACATACATACATACATATATGTATATTATGTGTGTGTAAAATAATTACTCGTTACTATAAATAATAGATTGTGCTATTAAAAGTCACCGCTTGTGAAGCTATGAAAATGATGCAAAGCAACAGGTTATCGCCATCTTATTCTGGGAAATGTGTACTTCAAACAATGGCAGCAAATTATCCTAACAAAAAGCAGTCAGCTCTTTGAATCTCAGCTTTGAGAAGTTCGATTAATATCAACATTATTGTATTGGATGTTAAAATTATTTGTTTTAATCATAAATTGATTCTTATAGTACTAAATTCATACATGTGTAGTATTTTTACTTTTCTATAGTTATGAGCTTTAGTTCAAAGAAGCAAGTGCTTCACTTCTTGATTTTTGCTTCAAAGGCCAAGGACATTGTCGTTATTTTGAGTTTTTCGCTTTTAAAACATTGGCATTGACTCCGAATAGTTGGGGTTGGAGCGAATTTGATTGACGTGTTCTCCTTTTGAAATATGATGTAAGTTCGTGCTAGGTTATTCATGTTTCCTTTTTTGGTGTGAATAGAAAATGGAAAGGGAGAGGCTGGAGAAGGCTAAGCAGAAGGCAGAGCGAGAGAAAGAGAAGGCTGATAAGGTTTGGATCCTTCTCTTATTCTTTTCTCTTGTTTGTATATTACAGTGATACATATACTCGCTATTCCGTTCTACTATGTTGTTTCTTATATGTGTTGATTTTTGCTACTATCTTAGATTTTAGCAACAGCTGGAATTTTTTTTATGTAAATTGAAAATTGCATATTGTAGTTCTCATAGGGCTAGAATTTCCTTAGGATGCTTGAAGTGTATTTCCCTCATTTTGTGACCAAGCAAAAAGAAGATTACCCTCTCCATTTCGTATATATCAGTTTGGGTGTCTCTGTTTGGCCGTGCTTAAATATTGAATGTTTTTCCTTTATCAAAATATTATAGATTAAATTGGGGAAATAGTTATTCCGATAAGGCATCCAATTTTTACTCCATTAGACTTCCTCCCACCAGCTTGTAAATAATGCCTTTTTATCAAAGCTACCACTACTTTGCAACCATTTATTCCAATCCACCTTCCACTACAATTATAAGTAAAGCTTTCACTCAAAACAAGAGCCTCTAGAAAATGCGTTTTCTTCTTTTTAGTAAAACAATGCACAAGTTGAGGAAGAAAATTGCAAGTAACGGTGGAAAAGAGAGCCATTTTAGTTCTTACATTACTCTAATAATCTTTCTCAAACTCTCACTGGTAAAATTTTGAACTAGGTGTAGTATTGATGGGAATTGCGATATGGGTGAGTCTGATATACATATTTTGAATGCCTGCAAATCATAAATGTGTTGTTATCTGATTGCTTACAATTCCCCCATTCTACACAACAAAAAGATATGAAACTGAATTGTTGGATATTAACTGCGGGAATGTGGTATTTTGGGAAAGAATTTATTAGTGTTCGGGGGCTTAAAGCTGCTCACTTCCATAATCTTTTTCATTCGTTTCATATGTAAAGCCATTTCATAAACGAAGCTATTTTTACTGTTCTCACCATTCACACTGCCATCCTAAATTGCACATTTATTTCTTCGATCTCATTTTTAGTTGGAGAAAACAAAAATAATTGAATTTTGAGAGATACATGTGCAGAATTGATGGTTTGTCTAGCTACAAATATATGCATGGATCTTCTATTAAATTTTTAGTCTATGCGTGTATGTGATTGTACTGGAGCCTTTTTCTAAGTTTATTCCTTCTTCAAGCAGAAGGCTGAAGAAGAGGGTCACAAGAGCTGAAGTCTAGGTTCTCGCCTGAACTGACTTGCTTTCAAGTACCTTTGACAAATAAACGGATGACGACTCTGTGTTGCTCTTGATAATGCTCGTGCTTGTACAAAGTATTTCGGTAGTTTGTTGTTATCCTCCATGCTCTTCATCCTTGAAGTTTTCTATGTGCCTGCGTTGTTCAAGAATCAATATCATCTTGATTTGACCAGTTTGGTTCATTTTTATACACATGGTGAATTATGTGTAAACTCGTTGCTCATGAAATCATGTGAATTGTGGAACAAAGCAAGCTTGTTAATTGTGATTCCAATGTGCATAATGATGTCCTTACTGGTGCTATTACCGTGAGAAAAACAATATAGGGCAACATTTAAAAGAGAAAAAAAAGGTACAAAGATGCAATTTAGAGACATGATAACTAATCCTAAATAAATAACTACCATAGGTTCCCAATTAGCATAGTTACCAGAAACAAAAAAAAGGAAAAGAAAGCCAGTTAAAGAAACTGAAAAGGAAGAGGAAGAAAAAACAAAGTAAGTGGATCACCGTAAAAGTAAAATGAGCCATGCGATATCTATACCAAAAATATGTAGTCGCATTTTCCTTGTACGTGTTTGTGCATTAAACACTAATAGATCTTTCAATATTTTCCAACTTACAATATAATAAACTTGTTAATGAACTATAAAATCCCCCCATTTCGATCCCTTTCTGTATGCATAAAATTTTTGAGAAAAAAGTAAGTTTAAGAAAGAAGATCAGAAACTCAAGAAATCATGAATGGTTTTATTGATAATCAAAAATAACTTCGAGTTTTGATGTTTCCATGGTTGGGTTATGGTCATATCTCTCCCTTCTTAGAGTTAGCCAAAAAGCATAGCCAAAGAAACTTTACTATTTACTTGTGTTCTACGCCAGTAAACCTATGCTCTATTAAGAAAAAAACTTAGCCAGGAATTTTCATCATCAATCCAATTTTTGGAACTTCATCTCCAAACTTTACCTAATCTTCTTCCTTGTCACCACACCACCAATGGTCTCCCATCTCATCTTATGAACACTCTCAAAGAAGCTTTTGACTTAGCCAGTCCTAATTTTACCCTAATCTTGAAAACCTTTAAGCCTGATTTATTGATTTATGATTTTCTCCAACCTTGGGCTCCAAAGACTACTGCTGAGTTAAAAATCCTGCTATTGAATTATTAGTAGTAGCTCTATAATGACTGCTTATATGTTGCATGATTTCAATAAGCCAGGTATAAAATTTTCCTTCTCGTCTATTTATTATCGGACTCTGAGATGTATAAAGAAAGATGAATCACATGTGCCTGTGGAAAAAATTGAGAAAGATAAAAAGTGAGTCACAAATTGTTTTTACCTATCTAGTGATATTGTTTTGATAAAAAGTTTTAAGGAGATTGATGGTAAATATAGTGATTATATCACTAAATTAATTTGGAAAAAAGTTGTGCCAATTGGTCCATTAGTTCAAGAACCTACTCTTGATGACGGAGAATCAAAGTTAATAATATGGTTGAAAGGAAAAGAGGAGAAATCTTCAATTTTTATATCTTTTGGAAGTGAATATTTTTTGTCTAAGGAAGATTTGTTTGAGATTGCTTATGGGTTGAATAATAGTACGGTTAATTTTATATGGCCTATAAGGTTCCAAAAAGGGGAAGATATAGAATTTGAAGGGGCATTACCTAAAGGGTTTTTCAATAGGGTAGGAAATAAGGGGAAAGTTTTTAAAGGATGGGCACCATAGGCAAAAATCTTGGAGCATCCAAGTATTGGTGGATTTGTGAGTCATTGTGGATAGAGTTCTGTAATGAAACGCATGAAACGTGGGTTTTCGGTTATTGCGATGCCAATGCATATTGATCAACCAGTTAACTCTAGGCTTGTTGAAGAGGTTGGTATTGGTGTGAAAGTTGTGAGGGATAGCAATGGAAAGCTTCATAGAGAAGAAGTTGCAGCCATAATCAACCAAGTGGTGGTGGAGAAGGAGGGTGAATTTGTGAGACAAAAGCTTTGTGCTAAAAGAACTCATAGTTCTATCGAAGATTTTTAGGTTGTTAGTAAAGATTTAGCTTCTATTACTATTTCTTAATTTAAATGCTTAAATAGTATAGTAGCTAGGGTATTTTGGATGGTCCTCTAATCTCAAATCATGCCCTAATGTTGTTCTCTCTTCAAACGAACCAAAGTAGAGTCGAAGTCCCATTTAGATTCTTCAATTCTTGGGCTGGGCATAACAACTTTCTGGCAATAGTTGGAGAAATATGGTTGCAAAGTTTCACTACTTAGAAGATGAGAAACATGTGGATGGAATTGAAGGCACTTAAACCGTTGTTCAAGCATTTAAATAATGAGTAGTTTAAGTCCATTACACAAAGAGTAGACAAAGCAAGAAATGACTTAGTGGCAATCCAGAAACAACTGAATTCTCAATGGAGCAGGAAAGATCTACTTTACATAAACTGGAGAAATGATCTATTATTGAAGAGAGCATCATGAAGCAGAAGTCAAGAGTCAAATGGATTCAGCTAGGAGATTCGAATACT
Source organism: Nicotiana benthamiana (assembly GCA_034376525.1). Taxonomy (NCBI): domain Eukaryota; kingdom Viridiplantae; phylum Streptophyta; class Magnoliopsida; order Solanales; family Solanaceae; genus Nicotiana; species Nicotiana benthamiana. The sequence goes on along the minus strand of CM067334.1, from coordinate 78,271,317 downwards.
AAATATTTTACTATTTTGGTCAAGGAAAGAAGCCAAAAAAAGCACATCAAGGAGATTGCCTCCTTAGAAGGAGTGAAACTTACTAATCCAAAATATATTCAGGAGGAGATTGTGAAGTTCTACAAATCATTGATGGGATCCTCAGCTAAAAGCCTACCAGCTATCAATAAAGTCAACATGACAACATTAACTCATCAATAGAAGCTAGATCTAATTGCACCGGTCATTTAAGAAGAAATACAAAGAGGACTTGAGTCCATCGGTGAAGACAAAGCTCCACGTATTAATGGATATAATGCCACTTTCTTCAAAAAGTCATGGGCCATCATTAAGGAGGTTGTGATAGAAGCAGTAAAAGAGTCCTTCGACAATGAGAAGATGTACAAAGCCATAAATTGTACAACCATAACACTGTTGCCAAAGAATGACAAGCCAACAATAATTAAAGAATACAGACCAATAGCTTGTTGCATAGTTTTTTACAAAATGATCTCTAAGATCATAGCAATAAGAATTCAAAAGGTCATAGCATCCATTATTAGTGAATCACATGTTGGCTTTATTCCTGGGAGATATATTGGAGATAATATCATCCTATCACATGAAGTGGTGAAGGCTTACACAAGAAAGCATGTATCTCCAAGATGCATGATAAGGATAGATTTGCAAAAGGCTTATGATTCACTGGAGTTGATATTCTTGGAGGAGATCATGGTGGAACTGGGACTTCCTACATAGTTCATCACATAGAGCCTAGAATGAATGCAAACAGTCAGCTACACTATATTGATTAATGGTGAATCATTAGAGCCTTTCCATGCACCTAAAGGACTCAGACAAGGAGGCCTATATTTCCTTTCCTCTTTGCTATTGCAATGGAATAGTTGAGTAGGAGTTTAAAAGGAATGACAAAGGTGGAAGGCTATCACTATCATCCGAGATGTTCAAAACTAGCAATCACACATTTTTGTTTTGCTGATGATCCGTTACTCTTTTCCAGAGGTGACATTTCATCAATGGTTTCTCTTAAACAGTGTTTTAATCATTTTTCAGAACCCTCAGGACATAAAGCAAACATAGGGAAAAGCTCAATATATTTTGGTGGAGTGAGTAGAGAAAATAGAGAAAGAATTCAACATGAACTGGGATTTTCGGAAGGTGAGCTACCATTTAAATACCTTGGGGTTCCTCTGTCGACCAAGAAACTTTTCCTGGTACAGTGTTAACCACTTATAGAGAGGATAGTAGCAAGTATATCATCACGAACTGCAAAGAAGTTGTCCGATGCAGGTAGAGTACGACTTGTGCAAACTGTTCTATTTGGGGTGAAAGCCTACTGGGCTAAACTTTTTGTACTGCCTGTCATGCCCCCTTTTTCCTCGTGGAGTCCGGGTTTCGAAACTTTGGGGCAACTCCTTTCCTTCTGGGAATTGGGTATAAGATTTGAAGAGTCACTACCTAACAGTTTAGGGTGGTTAGGGCACCTAGAACAAATACCTCGTGTACTAGTTTACATTATCAGAGATTGGGTAAGAGTTCGAAATTATCTTGAGGAGAACGTGTTAGGAACCCCTCGAGGTCCACAACGTTGGTTCCCTGCCAAACTCAATTTAAGAGAATTAGTCTTATAAGCAGATAAACAAACAAACATTACTTTTAAAACAGAGAGTAAAGGGGTGTTGGAAACACGTTCTCAAGGCATTATACTAAACGTGTGTTCATATTTGTAGGTTTTGATAAATGACAAACTATGCGCGAATTGACATATGACGAGGTCCAAGCACAAGCACAAAATTGATATATAACGAGATTCAAGCACAAGACAAAGATCGAGATTAAGTTTTATATGATTCGGTATTTAATTGTGATCTTGATCCGGCAACTTAAACTCAAGACTTGGCTTCTCTCGTAAAAATATTTTTAACAAATCATGCATATTTAATTTAGAGCAAAATGATTTTAAATAATGCATATTTACTTTAGTCAAAATAATTTTTAAACATGCCTCTAAAATCTGGACTAAGATAATCGATTATGTACTTATGATAATCGATTATGTTTAAGTCAGCTGCTTGACAATCGATTGTGAACTTATGACAATCGATTGTGTTAAGGCAGTGAGTATCAGATTTTTCAAAGCTGCATGACAATCGATTGTGAACTTTATGACAATCGATTGTGATGAGGCAGTGTCCATCAAAGTTTTTCAAAGCTCAAAATAATCGATTGTGAAGCTAATGACAATCGATTGTGAAGAGACAGTGTCCATCAGATTTTTCAAAGTCACAAAATAATCGATTGTGAACTTATGACAATCGATTGTGTTGAGGCAGTGTCTTCCAGACTTTTTCAAAGTTATTAAATAATCGATTGTGAACCTATAACAATCGATTGTCAAGAGGCAGTGTCTAAATTGATTTTTCAAGACTGATATATAATCGATTGTTAACTTAGTATAATCGATTGTATAACTGACCGTTGCCAAAATGTTTTCAAATACCGTCAGGTAATCGATTATTGATTTCTTATAATCGATTACTTTAATTAAAATCTGGAAAGGATTTTTCGAACATTGCTGAGTAATCGATTATTGATTTCTTATAATCGATTGTTTTATTTAAAATCTGGAAAGGATTTTTTGAATGTTGCTGAGTAATCGAGTGTAGATTTCTGACAATCGATTGTTTTACGTAAAATCTGGAAATAATTTTTTGAACGTTGCCAGTAATCGAAAATTGATCTTAGATAATCGATTGTTATGCGTAAAATCTGGGATTGATTTTTGGAAGAACTGGCAAACAATCGATTGTGGTAATATGACAATCGATTGTCACTGAGTAAAATCAGCAATTCTTAATTGGCAATTAGGCAACGGTAATACAAAGTTTTTCAACTACAAATACAGCTTCAATTCAGTCTTTTAAGAACAACAACACACAACAACTGATCATACAATTGCTAAAGCTTGCATACTTTATTGCTTATCATTTTATATTCATTACATAAGCTTTTGAGAGCCAAATTCTTGTCGAAAGTTGTTGCGATCTTGAGCGTATTCTCTTTACTCATATCTACTCTTAAAGGAGTGTTTTGTTTGAGTGCTAAGTGTTTTTGTACACTTGAAGGGAAGTGTTAGTCCCTTGTGTTGTAAGAAGGAACTTGTGTTTCCTTGGTTGAAGTCTTGGAGTGTTGTATCTCCGAGCAAAGGTTGTTGAGGCTTGTGTCCTCAAGTTGTAACAGTTTGTTGAGCACCCGTAAGCTTAACAAGTTAGTGAAAATCTCGAGAGAGTCTCTCGGGGACTGGACTAGCCACGGGTTGTGGTGAACCAGGATACATCGGTGCGTTTGTTCTAATTTATTTACTTATCGCACTTATTTATTTCCTGCAATTTTTAAATTCCGCAAGTTTACGCTAATTTTTATTATAACGCTATTCACCCCCCCTCTAGCGTTAAGCGTATTATCTAACAATTGGTATCAGAGCCCAACTCTTTGAAGACTTAACCGTTTGAGAGAAACATCCATGGCTTCTACTCGTGATTCTTTTGCAGGAATAGGTGAAGGACAATGCTCCACCCGACCACCGCTATTCGATGGTACAAATTATACATACTGGAAGGAGAGGATGAGAATATTTGTACAATCAAATAGTTTTCATCTTTGGAAGGTCATAATGAATGGAGAACAAATTCCAACCAAGAAGGTTGAAAATGAATGGGTCCCAAAGTCCGAAGATGAATACGATGCGGATGATATCCGAAAGGTGCAAAATAATGCTAAAGCTATTAATTTATTATATTGTGCTGTAAATGCTGATGATTACAGGAAGATATCTTGTTGCACAACGGCGAAGCAAATGTGGGACAAGCTGGAAATTACGTACGAAGGTACGGACCAAGTAAGGGAAGCCAAAATTGATTTCCTAACCCATGCATATGAATTGTTTCACATGAAGGAAGGCGAAAAGGTCGATGAGATGTTTGAACGATTTTCAAAAATCGTAAATGATTTACCTGCTCTTAAGAAGACCTTCACGGATAAGAAACCTGTCCGAAAAATTCTCCGAAGTCTCACTCCGGAATGGCGATCCAAGGCCGACGCGATTCAAGAATCCATTGGCATTTCAAATGTCACCATCGACGCATTAAGAGGTAATCTTAAAACTTATGAATCTACTATACTTAACCCTCTTGTTGATGATCAAAGGAAGCAAAGAATCGCTCTCAAGGCAAGCACAAGCCAACCTCAAAATGATGAGGACGGAGACAACGAGTTCGGACTCGTTATCAAGAGATCTCAAAAGTTCATGCGAAAAGAGTATGAATGAAAGGGCAAAAAGCAAGGAGATCAAATAAAGTGCTATGAGTGCGGAGAAATCGGGCACATTAAATCAAATTGCCCAAATGCTAAAAAGGAGAAGAAACCCTTCAAGAAGCAACGAGCATACATATCTTGGGGAGGCGACTCCGGTGACGAGTCAAGTGAGGAAGAAGAAGACGAAGCTCAAATCTTTGTCTTATGGCACAACAAGCATTTTGCATTTCTTCAAGGGAAAAGAAATTTGAGCTTCGTCTTCTTCTTCCTCACTTGACTCGTCAAATGAAAAAGATCAATTGGGAAAATTTGATGCCAAATCCGATGAGGGAAAATTTGATGCCAAATCCGATGAGGGAATTTGATGCCAAATCCCAATTGATCTTTTTCATTGTTATGAATAAAACATTTACAACCGAATACTCTAAAATGGAAGATATTTAGTTTCCTTCCCTTGTAGAGTTCATAGGGAGTTTTCAAGAGTATAGGCCTTATGACTACTCTATTTAAGACGTAGCATGCGGTACTCACGGCATCCGCCCAAAAATGTTTGGGAATCTTGGCCTCTTCGAGCATGGTTCTAGCCATCTCTTCGAGACACCTATTTTTCCTTTCCACCACCCCATTTTGTTGTGGTGTACGTGGAGCGGAAAAGGTATGCTCGATACCGAGTTCGTCACAAAAGTCTGCAAAGAGATTTTGATCAACTCTCCCCCATGATCACTTCTAATTGAAGTGACGGTTGTTTCCTTCTCGTTTTGAACACGCTTAAGAAAATATTTAAAATTCTGAAAAGCATCACTTTTATTGGCAAGAAATAAAGTCTAGAATAATCATCAACAATCACAAAAGCATAACGATTTCTTCCTAGACTTTCAATGCGAGAAGGTCCAAATAAATCCATGTGAAGCAATTGCAATGGTCTAGAAGTTGAAACAATATTTTTGGATTTGAAAGATGCTTTTGTTTGCTTCCTTTTTCGACATGAATCACAAATAGAGTCATTTTCAAATTTTAAATTGAGAAGACCAATAACTAAGTTTTGAGAAATCAATTTGTTCAAAAGATGCATGTTGATATGTGCTACTCTACGATGCCATAACCAAGTATCATCCTCTTTACTCATAAGACAATCAACATATTCGGGTGAGGAATTAGCAAGATCAACCATATAAATATTATCCACTCTAAAACCACGAAGGATAATTTTAAAATCACTACGTCTAAACACTAAGCATTCATCCAAATTAAATAGGGAAAGATTTCCCTTGTCACATAATTGACTTATGCTCAAGAGATTATGCTTTAAACCTTTCACAAGTAATATATGCTTAATAGAGGAATTTTCATCCTTACCGACTGATCCGATGCCAATAATCTTTCCTTTATTGTTATCCCCAAAAATCACACTTCCTCCTTCTTTGTGTTCTAGTTGAAGGAATTTGGATTCGTCTCCCGTCATATGTTTGGAGCATCCACTATCAAGGTACCATAGTACGCTTGATCCCTTCAAACATATCTACAAAACAAATTAATGCGTCTTAGGTACCCATGCCATTTTGAGTCCTTGAGGGTTAGGCATATTATAATGATGCGATTGAGTGATATGTCTATGTCGTGTAAAACATGCAGGAGCAATATGACCAATGCGTCTACAATAATGACACGTCACGTTGGGGTTATGCATCCTTCTAGGTTCATAGTAACTTGATGGATGAAAATGATTTACTCTATTTTCATTATGACTATTGCGCATTTCATGAGAACCATTTCTCCTACTATTAGTTCTAAAATGAGCAGCATTTCTAGAGTAATGGTTATGTCTAGATGTTCTAAAAGACTCAAAACTCCTTCTAGTGTTTGGCCTAGAATATTCATCATTTCTAGGGTAGTCATTTCTAGGTGGTAAGTCATTTCTAGGTCTTCTAAAATGCTCAACATTTGGTCTAGCATGCATATTTGTTCTAGGATTGCTATTTCTGGGATAGACATTTGTTTTATTAATCCTAGGTTGAGCCTTAGGTGGTTGGGGTTTGGCTTCAACCTTTTCTTTAGGCTCATTCTTAAAGCCTATGCCATGCTTGGTTGATTTCAAATTAACAAGGACCTTATTCAAATTTTTGTGGGAAGAATTAAACTTATCAAAGGTACCTTTAAGTCTATCTACCTCATTTTCGAGATGCATGCAAGAAGAACAATTTTTAATAGAACTTTCGGGTTTGTCGGCGCTTCTTTTTCCGAAAAACTTGTTTTCCTCTTTCAGCTTCTCATTTTCTAAAACCCGTTTTTCTAAATCCTTTTCTTTCAAAGAAAGCTATTTTTGAAATTTTTTTTCTTTTAGAGAAGCATTTTCTTTTATGCTCTTGACAGTTTTTGAAGCCTTAATAAATTCAGTATATAGCTCATCAAAAGCAGTTCGCATTTCTTCAAGAGTAAAGAAGTTTTTAGAAGAGATTTGACATACCTCATCTTGCTTGTCTTCTTGCGCCATAAGATAAAGGTTTGCGGCTTCGTCTTCTTCTTCTTCGCTTGACTCATCTCCGGAGTCTCCTCCCCAAGAAATATATGCACGTTGCTTCTTAAAAGGTTTCTTCTCCTTTTTGATGTTTGGGCAATTTGATTTGATGTGCCCGATTTCACCGCATTCATAGCACTTTATTTGTTCGCCTTGCTTTTTGCCCTTTCGTTCATACTCCTTTCGCATGAACTTTTGAAATCTTTTGATAACGAGTCCAAACTCGTTGTCTCCGTCCTCATCAACTTGAGGTTGGCTTGTGCTTGCCTTAAGCGTTATTCTTTGCCTCTTTTGATCATCAACAAGAGGGTTAAGTATAGTAGACTCATAAGTCTTAAGGTTACCTCTTAATGCGTCGATGGTGACATTTGAGACGCCAATGGATTCTTGGATTGCGTCGGCCTTTGATCGCCATGCCGGAGTGAGACTTTAAGAATTTTTCGAACAAGTTCTCTATCCGTGAATGTCTTCTTGAGAGCATGTAGATCATTTACGATTATTGAAAATCGTTCAAACATTTCATCCACCTTTTCACCTTCCTTCATGTGAAATAATTCATAAGCATGGGTTAGGAAATCAATTTTGGCTTCCCTTACCTGGTCCGTACCTTCGTACGTAATTTCCAGCTTGTCCCACATTTCCTTCGCCGTTGTGCAACACGATATTTTCCTGTAATCGTCAGCATTTACAGCACAATATAATAAATTAATTGCTTTAGCATTATTTTGCACCTTTCAGATATCATCCGCGTCATATTCTTCTTCGGACTTGGGAACCCATTCGGTTCCAACCTTTTTGGTTGGAATTTGATTTCCCTTCGTTATCACCTTCCAAAGAAGAAAATTGTTTGCTTGACCGAAGATTTTCATCCTCTCCTTCCAGTACGTATAGTTTGTACCGTTGAATAGAGGTGGTCATGTGGAGCATTGTCCTTCATCAATTCCTGCAAAAGAGTCACGAGTAGAAGCCATGGATGGTTCTCTCAAACTTTTAAGTCTTCAGAGAGTTGGGCTCTGATACCAATTGTTAGATAATACGCTTAACGCTAGAGGGGGGGGGGGGTGAATAGCGTTATATTAGAAATTAGCGTAAACTTGCGGAATTTAAAAATTGCAGGAAGTAAATAAGTGCGATAAATAATAAAGTACGCACCGATGTATTCTGGTTCACCACAACACGTGGCTAGTCCAGTCCCCGAGAGACTCTCTCGAGATTTTCCACTAACTTGTCAAGCTTACGGGTGCTCAACAAACCTTTACAACTTAAGGACACACGCCTTAACACTTTTGCTCGGAGATACAACACTCCAAGACTTCAACCAAGGAAACACAAGTTCCTTACAAAAAGAGAATCACAATTCTCTTACAAGTGTACAAAACACTGAACACTCAAACAATACACTCCTTAATGAGTAGATATGAGTAAAAGAAGTAAGCTCAAGATCACAACAACTATGGACAAGACTTTGGCTCTCAAAAGCTTTATGAAATGAATATAAAATGATAAACAATAGTATGCAAGCTTATAGCAATAGAATGATCAGTTGTTGTATGTTATTGTTTTTAAAACACTGAAATGAAGCTGTATTTATAGTTGAAAAACTTGGCATTACCATTGCCTAATTGCCAATTAAGAGTTGCTGATTTTACTGTGTGACAATCGATTGTCAAGAAGTCACAATCGATTGTTTGCCAATCGTTCCAGAAATCTATCCCAGATTTTACGCTTAACAATCGATTGTCCAAGATCAATCATTTTGACTAAAGTAAATATGCATGATTTAAAATCATTTAGCATTAAATTAAATATGCATGATTTTGTAAAAATAGTTTTACGAGAGAAGCCATGTCATGAGTCAAGTTGTCGGATCAAGATCACAATTAAGAACGACTCATTTAAACTATAAAACTTTGTATTGCTTGAATCTTGTTATCCACCAATTGTGCGCTTGTACTTGAACTTCGTCATATATCAATTTGCGCTTGTTTGTCATTCATCAAAACCTACACATAAGAACACACGTTTTAGTATAAAGCCTTGAGAACGTGTTTCCAACAAAAACAACAACTCTTGGACTATGGCCTAAGTCTTGATCATATCCCTCTTAGATGTGATAATACTAGTGCCATATGCTTGACAAAGAACCCCGTTCTTCATTCGCGAACAAAACACATTGAAATTAGACATCATTTTATAGGAGATCACGTTCTCAAGGGCGATGTCGAAATTGAATTTGTTGAAACCAAAGATCAATTGGCCGACATCTTTACAAAGCCCTTAGAGAAAGAGTCCTTCTTCCGAATTCGTAGTGAACTCGGGATCCTTGACTCCACGTTGATCTAAGTCATGCATTGCATTTTCCCTTTCACATGTTTTCTAACTTGAGCGTTGGAGATGTCTAACGTATTTTTGCAGGTATCGCCCTAAAGGCAGGGGAATTATAAAGCTTGACGCACAGAACAATCGATTTCTCTTTTATATAATCGATTATCCAGTATCCATAATCGATTGTCTTGACATTATTTGCGTTATTATGTCTGAAATTGCAGATTTAATAAATAAACAAGTTTTTTTTATTCTATTTTTTTTGCTAATGGCAAAAGGGGGAAGATAACGGGTATGCACTCTCAATACTTATCGGTATAAATTGAGGGGGAATTCATATATTGAGGGGGAACAAATTGCATATCTATATACTTGTTGCATATCTTTACTTGTCTTGAATCGTCATTATGAATTGCCTAATATGCATACCCCGCTTAAAGTTTGCCATTATCAAAAAGGGGGAAATTGTTGGAAACACGTTCTCAAGGCATTATACTAAACATGTGTTCATATTTCTAGATTTTGATGAATGACAAACTATGCACAAATTGACATATGACGAGGTCCAAGCACAAGCGCAAAATTGATATATAACGAGATTCAAGCACAAGACAAAGATCGAGATTAAGTTTTATATGAGTCGGTATTTAATTGTGATCTTGATCCGACAACTTAAACTCAAGACTTGGCTTCTCTCGTAAAAATATTTTTAACAAATCATGCATATTTAATTTAGAGCAAAATGATTTTAAATAATGCATATTTACTTTAGTCAAAATAATTTTTAAACATGCCTCTAAAATCTGGACTAGATAATCGATTATGTACTTATGATAATCGGTTATGTTTAAGTCAGCTGCTTGACAATCGATTGTGAACTTATGACAATCGATTGTGTTAAGGCAGTGAGTATCAAATTTTTCAAAGCTGCATGACAATCGATTATGAACCTTATGACAATCGATTGTGATGAGGCAGTGTCCATCAAAGTTTTTCAAAGCTCAAAATAATCGATTGTGAAGCTAATGACAATCGATTGTGAAGAGACAGTGTCCATCAGATTTTTCAAAGTCACAAAATAATCGATTGTGAACTTATGACAATCGATTGTGTTGAGGCAGTGTCTTCCAGACTTTTTCAAAGTTATTAAATAATCGATTGTGAACCTATAACAATCGATTGTCAAGAGGCAGTGTCTAAATTGATTTTTCAAGACTGATATATAATCGATTGTTAACTTAGTATAATCGATTGTATAACTGACCGTTGCCAAAATGTTTTCAAATACCGTCAGGTAATCGATTATTGATTTCTTATAATCGATTGTTTTAATTAAAATCTGGAAAGGATTTTTTGAACGTTGCCGAGTAATCGATTATTGATTTCTTATAATCGATTGTTTTAATTAAAACCTGGAAAGGATTTTTTGAACGTTGCTGAGTAATCGATTGTAGATTTCTGACAATCGATTGTTTTACGTAAAATCTGGAAATGATTTTTTGAACGTTGCCAGTAATCGATTATTGATGGCAAACAATCAATTGTGGTAATTTGACAATCGATTGTCACTGAGTAAAATCAGCAATTCTTAATTGGCAATTAGGCAACGGTAATACAAAGTTTTTCAACTATAAATACAGCTTCAATTCAGTCTTTTAAGAACAACAACACACAACAACTGATCATACAATTGCTAAAGCTTGCATACTTTATTGCTTATCATTTTATATTCATTACATAAGCTTTTGAGAGCCAAATTCTTGTCGAAAGTTGTTGCGATCTTGAGCGTATTCTTTTACTCATATCTACTCTTAAAGGAGTGTCTTGTTTGAGTGCTAAGTGTTTTTGTACACTTGAAGGGAAGTGTTAGTCCCTTGTGTTGTAAGAAGGAACTTGTGTTTCCTTGGTTGAAGTCTTGGAGTGTTGTATCTCCAAGCAAAGGTTGTTGAGGCTTGTGTCCTCAAGTTGTAACGGTTTGTTGAGCACCCGTAAGCTTAACAAGTTAGTGGAAATCTCGAGAGAGTCTCTCGGGGACTGGACTAGCCACGGGTTGTGGTGAACCAGGATACATCGGTGCGTTTGTTCTAATTTATTTACTTATCGCACTTATTTATTTCCTGCAATTTTTAAATTCCGCAAGTTTACGCTAATTTTTATTATAACGCTATTCACCCCCCCTCTAGCGTTAAGCGTATTATCTAACAAGGGGTTCTAGATTTTTTAGCCTATAGGATCACTTCTGTGCAATACTTGATAATCGTCCCCAAATTGAGGTGTTACACTTAGCATTAGCACACATGTCATTATATCCTTTACTACCCGGTTACCCTCCCCTTAATTAATACCTAAGTGTTCTAACATGATCGAATACGTATCCTATGCGCTACTCGTCCCTTGCATGTGGCCCTGGAGGTGTTTAGGACCTCTATTTAAGGAAGTTCTAGACTCACTTATTTTGTTTTAAAAGGAGAAAACTAAGCAACAAACACAAAGTCAAATAGGACTATCACATAAAGATGTAATTAAGAGGGCTCATATTTACCTTCACAAATAGACAAAACAATTGCACGCCTTTTAAACAGTTTTATAAGTTTAGGAATCTTATAGGCAAGATATCTAAATGAGTACAAACAAAATGTACATCAGTTTCATTAAGGCGAGGCAGTAAATACCTAATCAATTGGCCTACTGATTTTATTATTTCCCGAAGCAGCAGAAATATAGCAATTTTAAACCCAGAATCCAAGTAACCTACAAGATTGCCTAAGTGATAGCACTGGGTATCTGAGTTGTAAGCAGTTACTAGTTTTAGCATGCTGATTTTATCTTTTAGACCCTACATGCATTATATCTAAGTGTAAAAGAACTGATATTAAGACCTTATAGGCATGGTATCTAAATGCAAAAATAATTTTGAAATTTCCTATTGACATGGTATTTATCTTTTGAAATTTCCTATAGATATGGCATCTGAACGCAGAAGTGATTTAAAACTTTATAGGCGTGATTTTTTTAAAAAGAAATGCTGAACTGATTTTAAAAATTTGTGGGCATGATTTAAATGCAGTAGTGAATCTTGACGCGATATTCAGAACTATTTTGATCCTATAGGCATGACATATAAAAGTGAATCAAAACACGTTGAACAAATTAAATCCTATAGGCATGTTATCTACCACGCATAGTAACAGAAAGTATTGAAACAAATATCTATAGGCATGTTATCTACTGCATTCAATACCGGAATATAACTACACAAGTAAATAACATATAGGCATGATATCTAACATATAGTAGTGAAAACATTTGAAAGAAGTTGGCGCCTAAAGCAGGTTTTCTACCCCGTTCTCATGCAAACATTAAACTAGGCCCATTTTTCCCCAGTTCACTACTGCCCGATCGTTATTACAAGTAATTGTTACAGACCATAAGCAAATGAATAAATTACAACGTATATAACTATATGAGGCCTGCAACAGGCCCAAAGCTTCCGGATAACCCAGGCCCTCAAACCATAATAGCTCCAAAGCTCAGAGATACACAATAACCATTGGCAAAGCACAAAGAACTCAAATCTCTAGTGTGTCAGAGTTCCCAAGGGCTTGAGAACCCAGGCCAGTGCTCACACTAGAGAACAAATGTTGAGAAGCAGTTGAAAAGGGATTAGGGACCAAACCCCAGTGTGTCAGGGTTCACAAGGATCTCACATGAACCCCGAGCAGTGCTCACACGGACCACAAGCAGTGCTCACACTATGGATGGCAGGACCTAGTTAACTAAGAGTAGGAGTTGAAAATAGTATAAAAGTAGGAAGTAGTTTTAGGAAAGAAAACAATTTGGATTTTTTTAGAAGTGAGTAGAAATAGATTACCAGATTACAAGAAGCAAAAGCAGCACACATTTAGCAGAAGGAGTTCAACCATGAACTCCAACAATTAAACAATAGACAGAACATAGTGACAATTAATTTGAACAAAGTTTCACATGGCCTTAATACATTAGCTATTACTAGGTGAACATACATGCATATATTAATCAGAGAACAACATGCTGGAATTAAATTACTGATCAGACAATCATCAGGAGTTTGTTAAGGTGAAACACTTAAAGCATGACACAAAGTAGGTTGGTTGAGAAACAAGTAGACAAGTGTCTTGGATCAACCGGAACATGCTAAAGTGGAGTAACCATACTAACTTATTGGTCAGGACAAATTCATAGGAGTTTAAGCATGCTGGTTAACAGGAGCACAAGGGCAAACAGAGGCATGTTGATACCTACAACAGATTGACTACATAGCATATTGAGTAGGACATGATAGCAGAGATAACCATGTTGTTTAAAGGTAGTAAACAAGAAGCACATAGGTCACATTACATAAAAGCAGACATGCTGATTAAAATCAATAAGCATGAAGCACATAGGTCTAATTACATAGTATGTTGAATGATAGTAGTAGTGAAGACATACCAGTTAGGAAATAGCATGTGTGTGTTTCTTTCTGAGTTTGTTCGTGTGTTTGAAAGAAATTAGAATATAGTAGAGAAGACAATTAATGCAAGAAATTTAGAGTTCACAAATAAGGCAAACAAATACAATCAACCAGTTAATTTGGGGCTAAACTCGATCAAATAATTCCACAGAATTCAGAAACCCCCTCCCACCCCTCCAAATTGAGGAGAATCAATTAACAACTCAGATTGGGATTCAAATAAGGTAAAATAATCAATTATTGACCATAAATTAGACTAATTAATCTAAATAAGGCAAGTAGTACCAATTAAAAGTCATAGATAAGGAAAATAGGTAAAACTACGGGGAAATACTGATTTTAATAGGAAAATATAATTCGAATCCTAAATAAAAGCAGTCGATCTATTTTGATTGACAGACATAAATAATAATGAAAAACAATTGAAGTAATCGGTGAATAAGGGGAGAAACATAGGGTCATATACACAAAAATTAGTTAAATTAGTAAAGATTATCAGACTCAAACACTTAGGAGACTTTTAAAAAGTTTTACAGAAACAAGAAGAAGTGAAACCCTAGTTTTAGAGAAACATAGAAAAATCGATTAATAATAAGGGAAACAAAATATTTTTTAAAGAAAATACCAGATAAACTCAAAATCATTTCAGATCTGTAAGGATCTGAGCAGATTCAAGTAGAAGGAGATTAGGATTCTTGAAAAATGAAACGAGGTGATAATAATATTTTTATTTACTTAGTATTATAAAAATATAAAAGGTTATTTTCTTGTGAAATAAAGTATTTATGCACACATGGGCTATTATTGCAAAGTTATTGCAATTATAATCTTATCATGTACATATGGATATTCATAAGATAATCAAAGCTTTGTATAAATATAAGTGATAAAATTAAGCAATAAAAGTATCATAAAATTATTTGTGATGCAATTAGCAATTATTGGACAATAAAATACTAGAATAAATTAATTTAAACCCTTTTAAACTTACTAAAAAATTATGAAAAAATATATATGCATTTTGAAATATATGAGAGAAAAATTGGGATAAACACTGCCTGCTAAGGTTCTAAAAACTATTGATGTATAATGTAGAAGTTACACCTAGTCACGTTGTAATACCATCGCCAAGAAAGTCATGGTGGCCTGGGAGAGAGTTTGTGCTCCAAACAGTATTGGTGGACTTAGCTTGACTAATCTACAGTTATGGAATAAAGCTGCTATAGCAAAGAATTATTGGGATCTAGCACACAAACAAGATAAGATGTGGATCAAATGGAAAAATGCATATTATATCAAAGGCCAAGCAATTGATTCTACGACAATATCTCAGCAAGCATGCTGAATGATTAGAAAGATCATAGAAGCTAGATCAACATTCGAAGGTATACAATGTAATTTCAAGAAGGGGAAGAGTATCACAAGACAAATATACATACAACTTATTGGTGAGGAAGCACGAGTCCCATGGAAAGACATGATGTTTGGAAATTCAGCCCGACCTAAAGCAAGATTTACACTATGGCCGCATGCTGCAGCTAAGGGCATGTTGTTTACTGCTGATAGGTTAGCCAAATGGGGAATTAAAATAAATACTCGATATGTGATGTGTCAAAGCTTAGAGGAAACACATGAACATATCTTTCTGGACTGAATTTACCAAAGAAGTATGGCACAGAATGAATCAATGGGCACACAGAAGACCAATAAATGCAAGGGGTTGACAGCAACTAGTGGCGGAGGCGGGATCTGCACGAAAGGGGTTCAAAATTTTTTTGTAACTAGTGGGAATTGAACCCATGACCTTATGTAGCTTTTGAACCACTTTGACCACTAAACTACACTTTTAAATAGTGTTAAGGGTGTTCAAAACTTAATTTATAGAGATAAAAAAATAAATTTTACCTTATATATACAGTATAATATTTCGGCGAAGGGTGTTCGGGTAAACACCTTTGTACCCCCTAAATCCGCTCCTAGCAGCAACATCAACAAGAGATTATCAATAGAGCAAAGAGGAGAACTCAAGCTTCACAAATCTTCAAGATGTTATATACAAAATTTGTTCACAGCGCTTGGATAGAAAGAAATATGAGAATATTGAAAAAGTATATAAAAGTAGTGAATCATTAGCTAGAGATATAATGATTGTTTGTAGTGTGAGAGCTCCAAAAAAAATTAGGGAAATAGTTCATGCATTTAGATTCTAGAAACCAATAGTAGTAAAGCAATTATATGGATAGCTAACTGTATTAGTTAGCTGCGGTTTTGTAAAGTTACTTGGTGATGAATAAAATATTTAGTTACCAAAAAAATTAGGGTGTTTTTGTTACTCTATTAATTAGGATCAAATCATACTAGTTAGTCTTGTTCACAATGTAACCGTTCAAAAGATGAATTTCTAAGTTAAAAAGCCAAATGGTTCGGGTAAAACTTTCAATTACAGGTCGTTCTTAGTTCTAATTTTCTTTTCTTACTATTTCTGTAATTTAGGTTCTTGTGATTATAATGGAAATAGTTCAATCGATAGATGATGGAATATTTTTCAACAAGGTCTAAGAAATAGTAGTAATTATTTTTCATTTTTTCTCGCCAAACACACATTCATCTTGTCAAAGAGAGTCATTTCTTTTCATGTCCAAGTATCCGGATTGTATTAATACAATGATCAAATAGTACTATGTTTCCTCATTTGTGCCGCCGTAGCATATAGTAACTTGTTTGAACACAAATCTATATTGAACATTGTGTCAAACTAGCTTTCTTTTATTGTATTAACATTTAAAACCAACCCACAAGACATTCTATGTAAACCCATGGGTGGCTCTCGGGTAAAGCCACTAAACCCCCAAGAGTCAAAGGCCCCCAAAACTTTTTTCTATTAGTTATAGTAATTTATAATAGTGAAGTTTTTAAAGTTTACAAACCATTAACATTTTATTTCAATATACTACGTTGGTTCTAATTATTAAATAGTTTATTAGTAGATACGAATATTTAAATAATTTAACTCAAACTTTTAAAATATTAGACAATATTTTACAGTGAAATACTTAGTAGAAAACTTAAAAACCTTGAAAGAAAATTTGTTAAAACCATAATTTTTTTTCTTAGTTATCTAAATTAATCGTGTCTATTTGCTAATTGTTGTTACATTACCAATGCTATTTCTTCACATCTTCTTAAGTTTTGGCTTTAGGCCTCCTATTTC
This sequence comes from Nicotiana benthamiana, assembly GCA_034376525.1. Classification (NCBI taxonomy): domain Eukaryota; kingdom Viridiplantae; phylum Streptophyta; class Magnoliopsida; order Solanales; family Solanaceae; genus Nicotiana; species Nicotiana benthamiana. The sequence goes on along the minus strand of CM067334.1, from coordinate 78,254,460 downwards.
ATTGAGCTGCCCATGCTCACATGCTACTAGCAGCCTTGGACGGTTGGGCGGACACAAAAGGTTGATTATTTCAAATTGGAATTTTTACATTCCTATAACATATAGGAAACCTTATTACCCTCAATGTTTAAGGTTTGATATAATTACATTTAGTATATCAAGTTACCAATTCTATACCATTGTGTATTTTAAGAGTACGATTAATGCAACGTATATCCCTCCTTAATTCTAGGTTTTGTATATCCCGCCCATCCCACATTTCTCCCTCCCAAACCCTCCCCCTTACCCATCTTTATGTATTGTTAGTGAACATACAAAACTATGATTATGGAAACATAGATTTCCAGCATATTGATGTAGAAACACTTAAATATTATGTTACAATTAGGAGCATCACATTCAAGTTCCTGGTTACACTCATTGTTATTGAAAATCTTATGAACTGCAGTCAATTACCAATACTTTATTTCCCAAAAACTAAAGACAAAGAAGCTCGAGTTTTAACTTCAATCAGCACCTAATGTGAATTTTTTGTTACTCTACATCGAGCTTTAACATGTATTCACCTGCCGCTTGCATTCAAATATATTCTGCATGTTGACACGAAAGCATAAATCTAACATGCTAGTACATGGGATTGAGGTTCAATTGTAGCTTGTAGCTTAATTGGTATTTTCGATATTGGTACAATTTCTTACCCAATTGTAGTTTAATTGGTATTTTCGACATAATTGCATTTTTTCAGAAGATTTGTAGAAGTTTTAGTCATTTTTTATTTGTGAAAATAGAAAACAAAGCATCTACAATCAGAATACAAATAATCTACCATTTATCTATAAAATATCTACAAACTGGGTACATTAAATTTTAATAGGGATTTTTACATATACATCTCATATAACAAACCTTATTACCATTATTGTGCATGGTTTGTTTATTACCCTCATATCTCATGTTTTTGTTACACAATATGTACCAAACGGAATCTTTCCAGATGTTGCCTCCTAAAATAACGCCTTTATTAAGGCTCAAATCTATGTTAAATGAATTGTATCCTAAAATAACTCCTGTATTTATGGCTCCTAATTAATCTTTGATTTTGTACCAAATAAATGCTAAATCAGTTAAGGTAAAATCTTAACAAGCTAATAAAGAATGGATCCAAGAATTTTAACATTCTGTATCATTGTAACCAAGGGCTATCATTCGTTATTTTCTTGCCACATACCCTCTCCAAACTTTGTTTTCCATTTAGAAGCCAACTTGAATAAATTAGGGTTCTTCTCCAAATTGGAGAAATTAAGTTGCTGCGAATATTTAGTGAGAGCTTCCTGGTATGATATCTTCTGTTATTTTCATAATTCTTTCTTATAGTTTCCTTTCTATGTACCTTTTCTTCTCTAATTTCATCAAAGGTAGTGTTTGATATGGTTGGAGAAGTTGATGCACGATCTAAGTTCATTCTTCCAAGATTGGTTGAAAAATTGAAGGAGTTGGAAGAAGGATTAGCATTTTATGAAAATAACCACAACTTGATGGAGATTGAAGGCAAATGGTACTTTCACATTACTTTGGCACAAATTCAACAAAGAATTGGAAGATAACAGTACATTATCCCAGAAACTAAAGGTAATATATTCTTGTTTGGTGCAGGAAAAAAAAAACAAAAAAAGTAGTAGTTGTTGAACTTGTTTCCAGTGAGTTTTTAAAATGTAGTCAATTGTAGTTAAATGTAGTTAAGGTTATATGAAGTGTTTCCAGTGAATTTTTAAAATGTAGTCAATTGTAGTTAAATGTAGTTAAGGTTATATGAAGTGTTTCCAGTGAGTTTTATAATGTAGTCAAATGTAGTTAAATGTAGTTAAGGTTATATGAAGTGTTTCCAGTGAATTTTTAAAATGTAGTCAAATGTAGGTAAATGTAGTTAAGGTTATATGCAGTGTTTCCAGTGAGTTTTTAAAATGTAGTCAAATGTGGGTAAATGTAGTTAACGTTTATATGCAGTTTATTTGTAGCTTATTTGTAGTTAACTGATTGTTGCTAACATAGTTAACTTATTGACACCTTATTATTTTCTTTTTGATCTTGAATTGTAGGTGATGGCTTCAGCTGAGGTTACCGGCAGGCTTGCAAGGAGGAAGGGTCCACCGCCAAAGAATGAGAGAAATAAAGTTGAACAAAAGAAGAAGTAGAGTGTACTGTTGTAATGAACTTTGGTTGTACTGAATAATTTTTCATGAATACTGAACAATTTTTCATGAAGTGGAGAATTATGTCAGTTTGGTTGTACTGAACAATAGCTTCATGAATACATTAGAATTACTAATGTTGTGACTACAATTACCTACAATTTCATATAACTACACATCTATACTGCATATAACTACAATTACATAACTACAGACTAGTTATTAATCGTGAGTAATGAGCAGCTTTTAGCTTGGATTTTAGTAGTTACACCAATCAATATAATAGTATAAAATTTTATACTAGAGATGTATTTTAAATAGAATTCACAATAGCTAAGATGACAAGGTGAAGGAAGTGAAAAAAGAAATTTAGCAGGAATGGTTGTGCCTGCACTACATGATGTTATTAAAGTAGAGAAGTCACCATTTTTAAGATTCTTCCCTTACATTAAAATTCCAACTGCCTCCGGAGAAATTTATTACAATAACAAATAAATACGAAACGAAAAAATTCACTGGAAACACTTCATATAACCTTAACTACATTTAACTACATTTGACTACATTTATAAAAACTCACTGGAAACACTTCATATAACCTTAACTACATTTAACTACATTTGACTACATTATAAAAACTAACCTTAACTACACTTCATACAGAAATCGCATATTTCCCCCCCAAAAACCCTCGTTTCTCACTCATAGAATAATGGAATTTGAGAATTTGGGACTGAGAAGAAGAAGGAGCAATGTAGTCAAATGTGAACGTGTAAAAAAACAAATATGAAAAGATTTTGTATACGGAAATCAAGCCTCTAATTAATAGTTTGAAAAGATTTTGTTCCACAAATCAAGCAAATAATTAATGAGTTGATCATTAACCTTAACTATAATTTTGGTACATAAATTGAAATGTGGTATACTTAAATGTCGAGCAATAGCAGCTTAATCAAATAGCAGTTACAATAATATAAAAGCGGATTTAATCTATATAAGTTTAACATTTAATATTCTTCTCGTTGAACCCATTTTAGTTTTAAAATTTATTAACTATCTATTATAATTTTCATAAATTTTTACACAAATATTTTTATATATAAAATACTGTATTAAGTGAATCCGATAACGTAAAACTTACATGCACCTCTGTTGAGTATTGGATCCTTGAATCCATGTTTGCCACATTTATTTATTTATAGTAATACGATCCTCATGATTAGACAAGACCAGCAAAATTCGCAATGGATATTATTTATTTTCGGAAAAAGAAAATATTTAAAAGGTGTAAAAAAACAAATATGAAAAGATTTTGTATACACAAATCAAGCCTCTAATTAATAGTTTGAAAAGATTTTGTTCCACAAATCAGGCAAATAATTAATGAGTTGATCATTAACCTTAAATATAATTTTGGTACATAAATTGAAAGGCGGTATACTTAAATGTAATAAACACAAACCTTAAACATGAGTGGTTATAAGGTTTGCTATATGGGATGTATATGTAAAAATCCCATTTTAATATCCCAATTCCCATTCAATTGTAGCTTAATTGGTATTTTCGACATAATTGCGTTTTTTTTTTTGCAGAAGATTTTGTAGAAGTTTTAGTTGTTTTGTATTTGTAAAAACAGAAAACAATGCATCTACAATCAGAATACAAATAATCTATAAAATATCTACAAACTGGATATATTGAATTTTAATATCCCAATTTTCATTCGATTGTAGTTTAATTGGAATATTTGATATAATTGCATTTTTTGAAGAAGATTTATAGAAGTTTTTGGAGTTTTTGATTTGTGAAAACAGAAAACAAAGCATCTACAATTAGAATACAAATAATCTACAAAATATCTACAAACTGGGTACATTTAATGTTTATATCTCAATTCCCATTCAATTATAGCATAACTAGGATTTTTGACATAATTACGTTTTTTCAGAAGATTTGTAGAAATTTTAGCCTTTTTTATTTGTGAAAACAGAAAATAAAGCATCTATAATCAGAATACAAATAATCTACAATTGATCTATAATTTATGCAATATGTCTTCTTCTTCTTCTTCTTCAACTTTTAATCTGAAATTCAGTCAAAACAAAGTTTCATCTTCACCAAAACCTCTCAAAATTGAGATATAAACTCCAAACCATATTCCTGATTATTTTCAACAACACCAAATCCAAACAAATAATGATTTTTGAAAACCCAAATTTGAATTTAAAGCTTTCAAGCTTTATAATGGCTGACTATTGTAGAATTACTATTTCATTTTCTTTGTATTACTGAAATATGCGATTGAGAAATAAAGAGAGATGTAGAGAGAATGTCGACGAACTGAGCTTTTACAGAACATTTGATTCGAATTTGTTGACGATTTTGTCTTTTTATTTATTTATTTGTGGCTAATAAAAAAATATCGAAGAACAGAGTTTTTGCAAAAAAAAAAAGTCTATGCAATTTGATTTTAAATAGATGATATAGGATTTGCGTTTCAATTTTGATCTAAAGGTCACTAAATCAATTAGAATATTCTGTTCTTGATTTGTAGCGCGCCTAATTAGGAAGATTCAACTATTAATAATTAATATTTAATGAATAGTATAATAATTGTAGAAAACTATGAACATAGCTGATAAATTAGAAATTATGTATATATTTGATAATAAAATTTCATATATTGTATAAGAAGGAAAAAACCTCATTCAAATTCCTCTCAAACATTATCTTGGCCACAAGAAAGAGAGAGAATATTGAATATTCCTGATAATACTCGTATTTTACGTACCACAGTTCTAACCATTTTCCAAGTTCATTTACCAGCTCGGTAACCTATAGGCGAGAACCTAGCAGAAAAATAAAACACAACACGACGATAAAGCCACAAACTAGTGAACACATGACAACAAGAACCATGGAATATACTCATCATCACAACTAAGGCAACCCAAAAAAATAAAAATTGAACAGCATTCTATTCTTCAACAATTTCGTTAACTGTTCTCCCTATAAATACCACCCATTCTGGTCACATAGAAAAAAAAAATCCATTCTTTAAGCTCCTGGATTCACCAACTAAAATCAACTGTGAACTAGAGAAAATAAAACTTTACAAGTTTGAAAATTTGATAGCAGGTGATCCTTCTATTTACAAGTGTGAGTTGGTATCCACTGCAGTTGTAATATCGTGGATGCTCGACCTTTTTCCTTCTTTCTTCATTGCCTGCTGTGTAATGAAGTATTTTTGAGCATGAGTTGCCACTTGTGTTGGCGTCCTTGTTACCACTACGTTACTTGAAATGCTTCTCCAGTCACCCTTCCCGTATTTCTCCAGCACAATAAGGAATAACCTATGCAAGAATATTAGGATTTTTGGTCATATAACAATCATAGAACAGCTATGCTAATACAATTAAATATAACACCACTAGTATTCCAATTCTATGTATATAAATACGCGCTAATCGGCCATCCAATTGCAAGGCCAAGAATCCGTCAACAACATTTCTAAGTTCATACAAAAAAGTACATTTTTCCTTCTTATTTGTCTCTGAGTAAAAAAAGAATCCCTTTTCTTTTCCAATGATCAAAGCAGAAAGCACACCTTTTAACTTTAAGTGGTCTGATGGCGTAAAAAAACTCTACACCGTTAATGTATAAAACTTAAAACTAGCGGTGGCAAACTGATGGATCGGGTTGGGTATGAGCTTGTCAAAATGGGTAATGCAAAAATAGTTAAATTATCCGACCCGACTCATATTTAATGCGGATAGAAAATGGGAGAACCACCGAATGATATGGATATTCATATTATCCATGGTTTTTTGAATACAGTGTTCAAAAATGTGTGAAGCGAGGAAAATAGACAATTCCCGTTTCACGAAAAGCGAGAAGCGAGAAGTGAAGAGCCCGCTTTTTTGAAGTGAAGCGGAATTTTAAAAAAAAATTAAAATAAATACGGCATAGATAATACATGTAACTGTAAGAAATGTTCAATACTTGAACTAAAAAGCTAAAGAGTAGCATCAATTAAAGCACAAAATGAGCATCCTATTCTTCTTCAAGATTGTGAAATTCTTGTATTCCACTATCATTATTGTATTGCTCGCCATCTTCTTCAACTTCATCTTCTTCCTCAACTAGGGAAAATATTTCTGGGCCAAAACTCGGCAGAAATTTTCTGGAAAAAATTCGCCAGCATTTCGACGCTTTTTGGACGTTTAGAAATAAAAAGAAAAAGAAAAAGAAAAAGAAGAAGATTGAAAATAAAAACATACATGTTGAATCTTGAAATCATTGGTTTTTTGAGGAAGAAAAGGCTGATTTAAAGCCCTAGGTTGCTGCTGAAGAATGATTAAAACAGAGATTCACTCGACTTTGGGTCTTTTAATTGAAAAAGACACGTTTGGGCAGTTTATTCCAAGAAGCGATAGCTTCTTCCGCTTTTCCCCCTTCTCGCTTTTTTGGTAGAAGCGAACGCTTTTATGTACCTGAGTCGCTTTTGGTACAGGTAGCGACAGACCCTTTGCTTTGCTTCGCTTCTCACCTTAAGCGAGGAAGCGTTCGCTTTTTTGAGCACTGCTTGAATATGACCACTTTTAGGAGAATTCCGATTCTTGCACATTTGAGGAACCTTCAATTTGAGTATTTACAGATATTAAAGTTAACTCATCAGTTATCCATTTTCTAAGTGGATAACATAGTTCTTATCCATATTTGGTCAGTTTTTAAAATGTTCATTATCCAACCCATTTTTTAGTGGATAATATAATGTATAAATGTTTTCTTTATCCCCTTTGCCACCACTACTTAAAACCTAGTATTGTTATTCTATATTTACCCAGAATCTCAGAAATGACAAAAGAACCTCCTGAATATGTGATAAACAAAACCCACAATATCAAATTCAATACATACACAAAATTTCACCTTTAATTAAAAGATAGAAAAAAATCAAGAAGATTTTTAATAGCATTCTGTTGAGTTGTCCCACATCGGAGGGATTTGAGGTCCTTGGTCTCCTTATATGGCTTGGGCAATCCTCACCTTATAAGCTAGCACTCAACCCCAAAAAGCTAGCTTATGAGGTGAGGATTGCCCAAGCCATATAAGGAGACCAAGGACCTCAAATCCCTCCGATGTGGGACAACTCAACACATTCCCATATTATCCAATTATTAAAATAAAAAAATTCACGAGAAGATATTTACAGTCAAAATTTTCAAAAAACAGAAATAATGAGAAATTGTAAAAAAATAAAATATAAAATAAAATAATCGGTGTTCTTCTTCAGTCCAAGGGGTACCCTTCTTCCTCTCAATTTCAGTGTTCATCTTGTTTGATTCAACCGGATCATCCGTATAGGTGGGGAGTTCGATCCGACCCGAATCAATTTCCAATAGATCGTGAACGAGGTCATCGTAATGAGCGATAATATCCTCAATTGTTTTTCGGGGTACATGACAGGCGATTAATTACCAGCGATCGGCGATAATTTCAGGGTACAAAACCGGCCGTGTTCGAATAGCTTGTCCTCCTCCCTCGTCCATTTCGACATTGAATTGAATTATTCGGCGCCATTTTAATCGCGCACTAAGGGATTCAAAGATGGTTTTTTGGTAATTGAAGGAAGAGAGAAAGGGGAGAGTTGACGAAAATGTGGTTTGTTTTTGTCTTTAAACCGGTTATTTAGAATTTTTTCCCACAAACCAATACTATCCCTCCGGGGTAATTATTAAGTTAATTATTACATAGTTATGTAATTTATTTGTTTGTCATAGTATTACATAATTAGATTAAATTTTACTGATTAGTTGCTCAATTGTAATTACATAACAACAACAACAACTATTACTACCCAGTATAGTCCCACAAAGTGGGGTTTGAGGAGGATAATATGTAGATGAGCCTTACCCCTACCCGAAAGGGCAGAGAGGCTGTTTCCAATCGACCCTCGGCTCAGTGAAGGAAAGGAAAAACAAAAACAAAACAAAAGAGCATTAGTAACTCCAGTAGAAATAGCGTAAATAATTATCTAAGCATAAAAACCATAAATAAAATAGCACGCAATAATATCATAAATAACTAGCATAAATAACTACTATATGGGAAACACAATCCAAAACACAAATCATCTATGGATATCACTGCCAAACCTCACCCAACCCCAGCTGAGGAGTACGAAAAAACTCTATGAGCCCCTATCTCCAGACTTTCCTATCAAGGGTCATGTCCTCGGAAACCCGCATTCTAACCATGTCATGCATAATCACCTCTCCCAAATACCTCTTAGGCCTCCCTCTGCCTCACCGAACACCGACAATCGCCAGCCTCTCACAACTCCTCGGGGCATCAGGACTTCTCATCCGCACATGCCCGAACCACCTCAGCTCGCTTCTCGCATCTTCTCATCCACTGGGGCCACCCCCACCTTCTCTCGAATAACTTCATTCTTAATCTTATCTAACCTGGTAAGCACGCACATCAACCTGAGCATCCTCATCTCCGCAACCTTCATTCTCTCAACATGAGAGTTCTTCACTGGCCAGCACTCCGCCCCATGCAATATTGCAGGTCTAACCACAGCTCTATAAAATTTCGCCTTGAGTTTATGTGGAACTTTATTGTCACACAGGACTCCTGATGCAAGCCTCCACTTTGACCACCCCGCTCCTATACGATGAGTGACGTCCCCGTCAATCTCTCCGTCCCCCTGAATCACCAACCCAAGATATCTGACACTGTCCCTCTTGTCGATGACCTGAGATCCAATCGTCACGTCCCTGCGTACTTCACTCGGCTTGGCGCTAAACTTGCACTTCAAGTATTCTGTCTTAGATCTGCTTATTTTGAAACCCTTAGATTCGAGAGTCTGTCTCCATACCTCTAACCTCTCAATAACATCGACCCTCGTCTCGTCTATCAAGACAATGTCATCAACAAATAGCATACACCAAGGCACATCCCCTTGAATATGTCGGGTTAGAGCATCCATCACCAAGGCAAACAAGAGAGGGCTAAGCGCCGATCCTTGATGGAGCCCCATAACCACTGGAAAATGGTCTGAGTCGCCACCCACCGTCCTAACCCTAGTCTTAGCTCTATCGTACATGTCCTTGATTACGTAGGCTTCCGGCACGCTCTTCGCCTCCAAGCACCTCCATAGAACCTCCCTTGGGACCTTGTCATACGCCTTCTCCAAGTCGATAAGCACCATGTGCAAGTCCTTCTTCTTATCCCTGAACTGCTCCACCAGCCGCCTGACAAGGTAGATAGCTTCTTTAGTGGAGCGACCCGACATGAAACCGAACTGGTTCACAGATATAGATGTCATATCCCTCACCCTCGCCTCGATCACCCGCTCCCAGACCTTCATGGTGTGACTTATTAATTTGATGCCCCTATAGTTGTTTCAGCACTGGATGTCCCTTTTGTTCTTGTACAAGGGCACCACTGTACTCCACCTCCACTAATCCGGAATCCTTTTGGTCTTGAAGATTGCATTGAACAACTTGGAGAGCCACTCCACTCCTGACCTACCCATGCACTTCCAGAACTCCACCGGGATCTCGTCAGGCCCGGTCGCTCGACCCCTACTCATCCTACGCAAAGCCCCCATGACCTCCTCCGCCCTAATGCGCCTGGAGTACCCAAGGTCTCTATGTTGCTCTAAATGCCCCAACTCTCCTAGCTCTATGTTACGATCCCCCTCCTCGTTAAGTAAGTCTCGAAAGTACGCCTGCCACCTCTGCTTGACTTGATACTCCCCCATCAGCACTTTACCATCCTCGCCCTTGATGCACCTAACTTGGTCAGGATCACGTGCCTTCCTTTCCCTTGCTTTAGCTAACCGGAATAACTTCCTGTCCTCGCCTCTCTCCCCTAGTTGCTCGTACATGCGAGCAAACGCCGCGTTTTTGGCTTCCGTAACCGCCAGCTTTGCTTCTTTCCTCATCACCTTGTAGATTTCCCTGTTCGCTCTCCGTTCTTCCTCGCTTGTGCTCCTTACCAACTTAACAAACGCCGCCTTCTTCACCTCCATTTTTCCTTCGACTATATCGTTCCACCACCAGTCACCCTGATGTCTGCCTGGATAGCCCTTGGATACCCCGAGCACGTCCCATGCTACCTCCCTAACCAAGTTCGCCGTCTCTGACCACATAGCGTCCGCTTCCCCAGAACTTCTCCAAGCTCCGCCCTCAGCTAACCTCCTCACCAATTCATGTGCTTTCTCCTTAGTCAAAACACCCCATCTAATCCGCGGTGTCCCCTGTTGGAAACACGTTTCAAATGCAATATACTAAACGTGTGTTCTTTTGTAGGTTTTGATGAATGTCAAACAAAGCAAAAAGCGATATACAGCAATGCTCAAGGACAAGCACAAAATGGATGCATTACAAGAAGCTCAAGACAAAGTTTAGAAATGTTATAATTGAGTCAATATTAATTGTGATCTTGATTCCTCAACTTGGCTCATAACATGGCTTCTCTACTAAAATTATTTTTTCCAAAATCATGCATATTTAAATTAAGTGTCAAATGATTTTAAACTATGCATATTTACATTTGTTAAAATGTTTTCCAAGCATGCCTCAAAAATATGGGCTAAGATAATCGATTATGTACTTATGATAATCGAGTATCTCTAAGCCAAGACTGCATGACAATCGATTGTGAATTAATGATAATCGATTGTGAGTAAGTCAGTTAACATCAGGTTTTTGCAAACTGCATAACAATCGATTGTGTACTTATGATAATCGATTGTTAACTGAGGCAAAGTTTTCAAAACTCATAAAAATCGATTATGAACTAATGGTAATCGATTAGAATGAGAAAAATGTCTCCCAGTGATTTTAAATAAAATGATAATCGATTGTGGCTTTTGATAATCGATTATATATGAGACAGAGAGTTTTGAAATTAATTAATAATCGATTATCCCATTTGATAATCGATTGTTGAAGCTGACCGTTGTCATATATTTTCAATTACCGTCAGGTAATCGATTGTTGATATTTAACAATCGATGTTTTGCGTAAAATCTAGAAAAGATTTTCTGAACGTTGTTAAAATAATCGATTGTTGATTTCCGGACAATCGATGTTTTATGCCAAAAATTGGAAAGGATTTCTTAACGTTATAAATAGTCGATTAGTGATTTGAAGTAATCGATTGTTGACGTAAAATCTGGGATTGAATTTTTGATCTGATAGGCAAACGATCGATTGTTTAGTCTTGACAATCGATTGTCACTGAGTAATTTCAGCAATCCTTAATTGGCAATTAGGCAACGGTAAGACTGAGTTTCTCACCTATAAATACAGCTTCAACTCAGTGTTTTCACAACAACAACATATACACTTTGAGTATTTTCATTGCTAAAAGCTTTCTTACATTGATCATCATTTTCCATTCATCCATAAAGCTTTTTGAAGAGCCATTCTATTGAGCTAAGTTGTTGTGATCTTGAGCGTACTATTTCTACTCATATCTACTCATTAAGGAGTGCTTTGTAAAGTGAGTGTGTTTTGTGTTTGTAAGAGAATTGCGATTCTCGTTTGTTGAGGAACTTGTGATTCCTCGGTTGAAGTCTTTGGGATTGTTATCCCCGAGCAGTTGAAGTCTTTGGGATTGTTATCCCCGAGCAATTGAAGTCTTTGGGATTGGTATCCCCGAGCAATTGAAGTCTTTGGGATTGTGATCCCCGAGCACCTAGGTGAGGCTTGTGTCCTCAGCTGTAACGGTTTGTTAAGCACCCGTAAGCTTGACAAGTTTAGTGGAAATCTCGAGAGAGTCTCTCGGGGACTGGACTAACCACGTTTGTGGCCAACCAGGATACATCATTGTGTAAGTTTATTCTACTGCACTTGTTTTAATTTCTGCAAAGTTTTTAAATTCCGCACTAAAACGCTTAATAATTTTAAAACGCTATTCACCCCCCCCTCTAGCGTAAAGCGTATTGTCCAACATCCCCGAGCACGCCTCCTCTTCCTCTTCACCCAGAGACCGACATCCATCACTAGAAGTCTATTAGAGTCGAAAGGGACTCTCCCGGAATAACCTTGCAGTCCTTGCACATACCCCTATCGCTTCTTCTTCTGAGGAGGTAATCAATCTGAGTCCTTGCACATAATTAGATTAAATTTTAAATAAAGTAATTATTAAAATATAAAATCTAATATAATAAATATATGCCTAAAGATAATTTATATATACATATATATATATATATATATATATATACATATATATATATATATATATATTTCAAATTAATAATATTTACATTAGATAGTTACAAAAACTAAAAATATATATTTTGTAAGAGCATCATGGAATTTATGTTTGATAAAATAAATCACTAATATTTATAAATATAATGTCATAATATTATTCAAATATTTGGCAAAACTAAGCTATTAATTCTAACTAAAAATGAACATTATGTAATGTGAGACAATACCACTAAGACAGTAAATTAGAACTATGAATTTAACATAATTTCAAAATTCAAAAAATAAACAATAGTTTAATACATGCCAAATTCCAACATAATAATGGTGCAACTTAAGATTAGAAAACATAATAAGTTTATAACCGCATTCAACAACGAAATTCTACTTTAATTGCATTACTCATTATATGTCAAGTTTGTTTATGACACATTATATCTAATATTAGGATGTATAGTTTAAAAAAATAAAATAATAAAATAAATAATAAATAAAATATAAAAAATTACATGGAAGCGCAAGAAGTAAAGATAGAGAAATAAAGATAAATAATGTGAAAAGAAAAATATAATTTAAGAATTCAAAAGAATTTAAAAAATGGAAAAAATTAAAAATTAAAACTAATAGAAATAAAAAGTTATATTGAAAATAAATTAAAATTAAAACAAAAAGGAAAGAAACTAAAAACAACCTTGTAATTATTCAGTGTAATTACCACCAATTCTTACCTTCGCCTTGAGAATTGAAGAGTGTAATTACACATAATTTCATGCTGACCAAGTAATTACTTGGCCAAACAAACATGCCAAACTGTATAATTACATTCAATTATACCCAAATTCATTTCCAAGGTGACTTTACAAATAGGCTCTAACTGATTTGCTTGCCTTTTTTTATGATCCATTATATTTAATTTTTCATATATCAAGAAAAAATTAAACTTTTTTTCAAATTATCCTTGGAATAAAGAGTTTAGAAGTGTTTGTTATATTTTTAAGCATAAGTTAAAGTTAATATGGTCAACGGAGGAAGTAGGAAATAATATAGAGGTATGAAGTGTTCCCATAATGCACCATTAGATGTCTTTTTTAATAAAATCTTCGTATCACATAATATAATTTGAGATTTAAATATTTCTTTAGTCAAAGTAAATACAATTTATAAGTTTTTTCTTCAGGAAAATAACACAAAATCTGAAAGAGTTATGTTACACAAATTATAGTGTCACCGACAATGAAGAATAGAGCAGCTCAATTTCTACTCGTGGCAAACAGGTATGATGTACCAGCAGTTTCCTGGGTAGTTAGGTGAAGTAGATTTGTTTTCTGTTGTTTTTATCTCATAGGAAAGTTAGGATCATGTCCTACTTTAGTTTTTGTTTTGTTCACATATCTCTTTAGTAAATACAAATATTTTAATTACTGAATAAAATATTTAAGTTGCTCAAAATGTATTTTGCTCAAGATGTTATTTTGAGAAAATAAAATAAAATAGAAATGTGCACTTCTTATTATTCTTACAAGTAGTGCCTAGAAATTTTTTATATGAGAGTAAAATAGTCATGGTAAGAGGCATTGAAAAAAGAAGAAGAAAAGAACAGCTTGATGCACTAAACTTATGTTATATGCGAGGCCTAGAAAAAGATCGAACCACAAGGGTCAAAGTCATTAAAAGAAAACAAAAAATACCAACTTTACGCTATAATTTAAAACATGATCAATGTGTATGCAAGTTGTAGGAAGAATAAGGAGGAGTTGGGAGAAGAAGAGAAGAGAAAAAAGAAAAATGATGTAATTGAATTCCTTAATTGCAGGCGTTAATTATGTTTGGGACCTTTTAAAAAAGAAATATATATATAATTTGTAAAAAAAAGTTAGTTACGATAAATAATAAATTTTAATTAAAGCAGATAAATAACTTTATAATATAGTATATATTCTGAAAAATTCCTTTCTTTGAAAACCCCTAATTAGATAAGGCTGTTCAAAACCGAATCGAACCGATGGCTTATTGGTATCAGACTATAGGGCAAATGGATTGGGAACAGATTGAGATTTTATAATTAACGGCTTAACATTTTAGGGGCGAATTACTCAATTTTCTTATTGGATAAACTATTAACCCGTTAAGGCTTTTTATATTTATACTTTTACCTCTATGTATATAAAGTACCATTATTTATCTGTCTTTCGTTCCCATTGTTGTTTGCATATTACTGTCCTTTTTCCAACTTCTTAATTCAATTACAGGTGACTACCCAGTTTTATATGAATATTAAATATTACATAATCGAATTACAGCTTCTAGCTAAGTTAAGCATCAGAGCCTTGAGGGTGAAGGCTGAAACTTTTGCCTTTTGCCTTTTGATTGATTATGAACGAATGCCCTTTTAAAAGTTTGACTGATTACTGAACAAATGTGCTTTTCTGATTTTACATAATTGGTTAATATGTGTAATGACAATACGTATAGCTTTGGTATTGATTGAACGATTGTTCAAATTTTTTTATTTGGTTTAGCTGATAAGTTGCCCGATAACCACTCAATAATTGTTAATCCGATACCAATCCGCATGTTATCTTATTGGATGACTAGCTAATTACTTATATTTATAATTCAATAACCGTTAAGCCAAATCCTTAAGTATATTATCCGTCCGATAAACGCCGGTCGGATGAAACCACTTCTTCTTCTGTGCCCGTCTGATTCGGTGCTGTCTTCCCACTTCACTAAGAAAGAGTCTCGACCGACCCAGTATTGACTTATTATATACAAGTGCAGTTTCTTGAAGAGCGAATTCGATCCTATAGTCGTCTTCTTTGTTCGAAAAATGCACAGTGGAAAGGGATGCTAGTCGGCTCGGCGAAGTTGTAGCCCAAAACCTTGATTTGGCCAGGAAAGACTGCACTGCTTTGGGCCCAGGAAGCGAAGGGAATGAGCTCGGCTGCTTCTCCTCCACACTTCTTTTTCTCCGTGCCCGTTCCGCATGCGCTTCGCGCGCCATTGGCGCTTTGCTCTCCTCTTATTCTTCATTGGACGGTTCGGATGGACTCCATCCTGCTCCGCCGAGTGTTGCGCTCGGGTTAACCAAGCCCTCAAGTGCCGTAAATAAGTACACCTACTAACGGAGATTATCATTTTTTCCATTTTGAAAAATAAACGCAGGAAAACTAAAAAGGAAATAAAGAGTGGGTCCAAGCCCATCAATATTTCATTAGCCTGAGCTAGCCCAATATGGACTTTACACAACACAAGCCCAATATCATCCCAATTAAATCCACAAACGCAAACCCTAATATAGCCTCACTTTCTTTTATTTCTGCTGAAAATTACACTTTGCTCAGTTGCTGCCGCACGCGACTGTGGTTCATTCTCTTCAGAAATCTCTGTGAGTTTTTAGCTTTGCATTTTAACATTATAGTATTTGTTTTATTTGCCCTAAATTACTGGAAATATTTTATATGCTTTATCTGATCACAGCTCTTTAGGATTGATCAAATTGTTTACTTGCTAAAATCTGTTAAAAATTCATATGCTAAAGAATCTACTCATTCTCTTTGTATATGTCTCCGACTGAAAAAATATTTATGTGACCATATTTCTAAGACATGGTGACGAAATTATCCAGTATTTGTTCTAGTTGTAAGTAGCAGTTATTTGGTGGATTAGTCTAAGTGCGCTCAATCTGGCACCGGTACAACCGTTATTGAAAAATGGAATCTAAGATGAATCCTCTGAATACTAAATGCTAAATGACCTGAATAATATGGGATGAATAAGAGATAGTTGTAGCCGAACTAAACTAATTTGGAGTTTGAAAAGAATGGACCTTGGGCCTAACTCATTCCTAAAAGCTAGCTTATAAGGTGAGGATTGCCCAAGCCATATAAGGAGACCAAGAACCTCAAATCCCTCCGATGTGGGACAACTCAACACCCCCCATCACGCCCAGATCTCTGGAGCGTGGACAACATAAATGGGGGCCCAACATCGGTAACAATAATTGGGATGGGCCTGGCTCTGATACCATGAAAAGAATGGACCTTGGGCCTAACTCATTCCTAAAAGCTAGCTTATAAGGTGAGGATTGCCCAAGCCATATAAGGAGACCAAGAACCTCAAATCCCTCCGATGTGGGACAACTCAACAGAGTTAAACTGGATTTGATTAGTAGTTGATAGAAGAAGAAAGTGGAGATACTGATTTCAAGGTCAGTATTTTTTGTTATCTGCATTGTTGTTTCTGAAGTTGAAAAAATTTGAACTATTGTGTATTGGCTATTAAGGGTATTGCTGAGATTAGTTCTTTAGGAAATTTGGAAACTGCTCTGAAGACGTTAGTTAACTTGAAGTTTGAACAGTCTCGTTGCAAGTGGTTGTAATCAGCTCATTTGGTTTCCTGTAAAACAGAGGGCATTGTTTCTTCTAGGATCATACTTACATCGAGTAATTGCAATTGCCTAATATGATTTGAGCTTAGTGAATTAGCCAACAGAAGGACGGAACAGTTATAGCAGGTTCATGTGAGGATATAGAAGGCTCATATCGTATTAGTTGTCTAAGGGGAGATGATGCCTTTCCCCTGGCAGTCACCTACTTTCATATTGGTCTGGACTCTGGAGATATATTTGTTTTCTCCATTTGCTGTCTGAGAACAAGAGAAGATGAAACATGCTCTTTTAGATTCAGGCACCGGTGAAAAATGGTTTCCTTGAGCTTGAAAACAATTTGCAGACCGAAAGAATACGTGTTTATACCATTTAACTTGGGAGTGTACGTTTCTCAATGTTTGTAGGGAATATGCTTTTGCAGGTTTTTACTTTGTACGCTGAGATTCAATAAGTCACAGCAATTTGATTGAAATATTTAGGTTTTTATGAAAATGAAGTATGCATCATCAAATATTCTTCTCATAGTGAAAAGATTAATAATGAATAGCTGAAAAATTCATATAACAGGTTTGGTCTAACGAAACTCTGAAAGGATGGGTCGTGTACGCACCAAGACAGTGAAGAAGTCATCTCGACAGGTAATTGAGAAGTATTATTCCAAAATGACTTTGGATTTCCACACAAACAAGAAGATCCTGGAGGAAGTTGCCATAATTCCTTCCAAGCGTCTCCGCAACAAGATTGCTGGCTTCTCCACCCACCTCATGAAACGTATCCAGAAGGGACCTGTTCGAGGTATCTCCCTGAAACTGCAGGAGGAGGAGCGTGAGAGACGTATGGACTTTGTCCCTGATGAGTCTGCCATCAAAACTGATCTCATTGAAGTTGACAAGGAGACCCTTGACATGCTTTCAGCCCTCGGCATGTCTGATCTTCCTGGTGTTGTCAAGCAAGCTGCTGAGCCACAGTCTGTAGCAGCTCTACCAACATATGGTCGCGGTGCAGGAGGTTTTGGGAGGAAATACTAATATGGGAGTATTTCAAAGAATTGATGGACAATTGAAGAAGTTTTTGGTAGATTAAATGTGTTGTTAGATTTCCCTGATGTTCTTTGAGGATTCGTAAAAGCTTATAATTCCGTTGTTGAGACATAATGTGATACATTTCCTCAATTACATACATTTTGCTGCAGAAGAATGTGACCTTATCTTTAGATTTTAATTTCATATTGTTGCAGGGTGTTCGGTGAATCAGTGTGCCTAATGTTGTAGAGTTCATATGTTTCTCAATGCTTCTGCTGCTTAATTTCTTCAGGATTATAATGTTTTAGATCACTTTTAATCAAAGCATTGTGTTATTAATGTCATGGCTAAACCTATTAATTGTAGAAGTGAAATTTCAAGTTTTGAATTTCGACTAATTGAATCTGCCTTGTTGATTCAATGATGACATGGTCAACGAGAATTAATTATTAGAGACAACATACTATATGTACGATTTTCAATTAATAGTACACATAATTGATCACGTGCATCGTGGGTTCAAGCAAGTTCAAAAGAGTAATTTACATTTCAAACTATGTGAATTTGGTTTAAAATGAGGCGATTTAGATTCTAATTTTGCTAATGCCAATCATTCGTCCTTTTCCTTGCAACTTGAGATAGTTCAATTGGTTTTCTTCCTTCTCTTGAGAGAACAAGAAATTGTTTAAATTTGGTAGTAATATTTTTCATTTAGATACCTTAGTTCTAAGCATGACATATTAAACACCGTATGTTGTCAAATTTGTGTGAATTAACTAGATAAATGACAATTTCAAACCAACCAGAGTGCGTGAAGGAAAATTCATTTTTCCTGAAAAACTTCATATTTTCCCAGCAATACTTATGCTCAATTCGGGTAATAAACATGCGGTTTGCCATGTTAGCGAGGTGCATTTAATTGGCACGTTTTCGACAATATTAGATATTCAATTGGTACAACCGAAAAATAAGGTGTCCAAATGCGTCCCGACTCAAGTTCAAGAGCCATTGACGTACATATATACGTATATGGGCAATTTTTTGGTTTATGTTCTCATCCATCTCTTAAAAAATGACAGTTCGGTGCACAGAAACATCCCGTATTTCACGCAGGCTTCGGAGAAGGGTTGTACCCATAAAGGTAGGGGGCAATATTTCTGTCGGCTGAATAAACCGACCGAATCGATTTTTTTTATTTTGGTTTCGGTTATTCGGCTTGTTCGTCGGTTTCGGTTTAAAATTTTAAAATTTCGGTTTTTCAGTTCGGTTTTTTATTAAATATTTTAGTTCGGTTAATCGAAAAAGCGAATTATTAGCATATATGTTCTTTAAGTTATATATAAGCTAAGCCCATAGGTAATAAATTAAGAGATTTTTACATTCCTATGCCACATATGAAACTTTATTATCCTCAATATTTAAGGTTTGATTTAACTACACTTAATATATCAAATTAGCAATCCTATACCATACTTAATTAAGGATCTAATTAATGAATATTTTTTACTCCTTAATTAAAGATGTCCATATATCTCACGTTTCTCTATCCCCTTAATTCTTAAGACCTGCGCCGTTTTTCCCATCCCCTTTATTTCTCTTCTTCATTCCTTCTTCTTCTCAAAAAAATACAGATATAATAATTATAATTTTGTTACGTACGAAATAGTAGGGCCCACGGTATATTTATGTACGTTTTTTTTTGAGTTTGCAATTGAGTGATCCTATGTTGATAACTCTTATGCGTATAACGTGTTTGAAGAACCTTATAAAAAAAGTGTTTGAAGAAACTTCTCTGTAATGTTTGGATTTGGTGTTTTGTTTTAGTGCCTTAGCCTTATCTAGAAAATTTGGCTTAGATCTCCTTTCGTTTCTTTCAACAATTTTTCTGGAATACCTTGCCAACTAATCCCATATATTTCAAGGTGAAATGTATGCTACTTCATCGTGCTTCCCTTTTTATCAGAAACAATTGTTCTCTAGATGTAGAATTTCATAGTTATTTGCCAATTAGCTTGCGAAAAGGTGTTTAGTTTGTTGCAAGTTTATGCTTGCATATTTTGCGTCTAACACACGGGAAATAGTATGTGTTGTGGAAAAATTGTAGAAAAATTGTAGGCTGTTTTTTGCAGAAGATTTTATAGAAGTTTTAGTCGTTTTGAATTTGTGAAAATAGAAAATAATGCATCTACAATCAGAATACAAATAATCTACAATTTATCTATAAAATATCTACAAACTCGATACATTGAATTCTAATATTCCAATTCCAATAACAATTGTAGCATAATTGATATTTTAGACATAATTGCATTTTTTGCAGAAGATTTGTAGAAGTTTTAGTCGTTTTTGATTAATGAAAAAATTAAACAAAGCACCTACAATTAGAATACAAATAATATATAATTTATCTACAAAATATCTACAAATTGGGTACATTAAATTTTTATATCTCAATTCTCATCCAATTGTAGAATAATTGTGATTTTTAACATAATTGCATTTTTTTAGAAGATTTGTAGAAGTCTTAGCCATTTTTTATTTATGAAAATATAAAATAAAGCATCTACAATAAGAATACAAATAATCTTCGTCTTCTTCTCCTTCTCCTCTTCCTCCTCCTTCTTCTCCCCCTTCTCCTCCTCATCCTTCTTTTCCTTCTCCTTCTCCTTCTTCTTCTTCTTCTTCTTCTTCTTCTCCTCCTCCTTTCTCCTTCTCCTTCTTTTCCTTCTCCTTCTCCTTCTTCTTCTCCTCCTTCTCCTTCTCATTCTCCTCCCATCTTCTTCTCATTCTCCTTCTCATCCTCCTTCTCCTTCTCCTTCTCCTCCTCCTTCTC
Organism: Nicotiana benthamiana; assembly: GCA_034376525.1. Lineage (NCBI taxonomy): Eukaryota > Viridiplantae > Streptophyta > Magnoliopsida > Solanales > Solanaceae > Nicotiana > Nicotiana benthamiana. The sequence goes on along the minus strand of CM067334.1, from coordinate 78,233,788 downwards.
CTTCTCCTTCTCCTCCTCCTCGTTCTTCTCCTTCTTATTCTCCTCCTCCTCCTTCTACTCCTTCTCCTTTTTCTCCTTCTTCTTATTCTCTACCTCCTTCTCCTTTTGCTCCTTCTCCTTCTTCTTCTTCAGCTCCTTCCGCTTCTTCTCCTCCTCCTCCTTCTTCTCCTCCTTCTCCTTCTTTTTCTTCTTCTTCTTCTCCTCCTGCTTCTCCTGCTTCTCTTCCTCCACCACCTCCTCCTCCTCCTCATCTTTCTTCTTCTTCTTCTTCTTCTTCTTCTGCTTTTTTTCTTCTTCTTCTTCTTCTTCTTCTTCTTCTCCTCCTCCTCCTCCTCCTCCTCCTCCTCCTTCTTCTTCTTCTTATGCTTCTGCTTCTTCTTCTTCTTTTCCTTCTCCTTCTTCTCTTTTTCTACTTCTCCTCCTCCTTCTCCTTCTCCTTCTTCTCCTTCTCCTTCTCTTTCTCCTCCCGTCTTCTTCTCATTCTCCTTCTCCTCTTCCTTCTCCTTCTCCTTCTCCTCCTCCTTGTTCTTCTCCTTCTTCTTCTTCTCCTCCTTCTCCTTCTCCTCCTCCCCCTTCTTCTCCTTCTCCTTTTTCTCCTTCTCCTTATTCTCTACCTCCTTCTCCTTCTCCTTCTTCTTCTTCTTCTTCAGCTCCTTCCGCTTCTTCTCCTCCTCCTCCTTCTTCTCCTCCTTCTCCTTCTTTTTCTTCTTCTTCTCCTCCTCCTGCTTCTCCTGCTTCTCTTCCTCCTCCTCCTCCTCCTCCTCCTCCTCCTCCTCCTCTTTCTTCTTCTTCTTCTTCTTCTTGTTCTTCTTCTTCTTCTCCTCCTCCTCCTCCTCCTCCTCCTCCTCCTCCTCCTCCTTCTTCTTATGTTTCTGCTTCTTCTTCTTCTTCTTCTTCTTCTTCTCCTTCTCCTTCTTCTCCTTTTTCTACTTCTCCTCCTTCTCCTCCTTCTTCTTCTTCTCCTTCTCCTCCTCCTCCTCCTTCTTATTCTTCTTCTTCTTCTCCTTCTTCTCCTTTTCCTTATCCTTCTGCTTCTCCTTCTCCTTCTTCTCCTTCTTCTTCTTCTTCTTCTTATTCTGCTTCTCCTTCTCATTTTCCTTCTGCTTCTCATTCTCTTTCTCCTTCTGCTTCTCATTCTTCTTCTTCTTCTTCTTCTTCTTCTTCTTCTTCTTCTTCTTCTTCTTCTTCTTCTTCTTCTTCTCCTTCTGCTTTCTTCTCCTTCTTCTACTTCTTCTTTCTTCTTCTTCTTCTTCTTCTTCTTCTTCTTCTTCTTCTTCTTCTTCTTCTTCTTCTTCTTCTTCTTCTTCTTCTCCTCCTCCTCCTTTTTCTCCTTCTTCTTCTCTTTCTCCTCTTTTTGTTCTCCTCCTCCTGCTCCTCCTTCTCCTTCTCTCCTTCTCATATTCTCTTTCTCCTCTTCTCCTTCTCCTTCTGCTTCTGCTTCTCCTTCTCCTTCTCCTTCTTCTTCTTCTTCTTCTTCTTCTTCTTCTTCTTCTTATTCTTCTTCTTCTCCTTCTCCTTCTCCTCCTCATCCTCCTTCTTTTTCTTCGCCTTCTCCTCCTCTTCCCCCTCCTTCTTTTTCTCCTCCTCCTCCTCATCCTCCTCCTCCTCTCCTTCTTCTACTTCTACTTCTTCTCCTTCTCCTCCTCCTTCTTATCCTCCTCCTCCCCCTCCTTCTCCCCCTCCTTCTCCATCATCTCCTTCTCCTTCATCCAAAATCAAGTCTAATCTCCTTCTCCTCCTGCTCCTCCTTCTCCTTCTCCTCCTCATCCTCCTCCTCCTCCTTCTCCTCCTCCTCCTTCTGCTTCTTCTTATTCTTCTGCTTCTTCTGCTTCTTCTCCTTTTTCTTCTTCTCCTCCTTCCCCCCTCCTTCTTCTTCATCTCCTCCTCCTCCTCCTCCTTCTCGTCGTCCTCCTCCTCCTCATTCTCCTCCTCCTCCTCCTCCTCCTCCTCCTCCTTCTTATGCTTCTTCTTCTTCTTCTTCTTCTTCTCCTTCTCTCCTCCTCCTCCTCCTCCTCCTCCTCCTCCTCCTCCTCCTGCTTCTTTTCCTTTTTCTTCTTCTTATTCTTCTTCTTCGAGTTTCAATATGAATTTCAGCCTAAATCAAGTCTAATCTTCACTAAAACCTTCTCAAAATTAAGATATAACTCCAAATCATATTCTCGATTATTTTCAACAACACTCAATCCAAATAAATAATAATTTTTGAAAACCCAAATTTGAATTCAAAGCTTTCAAGCTTTTTAATGGCTATCAATAATGAAAAATGCCTGGAAGAATATTTACTACTTCTATAATGTCTTCCTGATTTTTTGCAGTTGATTAAGGCAGAATTTTAATGTAGATTCAATCAATCCCAAGATGCTTTCCTAATTTTTAGCGCGTGACTAAGGGAAAATTCTGCCATATTAACTCCTAATAAATGAATGGTACACAAATTGTAGGAAAAATATGGACTAGGCGGGTAATTTAGATACTATGTACATATTTGGTAATAAAGTTTCATATATGGTATAAGAAGAAAAAAATTCGATAAATAGGTCCAATCTATCAAAGACTTAACTCAATTAAGTAAGTCCATCAACTTTCCAATCTTAAAGACTTTCGGTCTATTAAAACTTTCATAGCATATGTAATAGATACCGAGAGGATTTCACAGAGTTGTAATTTACACTATGTTTGAATTTTATGATCCATAATAGTGTGTAAAGTTTAGTCTATTTTTTTTCTTTCTATAAACATAATATTTCCAACAATTTCAAAGTTTTGGAAAAAATAAATAAATTCGCCGGTTATATATTACATAGAAAGAGTCCAATATAATAATGTTCAAAGCGAAAATCGAACTGAAATTAGAAAAACTGAACTGAACCGAATTTATTTAAGTTCGGTTACTACTTTTACAAAATTGAAAATCGAATAACCGCATAACCGAACCGATCGAATACCCTCCCTTACCTAAAGTTATAAACATTAGTGACTGTTTTTCTGACTCAAACCCTTTACCCGAGAAACAACTTTATTGTTGCTCGCTGTTTCTTCTCATCCATCTCCTAACTTTAGCAATTTGTTCTTGTAATTGTATAAAAAGCACTTAATCTATGTTGAGGTCCTACTTGTTTTCTTTTCTTTTTCTTTTTAATTTTTTGGAGAGGGGTGGTGGAATATTAAGGTCAATTATCCGACTCTATTGTGTAACATAACAAGACACATTAATTAGTTTGTCAACAAGCTTTGAACTGCACTTTCAAGGATTGCATACAAATGCAAAGTCCCAACAAAAATTCATGTATTGTATTTGAAAGCCAATTAATGTTTTTTATTTATTTAGAATTAACAAGAAATTTCTGCTGATCCTTCGCTCGTGTGATTATTAGAAGATTTGTGTTAGAATCTTTGACTTATTATCTTGATATTCTTGATTTTGTTTTTTCCTTCTGAAGGGGCAAAAATGTATGTGTATGAACTGTTTGGTCTGCTCTCTACCACTCTTAATAATGATTTATATTTATACAAAATGTATGGATAGTTGGGGCACATGTGCCACCTTGGCCTCTATATTTGGGAAGATCATTTATAACTTTAATTCATCACATAATTTCCAATTAACTAAGAGATATGTAAGATAAACCATTATCATAATGTCCCTTTCTGAGACATGAGAATGATTAAACAACGAAAGGTTTGCAATTACCCTACTGTTGATAATAGAAGTCAATTAAGGCTTCCTAATGTGGGGTTACGGCTGGTGTTAATTAAACTAAGAAATAATAATGATAATCCTGATGAATCAATTAGTTAGCATGCCTTAGGAAAGCGATGATTAAGGTGCAATTATTAATTAAGATTTAACTTATTTATACTGAAGGGCTTTTTTCACCTTTTGTCCGCGCCAACAACTATTTATATTCGGTAGTCGAAAAATTATATAAATCTGTAGTATATAACATACATAGTGTGTGTGTGTATATATACACAAACACAAAATTGTGTGTAATTATATTATTGTGGCTTGGCTAGCGAATGCAATTAGTTTCGGTCGACCGACTAATTTTATATTTTTTCTTAAAATAGGAATGACCTAACATAACCTAACCTAATATCCATTTACATAAATTAAAATAATACTACAAGTAAATTCCGAATATATAAGATTCTGATAAAAAATTAGAAAAACAAAAAACAAAAAAATAAAAGGTATAATTAAAAAGTACTTAAAATAAAAATGCTATCAATTTGAATAAATATCTTGAAAAGAAAAATAAAAGATAGAAATATTGTGTTTTGAAGGATTCACTTTTAGTACTATTTTAATTTATACATATAGCTATCAGGTTGGGCTTGGGGTTGGGGGTGGGCGGAGGGGCAGGTCGAGTTGCTCCTGTTTTAATTGCATTATTATTTATTACACTGAAAATAAAAAAAAATGAATTAAAAAAGTATAGCTGAAAGGTTATATTTTTCGGTTATTATAGTTTTTGTGTGATTAAGTAAAAGTTTTATAATTTTTGTGTGAGAAAATATAGTTATATGGCTTTTAGTAAAAAATATCATAGTTATATGATCATTTGTGAAATTTACCCCTTATTATGATAATTACTTATGGTTATATATTTTTTTAGGTAACATAATAAGTATAGCTCAGTTAATGAAAGGAGAAATTTAAAAATAGCCAGATTTACAACTATTCATTTAAAAATAGCTCAATTTTAAAAGTAATCAAAATTTAGGTACTTTTCATGTAAAGATAAATCTGAGCAAAAATACTGTTCAAACCTCGAAAAATACGCCAGTATATTATACTGGAGTTCCAGCATAAGTATGCTTGAACTCCAGCATATTATACGGGAGTTCCCGGATAATTATGCTGGAACTCCAGTATAATGTATTGGAGTTCTAGCATAAGTACACTAGAACTCCAGCATAATATATTGGAGTTCCAGCAAGTATAAATGCCCAGTATAATCTACTGGAGTTTGGAGCACTTGTGCTCCAGTCTCCCATATATTATACAGGAGTGAGCAAAGTATATCGGTCCAGCATAATATGCTGGAGCTCGTACACAGATGCACCGAACTTCCGTATATTATGCAGGACAGATTCTTGTTGTAACAAAATAATGGTTATTTTTTATTGACTTTGTAAACGGTAACTATTTTTAAATGACCAATCTGAAAATTAGCTATACCGTACTATTTTTACGTTAATGAAGAACACCCTAATTTCAGAACGTAATTCGTAAGGACTATTTTCGGGTCAATGTCCTGGACAAAAACTCTACATCCTCTTTTTTCAACTTTTTTTGTGTGGAGGCCTGGAGGGTTGACATGATAAAAAGTTAGTGAAAAGGGACGACTAACTTAGAATTTCATAGAGCTATGCAATATGCAGAAAGATATATATAATCCAATTAATCAACCAAAAAAATAAAACTCCCAGCATTAATTGTGTGGGGATCGATTATGGTCTACCAAAAAGGTGTCTATATAAAGATAGGAATTTGCATCTGTACTCGATTTTACAGTTGAATTTTATATTCATTTTGCAAAGAAAAATTGTAACTCTATCCGCTTTACGATCAACTTCAAACTTATCGTATTTGAAGTTAAGAAAAATTAGTATGAAGCGAAAAAAATGCACTTCAAAGACACTTAAGGCCAAATAAGTCTGAAGTTCAACCAATAGTTTCATGCACTTAAGGCCAATAAATCTGAATTAAAAAAATTGCACTTCACATGCATTTAAGTCCAAATAGGTCTGAAGTGCAACCAATGGTTTCATGCACTTAAGACCAATAAATTTGAATTTAAAAAAAATTGCACTGTAGATGCACTTAAGGCTAAAAGGTCTGAAGTGCAACAAACATTTTCCTATACCTAAGGTCAATAAATCTGAGGTGAAAAATTGCATTTCAGATGCACTTACGACCAAAAGGTATGAAGCGCAACAAACGATTTCCTACACTTAAAGACCAATAAGTTTGGAATGTAAAATTGCATTTCAGGTGCCCTTAAGGCCAAAAGGTCTGAAGTGCAAGTGCGCAACCAACAATTTCATGCACTTAAGACCAAATAGGCCTGAAGTGTAAATTGCCTATAAACAGAAATTCGTTCTTCGAATTTTAACAATTCAATATACGATTTAATATCTAAATCTACTCAAAACGAGCTCAAATTTAAAACATAAAATTTCACCAAGAACAAACCACATTCATCAATTTGTCAAAACAACAATAAATCTAACGAGCCAATTTTGCAATTAAGAAAAAGAAAAAGAAGAAACTCTAAACAATAGTAAAATATAAAGCGCCACAAAAGCTCACTACTGTAAAACATTATAAACTACCTTAAAATATATTCACAAACAATACATAAAATCACAATTACCCGAAGAAAAAGAAGGAGAAGAAGAAGAAGAGGAAGAAAGAAGAGAAAATTGCCTGAAATTATTTAAAAGTAGATACAAATTAAAAAAAATTTAAAAAGTAGGTACAAATCTAGAAAAGGAATTACAGTTTGTGGGAACCAATATGTAACTTTGGCCTTGACCATGTATATACATTAAAATTTTTTATTAAAATTCAAACTCAAAAAATTCAAATCCTGAATCCATTTTCGTCAAGGGGTTAAAAGAAACAAATCAACAATACCGTATGTTATTATTAGTTGCAACAGACCTGTTGATTCAACAATAATTCTGGTAACATTTCGGTTTCTGTGATGTAACCTTATCAACTGCCGCACTTTCTGAGTAATTTCATCACCTAATTTCATGCATGAAAATATAACAGATAATGAGATTCCATAACATTCAGCTGCAGGACCCAAATTTTCTTGTCTTTCTTATTCCAATCTACCTTCATGTTTTCACTAAACAGGAAAAAAAAAAAGAAATACCATTGTATGTCAGTGGAGGCCAGAGTACATGATAATCTATGCACATAAGTTTATCACACTTTGTACATTTTTTCTAAGGTACAAATGTCTTTTCTTGTATCAAGCTATAATTTATATGAATGGTGCACATCCTCAATAATGTTTTTTTTCTGGTCAAGTTTGATTCAACCTTTACCTGGCTCTCACTTGTCTTTTGAAAAGTATCATTTTGAAAATTAATTATGTTAGCTCATAAGTAACCACTAGGTATAATCGTACGAAGTCATATAATTCACCCAACACGATATTTTTTATAATGTATTTTGACGTACACATTAGTATAAGAGGGGTTGTTATGATGGTAAGCAACTCTCACTTCCAACCGAGAGGTTGTGAGTTCGAGTCTCCCCAAGAACAAGATGGAAGTTCTTGGAGGGAAGGATGCCGGGGGTCTATTTGAAAACAACCTCTCTATCCAGGGTAGGGGTAAGGTCTACGTACACACTACCCCCAGACCCCACTAAATGGGAATATACTGGGTTGTTGTTGTTGTTGACGTACACATATTAGAGGAGTGTGGTATTAATTAGAATGTGTCATATACTTTGTATGGATTCCTCAACTACAAGATTAATTATTCTAATAAAAAGTTGCTCATATCTAAACACTTACCACGAGTGATAAGTACTTATAAAGAGATCCATGTACAACTTATATTGCAGTTAATTGGCCTTGAGTACTTCTATCTTTTGGTGAAGAACTGAATATAAATTAATTAGAAGCAGCTGTCAATTTATGGCCGTTGAGATGTCTGAAGTTGTTCAATGAGAGTTGGAAGACAATGATATCTCCAATAGAGTTGAGGAAAACCTTCTTTTTAAAAAATAATAAATATAACCGTGGTATTCAGACGAGCCTGTACACACCTTGAATAATTTTATCGGCTACCTCTCACCAGTATAGATATCAAATAACTATGTCCACCAAGACTTAAATAAATGAAAAGAAATCACCTGATATTTTTAATTTCGCTGCAATTTGAACCTAAAATCTTATGTATGCCAATAATTAATGGACTCATTGCAAGAAGAAGAAAAGGAAAGAGATAGAAGCAAAATATAGCATTACCAACTACTCCATCCGTTTACTTTAACTTGTCCCGCTACTATACTAAAAATATATTTTTATTTTAGCAAATCAAGAGAACCAATTTACCCTTTTCATTAACTACTCATTTCCCACATTATTTCGACTTCTTAAAATGTTATTGTTATATATTATGAGTATTATAGTAAAATATGTACTTCATTTATCATTTTTTAAGGGGTGTGCCAAGTTTATTATAGACAAGTAAAGTGAACGGAGGAGTACTATAAGTATTTGAATTCGGTCCCAATTATTATAAAGTTTTTGAATTCAGTACAATTTATTATAAATTTTTGAATTCAGTCCCTTTGATGTCAATTTCTGAACTCTGACCTCTTTTATTATATCGCCCATGACAGTGTGAGTATGTGTATATAGTATGTTATAATTTGTTGTGCTTTGTGTGTGGGAGTTGTTATCTCCATAAATAACTCACATGATGTCTGCCTATTCATGCCTTTGCGATTTTTATTTTTATTTTTTTGGGCAGTCTACTTAATTCTAACCACACAAGTTTCATAAAGTAACAATTAAGTCTTTTTCTTTATACCACAAGTGACCTAAGCATGGTTGCGAATATTTCTCCTATCCAATTAATATGACACTATTCCTATAGTATTTTGTTTCAAAGAGGATGATCAAGAAAGGATTTATAAACTATATGCATGAAGTGCAATGTAGAGACAATGTCTATGTTTAAGAGAATAAAGAAAGAAAGTCATGGCATAGAGAAGTTAAAACCAACAAAGAATGTGGTCAAGTAGTAATGAAGCAGGTGAAACTCATGAAAGACCATAATTCAAATCTTAGTTGAGTCGAAATAAAACATATTACGTAATTTTCCTTCTATCTAAGCTTTGATTCGTAGAGTTATCTCGTACACGTGGGCTCAGGCTACTAAAAATAATTGGGAAATTTTTTAGCTAGATGTACAAGTGGTCATTCAAAAATAGCCACAGTTTCAAAAGTAATCAAAATTTAGCCTCTTTTCATGTAAAGATGAATATGAATGAAAACACTGTTCAAAATCCTGAAAAATACTACAGTATATTATATTGGAAGTCTAGCATAATATACCGGTTGATCATACCCAAGTATGCCTTATAAAAAAGCACAAAGCGGTCGTTGCAAATATAATTCAATTTATAAGTCTGGAGTAGAATCACACAGAGAACTAAGACTTAGCTACAGTTGTTCACTATCAACAAGAATACAAGCTTGAACAATTCCTAACTTATAGATATTAAGATTATTGTGTTTAACTAATTAACTAACAAATTAAAACAATAAATTAACACTAAAGATACTATATGGAGGTCTAGAGTTATGATTTTCCCAATTGTCGGAATCCTTCCCGCTATGTCTTCTATAATTTCGCTTAAGTATTCTCTACCGATCATGAGCGCTCTGCATGTTGTAATTCTCTTCCGAGTAATTATGATAATTTACTAGCAATACTCTCCCGAGTTACGCTAGCTGGCTTTAATTACATCTCATTTAAATCGCACTCAAGCTTTCGTTATCCCTAATCCCACCTTTAAACCCTTGGTTATTGATTCCTCACATACATCGGGAGTGATGTTGTTCAACAACTACCTAAATATGCACCCTCTTCCGAATAATTCATACTAAATAGGCACAGCTAATTGAGGGCCCTTCAATCAACCACAAGAATAATATAGTTGAACAAATAGAGAAAATACTACAGCTCAATTATATAATAACATAACAAGAATTTATCCTATAAAAGGTTCCATCAAAACCCTAGATAACAAATTAGCTATTCATAATAGTATGTAAAATTACAATACTAAAAGTCATAACCAACAATAAAAAATAGGAAGAAGAAGGAAAAACTTGTAAAAGAATTCTCCTCCTTGCTCCTGTTGTGTCTCTACCTCCTTAGATTGAATCTCTGTCAAAAATAGGTCCAACCTCTCAAAATACTATTTTCCCAATGTACTGTTTTTCCCATGTACTGTTTTTTCCATGTATATATACCAAGTAAGGTTGGGACCAAACAATTATACCTTATCCAATGTAAAAAAGGATACTTTTTCCGGGTTTGACTAGCCCGACAGCACTAGTGGCCGCGCATATTGCCCAGTATTCTGCCTGACGAGGGCGACCTGAGTGAGGCCGCTATTGACGCGAACTTTTCGCCTTGTTCCCTTTAGAAATTGGAAAAACATAAAAGATAAATATTATAGCGCTTTGAGTTAGCTTTCCAACCATATATTGTGGAGCCCAAATGGAGATCTGATTAAATAGTTATGTGCATTTTACTAGACAGTACGAAATATACCTACTTGAGTCTTCGTTTGTTCTTAACTATTAAAGTTGACCCATGACATGATCCCGACTTAATTCCTTGGACTTTTACTCAGACTTCAAAGCTCTGAATTAGTTAAATTCATTCTATAACATCTATATAGCTCGAAATTACTCCTACAAGGCATAAAATATTGTTAGTGCAAGACACTAGCGATCAAAACTCAAACTCAATTAAAATGCAGTAAATTAGAGTGTAATAAGCGACTAAAAAATGTAATTATAGTTATCATCAACACCTCACACTTAACCCATTGCTCGTATCGAGCAATCAAACTACACTTTATATAGACACGATCTTTTAAAGCAATTTTTCTAACTCATCATACCAAGATTATTTAAAATAGACTAAGCACAAAAGCGTAACATCTTCACCTCAAGATTTAACTCACAAGTACCACGTATTATTCATAACTCACCTACTTATTCTAATATAGAGGCCATTGACATTACCTTTTCTTCATGAATCAAGTGCCCTCTCACAACAAAAGAGATTAATTCCACACAATAAAATTTAATAACACTTAGGAACTCAAGATAGAAATAATTCACTAACTCTAAGAAATAACATTCATATGCCGCAAAAGATGCACCATAAAGCCCGTAGTGTACTACTGTACTAATCGAGATCAATTAAGACTTTATTTAGTTATAATGTAGGCTGTGGGACGAGTAGGATACATTTAGATATAAGAGTGACTACACCTCCCTAAGCACTTTAATACATATACTTTAACATTCAAACCCCATACTTATGTCAAACCAAACTCCACATTCACATCAATGTATATTACCACATACTTCTTTAAGCACAGTTATAGCAAGAGTCACCACTTATTAAAGAAATAATTTTTTTACAACAATACAATTATATTTTTATTTTTCAATTCAAGTGGCTCTTACTTTTCAAAATTGTACACCTTTCTCCTGATTTCATTAGTTCCACTCAAAATCCAAACCAACTACCTCACACTTTAATTTTTACATAAATCATCACAATTCAAGTGCCCGTAAGAGGTTAGAAGGTTCAAATAGATGGTTAATTCAAATAAATAGGTAAGGTTTGTAATGTGGTTGCAAAAAAAGCAAGATTACAAGGCTCAAAGGGGTTAACTAGGATGCAAAATAATAAGATGGGTAAAATATACATATCTGGCTTAATAAAGAAACCCATATATCACTTCCAAGATTGAACAACACTACTATTTCGCTTTGCAAACACGGGGTAAATTCTAGACATCAAATGCAATGCACTGAATAACGCAAAATCTTACACAGACATGGCACATAAATCACTCAAGATTGGATTTATCAAGACACTCTAGTCCAAGCAGTTAAGCAAATTTAAAATCATACAATTTAAGGTACTTATACAAGAGTCAAAAATTGAGCTTAAGCGTCACAACCAAAGTACTCACTATTCTCAAGTCATAACAAAGTCAAGAGATATTGTTTCAATTCAAAACACACAACACAATGGCTCATATTTCAAAAAAAAAACCAACTACACCCGGTTCAAACAAAACCCTTGAAGAAGAATCGTGCTTTAAAGAAAAATCATTGGGTAATTGCTACACTACCTAGCAAAAGAAAATCTTTTTTGACTTAAATACCTTAAAAAAATTGTCTAATAGATCCATCGTTGGAAAATGTCCAATCCTTTTTTTTCGTTTTTCTAAAAAAATAAAAAAATTATTCAATTAAATTAACGTAACTAAAATACATAGAAAGTCGTCCAGATAATCTCCTCACCCTACACTTAAAATTGTGCATTGTCCCTAATGCAACCAAACTAATATAAAAGAAACTCCCTGGTAGGCCAAAGGCTGAAGCACTAGTAGCTCATGGGGTACTCAGAATTCTCCCAAGCTTGGTCCTTCGTGCGGGTACCTCACACTTAGTTTCAACCATTTGGTTTGTTGTTACATCCTTCCATACCTTTGCTTTCCATGCTCTTACAAAATAAAAAATTGACACTACAAAAATAAAAAATAAATAAAATAATAATAAATTTGGGTTGCCTCCCAATAAGCGCTTGATCTAACGCCACGACACGACATGAATCACTTTCTGCCTCCACTTTGAACTTATGAATCAGATCCCAAGTTTTGATTCTTCTCCTAGGGTGGTGGAATGAATCTGATTGGCCAAATAAAATAATATAGTATTCTACACTTCTTGACCTTTATATGAGGTGTGTAATCCCAACTTTCTAGCAAGAAGAATTCTAGAATGTAAGCACTTTGTTCCTCATTCCTTGACTCCTCAAGTAACTCGGATGACTCTATTTCCATATCATCATCTAAACACAATATGGAAAAATACTTGGAGTGAGGACCAATGCGCTCAACTACATGAACATTGAAACTGTCTACATTCTTAACACTAATAACAATATAGTCAACTAAATAAGTATCCTCAATATCCTTGGTTGACTCTAGTATCTCTTCTACAATATCGACATCCTCAAAATCTAGTGCGATTGATTGTTGGCGTTCTACTCTAGCCTCCTCCTCTAGCTCTTCCTCGTATTTTTTAAATTCTCTAGTATAATCGCAATTTCTACAGCCAAATCATGCTCATATGGCAACTATCCACAATGTCAACTTGTTGTGCTTTAAAAGGTTAAATTAAGTTATTCGCTTGAGCCTCCAAGTTGTGGTAGTTTTCCTTTGCCTTTGTACCCGCAATTATATCTTATTATATTGTTCTGTAAGGCACTGTAACATATCTTCGATCTCTTTCACGTCCTCATACCTGGTTTCCTTGTTCCTATTAACTTCACAAGAAAAAAAAAGGACCATCAAAGTAAGGGGTTGGGGTAAGGTAAGAACTATAAGCACAACCATGAAAGTGACCATCTTGACCACCACACGTATCACATATATTACACACATAATATTGACTTGGTGCACAAAACTCGCTCTCGAAAGTATTTTGATAATTTTACCCTGGGTGGTTTCCTTCACAATATTCATTAGGAGACTTAAAAGTAGAGTTACCAATATCAAAATTCTCATAATTCCATGATGCCATGTTTCTCAAATAAACAAATAAAACTAAAATAAAAAATCAAATAATAAAATAAAAGTTCAAACTTAAAATCTAACAATATGTACACCTACAACTACATAGTTTTCCAGCAACGATGCTAAAATTTAATCACGCCCAACTATGCCTTATAAAAATCACAAAGCAGCCGTTGTAAATATAATCTGGTTTACAAGTCCGGAGTCGAATCCCACAGAGAACTAAGGCTTAGCTACAATTGTTTACTATCACTAAGAATACAAGCTTGAACAATACCTAACTTATAGATATTAAGATTATTGTGTTTAACTAACTAAATAATAAATTAAAATAATAAATTAACAATAAAGATACTACAGGTTGGAGAACAAATTAAGGAGGTCTAGAGTTATGATTTTCTCAATTGTCGGAATCCTTCCCGCTATGTCTTCTATAATTTCGTCTAAGTATTCTCTATCGATCATGAGCGCTCTGTGTGTTGTAATTTTCTCCTGAGAAATTACGATAATTTACTAGACATACTCTCCCGAGTTACGCTAGCTGGCTTTAATTACAGCTCATTTAGATCGCACACAAGCTTTCGTTATCCCTAGTTCCACCTTTAAACCCTTGGTTATTGATTCCTCACATACGTCAGGAGTGATGTTGTTCAACAACTACCTAAATATGCACCCTCTCCCGAGTAATACATACTAAATAGTCACAGCTAATTGAGAGCCCTTCAATCAACCACAATAATAATATAGTTGAACAAATAGAAAAAATAATATGGCTCAATTATATAAAAACATTACAAGAATTCATCCTACAAAAAGTTCCATCAAAATCCTAGATAACAAATTGCAAATCATAATAGTATGTAAAACTACAATACTAAAAGTCATAACCAACAATAAAAAATAGGAAGAGGAAGGAAAAACTTGTAGAAGAATTTTCTGCCTTGCTCTTATTGTGTCTCTGCTTCCTTTGGCCGAATCTCTGTCAAAAATATATCCAATATCTCAAGATACCATTTTTTCATGTATATATACCAAGTAGAGTTTTACCCAAATAATTATATCTTCTCCAATGTGAAAAGGATACTTTTTCCAGATTTTACTAGTGCGGCCGCGCTCGTGACCCCGCTAGTGGCCACGCATATTGCCCAGTATTCTATCTGACAAGCACGGCCTGAGCACGGCGTGCTATTGACGCGCACCTTTCACCCTTTTTTGTTTGAAATTTGGAAAAACATAAAACATGAAAGTTGTATATCATTGAGTTAGCTTTCCAACAATATATTGTGGAGCCCAAATGGAGTTCTGAGGAAAAAGTTATTTTTGTATTTTACTAGACAGTGCGCGATATGCCTACTCGAGTCTTCGTTTGTTCTTAACTATCAAAGTTGACCCCTGACATGACCCCTGCTTAATTCCTTGGACTTTTACTCAAACTTCAAAGCTTCAAATTACTTGAATTCATTTTATAACATCTATATATCTCAGAATCACTCCTACAAGGCATAAATATACAATTAGTGCAAGACACTAGCGATTAAAGCTCAAACTCAATTAAATTGCAGTAAATTAGAGTGTAATAAGTGACTAAAATATGTAATTATAGCCTATCATCACCGGTCCAGCATAATATCTTGGAGATTGGAGCACCGGTGCTCCAATCTCCAATATATTATACTGGAACTTTTCACGTATTGGAGTTCCAACATAATATGCTGGAAATTCATACACAGGTATACCGATCTCCAGTATATTATGCTGGAACTTTTTGTTTTGCTGCAAAATAGTGGCTATTTTTTAATAACTTTACAAACGCTAGCTATTTTTTAATAACCAATTTTTACTGACTAGCCCGTACTATTTTAATAAAATAATTAAAAGCAAAGGGCCATTTTCCATGGCAAGGAGATAGGAAACTCCCTATGGTATTATTGCAAAAGATTGTATCAAGAACACATCTTATCACAAATCTTCTACTGGATCGTGTAGCCAATACAACATATACTAATGAGTTGTATACATGAATACGAGATTAAGACATTAAACTAAAAAAGAGGCTACAATTTGGTGGCTAAGCACACTTGATTAAACAAAGGGGACGGAGGTACGGTAAACTCGGCCAAAATATGAGACCCGAAGGGCCCGGCGCGCACAATCCTTTCCTATCCGAGTGCAAAGGATTTAAGTCCAAAATTATTTAATATCAGTTGACAAATAAATAAGTACTGCTATCTTCATGTACATTTAATACCATTAAATACTTCTAGCCTACAATTAAATACACACATGAGATGTCCTACTACTCCCATTTCCTTTCCACCTTCCTCTTTCTTCCCTTAATTATATCTCCTCTTTCCCCCTTCTATTCCTTCTTATAAACTCACTACTTTTCATATCCAAAAACTCCGTTAAAATAACTCAACAAAAAAGTGAGAGTATTTCAAAATCCCAAGTCTTAAAT
The DNA here is from genome assembly GCA_034376525.1 of Nicotiana benthamiana. Classification (NCBI taxonomy): domain Eukaryota; kingdom Viridiplantae; phylum Streptophyta; class Magnoliopsida; order Solanales; family Solanaceae; genus Nicotiana; species Nicotiana benthamiana. Next base: position 78,217,952 of record CM067334.1, on the reverse strand, counting down.
AATATACTTTAGGGGAATTTTTAGCTATTATGTCCAAGAAAATGAAGATTTCTTCTATTTTCAAGAAAAGAGAAATAGGGGCAACTAATTGGCAATGGCCATCTTGTGCACATTCCAAGACTTCATCTTTTAGAGCAGATGACAACATTTTCAAGACTATTAATTCAGTATTTTTTGACCCTTTAGATGGTATTGAAACCTCAGAATCTTGGTTCACAAACTCCTCATCAGAATCAGCTAGCATTTCAACAGAATCTAATGAAGAACACTTAAGAGGAGATCAACCATTGGAAATGATCATAAAAGGGGTTAGATCAGAAAGATTATTTTTTGAGCCAGGTAATACAAGTTCAATATTTCAAGAATCAAAACCATGTAAAAATCAAGAACAAGAAGATGAAGAAGAAAATAAAGAAGATGATTTGCCATTTAAAGAGAGTATAGTTTTGGCTATGGAATCAGAGGATCCTTATTTGGATTTCAAGAAGTCAATGAAAGAAATGATGGAAAGTCAAGGGATTAAAGATTGGGAAGATTTGCAAGAGTTATTAGCATGGTATTTGAAGATGAATGGGAAAATAAATCATGGATTTATTTTAAGTGCTTTTTTGGATTTGCTTATTGAACTTGCTTCTCCTACTGATCCTAGTAATTCTGATGAATCTATTGCTTCTTTTTCTTCTGTTGCTTCTTCTTTTTTTGTTTGCCCTTCTTCTCCTTTGTCTTCTTTAGGTCATAAGGAGATTGAGGAGCAAGGAAATGGAGAAGTCCCCTAGGCTTCATTTGTTTTTGCCTTTTAAGTCGGGGAAACAGTCTTTTATATAAATGTAGGATAAAATTGTGTATAGTAGATTCTTGTGATTCAGTACTTTTCCGGACCCGCGCAAAGCAGAAACTTAGTACCCCAGGTGCCCTTGTTTTATTTCATATCTGTAATCTGCTGGTCCAGCTAATTCAAATTCATGCAGAACAGATCCATTCTCTTCTACTAGAGGATTTTCATTCTCGAGATTGAAATTCGAGACCTTGTAAATAAAAGGAGAGATCAAAATCATTCCACCACATTACTCGGTGTGGCAGTGTAATCTCATTTTGTGTATACCATGACTTAGGTCTAAAGAAAAAAATATATTTTTATTATTATGTATTATATGTTACAAATGCAAGATTTATCAGTTTTCTCTTTTTTAACGCCATCCTACTACATGAACATAAATAAAAGGAAACAAAAATATTCAAGAGCATAACTTTGGAATAAATGCAGTCACAATAGGTTTTTTTTTTTGTTCCTGTTTTTTAGGCATTAAAAATTGATTGACCTTGTTAGTGGAAACGTAAGAGTTTTGAGGTCACCTTCTTGTTTGATAATAAGACAATCGCCCTTACCCTTTTCAATAGAGACGGAAAAAAGTTATGCACTCCTCAAAAAGGGTCATAATTGCATATCTACATGGCCAGTGACAATAATAATAATAATAATAATAATAATAATATAATTAAAAAATCAATCTGTTAGCTACTATTTCTTTCTTTTTGACATGAAGAAAGGGTTGCTTCTTCCTTTACAAGATGTCTCGAGTTCGAGTTTTGGGTATGGAAAATCTTGATAGAGAGCACTACCTCCGAATAGGGTCTTACACGGCACGAATTCGGATGTAGTCGGGCTCCAATACAAGTACCGGATACCAAATGTGAAACAAAAAAGTCGCCTTACTTTATCATTAGAGTTAATTACATAAATTCTCATGTAATATGACTCAGTTTCGGATATACCCCTTATATTTTAAAATAAAATACTTATACTCCTTATACTATATATGAAAATTCTACACGTACACCCCACCCTAACTAACTATATAAAAATATACGTAATTGTTAACTAATAAATTAAATTCACAAATAAAAAGTTCTTATATATTTAACAACAAAAAATTGGATGAAAATCTTTATTCACGCTTTTGGTTAAAAAAGAAAATAACTATTCTGTTTAAAATGTATCTTTTGAAAATCTTAACTAATGAAACACAAGTTACTCAATATTTTGCATAATATTTTTTTTTGTCATCTTATTAAGTAATTTGTTCATTTCTTATTGAGTTTCGAAAGGTACATGTTTCAAAAAATATTTCTTCTCTTTTTTAATTAATGAAAGGTGTGAATTAAATATTTTTAGAATTTATATTCTTCTTAAATTTTCAAAAAAATAAATACGTAAAACTTTTGATTTATCATTTAAATTATATTTTTATAATTATATTTTAATATACTTATTTTCGAATATCACATCATAAGAGGTGTAAGTATAGGATTTTATGGTGCAGGGGGTGTAAATATTTGATTTTATAATGCATGGGTGCAACCAACAAACTAATAAAATGATGATGCTAAGACCCAGAATGGAACTGAACTAGTTAGGCGGCCAAGAATAAGACGTTCGGCACCCAAGGATTTGACCTAATGGTCAACGTAATAGAATCAAAATTATGTAAGTGCATGATTTAAATTCTAACATTGTCAGAAAATCTTCATCTTAGATCTCTCTTCGCAACGTATTTTAAGGGCTAAGGTGATTTATTCTTATCTACCTAAGTCTTATCATAAAGTTATGTGTTTGTAGAAAATAGCAAGTACTCAATTAAATAATTGAGATGCGTGAAAGCTGAATCAACCTACTTACTATGGTAGTAGGAGCATCACGTGTTTCATTTATTTGCAGGATTTCGTGCCAAAATCTCTATATGACTTTTAGAAACAGCAATTAGAAGTAGTCATGACATGATCATGTGGTATGAAAGAGAGTACTATTGTTTGTAAAAAAATCAGTTTAAAGTAGTTAGGGTTGATGAACAACAACAACAACTATCCAGTATAGTCCCACAAAATGGGGTTTGGGGAGGGTAATATGTAGACGGACATTACCCCTACCCGAAAGGGCAGAGAGGCTGTTTCCAATCAACCTCGGCTCAGTGAAGGATTAGGGTTGATGAAGACAGATAGAAAAAAGCAACAGCCTGGAATGACAAAATTATAGGACCATCTCAAACAGTGTCTGCCTAAACTCTCCCCACCATCGTTTGGACCATTTATCTTATATATGGATGAATTTTACATGAGATCTATGAGCTGATATTTGTATAGAAGACCATGGTGTAAACAATTTGTATGAAAATTGTGAAAATTCAAAACCAACAAACTCAACAAAAACTATTTGAGATTTATGCATAATGGCATTGGTGCATAATAGTATATTAAGTTACTATAAATGTTAAATTACAGAGTAAAAAGCATATTAGGTAAATTTTAGTAAAATACTTGAGAAGAAAATTAAAAGGAACACGATCCTAAAGGGCAAAAAAGCTCAAGGCATTAGGGCGACAAGACATTAACTAACGCGTCAGCACCAAGGGATGTGGTGGGATGGATGAGATTCCTTTATCCTTAACCAAAAAATTTCAAGTTCGAGTTTGAGAATGAAAAAGCTTCTGGCAGTAAGCACTTCTCCCTTCTAGGCGCTAGTGCCAGAAATTTTCTCAAAGGTATTCAAACTTGAAAGAAGTGAAAAAATTCTTCTATAAAGGGTGTTCAATATATGTTATATACCGCTAAAACCTAACACTTTACCTATACATGTAATGTAATTTTTCAACGAAGGGTGGTCAATTGACCACCCTTTAATAAATGTAGTTTCGCCCTGATAGGCGCTACAAGATGCGAATTTGTATTAGTCGAAAACGAGTCTTAATTTTGTCTTTTGGAACATCACAAACTTAAGACAAGAGGGGTTGCTCTGATGGTAAGCAATCCCCACTTCCAACCGAGAGGTTGTGAGTTCGGGTCTCCCCAAGAGTAAGGTGGGAAGTTCTTGGAGGGAAGGATGCCGGGGGTCTATTTGGAAACAGCCTCTCTACCCAAGGATAGGGATAAGGTATGCGTACACACTACCCTCCCCAAACCCCACTAAGTGGGATTATACTGGGTTGTTGTTGAACTTCACAAACTCAGCCCTACTGCTGCTGTATAATTGTACTCATCCTCACATGCTTGGAAGTTGGGCAACACCAGAATGAGGTGCCATAGAACAGACACGAAATGACTGCTCCAATAATAGTCTTCCAATATTGCGTTCATAATTAAATTCGGTAGAAGAATTGTACAAATTTTGTGTTGAGTGGGGACTGTTTGGACACAATGTTTGAAATCTTCTGAGATGGAAACATACATTATACCACTGAGCAGAGGCGAAGGCAGGATTGAAGACAGAGAAATTCGAAAAATGCTTAAACATGTCATAGTCAAATAGAGTAACATGAACAGTTATCACCTACATAACCTAACTACGTGACCTAATATGGAAGAAGGTTGGTTCCGTTGTAGAACCCCAAAAGCTACTTTTAGGTGCCCTCTCAACCTTTCAACCAACGTCAGTCATTGCCGGAGACATCCTTTAGTAAAAAGTGACATCCAACACTACTTCGTATTAAAGTTTCCTTATATGTGTGTAGACGATAGCCCGACACTGAAGATAGCCCGATGCATAAAGCATCCCGCGTTTATACAGGGTCCTGGAAAGAGCAGTACCCCAAGGATCGAATCCATGACCTACAGATGACACAGAGATAATTTAACCGTTGCTCCAAGGCTCCCTTTCATAGCCTAACACTGTTTGGAAATTTTTTGCATACGCTCTTTCAATGGTAATAACGTGTGAGATATTGATGTCGACTTTCACTACAAAGTAACATTTTGAATAGGCTGACAGGACAAAACAAGGAAGCATCCTATTGGTCCAGATAGCACGTGTGTCGCCCGGCATAAGGGGCATGATGACTTGACATCATCCTCACCTTCCTCCGGCTTATCACCGGCAGTCTGTTCAGGGTTCCAAAACGAGCTCCTCAATTTGACAAATACATGCTTGAAACTTAATGGGAACACCATTAATTTCTCCCTAACAACAAGATTTGGTCAGTAAGAAATTGACAAACGGGGACACCATTCATTTCACCCTTTGTAACCACAGCTAACTTCTAACAACAAGATTTTGGCAGTAAGAAATTGACAACAAAACATGAGAAGTGCAGGATGTCCCGTAGAGACTAAAAAGGTTAATTGATTTTTCCCATTAGCCGTTGGTCGGCAAACTTACTTAGTACATGTGTACATGCACTGACAGGAAGATCACAAGTTCCCAGCACAATAGTAGAGGTACATGCAAGCTGATCTGAACACATGCCACCACCATTTTAAAATTGGGGGGGGGGGGGGGGGTCCAGGATGTCACCTAAACAGTCAATGTGATAACTTCTCAACCTGCAATTACACAATATGAACAAACAAGTTGCAGCGACTAAACAAAACATTTCTTGGATGGAATTCCTGTTTTTTTTCCAAAGAGTCTCGCAATATGTCACCATATTTGCCCTCTCTTTTCATCTATCTTTAGATTTTCCTATGAGCAAAGCCAAACTTTAAAGCTGTCCAGAATTCTACATTGTTTCAGCAGGACTATCTAATGAGACCCATGCCATTCTCTTTTAAATCATCAAAGTAGAGGCTCAAGTACACAAAAGCTTCAATGCATATTCAACTTACTCATGCTAAATCTGAACATCCTATAAAGAGAAGATTGCATACATCTTGTCTTAATCATATTCTAAACTCTAAAACATGGTGACTCAATTTTCTTTGTGATTAGATCCACAAATCAAAGATCAAGGTCAGTCAGAGATGCACCCCTCAGGTGATAACTCCGTTCTTACTGACTGTAGAAACTCAGTTATCTAAAACAAACAAGACACCGAATCCCATTCAGCATAAATCAAAATTCTCCCAGATATAAACTCCAAAAAAGTAATATGCCAAACAGGCTGATAAAACAATCAAGAAGTCGCCTTCAATTCACATTTTTTCTAAAGAAGTCTGTTCCATATTTAAAGAAAAAACAAGCAAAAGTTTACAACACCACCACCACCAACAACAACAACAACCCAGTATAATCCCACTTAGTGGGGTCTGGGGAGGGTAGTATGTACGCAGACCTTACCCCTACCCTGAGGTAGAGAGGCTGTTTCCAAATAGACCCCCGGCATCATTCCCTCCAAGAACTTCCCACCTTGCTCTTGTGGAGACTCGAACTCACAACCTCTCGGTTGGAAGTGGGGGTTGCTTACCATCAGAGCAACCCCTCTTGTCAAAAGTTTACAACACCAAATACTCATTAATTTATATTAAGAATGACAGCGGGAACCTCATTGCTATGCTGGCCGAAAAACTTCCACAAATTGTAGATCTCTCATTCATTATCTGGACTTAGTAGACATAAATAATTGGCTTAATCGAATCCTCAAGGTATTCTCCTTCATCAGATGGCTCATCAAAGGAACGCATGTCAAGCTGGTAGCGAAGTATCTCCCCCAATGCCACCAAAACCTCTACAAAACTGTGACCCCTCTTGAGATCTGTTAGTAACAAACTCAAGCGAACAACCAAAAGTTTTGTATTCATTTGCAAACCACTCGAGCAGCGGCATTTTGTCCTGAACCTCCAATTCAGCTGATGTGGCAGGATCCTTGAAGTTGCTTTGATCGGCCTCTCCGTCCTTGTTTAGGTGCTTGATGATAATCTCATTAGTCACACTATTTTTCAGTACATACCGGTTTATATCAAGATTTTCCCACACGATAAGAGTTTCAACAGCTCCCATCTCCAAACCTTTTATTGTGTCATCCACACCGAACACATACTTTCCAGTATCTTGACTGATTTCCTCAAAGAATTTCCCTATCAAGCGCTTTTCTTGTATAAACTTCACATTAGCTAGAATCTCAGCAGACAGCTCGATGGCCTGATTGAAGCCATTTTCCCCACCATAGGACACATCAACCACGTTAAGTATCTTTGCTTGTAGGCGCGGATCAAACATATCAGACTGGATTAGCTCGGTCTTGAAATCAGCCGATCCAGCAAGTATTAATCCAGATACATTTGGCTGGCTAGTGGCTGGATTAATGAAGAATTGAGTAGCAATGTCTTCCTCACATAATTATGACGTTTCTCCATCCGAAGACGAGCAAATTGAAGAGCTGATTGACCTCCTCTTCCGTGCTTCTTTGGAAGATCAACAGTGAACTTATGAAGAACTTCTCGTATGTTGCCACTTAAGGTCCCAAAAAGGGTGCCATTACCATCCATAACAATGAAACCAAACTTCTCGTCAGATTCCAACAATTCACCCAGAGGTTCGGTATGAAACTTATTGTCACATAAGTAGAGAGACGCATTTATGGGTTTAAAAGGCGTAAGATCAAAGGTGACCTTCTTTTCCTTCCCATCATCTGTCACTATAGTTCCAGTATAAAGCAGCAATCCATTAGGAGGAACTTTGTTATACAGTTTAAGCCTCTGTTGAGCAGATGTTATTGCACCAAGCACAGACTGACGGTTTACTCTGCTCTTAATATTTGAGGCAGTACCGTATTCTTCTGCAAGCATCTTGGTAATACGAGATATCTGATCACCAGGGGGTATGATAAGAGAGATCATGCTCGTGCCATTTCCTCTCGCAGATTGTAGGTCTTTGATTAACTTTTTCATTTTCCATATTTCAATATTCTTATCATTTTCTTGGCCATCTGCCATTGCCAATTGATACCAAGCACCTACCTCAGCTACAAATCAATCTGCACTAGAGGCAAACAGAAAGATAAATCAGAGTCCACATAGACCAAGTACATAAGAGAACAAAGAAACATGAGAAATAAAATAAACTGCAGGTCCATTCCAAAGTAATTATTTTGGAGAGGATATCCAGGATTTATTCACTGAGCGAATAGTTCACATCACACTTTAAAGGATCAGAAGTACTTAAAACTGAGAGAATTTTAGCATCCTTAAATCAACTATCTAATAGGTCCAAATTGAACAAACAATTCCATTTCTTATTGGTCTACATACTCAACATGAATGTGCCCTTTAAAGAAGAATACATAAGAATATTGTAGTGTTCACTGTGTACCACCTTATTTAAAGCTAAGTTGACGGAAAGGGGATCCTTTCATTTATTTAATTTACGTCCTCAACATGCCCCCTTATACTAGGATGCAGTTCTTTTTCTTGGAGTAAGCGCTAAGATGTATTTGTTGTTGTTGTTGTTGTTTGTAATGGGGCAATGAGAGTTGAACTCAGAGTCTCTGCCAGCTTTGTACTATGTTGACTAGAACTATGTGTGTCATCTCATCTGAAAGCTTAAGTTGTTAAAAACAAGACCCGTTAATTTATTTACGTCTTCAACGGGTTTCATCAAACACTAATGGGCACATTTTGCTTTTCATAGTACCTATATCCACCATTTTACTCAATTGGCAAACAAATTTACTTAGAAAAGAAAGAACAACCAACCTACTCCAATAACTACCAAACATCAAATGATAACAAGAGAAACCAAGTCCATATCACAATGTGACTACCCTCTATCATTGTCTTCATGAAAAATTTCCAAAAAGTCGATATCTTCTGAAGTTGCCTCCCCTCTTTGCTTCCCTTGATGCACCCTTGTCAAAAGGGTACCCCATAGGTATGGTTTTTTATTTTGTGTACCCTTCAAAATTTCGGAAAAGACTTGCTAGAAGTTGGACATACTCCCATTACAAACGTCTGCTCTATTTTTTTATGAGTAAAGATAATTTTATTCATGAATTAGAACAAAGAATGTGCTGGACATGTACATAGCAAAAACAGAGTTCCATTACAAAACCAGCAAGTATCTGCTCTTGATAATCATACTCGAGTCCATAAAAATTCTCTGACACAACAAACACCATCACTAATAAATGTTCCTGACACAATGAAAAACTGTATCAAACCTCATCAAGAAAGAACTTCAGCCTCAACAGCAGAAAGTTCAATAACACGTTTAGCTTCACCATGAAACGCGATACATTGATCTCTCTTTTCTTTAATAAACTAAGAAACTTAAAAGCTACTTACATTGTTCAGACCATAATCATTGGACACGTGAAATCTTGAACTTGCACGATTGAGAACATTACAAGTCGTCTTTTTGTAAAGAGGGTTTCCTAGTTGTAACTAACTCAACCAACCATGCCTCAATCCTAAACTCGTCAAGTTCCACTATATAAATCATCTTCCTAGTTCTGCTCTATTCAAGTCCATTTCCTTCCAGTACTATATAAATTACCTCTAACCAGTAAAAATACACTAGCCATAACTAATATCCTAGAAAACTAACCTAGGCTGGCTGTGAAGAAGATCAAACCCACATACCGCAACTAAAAGTGACTCTGGTTTAAAATCTCGAAACTACACACTACAGAGCACTTTTAAATTTCTCTTATCAGACACCACTAAAACAACTCTAATATCTCAAGAGCAATAAACTGTTGCACAATATATAACATGACACTTATCTGCGTATGGGACTAATCACACTTTACTACAACTAGCCCTAAGGATGCCAGAGGCGGATGTGGAGTTCAACTTATGGGTTCATTTGAACCCAGTAGCTCTGGCTCTGGCCATGTTTATGTGCTAAACGATACACTACATAAGTACAAATAATTGATCTCAAACCCATTAAATCAAATGAGTTGTGGTATGATCCCAAACTCAAATATCCATCAAGTTCAAATCCTGAATTCGCCTCTGAAGAATGCATAAATCTATTAGCAGATACCCAGCATAAAGCAATTAGCCTATCAGGTTTCATAATAAATCTTAAACCTTTTTCATTTACCCATTGACTTCTTTATTAGCAAGAAAAAACATAGTAGACATTCAAGCACGAATCCCTTCAGCAGCGGATAGCAGCATGGGCAAAGTATTCTGCTGCTTTGAGCAGCCGGTTCTTATTTCATAATTTCTAATATTTTGTAGTAATGCTAACAATACAGTGCAAGAACCTAACAATCTATGCAGATAACCAAGGGAGGATGTACAGCATAAACTATAGGTTCAACTAAACCTAGTAGCTTAGGTTCAATACCTATATACGTGTTAACAAAATCTACTTTAGTAACAACAACAATAACAACAGCCTAGTATAATCCCACAAGTGAGGTCTGGAAGGGTAATATGTACACAGACCTTACCCCTATCCCAAGGGACAGAGAGGCTATTTCCAGGAGACCCTAAGCTCAAGAAAGAAACAAGTAACGATATATTAGTACTATCAATAAAATCTACTTTAGTAAATATGTATAAATATTAATTTCGAACACACTAGCTCAAATAGTCAATGGGCTCAGTGGCATTTCCAACCATAAAGTTCAAATCCTGGATCTATAGATACACATATCAAATAAAATCAAGAATTTAAGCAAATCTCACCTATGGTTTACCCTTTAGATTGATCTCAACCAATAATACCCCTAATCCAAGAAAACTAAATAACAAAGCTAATCCATAAAATGAAATTCAAGAATTCCAATTCTGGGGGATTTTTAACCATTAATAACTTCAATCAAACAAAACCCATATCAGAACTACGACTAAACAATAAAAAGGAAAGGTTAATTTATATGAGAGATAAGCAGGTCACAGTACCTTTTCGAAGCAGCGTTCAGTGTAGATTGAGCAAGCTGGTTGTGAAAATGTTAAAATCCCTATATTAATTGTTTTTTCTATGGAAGAAATAATATAGTAATTAGTATGACTAAAGTTGATACTTTCAAAAAGGATCTAAGGCAAGATATTTTTCCATAAACAGAGAAGTTTGGTATTGCATGAAATATAAGAAATAATTAGTATTAGAACCCGTGCGCATGGTGTGCGAATAAAATTTAAAAAAATATTAATCATATTATTTTAATAAATTTTTCAATTGTTATTTTGTATCTATAATACATTAAAGGAAATTAATTATATACCTTTAATTAACTTTTTTATTTAGGGTGTGTTCGGTATAACGGAATATATTTTTCGTGGAAAATATTTTCTTGGAAAACAAGTAGCAATTTTATTCATTTTTCGATGTTTGGTATGTAAATTAAGGAAAATGACTTCTCAAGAGTATTCATAAATAATTTAGATATAATAAGTATAAAGCCATAAACTTTCAAGTAACAACCTTTTGGACCCACAAATTTCATAAAATTTCGAACCGCTAAACATTCAAAACTGCAAAATTTCGAACCCATAAATTTTATAATTTCTAAACCCGTAAACTTTCAAACACATAAACCTCTAAACTCATAATTTTGGAACTTGTAAAATTTTGAGCATTTAAACCGCTAAATAATAAAATTAAAACTAAATATATTTTAAATTTTTTTTGAGGGGGGAGTGTGCTGGGGTGGGTGGGGGCAGTAAAACCAAAAAATAAAGAAAATTAAATTACAAAAAAAGTAAAAAAAAAAATCGGGGTGGGGAGTGGGGGCGGGGAGAGGGGTTGGGGGAGGATGGTGCAGAAAAATAAAAAAATAAAAACTTAAAATTGTAAAAAAAAAAAAAGTAAGGTAAAAAATATTTTTCTTACGGGGGAGCGGGGTGGAGGTTGGGGGTGGTGCAACAAAATAAAAAAATAAAAAGAAATTTAAAATTACAAAAAAATTAAGGTGAAAAAATATTTTTTGTTGCGCGGGGGAGGGGGGTGCGGGTGGGGCAGGGGAGGAGAGGTTGGGAGTGGTGCAGAAAAATAAAAAAATAGAAATTTAAAATTGTAAACAAAAAAATTAAGTTAGAAAAATAATTTTTTGTGGGGGTGGGGGGAGGAGTGGGTGGAGGGGTAGTAGGGTGGGTAGTATCGGAAAAACTGAAATTTAAAAAAAATATATCTTTTTTGAATAGGGGATGGGGTGGGTTAATGAGGGTGGGGAAGGTTGAGGTTTGGAAAATATTTTACCTTCTCTTGATAAGGAAAATATTTTTTTTCCAATTGGAGGAAAATGAATTTACAAGAAAAATATTTTCCAAAACATTTAGCCAACCAAACATGGCAAAGTTGGAAAACATTTTCCAAAAAATATTTTCCTTCATACCAAACACACCCTTATTGTTTTAATTTATTACATTATCGACTATTTCGTATTATTACCTAGGTATAAAAGTTTTTTATTAATGGGTTACTATTGTCCATTAATCCATTTATATATCGTTATACATTTTTATTTCTCCTAATTTTTTAACTTTTTTTGTTTTTATATTGTTAACAATTTTTTGAATATTTAATATATAAATAATAATTTCGTATTTCCTACTTTATTTTATTTTTAAAATTTATGTGCCCTATTTTTTATATTTGTTATCCTATGGAGTTTTGATAAGTTTTTCTCATTTACTTTTTTATAATAATGTTTTAATATTTTTTTATTCTGTATTATGTCTATTAGCAATAATTTTTATAGTTTATTTGAATTATGAAAAACTTCTACATGAGAAATTTCTTTCTATTTTTAACATTTCACTATGTTGCTCAGAAGACTTTTATTATTATATATTTTTATTATCTACTTTACTTAATGAGATTCGAGATATGTAACATTATTTATTATATATCGTTACTCTTCACAAATCAAAGATAATTTCTCGTCTCAAACTAAAATAAGTATTATTCTTCAATCTTTTAAACCATGGTAGTTCGTTGTTGCATTATGCAATGCTTATTCTAACTCTTAAATTTAATTTGTTTTCACACTCTTATTTTATAGCTAGAAATTCATTGATGCGCTAAAATTCAATCGGATGAGAAGGACAAAAATGGTAAAAAGAAGAATAAATTTAAGTTTAACTATGACAGAACAACACAAAATAATTTGTGTTTAAAAGTAATTTAACCTTTATTTTTCTAAATGTTCAATAATTTTATAACTATTAAATTACTACAATTTAAATAAAGAAAAACAGTAAAAATTTTGAATAATTGTATTCCTGGCATACCATGCAAACAACATCTTCTATTATTTGCAAAAACAAAAACAAAAAGTGCATAAAAAGGTTTGAAAATAATCAAATGAGAATTAAGTCATAGTAAAGACGAAGTACAATTCAATTCAACATCATTTTTAGACATATATATCATTTAAAATCATGTTCTTTCAATGCATACACTAATTAGAAAATAACTCTGGAGATAATCGATACCATCTTATATTACAAAGAAGCTGGTCCTTGGTGCTCTATTTTAAAGAACAATACATTAAATAAATCCAATCAATTGACATAATTACCATACAAAGAACGGGTTATCTAAAATCTAACCGATGTAGGTATTTTTTTGTTGATATTCTAAAGAGTATTTTCTATGTTCTTTGACCAAATAGAAAGCCTGTTGACATCAAAATAGTCAAAATAAATGATAGATAATATTATAAAATATTTGCTGAAAATTTATATATAATAATTATTTGTAATTACATATAGCAAATGCACATTATCCAAGTACGAACAATGCAGAATGCCTTCATTTATATCAATTTGATGAACCTTATAATATTCAAATTCACCAGAAAATCATACTAATTACTTTTAAGAAATGATGATATACTTCTGGAAAATGAATGAATTAAACATTAAGAAAAATATCGTATCATGGTTATAGAATTTTTTTCAGTGCTTCATAAATAAGAAAGAAAAGAAGAATTCACCGTACTACCACTGCTTCAATGGAAAAAATAATACATTAGATATTTCACAATTTTTAGATGGATCGGACTTGCTTTCTCATTCCTAGGAAGAAGAGTATATATACATGAGTTTAAGCTCATACTCCCTAAAATCTCTCCTAAGAATATTCTAGTAATATCATATTCCTATAATATATCATATAGTCGCATCTCTAACAAATATAGATACACGATATATAAATACTATATTTACTCATTCACAAATCTTGATTCATAAAAGAAAATGTCACTGAACTTGATTCACTTAATTGTGAACCTGTCATGACGGCAACCAGTCCTCGCAACTAGGTAAGCCTAACACATTGCGGAATTTAAGAGTTCGAAATAAAACAGTAAATTAACACTAAATAGAGAAGGAAATGTATAATGCTTGGCACATATACTGAATACACAACTCCTGCAAATAACATACCAAAACCCGGGATCCCACGGGCAACATAGGCTAGAAGAAGTCTAGAGAGTGTTTAGGGATTCAAAGGCGGCTGGTTTGGGAGAAATGATTAGGGTAAAGGGGGTTTGGGTGTTTAATTAGGTAAGTAATAACGTTGGTCATTGATCTATGAGATCAACGGTCAGGATCAAAAGGGTAAAAAAGGGTCGGGTTAATTCTAAGATTGGGTTGGGTTATTGGATTGGGAAATTGGGTTGAAAATGTGGCTGAAATTGAAAGACAAATGGGCTAGAATTTAAATGACCAATTTTTCCCAAATTTGATTTTACAAAATAGTAAAAAATTTTATAAAAATCCAATAAAACTACTGACCTAATAAAATACATTTAGGAATTAATTAAAAGTACTAGGAACGATTTTATTCTTGGAATACTCGTTAAATTGATAAATAGGCTAAAATTGCAATTTTGGTTTAATATTGCCTAATGGCTTTGTAAAACCTGTAAAAATTTACGTAAAATTATATTTTTATGTAAATGAGGGAATAAAATAATTTATTTATTAAAATAACAAGATTTGACACTAAATATTAGATTTTTTAGTACAAAAAATAAGTTATAAATTGGTTTAAAATGTTTAAAAATTATAGAAAAATACCAAACCTCTTGTGGATGCTCATACATGCATTCACAAGCTATTTTGAAAGTATTTTGGGTACAAAGATATATAGAGAAAAATTGCATATCAACAATGATAATGTAAACAATGATAAAGAGCAAGTTGATGAAGCATATTTGAAAATTTTAAAAGCAATGAAAGGGTTAATTGGAAATGTGGCAGATTATGATCAAATAGATGACAGTTTTGGCTAAATAGCTCCCATGTCTGAATACTTATTGAACAACTTTAAGATATACTTATTTTCACAGGGTTTTTTTATTCAATTACATGTTACTGGTGTTCATCACCTTAAATTGTTGATACAAAAAAACTACATGTTTCAAACTGATATGCTCAAAAATTTTAGCTCATCCATGGGTCCTCGAAGGAGGTGATGCATCTGAGTTCACTGGACATTTTCGTCTTATCAAACATGCGTCAATTTGTCAAGTATAGTTGAATAAAACAGTTTGCTTTACGGGTAAACTCATAGCTTCTTATTTTGTTAGACCTTTTTGTGGCTAAGTCAAAATAAAATGTACAAAACATTAACTTCATGAAATTATATTACCTGGCAGGCATTGGCTAGCACAGTTTATGAGGAGGAGCTAGCAGATGGTTGGGATATGACATTCAATTCTAATGCAAGCCCTTGCCAAAGATCTTCACTGGAAGATGAAAGAGTCACGGGTTCTTAAGATTCTACAAGCGGTAAACTTACGAGAGGAGCATTTTGTGAATTAATTGTGTTACCTCCCACCACACCCCCACAAATGAATTTTATCATATGGAATGTTGGGGGGACGGAACACACTGCCGACTTCAGGAAAGACTGCTCAGAAATGGTGAAGATACACAAACTTGCTATGCTAATACTATTGGAAACCAAGATAGCAGACCATAAAAAGCTCACAGAGAACTACAATATGATCTGCATATTTAATTCCCAATAGTAGGCAATTCAGGAGGTATAGTCATCATGTGGAAAGAGTCCTCCCTTCAGTTATATGAAGTAGCAGTAACACCTCGTGGTATCCACGCAATGGTCAAGGTACTCACATCAAACTCCCCTAGGTTACTTTCTGCAAGCTATGCTAGTAATTTATAGAGGTTATAAAGACCCTCTGGGATAACTTGATTGATATTTCCAAAAATTTTAAGGGTAGTTGGTTTGTGGGTGGGGACTTCTATGGAGCCTTGAAAGCTAGAGACAAATTTGGGGGAAACCACATTAACACAAATAGGAGCAACCAATTTTGGAATTGTATAAACAATTGCAAGTTAGTATACCTAGGTTTCAAAGGTAATAAGTAAACTTTGTCCAACAAGCGTTACAATAATAAGTCCTGCATTAACCTAGAGAGAATTGATAAGAGCTTTGCTAATACCCTATGGATAAATGAATACCTAGAGGCAAATGTTACTCATCTTGTTAAGACCCATTCTAACCACTGCCCTTTGCTTGTCAAACTAAAAAATAGCACACAAGTGGTCTCTGACAAGCCCTTTAGGTTCAAATCCATGTGGTTCAGCCATCCAACATTCCAAAATCTCATAAGGGACTCATTCCCAATCCACTCCACCCTAGTTCCTTCATCTACTAGGTTCAAATAAAACGCAATAAATTGGAACAAACTCACCTTTGGCAACATATTCCCAAAAAAAAAAGAGGTTGGTTGCTAGGATAGCTGGGATACAAAAACCACCCAGCTACCATTCTAGAATTTTCCTCCAAAATCTAGAAAATACCCTTATTGAGGAACTTGACTCAATCCTGAAAAATGAGAAAGATTTCTGGAAGCTGATAAAAGGAATCAACTGGCTCACTAATGATGACGCCAACACCATGGTTTTCCACACATCAACTTTGAATTGAAGGAGGAAGAAATAGAATTCTCCCCCTAAAAGATGAATCAGGAAACTGACAGTATGAGCCCTTGAAAATCAAAGAATCAATAGCCATGTTTTCCAAGAGCTCTACTCTACATCTCACTCTCAATCACCAATACACACTACCACACATAGCCCTCATAGCCCTTCCCTATCCAACATTCAGAAATCCACCATTGCCATGCCTATCAGAGATAGTGAAATCAGAATTGCTATTTTCTCCTTTAAACCCTTCAAAGTTCCAGGCCCTGATGACCTGCACCCTTTCTTCTACCAAAAATACATGGACATAGTGGGGAAGGATTCCATTCAGTTCTGCAAAAATTGCTTCTCAACAGCAACAATGCACCCATTGATGAATGATACCCTCTTGTGTTTAATTCCAAAATGTCCCCAGGCATCCATGATTAAAAACTATAGGCCAATAGGTTTATGTAACATTGTTTAAAAAATAGCTACAAAAATCCTAGTAAACAGATTTAAACCTTACATGTCCCGCACAATAGGTCCTAGTTAGGCGAGATCCGTATCCAACAGGAGAGCATCTGATAATGCTATCATAGTACAAGAATATATCAATCACTTTGGGAAGATGAGATGCATATCATCTCATATGATCCTTAAGATCGACCTGAAAAAGGCCTTTGACATACTAGAATGGTCCTTCATTAAGAAGACCCTTTATGCCTTCAACTTTCTCACTGCCACCATCAACCTCATAATGTATGGTGTTAGTTAATCCTCCATCTCAGTCCTAGTAAATGGTGTACAAAAAAAATCCTTTAAGCCCAGCAGAGGCATCAGACAGGGCGACCCTTTGTTATACTATCTCTTTATATTGTGTACGGAAAGGCTCTTCAGGGCCACCGAGAGGAATGTCCAACAAAAGGAGTGGTCCCCCATTAGCATTAGCAGATCTGGCCCCAAGATATCCCACTTGTTCTTTGCTGATGATCGAACTCTGTTTGCTACAGCTAATCAGAGAAACTGCCCAATCCTCAACACCCTCAACTCCTTCAATCAGGCCTCAGGTCAGAAGATCATTCTTAGCAAGTCTAGAATTTTTCAGTGCTAACTATCAACCCCACCAAATAAAGTCCATCTCTAATAGCCTTGGCATTCAGGAAACAACCAACTTTGGAAAATACCTAGGGTTCCCTATCTTTCACAAGAGATCCACTCATAATGATTTCCAATTCTTCATAGACAACTTGCACATAACATTAGTTGGGTGGAAAACAAATATGCTAAACATGACTAGAAGGACTACCCTAGCAAAAGATTCATTAAACTATCCCTAACCATGCCATGCAATACATCAAAATCCCCTCGAAAATATCCAAAGATATTGACAGAATCCAAGAAATTTCATCTGGTTCCACCCTAATAAAAAAAAGATGCATCTTATTTTCTAGGATACACAATCACAAAAGTTAAGGCACATGGAGGCCTAGGAATCCAAAAGGCAGATCTGAAAAACAAAGCCATCCATTCAGGATTGAAATGGAGGCTCTACCAAAAATCATCCTCCCTCTGGTCAAAAACTCCCATTGCCAAACACTGTAGCTTGAGGCACCCTCCAAAAAAATCTAAATGAAGCACCTGGCAATGCATCATCAAAGGGTAGGAAACATGCATACAAGCCAAAAGATGGGTTGTCCCCTCAGGGAATAGAGTCAGCTTCATCAATGACCCATGGACACCCTTTGATCAGATCCATGATCGAAGGCCCTCTTACACAAGAGGATCTATACACAACAGTGGCATCAATCCATAATAATGGAAATTGGAATTTCTCTACCATTTACCTAAGCATTCCCCCCAAAACTAAGCATACCATTCTAAATACATTCGTACCATCCAATCCTATAAAAGAGGACATAATGATTTGGGGAATCTCCACCACCTCAAAGTAAATCCTTCTCCCTCCTAGAAAACCTTGCGCAGCAAGACTTTGTAGAGACAAGTAACAATTACTTGTGGATCTAGAAACTAAAAGTACCAAACAAGATCAAATCCTTCTTTTGGCTCCTCTTCTATGATATGCTCCATACTGGAGCTTTCCTTCACCTATTGGGATACATCTGGATCCTAAATGCTACTTCTGTAATCATGAAATTGAGACATCTGCTCACATATTCTTCGACTGTCCCGACACAAAACTATTTTAGGGAATTTTAGTCTCAGAAAGTACTAATCCAACTCCAATCCAGATCATATCTTTCAATAATTCTGATTGGCCCACCACATGGGCCTCCCTAAAAAAAATCCTTCAACAATGTCATCAATTGGGATGACCTACTCCTTTTCTGCTTCTGGCAGATTTGGCTTACCAGAAACAATAACTTATTCAACAATAGGAAGGATATGGTCAATACAAAAAATGCTTTGGTAAAAGCAATTGACTATATTACCCTATCGGTGGATAGAACACCCACAAAATAGAAAACTATTTGGGTTAAATGGACACCCCCTCTAAATAACACTTATAAACTCAACACGGACGAGCATGCAGCTGGAATACCAAGAAAGGGAGGAGTGGGGGGAGTCTTCAGAAACGCAAGCGGGAATTGGGTGCTAGGCTTCATGGAAAGCATACAACACATATGTAGAGCTACTAGTATTGCTGAAAGGATTGCAAATAGCTGAAGAAAGGTTGTTAACGCCTCTAGAAATCAACACAGACTCCACAAAGGTAATTGGAATGCTTAACAACGGAGACCTTATTTTTGACCCACTTATCTTTTAATGTAGGTCAATAGTACAAAGAGTAAGAGACTCGGTGGTGTAATACAGCTACAGGGAGATGAACAAAGTTGTGACATACTAGCAAAGTAGGGCGTTAAGAAGGATCTTTTTGTAACAGCAATTCCTTCGATGTTTGCTACACATATTTTTTGGGCAAAGACTACAGGAACTGCTTTCTCTAGACAAGTTTTGGACTGTAATAGTACTAATCTTATAGCGAGAGCGAATTAGTTTACCCGTAGTAACAATGCTATTGTGCTCTATCCTAACGGGTAGAACTTATAATGAATGTTCAAATGCACCATTTAACCAAAAAGAAGTATAGATATATGATTTAGAAGATCAGACAAACCATATTGCAAAAGATTATATCTATTGATCAGTTTTATAAATTATTTTACGAATAATCAGTCAACATTTACTTTATTGCAGCAAAGTTGCTAAATTATCTTTTGTGATGAGAAAGTTACTCAACTTTGCTTAATTATCATGAGCACAATACGATGTTTATTCATCAACAACAACTCAAAGTTACACCAATTATATCATTGGCAAAATGCCTTACCACCCTCGTAAACTTGTTACAGATTATTAGTTACAGCCTTAAACTATTCGTGGTCTTAATTGTCCCCCTCAACAAGGCCTTTTGAGAGTCATTACTCTTCTGGACACTGATATGGTAAATTGTATGGTTGCACTCGCCTACCACGTGAATTTTTCTGTATATGTGGTTTTTTTTTAAAAATAAAATATATTTTTTAATTTTTAGATAATTTTTTTGAATACAATTTATAATAAAACTTAGATAGAACTATATTATTTAGGCTAAAAAATTTCATTTGGCTAAAAATAATAAAGTCTTAGTTAATCTTTTTTTGAATTTAGCCTGAAAATAAAGATTTATACAGTTGAATTAAATTGTCAATTCATCTAAAAAGTTATAAAAATACATAATTTGAAATTAATTATTTTGGCTATAAGTTTTTATACTGCTCTAAATTATGGTGCTCTAAAAATATATTATTTTTTATACATATTTTACCTGAAAAAAATAAAAATATTCAGTTGAAATAAATAATCATTGTATTAAAAGAAGAAATAAAAATAGTGCATAATTACAAAAAAATAAATTACTCTATGGATACATTTTAGTGCAATGAAAAAAGGGCAGCCCGATGCACTAAGCTCCCATAATGCGCGGGGTTCGGGGAAGGGCCGGACCACAAGGGTCTATCGTACGCAGCCTTATCCTGCATTTCTGTAATAAGTATTTTTTTAGAGCAATAACTATGTTAGAAATATAAATTATTTCTTGCAATTGTTCATTATTTTTATTTTTGCTTTTGATGCAATGACTATTTATTTCAACTGTGTATTTTTACTTTTCAGGTAAAATATGTAAAAAGTGTATTTTTAGAGCATCATAATTTAGACATATACAAAAAGTTATAGCCAAAATAATTAATTTCAACCATGTATTTTTATATTTGTTTAGATGCATTGACTATTTATTTCAGTTATATAGATCTTTATTTTCAGGTATATTGATACTCAATTTTTTTCTATGTATTATTTTTACTCAAAATATCCCCCAAATAGCATATAAGTGCATATATAAGCATAAATAAGAAGTTTGGTATTTTTAATAATTTTTAAGACTAGTTTATTGCCAATTTTATACCATAAAAATCCCAAATTATTCCCCAAGATTATTATTTCGGTGGAAAATTTATTTTATTCTCATATTTATACCAAAATATAATTAAGATAATTTTTGTATATTTTTACAAACTCATTTGGTATTTTAAAGTAAAACGGCATACAATTCCAATTATGACATATTTTATAATATAGCGTTTTATAACTATAAAATTAGTTCCAGGATTTTTAAGTTAACATTTATGTAATAGTTATTTACTCAGTACTTTTAAGTTGCTTTTGAAATTGTACTACTATTTTTTATAAATCAAATAGAAAATTTTGACTATTTAAATGTGAGCCCAATTTTATTTCAATTATAGCCAAAGCTGGCACCCCATTTCATCCCCAAATCAAGCCTAACCGTACCAACCCATACTGATTAACTCGACCCAAACCCTATTTTTTCAAACCATTCCGTGTCCATTTTAATTTGAGATGTTGATCATTTTGATCAATGGCCTAGATTCCCTTCCCAACGACCCCTAACCCTATCTCCTTTATTTCAATCATCCGCGTTCAAACCCCTTTTATCTCAACTCCCTCTGAAACCCTCACAAACCCTAGCTGCCTCTATTCAATCCCACCTCGATCCATGGCTTCCCATGGCCATTGGAGGTGTTCAATGCCCCCTGTGGGCTCCTAGCTGTTCGTCCCTGTGGTTTCATGATCAAATCTCAAGGGAAGCTGGTCCAGGCTTGGTTTTACTTCCATTCAAGGCTTTTTTCCGGTCACCCCTGACCATTCTCCGATCAGTCATGGCCGTTCGAGTTAGATCTGTGATTCTCCTGGTTAGATCATCAATTTTCAAAACTTTTCTCACCTTCTATGGGTTATTCAAAACTCTAGCTCTAAGGTTCTTTCGGTTTTATATTTGGATCTGCCCTAGATCTATGTGTATTTGAGCTTGTTGAGCATGTTTCTCAAAGTTTCCCAAAATTTTCTTGCTTTTCAAAATTCTTCGTTCCTTTAACTAATTTTTGTGTTAAGTGGTTTTAATTTTCTTTCTTGTTCTCAGTATGCTTTACTTGTGTTGCTTCCTTTACCTATGTAAGCATGACTAAAAACCCTAAAAAAAATGTGACTTTGTCTGAGTCTGTTTATTATAGTTTCATTTGATTTTCTCCAAGTTTGTTTGATGTTTAAGAACCCTATTTCTGGGGATTTATTTGAGTTCATGAGCCTGGCTATTCGTGATTGATAGATGTAACCCTAATTTTGGGGGTTTCACTTAGGACTCTGAAATTGTGTATTTTTTCACCTATTTGTCATCTAAACCTAACTAATTTTTTGAAAAACCTTAGTTCTTCTGGGGATTGCTCGAATCCTTTGAAGTTTTTGTCTGACTTGCTTGTTTGGAACTATACAAATTCGATTCCTGTATTTCTTTTCTCTATACGAGCTGAGCTTGCTCAACTCTTTGCATGTCTTGATTCTTTCTCTTTTTACTACACACGTTTGAATGCCTACTCTATGTTGTTTCTTTTGCCATAGCTCGACTTCACATGTCTGTTATTTGTGCATGCCTCATATACTGAGTCCTTCAAAACTCGAAATTGATTTCAAACTTTTACCTCCATGAAATTCTGACTTACTAGCATGTCGAGAAAGGGTTAATTTTATTCTTTTCCTTTGATTTATCCTCACTGAATCTTTCCAAGAATAACTACAAATCTTGTACCTAGAATTGTTTGCCTACCGTATGATTTTACTGCTTCTTTTATGGTAATACCTAGTCTGTCTCCAAGCTGATTTCCTTTCCTTAATTAGATCTGAAAATACCTGTTAGACAGTGATTCCTTAATTAAAAGGCAGTCACTTGGGTTAATTGATTCTTACTTGTGATTTCTTCCTTATTTGTGTTAAAACTGTGTTGCTTACCTTACTGTTTGCTCGTTTTCAAAACTATAAATACCTATACTCTTTTCTTTCATACACATAAACACGCAGAGACAAGTGAAACACACATACACCCTCACTACTTCTCTTTCTCTTTCTCTCTCTCTCTCTCTCTCTCTCTCTCTCTCAAATACTTCTAAGCCTCTAAAAGCAATTCGAGTTAATTCTGCTGAAGTTCTGAGTTGATCTTTCCTTGTTTGTTTGTAGCTGCAAGTACTCTACTTTTTTTTTCTGCTTACCTTTGCAACTGGTATATCTATCATAATTTAAATATTTCCTCTCTCCTATGTGTTTTATATTTCAGTTCTTTCTGCAAGTTTATCATCTTTTGTTCTTATGTGAATCCCTGTATCCCTAACCCCTTTTATCTGTGCACTTATGGTTCATAGAGCATGACAATACTCCAACATTGTTGTTCATGTGTATGGATTGGATTCCTTGAATCCTAAACTCTATTAATTCCTACTCCCTTTCCCCTTATATGTGCTGTGAGCCTAGGACCTTGGCCTGACAATGTCCTAATCATTGTCCATACCATAGTCTGACCTTCATAGGTCCATGCTCTTGTTTGATGGCTAAATTGGTTTGGTCAGGGGCGTGCCAGCCTGCTTTGTGGCTAGGCATGACCACTACCTGTAATGGCTCCCTAACACCTTTTGCACTTACACTCTTTCTTAGTGATTAAGTTCTGCCCCTCTCTTGCAAGCTTTGCTTTGGGATCCCTGAGCTCTCTCTGAACTTGGATGCTTGAGAGCTGGCTTTTCTGCACAGCACTGTTTCTAATTCTAATGATATCTTGGGTGTAAGCAATGCGGGAATTCCTGAAATTCATTGGAACTATGTAACATCCTAGATAGAGAGAAGGCTTTGAAATCTGGATCCCGAAAGTGGCTCAATCGCATATTATTAGACACTAAGCCTGAATTAGGCTGCTCGGATCTAGCTGTTAGTTTTTGATGTATTTTTCTCTATTTTTGGATCTGTAGTAACTTGTATAAACTCAGGGAATATAGTAAAAAGGGCGGTGGTTACTTTTCTGCATTAAAGGGTAGAAATCATGCCCCTAAGATCCTTACTGTTTGCATTGCAAATTCATATCACATACAAATCATGCCTATAGGAGTCAATGTTTAAACTTTCTGCAATCTTGCATATAGATATCATGCTTACAGGAATATGCATATTCATGACATTAGGCAAACTTGTAGGATTAATCAAATCAGCAACTTTTTATTAACAAGACTTAAAATCAATAACTTGTAGATCATGCCTATAGGAGTTTTTAAAATCAAATTCATCTCGCCCGTCTAAAAGCAGTAACAATTGATCAAAACAAATAGTTTCTCCATGCTTAGATTAGTATATCTTTTCTAAAAAGTTAATCTTTTGATGAACCTTTCTCAAATCAATGTGTACTCTTTTTCCTAGAATCTAATATTTTAAACTTGCATGTTCTTCTGAAACTACCTTTCTAATAATTTGACCAAATATGTTTTCTAATTCGGTTCCATTCTTTTGAATGTTCGTCTTTAAACCATCTTTGCAGTTCAGTTATTTTCTTTAAACAATCTGCCTCGTCTGGAATTTTTAAAATTACTCTTTCTGTGTTTATCTACAACTAGGCAACCTGTTATTCTTTTGAACTCATTCCTAAACCATTTTCAAAGTATGCAGCATACCTTTTCCTTCCTCTACCAATTTCTTTTTTAAGTTAGTAGACTTATTCAATTCACATTAGTCAAGTGACTTAATCTCTGACAACTGTATACGAGTGGCCTAATGTAGACTTTCTGTCTAAATATATGTGTTGAACCAGTCCGCTCACGGTTTAATCTAATATAAAGACAAAATCAGTATTTACAAAGGCATGCTAAACTACATGACTTATCTGATTTAAGGGGTTTGTTTGAGCCTTATTTGCTTGATTGCTCCTCTCTTATTTGATACGTGTTTTGAATGACGAACTAGTGGTTTGTCCTTTAAACTCCATAAAGGCCCCATCCTATTCTCCCATTTAGGATTAGAAGTCCTAATACCCCGGGACTGGTAGGATTGGGACGGGTACTAGCATACAATAAGTAAACAAAACTAATCGCACTTTAATACCTTAACGGGGTGGGAAGGGTAAAATATAGATATGATGAGTGGTGCACTAATATCACGTGCGACCCCTCTTTTGAGGAGTGTAGGCCGCGTATTGCATTGATGTTATCCGTATTATGTATAAACCTAGGACTCCTCTTTCCTTTCCCTTATACTGTTTCTTTTAATTTTGTTCTCTTTGAACCAACTTTCTAAAATTTTCCGTTTCTTTTCTCTTTTAAACTTTTGAACTTGTTTGCAATAATTATGTGAAAACCTTATTTGCTTCTTCCATATTTCAAAGTCACAATTGTAGTATGGCCGGGAACCACACTAATGGATCTTGAGGGGTGTCTAATACCTTTCCCTTGAGATAATCTCAAAGCCCTTACCCAAACTCTGGTTCTTCTCAAATTTATTTTTTCCTTTTTCTTTAAAAGTGTCCTAATGCACTGTAATCATTAGGTGGAGACTCTCCAAATTCCAAAACCCAATTCTCGTAAGGGAATAGAGTTGTCCTCTCATAATATCGTACACCCGATTTTGACCCATTATGAAAAAAGGGGCGCTGATAACATGGTGACTCTACTGGGGATTTCTTTAGGCTTTTTACCATTACATGCTATTTATGACTTTTATTAACTGTCTTTATTTCATGCCTTTATTATTTCATTATGAAACTAACTTGGCTCTTCATGTCTTTTCTTTCCTTTAACCGCTTTCTTTTACTGCTTTAATTATTTCAATACCGTTGTAATTTCGAGCAATTACGGTAATCATTTATCTTATGTACATGAAAATACATATCAATTTGTTTCATTCTTGTATATTGCATCTTAAACATCATATTCCACTCGTGCCCAAACAAATCATATAGCAACGCTTAAAATGAGTGGTTGCGCTCTTTTAGTATTATCACCCCCTAAATTTGGAAAAGGCGTATTTGCGGTAAAACCAGTCGATCAACGGTGTAGTCGACGATTCCGTGTCTTTCCCTCTTGAGGTGTCCGCTCAAGGGTACCAGTCTAATACCTCAAATAGAAACCTTACTCTATTTAACAGTACATGCATCATGGTTAAACCTATCCGAGTCAGTTATGTCTTCCACATAATGACTCATTAAGATAGCCTAGTCCGAACTCCACCAGGTTATCCCAAAACCCAAACGGACACCTCCACATTCTGTGCATTTATTTGGAGAACTAGATGCCTATCATGCTAATTGTTTATTTAAATAGTCCAGTCTGGTAGGGTAAAGGTCTAACGCTTTGTTTTGCAAAAAAATGAGGCACGACGTCCCCAGATTCGGTATAGTAACCAACATTCACCCAAGGATGCTAAGATGGTGGGAGGATCTTCATGCCAGTGATCAGAACCTTGTCCGCAAATACCTAGGGAATTTTCCTTCACTTTTGGAAATCCATCCTGACAACAAAATCATAGAGGCTGCAACTTTATTCTGGGATAATGACCGGTTAGTGTTCGCTTCCGGGACCCTGAAATGGCCCCTTTGCTTCAGGAAATAGGGGGTTTAGCTGGTATTTCTTGGAGACTCTGGGTCTTCTTATGCTGGAAAATTGCAAAGGTAGGGGCTTACTCCAAATGATGGGACTCAAGAAAACCCAGACTTGACTTGCTTGAAATATTCCTACATTCCATTTGATTACTTGTACGAGAGGTACGGCCATAGCAAGTCATAGCGCACCTACCCCAATGAATTTTCTCTCACCTCCTTAGGGCATATCTATAGAAGGGTTTTCATATTCATGTTCTATTTTCTGGGGATAATAATCTTTCCTATGAAGAAGGCTAGGGTCCACACCAGACTAGTCGTGGTAACCAAGACCCTGATGGAATGGATGGACGGATAGTCTTTTAGTATAGTACCCATGATTATCTCCAATATATATCGAGCCCTGGAAAAATGTTAAAAAGGGGACAAACACTTCGAAGGTTGTAATCTATTGCTTCAACTCTGGCTCATAAAACATCTTCAGAAAGGTGACTACCGACAGGAAAGTATACGCAGATATTAGGATGATCATATCGCTTTCCACCACCCAAAGAAAATGAATTTCATACCTAACATGTTCTCTTAGCCAGAGGACGCTAGAGGATGGGTAGAGTTACTTGAGAATCTGAAGGAGAATCAAGTGCAGTAGATGTATGAGTGGTTCTCAACAAGGGAATTCATTGTTCGTTCTCGGGATGCACCATTCCTCATACTCATTGGTCTGAGGGGAACCTATCCCTATGTCCCTCTCTGAGCCATGAGACAGGTAGGAAGA
Organism: Nicotiana benthamiana; assembly: GCA_034376525.1. Taxonomy (NCBI): domain Eukaryota; kingdom Viridiplantae; phylum Streptophyta; class Magnoliopsida; order Solanales; family Solanaceae; genus Nicotiana; species Nicotiana benthamiana. The sequence goes on along the minus strand of CM067334.1, from coordinate 78,190,659 downwards.
AAGCAAATCATACCAAGGGTGGACAAAATGAGTCACTTCAGGGCTGACTGATAATTTGGTATTTTACCAACTTATCTTGCCTTTAAACCTATACTTTTGCTATGTTTAAAGTGATAAAATCATGTATTTAAGATCATTTACTTCTACTTTACATGGTGAATATGATGTAGAAGTAATGGTGAAGAAAGCAAGTGAATACAATTCAAAAGAAACCAAAAAGAGAGAAAAATCTTGGCAGTGTCCTCAGGGTTCACAAATATGACCAAGGCTTGGGAAATGCGAACTCAGTAGAAATGGGCAGATATCGCAAACACGAAGAACAGTTCGCAAATGCGAATTCGCAGTAAATAGCCAGTTCTTGCAATTTTGAAGACTAGTTCAGAAATACAAAGTCAACCAGGAAAGGTCAACTTCGCAAATGCGAAGAAAACTTGGGAATTGCAAACCCAGGCAGTCTAAGCATGGTAGGGAATTGCGAACATTTGATCGCAATTGCAAAGAATGTGCTTCATGCATGGGCAATTCTAGAATTTCATATTTTTGATCCCCAAATCATTTAATACCCGATAAGGCTCATTTGTACAGGATCTTTGGCTTATTTTCAGTCCTTAGAGACTAGAGAGAACAAGTTTTGAAGTTAGGGTTTGCACAAACACACATGGGTCTTGAAGATTAAAGCTTGTGGTTAAGATTTTCTTACCCATTTATGTTTGTTTCTTCATTTCTTTGCTTTGTATTGAATATTTAAGTGTGTAGTATTTATTTCCAACACTTGAATATTGTTTATGGGAATATTCATATTTAAAGTATGGATTAAATACTTTGTTGTGCTTATGTATTGAATGATTTTTATATATTTATGAAGTGAGTTATTGTTACTTTAATTATTCTTGTTCTTTAATGTTTCCAAATGGATTAGCTAACCCTAAGACTCGCCCATTAACTCTAAATTGATTTTGGAAAAAAATAGCTTGGGGTTGGGAAAGATTAATTAACAAGAACTTGAGGTGCTGACCCTCATTTTATAGATTCTACCTAGGGATAGGATTGAACTACTTGTAGCCTTCTGGGTGTACTTAATCTTCTAATTGTTTTAGGGATAATTCAATTAGGAAGTCTTGTTAGTCTTCCAAATAAGCTAATTAAGAATTATTTTCCGTGGCTAATTAACATAAACTCGCTCATATTTGTAAAATCATGAAATACATTGGATCGTTACTTGAGTGTATTTCCCGATGCATTCATACTTGTAGCCATTGATAATTTTACTTGCTTTCTAGGTTAGTTTACATTTCCACATTTTATATATAGAAACCTTTTTCAACCAAGATTCTTAGTGTTTGGCATTGTGCAACTAGCGATAATTTTCTTACATTCCTAATCGCCTACACATTGTTCTCTGTAGGATTCGACTCCAACTCATAGTTGGGTAACTTATATTGCTTGTGACCGTGTCTATTGCTTTTTAGCGGTAGATTTGGACGTCATCACTGACTTCCAGGATGATGATAGCCCTAACAGGTGTCAAGCTCAGCACATGTGTCATTGCAAACTCGTCCTGGGAAGAGAATCTATTAAGCAAGACAGGTATCACGCCGGGTGTGTGCCGCACTACTCGGGTTGGTTGGAAGACAATCACACTGGTTTATGTCATCCTAGGTTCATCCAAGGTCACAAGCTTATTGATGAAAAGGCTGAAGCACAAGTTAAGTATAATCAATTGAGCAAAAGAATTCGAGAATATGAAAGTGAGCATCGGGAAATACAAGAAACTCACCAAAAATTGATCGACGAAGGAAGGATATGGTCGTCAACGCCAACAAGCAGCTGTGGCGTCTGGAACGAGGTCTAGTAGAGCTGGAGGGGAAGTTCTTGAAGAGGATTGAAGACTACCAAAATGCTGAGGGAAATGCAGGCAGACATCTGGCCAAAGCCTATTTGCTCCTAGGACTGCGCGAGCTGATGAAGTTGTACGAAGGAGACAAGAATACCGAAACTGGGGAAGGTCCTTCTGGGACCAAGTAGTTAGGATCTTTTATTTATTTCATGCTTTCATAATGTAGTAACACCACTGGCCACTAATGATATTTTTATTTCCCGTTATTTAGTTGTTTTAAGAATCGTCTTATTTTCGTTAATAAAATGAGGCATTTAGCATTATAGTTCTCCAAAGCTAATTTGTCGCTAGGCCTACATGGGCACAACGAGGCACCCAAATTAGGACACGAATTCTACTCTTGCACAATGTGTTTAAATATCGCAATATTTTCCTTCTCAGAATCTGCACTAACTCTTTACCTTTTGTTTTTCTTTTATTTTTGTTATTCCCCTCCAAAAAGGTTAGTTCATGCATTCTGACACCACAACATACTCTACAGTATCCAAGGGACCTCCACCTCCTCCTCCGAGTCCTATCCAAAATAAGAACAAAGGTAGAATGGGAGACGCAAGTGCTAGGAAGGAGATTGAAAGAGAGGAAACTTCTCAGGGTACTCTAATTGCTAAAGGAGCTACTGTTAAGCTTGAACAGAAACTTCTGAAATTACAGGAGGAATTGGACCAAGTTCGGAACTTGGAAAGCCTATGATTCTCTCTTGCTGCTCCTAATGTCAACACCCAAAACCCCGTACCTCCACAAAATACCCCACAACCACAAATACAACCCACTCAGGCTCAAACCTGCTACATATGCAACAATGCTCCAATGCTAATTCCCGAACAACCAAACACTACAAACGACCACCTCCACGACACCCCTATCTTTATGGACACTATACCCTACTACAGTCAACCAATATCAAGTGCTTCTGAATTAGACAATAAATACTTCATCATCAAAAATTTGGCCGCGGAACTCAAGAAGCTAACTAGCCGGGTCCGGGATATCGAAGGTAGCAAAGACATTGAGGGACTGAGATATGAAGATCTTTGCATTACACTGGATGTTGAACTCCCAGAGGGTACAAACCTCCCACGTTCGAGATGTTTACAGGTGATCCCAGGGTCCACTTGAGACATATAGTGATAAACTGGTAGGAGTTGGAAAGGATGAGAAAATCCGCATGAAGCTGTTCATGAGGAGTTTGAAAGGGGATGCCTTGTCTTGGTACATCAGCCAATATTCAAGGAAATGGACAAGCTGGGTAGGTATAGCGTCCGATTTTATGGTCCAATACAGTTTTAACTTAAATAATGCACCGGACATATTCTACATCTAGAATCTAAAGAAGAAACCTTCCGCGAATATGCTACTCGTTGGAGGTCAGAAGCTGCTAAGGTCAAGCTCACTAGAAGAAGAACAGATGAACAGGTTCTTTGTACGGGCTTAGGGCCCGCGATATTACGAAAGAGTAATGCTGATAGAAGGCCATAAGTTCTTCGACATCATCAAGTTGGGAGAGAGAATTGAAGAAGGTATCAAAACTAGTTTGGTCACTAATCTTGAAGTGTTACAGGCCACCTAGAAGGCTTTACAGTCTTGTGGCACGTCAAAAAAGAAGGATGTGAACTTTGTAATGGCTACGGAGAGAACCAAATCTCTAATGAAATACCAAACATACTCCTTAACCCTGCTCACATATCAGCCTTCCCTGAATTGCCAAGCACTCACACCCACATACCAAATTCCACCACCTGCCTGCCAATCATCTCCACCTCACACATATCAACCCACTTCACCAAAATATTCTCAACCCGCACATGTGCACCAAGCTTACAATTCCCAACCTTGTCACTACCAATCACCACCCACTCGCAAAAACTTTCCTTGACCCAGACCAAACTTCGATCGTAGACCTCCCAGAAAATATACAGCCATCGCCGAACCAATCGACCAACTGTATGGAAGACTCAAACCAACCGGTTATGTTACTCCTAACCCAGCCACAACTCTAGAAAATCCCTCCCAATGGATCAATCCGAACAAATCTTTCACATACCATTCCGGAATAAATGGCCATACCATCGACGAGTTCCACTCTTGAAAGACAAATTTTAAGCCTTGATTGATAATAAGATCATCATAGCAAAGGAGCCCGCTCCCAATGTCCGCAACAACCCTCTACCTGATCATAAGGGTGTGGGCATTCACATAATCGAGATTGAGGATGAATGGGACCCCAAAAGGTCAATTGGATTGATTGTCGAAGAGGATGAACCAAAGAAGCTGACAGTCACACTCAACCCAATTGTTGTCCAAATCCAGCCCTCTGAGGGTGATGAGGTGAATATGTCCATATCGATCGAGTTCAAAGTACCTCCTTCAAAGGCACCAGGACCAATTGAGGTCGAGTTTGGAATTCCAAAGGCACCGGCACCATTTGAAGTTGATATGTTACCTCCAAGGGTGCCTATTCCATTAACAATGACAGATGTTACCCCGTTCAGCTCAAATGCAATACCATGGGATTACACAGTTGAAGCTAGGAGAAAAGGGAAAACCAAAGCCATAGAAGCACTTGCCGCACAGGGCATGACCCAAACAAGAAGGGTATACACTCCGGAACATTTAGCTGAGTCCAACAAACAAGCCTCTGGATGGTCTATTAAAACTGGACCTGATGATCTTTAGACAAAAATACAAGTTAAGGACTACTCAGTCATTGAACAATTGAACAAAACACCAGTGCACATCTCCATCCTGGCTCTTATACAAAGCTCTGACGCACACAAAATGCCTTGATGAAAATATTGAGCGAAGCTTATGTTCCCAGCAACATAACTGGAGGCGAGATGGCAAATATGGTAGGACAAGTGTTGGAGAATTATAAGATTACCTTCCACGAGAGATGAGCTACCACCGGAGGGACTAAGTCACGACAAGGCATTGCACATCACTGTGCAATGCGAAGATTACTTGATCACTAGAATCTTGGTTGACAGAGGATCCAGCCTCAACATTTGTCCGCTGATAACTCTCAGAACATTGGGATAAGGCTTGTATGAGATCAAAGATGGGCCTATCAATGTTAAAGCCTTCGATGTATCTCAAAGGTCCACTATTGGAGAAATCAACTTATGCCTACAAATTGGACAAACCTGGTTCGATATTGACTTTCAAGTGATAGACATCCCAGCATCATACAACTTGTTGTTAGGACGACCCTGGATCCATGCCGCTGGAGCTGTAGCATCAACCCTGCATCAAGCGGTGAAGTTTGAATGGAATCATCAATAGGTGATCATTCATGGCAATGGTAGTAACCCCTTATATAATCGCCAGACCATCCCGATGATCCGAGGCAGAAGGAGAATAGTCATAGAAACATTCTACCACATCGAATGGGTCAACACTGTAGACAAGGATAAATGGTGGGACAACAAGATCGAAAGTATCCTGAACTGGTGTGGGTACGAACCCAGAAAGGGACACGGCAAAAACCTCCAGTGTATCACCAAACACATCAAGTTGAAGAAACATGGTACTACTTTTGGCCTGGGGTATGAGTATACATGGAAAGAGTTTGACGATTGGTCACCACCATATCGCGGTCCTTACTATCCACTGGAGCACCATATACCTCGTCTAGAGCAGACCTTTCAACCGGCAAACATCATATATGAATCAGAGGAAGATAAGGCATTAGTAGTAATGAAGAACTTATTTCTGGAAGATGATATGGACTGCTGTGTTATCTTCAAGGAGGAAGGGGAGGAAGGCCCTTCCATACAAGCTGTGAATCGAGGGGAACACCTCACTAATTGGTTGATCATAACCACCAGGGCCCGGAAAGCTTCGGGGTAGTAAGGCTAAATAGCGCACCATACATCGCATATTTACTTTTCACTAGTTGATTTTTTTCCCACACTTTCTTTAATTTCGAAAAAGAGCTCCGATGTTCCAAACTATTATGAATTGAATCAATGCGTCTTCAGTTTATTATATATCTCGCTCTTATTATTTTTCCTATCATTTACTTTATTTAAACAACATTGATATTACCTATCTTGATGATGATCCATCGACTGGTGACTTATAACGAGACAACGCAACAAACAGACATATATTCAGAAGAGGATGATATACCAGAAGTGATCGTGAAAGAAGTCAAGAATTTTGAGAATAGACCTAAGTCTAACCTGGATGAAACCGAGGTCGTTAATTTGGGAGACATAAAGAATGTCAAGGAAGCATGTATCAGTGTGCTCTTGTTGCCATCAAAAAAGGAGAATTACACAGAGTTCTTAAAAGAATATGAAGACATCTTTGCCTGGTCGTATGATGACATGACTGGTCTCAGTACATCCATTGTAGCTCACAAGTTGCAAACATATCCAACATGTCTGCCGGTAAAATAGAAGCTCAGAAAGTTCAAACTTGACATGAGTTTGAAAATCAAAGAAGCGGTTACCAAGCAAGTCAAAGCCAGGGTTCTCAGGGTAGTAAAGTATCCGACATGGTTAGCCAACATCATGTCGGTACAGAAGAAAGATGGAAAGGTTAGAGTCTGTGTCAACTACCGTGATCTCAACCGGGTCAGTTCCAAAGACAAATTCCCCTTGCCAAACACACACATTTTGATTGACAACTACTCCAAGCATGAGCTGCAGTTGTCGATTGTTTTGCCCGATACCATCATATATGGTTGGATGAAGAAGATACAGAGAAAATGGCTTTTAACACGCCGTGGGGGATGTATTGTTACAAAATGATGCCGCTTGGTTTGAAAAATGTGGGTGCCACCTATATGATAGCCATGATTACCATTTTTCAAGACATGATACACAAAGAGATCAAGGTGTATGTGGACGATGTCATCATTAAATCCAACAAAGCCACAGATCATATGGAAGACTTGAGGAAATTCTTCAACAGACTAAGAAATTACAATCTTAAATTGAATCCCGCCAAGTGTGCATTCGGGGTTCCGGCTAGAAAATTACTGGACCTCATCGTGAGTCGTCGAGGGATAAAATTGGATCCATCAAAGGTCAAGGCCATTCAAGAGTTACCACCGCCAAAGAACAAGAAGGATGTGATATCTTTCTGGGAAGACTCAACCATATCAGCCAGTTCATAGCTCAGTCCAATGTCATTTATGAACCTATTTTCAAGATGCTTAAGAAGGATGTTGCCACCAAATAAACTGACGACTATCGGAAAGCTTTCGATAGAAATAAGCAATACTTTTCAACGCCTCCAGTCTTGGTTCCGCCCGAACCAGGAAGACCTGTATTGCTTTAACTTGCAGTATTGGATGGAGCATTCGGTTGTGTTTTGGGACAACATAATGAAACAGGGAGAAAGGAGCAAGCCATCTACTATCACAGCAAGAAGTTTACCCCGTATGAGACTCAATATTCCCTATTAGAATGCACCTGTTGTGCTTTGACTTGGGTAGCTCAGAAATTGAGGCATTATTTCTGTGCCTACACTACTTATCTTATATCCAGAATGGACCCGCTAAAGTATATCTTCCAGAAGCCCATGCCGACTGGCAAGCTCGTCAAGTGGAAAATCCTACTATGTGAATTCGATATTGTTTATGTCACTCAGAAGACAATCAAAGGCAAGCTTTAGCATATCATCTCACGGGGAATCCCGTGGGAGGAGAATACAAACCTTTAAAGATATAATTTCCTGATGAAAAGGTAACTTTCATACGAAAGTGCCATCACTATCAGATACATGTAGACATAATAAAGGTGCCTCCAAACAAGTTTACTGCAACAAGCTCACCATGGCCATTCATTGCTTGGAGAATGGATGTTATCGGACCGATCGAGCCTGCTGCATCAAACGGACAGAGGTTCATCTTAGTGATAATTGATTACTTTACCAAATGGGTCGAAGTAGCATCATACAAAGTAGTGACTAAGAAAGTTGTGGTAGACTTCGTCCGTGATCGAATTGTTTGTTGGTTCAGAATTTCGGAATCAATCATCACTGACAATGGTTCCAATATCAACAGTGACTTGATGAAAGAAATGTGTGAACATTCAAGATCAAACACAAGAACTCTACAGCCTACAGGCCTCGGATGAATGGAGTTGTAGAAGCATCCAACAAGAATTTCAAGAAGATACAAAGGAAGATGATTGAAAGGCGCAAACAATGGCATGAGAAATTATCTTTCGCTTTATTAGGATACAGTACCACAGTCCGCACGTCAACCGAGGCAACTCCCTACATGTTGGTTTATGGTATTGAGGTGGTCATTCCCGTTGAAGTATAAATTCCCTCTTTAAGAGTCATACAAGAAGCAGAGTTGGATGATGCAGAATGGGAAAAAAGTGGCTACGAGCAGTTAGCCCTTATAGATAGGAAAAGGATGAACGCAGTTTGTCACGGTCAATTATGTCAGAACAGAATGTCCAGAGCCTTCAACAAAAGAGCTAAGCCAAGGACGTTTACACCTGGGCAGCTGGTATTGAAGAAAATATTCTCACATCAAGATGAAGCCAAAGGGAAGTTCTCTCCCAATTGGCAGGCGTACATGGTTCACCGGGTTCTCACCGGAGGAGCCCTTATTCTTGCAGAAATGGACGGAGAGGTCTAGCCAAAGCCAATCAGTTCTAATGCAGTAAAGTGATACTATGTGTAATCAGTTGCGATTCCTTCATATTGTAATTTGAACTACGCCTGACATGATTCCCGTTTAAGAGGGGATACATAGGCAGCCCTATGGGTTTGGTCTCAATTTAGTAAAAAATCCATTTTCCCCCGCTATTGGAACTGGGGCAGAATTTTGAGGAGGACCCTCAAAATTCCGAAGTCAGTTTTCAGCGTTTTTATCACCAGAAGTACCAACGCAGTAAACTGGGACAGAATTTTGAGGGGGGCCCTCAAAATTCCGTAGACGATTTTTCAGTCGTTTAGCGCAGCCATCAGAACTACCACTCCAGTAAACTGGGGCAGAATTTAAGGAGGGCCCTAAAAATTCAAAAGCAAGAGAGGTAGCAATTTCATGTACCACGTCGCAGTCGTTGGGTCATTCAAAGAAATTACTATTTTTGGATTTTATACTTATGATATATTTACTAAATCATGCATAACAATCATCTGAATCACTTTTTTTAGCAGCGCTAACCCAATGATACGCGACGTCAGAAGCCAGGAGATGCAAACTAACCTCTCCCCCTCTACAGAACTCATGATTTTTCTTTGGATGTAGGCACCCAAGTCAAAAATCATTGAATACATTCATGCAATCGTACTTTTGAGGAATGAAACTTTCAAAACGATCACTTATCAACAGATCGCTATCCGCACACAACATCCCCAACAATCACGACATTGTAATTAGCTATCAGCTAAGAAATCTTGCTAAAATTTACCCTCTTTACATTTTTGCATTTGCATAAGGTTACTTATCTGCCTTTCGAGGTTAAGCTCTACCTCCATCTCCTCATTCGCATAAATCTACTTATTTGCCTTTCGAGGCTAAGCCCTGTCTCGATCTGCATTTATGCATAAGGCTACCTATCTGGATTTCGAGGTTAAGCTCTACCCCCATCAGCATCATTTGCATAAGGCTACTTATCTGCCTTTCGAGAATAAACCCTGTCTGCATCTACATTTCTGCATATGGCTACCTATCTTCCTTTCGAGGTTAATCTCTACCACTATATATATCATTTGTATAAGGCTACTTATCTGCCTTTTGAGACTAAACCATGTCTCTATCTGCACTTCTACATAATGCTACCTATCTGCCTTTCGAGGTTAAGCTCTACCTCCATCTGCAACATTTGTATAAGGCTACTTATCTGCCTTTCGAGGTTAAGCTCTACCTCCATCTGCATCATTCGCATAAGGATGCTTATCTGCCTTTTGAGACTAAGCCATGTCTCCATCTGCATTTCTGCATAAGGCTACTTATCTGCCTTTCGAGACTAAGCCCTATCTTCATCTGCATTTCTGCATAAGGCTACTTATTACCGTTCGATACTAAGCATTGTCTCCATATTGCATAAGTTACTTATCTGACTTTCGAGGTTAAGCCCTACCTCCATCTGCATAAGGCTACATATCTGCCTTTCGAGACTAAGCATTGTCTCCATCCTGCATAAAGCTACCTATCTACCTTTCGAGACTAAGTATTGTCTCCATCTTGCATGGATGAAATATCGCCACTTTATTTTTCTCATATGGCTGCAACATCGCCACCTACATTTAAATCCTCACTTTGGTTGAAAGATTGCCACCCTTTGCATTTATAGGCTAAAAGATTGCCACCTTCTCATGGGCCGAAAGATCGCCAACTTATTCAAAGGCGTCATGGTTCGGGGGCACCATCTTCAAAGCCCGATAATATCATTTCATGGCCTGCGAATCTTTATTTATGCTCTGCATGGACCAGGACGTCATAGTCTGAGGGCATCATCCTAACCGTCTGAAGACAACATTCATGGTACAAAGATAATTTGCACCACGTTTAAATTATGCACAATATACATTGTATTGCCCATTTGCAGGTACACCGGCTAGCAAAAGGCCATCTTAGCAGGAGTTATCCCGCTTCAGTTATCACAGCCTGTCAGACTACAAACACCTTTTTAAATCTAAGCACCACGTCTGTTCTTTTCGAATCCCCATCGACACATTCCGGCAATGGTTCCTGAACTACATATGTCCTGATTCCTGTAAAATCGGGGATATGTAGGTAGCTGAGAAATCAAAGCGCGACCAAAGTTCTTTTTAATCACCGATTCTAGTCAAAATTGGTCATCTTGTCTTTACCCGACAACTCTTTCATCCTCCTCGGGTAAAGAGGGCCAGCTGTTGACACCTAATTTTTCCCTATGTATTTATTTTATTCAAAATAGCCCCAAATAGCATATAAGTGCATGTATAAGCACACCCATTAGTTTTGACATTATAAATAATTTTTAAAACCAGTTTATTGCCTATTTTATTTCACAGAAATCCCAAATTATTCCCTAAGATTATCATTTTGGTGAATAATTTATTTTTTATAGTTGTACCAATATATAATTAAGATAATTTTTGCACATTTTTACAAACCAATTTGGCATTTTAAAGTAAAATTGCATACAATAGCAATTACGGTCTATTTTATAGTTTATAGTGTTTTATACCTATAAAATTAGCTCCAACATTTTAAAATTATATTTATATAATAGTTATTTACTCTATACTTTTAATTTGCTTTTAAAATTATTACTACTATTTTTATAAATCAAATAGGAAAAATTGGCTATTTAAATGTGAGTCCAATTTTATTTCAATTATAGCCAAAACTGGCACCCCATTTCAGCCCCAAATCAGGACCAACCTTCCCAACCCAATTACCATTTAACTCGACCCAAACCCTATTTTTTCAAACCGGCCCATATCCCTTTTAATTTGAGTCGTTGATCATTTTGATCAACGACCCAGATTCCCCATTACCTTAATTAATTCCCAACGACCCCTAACCCTATCTCATTTCTTTCAATCTTCCGCCTTCAAACCCCTTTTCTCTCTCAACTCCCTCTGAAACCCTCACAAGCCCTAGCTGTCTCTATTCAATCCCACCTTGATCCATGGATTCCTATGGCCATTGGAGGTGTTCAATGGACCCTCTGGGCTCCTAGGTGTTCATACCTGTGGTTTCACGACCAGATATTGGATTTACTTCCATTTATGGCTTCTTTTCGGGCACCCCTGACCCTTCTCCGGTCAGTCATGGCCCTTCGAGTTAGATATGTGATTCTCCTGGTTAGATCGTCAATTTGCAAAGCCTTTCTCATCTTCTCTGGGTTCTTCGAAACCCTAGCTCTAAGGTTTATTTTAGATCTGCCCTAGATCTATGTGTATTTGAACTTGTTGAGCATGTTTCTCAAAGTTTCCCCAAATTTTTTGCTTTTCAAAATTCTTCGTTCCTTTAACAGATTTTTGTGTTTAATGGTTTTCGAATTTTCTTTCTTGTTCTCAGTATGTTTCTATGCTTTACTTGTGTTGCTTCCTTTACCTGTGTAAGCATGACTAAAAACCCTAATTTTTTTTGTGTCTTTGTCTGAGTCTATTTATTATGGTTTCATTTGATTTTCTCCAAGTTTGTTTAATGTTTAAGAACCCTATTTCTGGGGATTTATTTGAGCTCATGAGCCTGGCTATTCGTGATTGATAGATGTAACCCTAATTTTGGGGGTTTCACTTGGGACTCTGAAATTATGTATTTCTCATATTTTTATCTAGACCTAACTGATTTTTTGAAAAGCCTTAGTTCTTCTGGGGATTCCTCGAATCCTGTGAAGTTTTTGTCTGAATTTCCTGTTTGGAACTATACAAATTTGATTCCTGCATTTCTTTTCTCTATACGATCTCAGCTTGCTCAACTCTTTGTATGTCTTGATTCTTTCTCTCTTTACTACACATGTTTGAATGCCTACTCTATGCTATTTCTTTTGCCATAGCTCGACTTCACATGTCAGTTATTTGTGCATGAATTATATACTGAGTCCTTCAAAACTTGGAATTGATTTCAAACTTTTACCTCCACGAAATTCTGATTTACTAGCCTATCAAGGGTTAATTTGATTCTTTTCCTTTGATTTTGCCTCACTAAATCTTTCTAACACAACAAATCTTGTACCTCGACTTGTTTGCCTATTGTATGATTTTACTGCTTCTTTTATGGTAATACCCAGTTTGTCTCCAAGCTGATTTCCTTTCCTTAATTAGATCTGTTGACACCTGTTAGATAATGATTATTAAAGGGCAGTCACTTGGGTTAATTGATTCTTACTTGTGATTACTTTCTTGTTTGTGTTAAAAATATGTTGCTTACCTTACTGTATGCTCGTTTTCAAAACTATAAATACATATACTCTTTTCTTTCAAACATACAAACACACAGAGACAAGTTTTGAAACACACACAAACACACACCCTCACTACTTCTCTTTCTCTCTCTCTCTCAAATACTTCTAAGTCCTCTAAAAGCAATTCGAGTTAGTTCTGCTAAAGTTCTGAGTTAATCTTTCCTTGTTTGTTTGTGGCTGCAGGTACTCTGTTTTTTTTCTGCTTACCTTTGCAACTGGTATATCTATCCTAATTTAAATATTGCCTCTATCTTATGTGTTTTATATTTTAGTTCTTTTGTGCTTCTTTCCTGCTGCTCTTCTACAAGTTTATCATCTTTTGTTCTTATGTGAATCCCTTTATCCCTAACCCCTTTTATCTGTGGAGTTATGGTTCATAGAGCATGACAATACTCAAACATTGTTGTTCATGTGTATGGACTGGATTCCTTAAATCTTAAACTATATCAATTCTTACTCCCTTTCCGCTTTTGTGTGCTCTGAGCCTAAGACCTTGGTCTGGCAATGTTATCATTGTCCAGATCATAGTCTAACCTTCGTAGGTCCATGCTCTTGTTTGATGGCTAAATAGGTTTGATCAAGGGTGTGCCAGCCTGTTTTGTGGCTAGGCATGACCACCACCTGTTATGGCTCCCCAACTCCTTTTGCACTTACATTCATTCTTGGTGATTAAGTTCTGCCCCTCTCTTGCAAGCCTTGCTTTGGGACCACTGATCTCCCTTTGAACTTGGATTCCCGAGAGCTGGCTTTTCCACACTGCAATATTTCTAATTCTAATGATATCTTGAGTGTAAGCAATGCCGAGAATTCATGAAATTTCTTGAAACTTTGAAACATCCTAGATAGAGAGAAAGCTTTGAAATCTGGATCCCGAAGTGGCTAAATCGCATATTATTAGAAACTAAGCCTGAATTAGGCTGCTCGGATCTAGTTGTTAGTTTCTGATGTATTTTTCTCTATTTTTTGGGTATTTAATAACTTATATAAACTCGGATAATATAGTGAAAAGGGTGGGGGTTTACTTTTCTGCATTAAAGGGTTGAAATCATGCCCCTAGGATCTTTACTGCTTGTATTGGAAATTCATGTCACATAGAAATCATATCTATAGGAGTAAATATTTAAACTTTCTATAATCTTGCATATAGATACCATGCCTATTGGAATATGCATATTCATGACATTAGGAAAACTTGTAGGATTAATCAAATCAGCATCTGTTTATTAACAAGGCTTAAAATCAATAACTCGTAGATATCATGCCTATAGGAGTTTTTAAAATCAAATTCGCCTCGCCTGTCTAAAAGCAGTAACAATTGATTAAAACAACTGGTTTCTCCACGCTTAGATCAGTATATCTTTTGTAAAAACTTAATCTTTTGATGAACCTTTCTCAAATCAATGTGTACTCTTTTTCCTAGAATCTAATCTTTAAAACTTGCATGTTCTTCTAAAACTCATTTCTAATAATTTGACCAAATGTGTTTTCCAATTCGGTTCCATTATTTTGAACGTGTCAGTCTTTAAACCAGTTCTGCAATTCACTTATTTTCTTTAAACAGTCTGCCTCTTCTAAAAAAATTTTAAAATTACTCTTTCTGTGTTTAACTACAATTAGGCAGTCTGTTTCTCTTTTGAACTCGTTCCTAAATCTTTTTCAAGTCTGCAGCATACCTTTTCCTTCATTTACAAATTTCTTTTCTAATTCAGTAATCTTATTCAATTCCCGTTAATCAAGTGACTTAATCTCTGACAACTGTATCCGAGTGGCCTAATGTAGACTTTCCATCTAAATATATGTGTTAAACCAGTCCGCTCACGCCTTAATCTAATTTAAAGACCAAATCAGTATTTGCAAAGACATGCTAAACTACATGATTTATCTGATTTTAGGGGTTTGTTTGAGCCTTATTTGCTTGATTGCTCTTCTCTTATTTGATACGTGTTTTGAATGTCGAACTGGTGTTTTATCCTTTAAACTCCATAAAGGCTCCATCCTTCTCTCCCATTTAGGATTAGAAGTCCTAATACTCCGGGACTGATAGGATTGGGACGGATACTAGCATGCAATAAGTAAACGAGACTAATCGCGCTTTAATACCTTAACGAGGTGGGAAGGGTAGAATATGTATATGATGACCAGTGTGTTAGTATCACGTGCGACCCCTCTTTTTAGGAGTGTGCGTCGGGTATTGCATTGATGTGATCCATATTATGTATAAACCTCGGACTCTCCGTTCCCATCACTTATAATGTTTCTTTTAATTTTGGTCTCTTTTAACCAACTTTCTAAAATTTTCCGTTTCTTTTCTCTTTTAAACTTTCGAACTTATTTGTAATAATTATGCGAAAACCTTATTTGCTTCTTCCATCTTCTAAAATCACAATTATAGTATGGCCGGGAACCACACTAGTGGATCTTGAGGGGTGCCTAACACCTTCCCCTTGAGATAATCTCAAAGCCCTTACCCAAATTATGGTTCTTCTCAAATTTCTTTTTTCCTTTTTCGTTAAAAGTGTACTAATGCACTATAATCATTAGGTGACGACTCTGCAAATTCCAAAACCCAATTCTCGCAAGGGAATAGAGTTGTCCTCCCATAATGTCGTACACCTGATTTCGACCTATCATGAAAAAGGAGGCGTTGACAAGGTCAAATTCAAAAAAAAACAAATTGACTAAACCTTTATTACTTTTAGTCAAATAAAATTTTTGCCTAAATAATGTAGTCATATCCAAGTTTTATTATAAATTGCATTCGAAAAAAAATAATATAAAAATATAACATACTTAAAAAGGTAAAAATATAATTTATTTTAAAAAAATGTCACATCTCAGAAAAATCAACGTGTTAGGCGCGTGAACCCACACAATTTGCCACATCAACGTCCAGATGGGGTAATGACTCTCAAAATGCCTAGTTGAGGGGGGGAGGGGGGGGATAAGAATAATTTAAGGTTGTAACTAATAATCCATGACAAGTTTAAGAGGCGTGATAATGTATTTTACCTAAGTATTGTAAAAGATTTTTTTTTAAATTAGTGTTGGCCATAAAATTTCTAATTTTCATTTGAAGATGATTTTTGAAATTTTTCGAAAATTTGAAAAACTACAAAGAACTTTTTTTCAAATTTGTCACTCAGATCACTCACAAAAATTCAAGAACAACCCACATTATATTCATGTACAAATATGATTTATCAAATATAATTTTCATTTGACAAAAAAATTCCACTTTATTTTGGAATCAATTTAGAAATTCCGAACAACTCCGTTTACATCAGCGTCTCTTACTTTAATAAAATCATCATTTTAAAAACCCATTTCTATGGTTCCTCTAACCGATAGTTTAAACCCCAATTTTCTTCCATAATTTTATATTATACAAAATATAAAATAATCTAAGATGTGTGTGTGTGTTGTAATGATGCAATAATCTAAGAAAGAAAAAAGTTGTATTGTTTCCAAGAGTTGCCTTCGATCAGTGTATATACTTCAAACGAGATATAGTGTATATACATCATGATTCACAATTTACTATTTTCAACACAATTCTGTCTACTGCCCTCCAGTACATGTTCCTCCAATTATCATCTATCAAATACAAGAGTAGAAATACTGCAGAAAGTCCTGTTACAAAGCCCAAGAATATAACTACAACAAAAAAGACATTTTCTTGATCATATTTGTTCTCTACTGTTCCAGTGATAGATGGACCATTGTTACTGCAGTTCATCCCACCAGGAGCGCCACATAAGTATTTGTTTCCAATATATGCTGTTCCATCTTGATACAAAGTGTCAAAATGCGGACCGCTTGGAATCCTTCCACTCAAATTGTTATAAGACAAGTTTAGATCCTGAAGGAAATCTAACAGTGTTAATGTCTCTGGAATTTCCCCTGTTAATTGGTTGTAGCTGAGATCCAATGACTCGAGGGAACTCATCTCACCAATAGTCTTTGGGATCAGCCCAGTAAGATTATTATGTGAGAGATTCAGCAATGGAAGTCCACTTAAAAGGCCAATTTTCTCAGGGATTTTACCAGTGACCGCGTTGCCTGAGATGTCGAATCCAGTGTTGTAGGAATACACTGACTCAAGCAATTGTGTCTGTCCTTTGATGACTATTTCTAGCTGAGCACCAGTGAATTTGAGGGAGTAAACATAACCTAAGATGGTCGCGTCATTTTGTCTTTTCATCATCGTTTTCAAGCCATCAAGATTCTGAGGAATGGGGCCAGATAGATTATTCCTGGAAAAACCAATATATTGTAGATTTTCTAACTTCATTAACCCTTCTGGGATAGATTCATTGAAAGAGTTTGATGCAAGCACGAGGATACGGAGGTGGTGTAAGTCGCAAATGAACTTTGGTATCCTTCCTTCAAATTTATTGCTTGCCAAGTTCAGAATCTCCAAATCCTGAAAGTTCTCAATCACTGTTGGGAAAGATCCTTCAAACTCATTCCCGTTTAGGTCCAGATAACGAAGGCTTGTAACACGTTCAAGTTCTTTTGGAACAATTCCAGTGAGCTTATTTTTTCCAAGATTAAGGTAAATGAGAGACTTGCAGTTTCCAAGATTACGTTGAATGGTGCCTGACAAGCTATTATTGGAGAGATCAAGAACCTGGAGAATATTAGGTTCTTGGCAAAATGATTCAGGTATAGGACCATGAATTTTGTTTCCGGATAAGGATATGGACCTGATACCGGGAACTTCTCCTAACTGTGTTGGTATTAACCCTATAAAGTTGTTAGTTGACAAATCGATGACATTAACATTCTCGAGCTGAGAAGGAATTGGACCTTGAAGGTTGTTATTGGCCAAATTTATTATCGTTGGAAAAGGAGAGGATTTCAGCTGAATTGTTGGAGGTATAACTCCCTCAAAGTTATTCATACTTAAATCTAGTGCAGATAGGGCAGGGAGATTGAATAACCAGTATGGTATGGCTCCTGATAGACTATTGTTCGCCAAAGCTAAGGTTATGAGGTTCGTCAAATTTGAGAAGAAATCTGGGATTTCTCCTCTCATGTTGCAAGATGTAAAATCCAAAATCACGGGCTGAAAAGTTTGCACAAAGGGTTGATCTTGATCATCAATTTTCAATGACAATCCACTAGCTCCTATACTAATTTGATCCAATTTTGACTTTTGGAACAAAGAAAATGGCATATTGCCATTCAGATTATTCATCTGAATATAAAGATATGAAAGCTTAGGAAGCTGAAGTATGCACGAAGGAAACCGTCCTGTTAGGTCGTTCCATTGTAAATTCAGGTACTCAAGGGAGGGGATTTGACAAATTGAAATTGGAATTTGCCCTTGTAATCCATTCTGGAAAAGAGATAAGTATTGAAGACATGTTAAACTGGACATGGTTACCGGGAGTTGGCCTGTGATATTGTTGTCATTGAGCATCAGTACACTTAATTTCTTAAGGTTTGTGATGGAAGAAGGTATCGACCCTTGGATCGAGCATCCATCAGCTCGGAAAAAGGTTAATGAAGTTGAATTGCTTAACGAAGGAGGAATCGTTCCAACTACCCCTGTGAAACTTATGTCAACAAATGTCAGCTTTGACCATGGGACTGAAAACATTGAAACAAGATTGATGATCATAGCAGGATTACTAGCAACATAAAGTTCCTCAAGTTGAGGAAGGTAAGGGATATGACCATCTAAATCATTGGAGCTAAAATCAAGAGTTGAGAGGGTTGTGAGGTTCGATAGCAGATCAGGTATCGAGGATGTTAGAGCGTTAGAACTCAATTCTAGAATAGAAAGATTAGTAAGGTTAAGTAATAGCCCTGTCGGAATTCTTCCTGAAATTTTGCAGTAGGACAATTGAAGTGACTTGAGATTTGAAAGACTTGATATTTGTTTAGCCCAATGAAATAATTCGGAGGCCTTTGATAGATCAACACCTGTCAATACAAGATATCTGAGGCCCCGGAGTCCTTCTAACCACCTTAGATTTGGACTAGATATACGACCATAGGTGATAAAAGACAACAGTGAGCCAAAATCTAACCTTAGTGGAAATGTCAAGCTAACAGATAAAGAAGAAAAATCAGGTACTAAATTAGCACACGAAAGATCAAGAAACCTTAGAGATGTAAGGTTTGAAAATTGTGTCGTAATAGAATCTTGAAACATAGCATTTGACAGGTTGAGATAAGTCAACTTTGTTAAGTTTGATATCTCAGCAGGTAGTTTAGAGAGCATGAAGTTGTTGAAACTCAAGTCAAGATATTGCATATGGTTAAGAGTGAAGAGCAATGGAGATATAGTACCATTGAGGGCATTGGATGTATTGTTAGAATTTGAAACAACCTCCTTATCGACATTGATTATTATTTCACCAGGATTATGATTCCGGAGATTGACAGCTACAACGTGACCTGAACTTGAACATTTGATTCCTTCCCAATTGCAACAGTTTTCGCCTTGCCATGAAGATAACCGATCAGTTGGATCAGTCAGCATTGATTTGAAGCTCAGTAGAGCTGCTCTTTCAGTTTCACGGCAGCCATAAACGATCGAAAAATGATTAAATAAAGTAGCAAATATAAGGAAAGTTTTGAGAGTCCACATAGCTTCAACATGAATAATATCCTAGGTTGTCAAGTGTTAAGATTTATATAGCAGTTAAATACTTACTGTCTAGCTAAACACTTGAACTATTTTATTCTTCAGTTTCTTTCTTAGAAAATTTTCATGAATAAAACAGCATTATTTGGTCTAGGCTTCTACTAATGAATTGAAAAAGATAGCATTCTACAGTCAATGACTTAACTTATATTTATCAAAATTCTCCTTGCGTTTCATTGTTCCTTGAGCCGAGGGTCTATCAAAAACAGCTTTTCTATCTTCACATAGTAGGGGTAAGATCTACGTACACATTACCTTCTCCAAACTCCACTTGTAAAATTACATTGAGTTTGTTTTTTTTGTTGTTGTTATTGTTGTCTCCGGAAACTTGATTTAATAGGAAAACAAGGGACAATTAAGGTGTTTGTAAGGTGTCTTCATTTCAGTTAATACCAACAATTTTCAAATTATTTAAAGAGAAGGTGTTTTACTTTGTCAAAGTCTTCTTCCACATCTCTTCTAGGTTTGAAAAAATTGATATTTCTGTTTTTAGTAGATATCATTTTATATGCCATTGGTGTTGAAAACTATTTGTGGTCATTTCCCATGCCTTTTACAAGTGAGTAGCTTTTGCCTCTTCTAATCTAATATAATACAATTATTCTTCAATCCAACAAATGAAAAGTGTCCGGGTGTATTTGGTATAACGAAAAATGTTTTCCGTGAAAAATATTTTCTAAGAAAATATTTTCTTAGAAAACAAGTAGTAATTTTATTTATTTTTTGGTGTTGGTACGCAAATTAAGAAAAATGACTTCTCAAGAGTATTTAAAAATAATTTAGATATAATAAATATGAAGCCATAAACTTTCAAACGAATAAACTTCCGGACCCTCAAATTTCATAAACCTTCAAACCGCTAAACATTTAAAATCGCAAAATTTCGAACATTAAAACTAAAAAATACATTTAAAATTTTTTTTCGTAGGGGGGGCTGGGAAGGGAGGGGTAGGGGTGGGGACTGGGATTTAGAGAGCAGTAAAACGAAAAAAAAATAGAAATTTACACTACAAAAAAAGTAAAATTTTTTGGTGGGTACGGGTGGGGTGGGTGGTGGGTGGTGCATAAAAATAAAAAAAATACAAAAAAAATAAAAATGAGGTAAAAAAATATATTTTTTTTGCGGGGGGAGGGGGGAGGGAAGGAGGAGGGGGTATGAAGGGGAAATAGGATTGGTGGTAACGGAAAAACTGAAATTATAAAAAAAACTTTTTTTGGAGAGGGGGTGGGGTAGGTTGGTAAGGGTGTGGAAGATTGAGGATGAGGTTTGGAAAATGTTTTCCCTTCTCTCAATAAGAAAAATATTTTCTTTTAATTGGAAGAAAATGAATAAATAAGAAAAATATTTTTCAAAACATTTAAGTCAACCAAACATAAAAAAATTAAAAAACATTTTCTGAAAAATATTTTCCTACGAACACACTGTTAATCATCTTTTCACTTTCTTAGTTCTAACTTCTAAGAGGCCTGTTATGTTACATATGCATAGATAATTGGCAAACTTGATAGATGACCGTAGATTACTCAGAAGTGAGTCAGTATAATTAAACAACTCCTAAATACTTTTGAGATCTCTCCATCCTTAATCAAATTTTCGAGTCAAAACTTTATTCTATCCTTTTTATACTAATTTCTTGACACGTGTTTTGCAATGGAGAAACAAAAACCAGATTATTTCTAAGTGTTTTATTCTCATTCCCAAGTAACTGTGCCGGTGGAAAGTAACATGTATTCTATCCACACAAGCTGGCCGGACATTAGTGTTATCAAAGAAAAATCAAGAACCAGAAAATATGCTAAATAGAATTTAGGGAAAAGGGTCAGAACTGCCCCTAACGTATTGACTCCAGTTAAAAATGTATTCCGTTAACCTATTTTGAAGAAAATGCCCCTACCGTGAAAAATGTGGCATATTTGTGCCCCTATGTCTAACAACTGACTGTACTTATATTTAAAACGGTAGGGGCATTTTTTTCAAAATAGGTTAACGGTAGGGGCATTTTTAAACTGGAGTCAATACATTAGGGGCACAAATATGCCAGAACTTTAACGGTAGGGGCGTTTTCTTCAAAATAGGTTAACGGAATGCATTTTTAAACTGGTGTCAATACGTTAGGGGCAATTCTGACCCTTTTCCGTAGATTTTATACATGGCTATTTAACTCCTAAAACATAGCATGTTTCCACAGTAATGGTCGCCACCAAGGGTCCACATATGAAAAGAGTTGTTCACATACAAAAGATAAGATTTTAGCTTCTATACCAACCTTTGAAATGGAGAAATAACAAGTAAATAACTTGTCTATTCCATGGCTCTAACTGCTGGAAGTAGTGCTTATTCTCTATCAAGATTTTATGTGCAAGCAACTGATACCAAAGAAATTTAAAAAAGAGACATGGCAGGGAAGAAGAGAGCTTCTATTTTCAACATTTATTGCAGCTGTCCAAGTCAATGATTCTAAAACTCAGCTTCTTCAGAGTGTGTTGCTTGGATTTCACATTCTCCTTCCTATTTGATTTTTTAATATTTTATCACAACTATTGAAAATATTTTTTTGGATTATGCCTCTTAGGATATCTCAACAAGTCAGAAGAGAACAAGGCCAAGAATGATAAGGAGGTAAATATTATGAGTTTAGCTTTCTATACTTTAGCAGTGTAAAACATTTTTTATACCGTCAAATCAGCTAAAAGTGATAAGAATGGACCTTGGGTCTAACTCAACCCCAAAAGTTAGCTTATGAGTTGAGGATTGCCCAAGCCATATAAGGAAATCAAGGACCTCAAATCCCTCCGATGTGGGACAACTCAACAAAAAGATACTATAGGTAACAGTCCACAGAAAGTGAAATTACTACTTTTTAAATAGGAAAAAGTCTCTTTAAAAATAAGGTAATTGCTTATTAAATACACTGATAGTACAAAAATTATGTTGACATATTGCTGAAGGAATTTCTACATCCTATTAAGTGCATAGAGTCAAAATATTTGTGGATCATAATTTTTTTTATTTCTACAATTTGCTCAGTTATATTATTTCCTATCCCTCTGTTTTGTTTTAATTACTTAAATTATTTTTTTACCTTTGTTTCGTCTATTTAGAGATTAGACAGTTACTATAAGCGCAACTACGGAGACTATTTTGGCTTTCTAGAAGGTGACCTAAAGCAAAAGAAAGAGCAACTCACTGAAGCAGAGCAAGGCATTCTTAAGTGGCTTGAGACCAACAAATGAATATCTCTCAATCTGGTTCTGAAGGCAAATCATAGAAAGTTTTTATTATATTAATTACTAGCATCAAATTCTTCCTCTCATAACCCTATTAAACTACTTTGAGGCTATTTGTGTAAAGTTCTCTTTGCTACGTGGCATTTCAAGGCTGTAATAGTTCTATTTCGGATATTTATACAATGCAATAGAGTGAGACTAGATGGTAGGATTTAGTCCTACGATGCTATTGTTCAGATACCGTCGCAGAGCGTGATCGGGTAGATATTATTATACCTTGCATCTTTTTCATATTTTCTTAGATTTCATATATTGATGTTACTTGTGTTACTTTATGTTATGTATATTATTTTATATTATTGTATTATGAGTTTATTGGTAGTACTAATATATCTCATCTTGTTGCTTTCTTGAATCGAGGGTCCTGGGAATAGCCTCTCTGTCCCTCGGGATAGGAGTAAAATCTGCGTATAAATTACCCTCCTCATACCTCACTTATAGGATCATACTAGGACGTTGTTATTGTTGTAATAGTTCCATTTCGGACAAGTTCATAGGGGTAATAGATCCTTGCAAAGTACAGGTGTGTGACTGGTAATTCGAGACAAATACAGGGAGGTTCTTAAGGTTCTTTTTACCATTTTATCCAGCTTCCTTCATCCTTCCTACTTCCACTATGAGACTATATTGCTCGGATTAGGGTATTTATGGTTCAATTTGGATCGAATTTTCTCTAAAAAGAAACTAAACTAAGTAAGTCGGGTTTTTAAATATTTGAACCAAATCAAACTAATTAAATCGATTTTTTCTCGATTCGGTTTATGTCGGTTTTCGATTTTTCAGTTATGTGTCGGTTTTTATCTTAAATGTAAGACATACACTACCAAACACATATTTCGGGGATCACATTTTTATTGTAATATTATTAAATCAATTACCCACTGAAAAATCTATTATTACTAAGATATATTGATCATAATTGAATCAAATAGTGATGAATAATTTAAGGACTTAATTAAAAATATATTATTTTTAACATGAAATAAATTCTTACACTTAACAAAAGAAATCTACGAATCAAACTAGAATGTAAAAGTAAAAAGCTACACTAAAAGTACAAACGACTAACATTTACTATAAAAAATCTAAAACTTTGTATAAAAGTATATACATATATATATGTGTAATTCTAAATTTAAAATAGTTACTCCTACATTCGGTTTGGTTCATTCTTTTTTTTATTAAAATCAAAACCAAACCAAGTTTGATCACTTTTAAAATTTTAAATCCAAAATCAAATCAAACTAAAAAGTATTAGTTTTTTGATCGATTTGATTTGGTTTTCGATTTGATTTGATTTTTCGGATTCTTATGAACACTCCTAGCTCGAACTTTGGGTTCAAAAAGGTCTTGGCAATATCCTGAATGAATTTCATAGCCAGGGGCAGATATATAGTGACGGGAATATGTACAATCGAATTGGTCTTTTTTTTTTACTTAATCACATAGGCGTGAGAAAATCCTGAAAAGAATTAGAGTAAATGCCAAGTTTGTAACTCATATTTATGAAGAATTTAGAACCTTAAACTCTCATTAAATGGTTTGCGACAGATTGAATTGGTAAAGTCACATGCCAGGCAATCTTTATAATAGAGCCGTCAATATGTTAAAAATAACATAGTATCAGTTTTCGGATTGGTTATTTAAAAATAACCAATATTTACTAAGTCAACAAAAAATAACTACTATTTTGTTGCAACAGAGACCGGTCCCAGCATAATATATTAGATTTCGGTGCACATGTATATGAACTCTAGCATATTATGTTTGACCGGTATAGTTTGCTGGCTCCGGTATAATATACTGGAGACTGGAGCACCGGTGCTCCAAACTCCAGTATATTATGCTGCATCGGTTGTCACACCTCCTTTTTCATTACACCCCGTAAAGGCGTAAAGGAGTTTTCAATTAAAGGACAATCGAAACGGAATTTTTTATTAAAAATTCAAAGTTGCCACTTGGGAGATTTATGGTGTCCCAAATCACCAGTTGAATCCCGAATCGAGGAAATTATTTACTCTGTTTAATCGTCCGCAAACTAGAAATTCGAGTAAGGAATCTGTTAACCCGAGAGAAGGTATGTTAGGCATTTCCCGGTTCCGTGGTTCTAGCATAGTTGCTCAACTGCCATATTTGGATTATCTGATTTTAAAACATGTTTTAACCTATGCGCTTTTTAAACTTTGAACCGATTTTATTATTATTTTTAAAGAGAATTACAACATCGTAAAAACACATCTCGAACCACGTCACATAAATGCATCCGTGATTTTTGACACATTTCAACTTCGTTGGGATTTGGATTTGGGTCACATAAATGTGCACCCGAATTTAGTAAAGTAATATTATTAAACGTCAGGCCTAAAGCAACTACCGTATTGTTAACTTTGCAGGAGGCCATGAAATTGGCTAAATGGCACGTCCCGAGGTCTAAATATTTTTTATAGAAATAGTTAAGAGGGCCACGCTATTTTATGAATTTTATTTGGCGCGGATCACCTTATTTATTTTAAAAATATTCTGAAGCAAACTATTATTTTCTATTTGAATTTGTCTCTAAAAGAGCCTAATTAATTAGTATTGTTTAAGAACTACTATATTTGGGTCCATGGACTCATATAAATTCAGACCCTCAGCGATTTTCTTTGGGCTTCAAACTTAGCCCAGGAAGAAAGAATACGCAATCGAATTTAAGTTGGGCTCCGTGAAGACAGATTTCAGGCCCAAACTTAACAATGGGACTTAACAATTTGCATAATAATTGAGCTATTTCAAACTTATTCAAATCAACACCACAATCTAAAATTTCAGCACACTTATTTAAATATTGGTCATCTCTATAATGAAACACTGATTTCTATTTTTAAACCTTTACACATAAAATTTGGAACCTCATTAAATTTAAGCATCTCAATAAAACCCCAAACAGCTTGACATCTAAATCGATCAGATTTGATTTTTAACTCTAAAGCTCAGATTTCCTTATCTATTTATTTACTAATTCGTTTCTAGATATCAACGGCGGTTTAAACTTCGTTATCACTAAGGGTTAAAAAAACTGGAGACATGGACTGGATTTTAAAGCATCAAGTGTATAGACTAAACAGCTCGATTACATAGTTCAACTATTATGACCTTCAAGTTTTACTAATATACCTATTTAGTATTATAAGCAGTGTACTAATTATAGCTATCCACGAACATGTTAATGGCCTAAATTCGAAGCAAAAACTTCAACATTTAATCAACATCTAATCATTTGAGTTGATAAAACTCGACTAGCATTGAAGAGGAAGAATCTGAAACACGAACTATAAGTTGATATTTCGAATTAACTCATAGTAACACAAACTCTAAATTTCAAATAAAGTCAAGCTAACACTACTAAATACAAAACTCATATGATCATAAGAAAATGCCAGACTAGTTTAACAGTCCATAGTCCAAAACAATCATGTTTAATTACAAATTGAAATTTATCCTAAAACTAACACGAAATACAATAGGGAAACACTCGGAGAATCAATCATCACTTCATTTCATGTCCATAAACTCGAAATTTACAGGATGTGTACTGGAAGTTGAAATAAAATAAGAAGAAGGAGAGGTCAGCAACAATAGCTATCAATCGGCAATGTTAAACCACATGAACATGAGCAGTTTTTAAACAAAAATATCTTCACAAGACCCAGGAAGAAACTACAGAAGTACATTACCAATAGAAGACCAAAAATAGCCTGATTGAACCCAAAACACTCGAAATTAACCCATGAACACTTTGAAGTTTCAGCAACCAAACAACAAGGAATTCTCAAGTCATTTCATATTTTTTTAGGCTAGAAATTCGAATCTGTAACTAGTACTTGAAATTAATCTAAGAAACGTTCCAATAGAACGGTATTTTTGGGATTTTGGAAGGTTTTATGTTGTTTTTTTGGTCTTTGAATAGATAGATCTAGAGTTTTTGGATTTGAAATTCAAATCTTCAGCTTATGAAGGCTTGTGGAAATCTGGGGGGGAATTTTCAGATTGTGAAACCTGTTAATTTAGGCACTAGACATGCCTTTTATAGGCAGAAATGAGGGCAGCCGTCAGATTTTCAGTTTTGCATTACAATCCTTTCTTAATTTTCGTTTTTATTTAAAAATCCCTCAATTATTAGCTTGTTGGTCAAGTTGACTCATTGTTTACTATTTGATCCCCTACTAGAAGCTTCTATTGAATTCTAATTTCTGTTATTGCAATATTCTT
This sequence comes from Nicotiana benthamiana, assembly GCA_034376525.1. Lineage (NCBI taxonomy): Eukaryota > Viridiplantae > Streptophyta > Magnoliopsida > Solanales > Solanaceae > Nicotiana > Nicotiana benthamiana. The sequence goes on along the minus strand of CM067334.1, from coordinate 78,163,694 downwards.
TAATTGAAAAAAATCTATATTACCCTTGTCCTTATTATGAAATTACTAAACCAGTACTAAGTAAACCCCCGGCCCCTTCACCTTAGTTAAGATTTGACTATAGTTAAACTCAAAAATCCTAATTCAACTATATTCAAACAACTAAACTAATAAAATCTAATTAAAGGCCACAATAAGAAATTACTAACTAAATCAAAACACATGATTAAACTAAATAAGGATCACAAAACATAATTAAACAGAATAAAACAATCAAACACCACTAGAATGGAACCAGTCATGAATAACAACAAATATTGAACTAAAAAAGAAATCGAAAGCTTATGATAATGGAATTAAACATAGCAGAGAACTAATCAAACTAAGAAGAAAAACTTACCGGATTAAAACTAACCCTAAAAAAATCAATGGCAAGTATACTGAAATTAGCAAACAAAAATTAACAAACTAGGAGAATAACATTCACGAATCAAAGAATAAACAACAAAAGATAGAAATACCTCAAACTCGAATCCAGTGGCCCTTTCGTTGACAAATTCGGACTATAATCATCCCTAATTAGGTATTTCCGTGAGAAAACGCCTAATTAAGGGCTATTGTAGCCCGAAAACCATTTATCCCCAAGCATTAATAAGTTAGGGTTTCTAGCCAAAATTTCAATCTGAGATTCGAACCAAACGGAGATGATTCGAAAGTTAAGGGTTGTGGATTTGGTATGAGGGGTATAAGAATATAATGTTATGTTAATTAGGCAGAATTTGGAGATGGTGGTGTTTTGGCCGGATTTTTTATTTCAGATTCGAGAGGATTGGCTGAGATTTGAAGGCAATGGTTTATGGATTTAGCAAGAAGAAGATGAGATGAGTTCAGGGTGTAATTTTGGACGGGTTTGGAGTTGGTGCTGCCGTGGCGGCAGAGACGGCATCTAGGGTTTGGATTATTCAAAACGTTTGGGTGATGTTTGAAATAAACCAATGGCATATATGGAACGAGGAGGTGAAGAAGAGGACAAGGTGTAAATTCCAGGGCCATTGGACAACCGCCGCCGGTGAAGGCGATTTCCGATCGGCGGCGTGCGGTGGTAGGCGACAGATTCTCTAGGTTGAGTGTGAATAAGAGAGAAGTCTTGGAGGGGTATAAGGGTCTCCGACACTCTTATACCTAGGTATCAATAGTTTCGAGCCGTTGGATCTAGTATCCTCGACGCCTAGATTTGACGACACGAGACGATGTCGTTTTGGGGACGGGGGGGGGGGGGTGGCTGGACCGGGTTGGGGTGGATTGGGTTGGGTTGCAATGGGTATTTTTGGGCTTACTTAAACCATATTTGGCCCAAAAGTGGGTAATCCAAGAAGGCAAATTGTTTTTTTAAAATTTTAATTTCCTTTTCATTTCTTTTCCAAATTAAACTAAAAAATCTTGAATTAAAACTTAATCAACCTACCAAACCCAATTAATTAATTCTTATCATTCTCACAAAATAATTAAATACCAAATTAAAAGAAAAACTACAAAAATTTCAAAAATTGAAACAAAAGTAAACTATTTTTTGTAATTTTTGTATTTTTGTAAAACTCCTAATTACTAATTGATTCTCAAAATATGTAAAATTTAATCTAAATGCAATGCATATTTTTGTAATTTTGTATGAATTAAAATGCACAGCCAAAAAGCAAATAATTAACATGAAATATCACAAAAGCCACAAAATTGCAAAATAATGAAAGACAATATTTTGTTTGAATTTCTGGGAATAATCCATACAGGGCAAAAATCACGTGCTCACAGCTTCCCCTCTTTGCTCAAAGACATGAAGAGTCTTCGTGCAAAGATAAGTGAGTGAAACGAGGGATTTTCACCCGTTCGAATATTTCGTGTGAAGCATTTTTGAATGAATTGACCGCACCCTGCTTTTGAGGTTACCTACATATCCTTGTTAAAAGGAATTAGGTCAATGTAGTTCGCGAATGTCTGGTAGCTGGGACTACCAGGAGCTGTGATTTCACTATTGTTATTGCTGCTACTGCTTGCTGACCTCCCTTTATTACATCATGTCAAAATAAAAGAAGTTAAACTAACTATGATCTATGAATTACAAAAATCCTAGCTAAATCTTCAAACTTGCTCTTGTATTTCCTGTTGCCTTGTTGTCTTGTATCCTCTCGGTAAAATCCAATGTTGATGCTTTGAATTGTAAACTGATATGTTTTACCTTTCACTCAAGCTGCAGAACTTGAATGTATTCTTCTGTTATACGGGCAGGTTCCTGACTTCAAAACTTGAAAATATATATGCCTCTGTTGTACGGGCAGTCTCCTGACTGCAACACTTGAAAATATATGCTTTTGTTATACGAGCAGGCTCCCGACTTCAAAACATGAAATTATATGCCTCTGTTATACGGGCGGGCTCCCGACTTCAAAACTTGGAAATACATGCCTCTGTTATACGGGGGCTCTCGACTTCAAAACTTGAAAATATATGCCTTTCTTAAACGGGCGACTCCCAACTTCAAAACTTGGAAATACATGCCTCTGTTATATGGGCGGGATCACGACTTCAACACTTGAAAATATATTCCTCTATTATATGGGCGGGCCCCCGACTTCAAAACGTGAAAATATATGCCTCTATTATACGGGCGTGCTTCCGACTTCAAAACTTGGAAATACATACCTCTGTTATATGGGCGGGCTCCCGACTTCAAAACTTGAAAATACATGCCTCTGTTATACGGGTGGGCTCCCGACTTCAACACTTGAAAATATATGCCTTTGTTGTACGGGCGGGCTCCTGACTTCAACACTTGAAAATACATGCCTCTGTTATACGGGCAGGCTCCCGACTATAAGACTTGGAAATACATGCCTCTGTTATACGGGCGGGCTCCCGACTTCAAGACTTGAAAATGTATGCCTCTGTTATACGGGCGGGCTTCCGATTTCAAAACTTGAAAATGCATGCCTCTGTTACGGGCGGGCTCCCAACTTCAAAATTGAAAATATATGCCTCTATTATAAGGGCGGGCTCCCGACTTCAAAACTTGAAAATATATGCCTCTGTTGTTCAGGCGAGCTCCTGACTTCAACACTTGAAAATTTATGCCTCTGTTATACAGGCGGGCTCCCGACTTCAACATTTGAAAATTCATGCCTTTGTTCTCCAAGCGGGCTCCTAGCTGCTCAAACGTGAATTATATGCCTCTACTCTCCAGGCAGGCTCCTGACTTCAGCAAAATAGAAAAAACAAAGAATTTTCTACCCCAGTTTGGAAGCTGGCCACATGGGAGAGTGTTAACTGAATCATTATACCAACTATTACTAAGAGTTTGAAAGCTAAGTTCTATTATCCAAGAAGATCCTGACAACTCCTAATTGAATCTTATATGAAATATGCAACTTTGAAACCAACTTAATTTCCCTACGCAATTCATGATTATCTTGTATTTTGATCAAATCCCACTTTACGGTCCAACCTGATTAATGTTTGTTTTTCTCTTATGGAGAGCTCCTCCAAAATAACTGAAATTTTCTGCCCTTGCTTCAATCAAAGAAAATTTTGTCAGTTTAAAATGGTGGTTAGCTGATGGCCTTCTTGTTGAGTATCTTTCTGCTGCATTGTTCTGTTTTTACTGTGTGACGACCCGAAGGGTCATCACCATAATTTTCCCTTTTTCCGTACTTTCGCGGCCTTGAAAACCTCTTATTTGGTCGCCTCGATTTGCATGCGCAGTCCGGGCGCGAAGCCAAAACATTTTTACATGGAAATGTATGAACTCTGTGTTAAAATAATGACTATTGATAATAATATTGATATAGTTAACTTTGGTCAACATTTTGGGTAAACAAACCCGGATCCTGATGTGACGGTCCCGGAGGGTCCGTAGAAAAATATGGGACCCGGGCATATTCCCGGAATCGAAATCCGAGGTCCTAGGCCCGAGTACAAAATTTTTGAAAGAAATTTTTTATCTGAAAATGATATGAACAATCGATGTAAAATGAGTTAGAAAATAGGTATCGGGCTCGTATTTTGGTTCCAACACCCGGTACGAGTCTTAAATATGTGTTAAGCGCCATCAGTAAAATTTTTAAAAATCGACGTCATTTGACGTGTTTTGGACTTGAAAATGAGAAATAATAATTTTATGGAAAGTTGGGAGAAATCATGTGTTTTGAGGTTTGATTCTATGTAAATGATGCTATTTTGGCAATCTGATCGCACGAGTAAGCCCGTATGATGTTTTTGAGTTAGTATGGGTGTTTCGTTTGAAGCCCCGATGGCTCGGGTGAGTTTTGGGTGAGGTCCGGGTGGTATTAGGCTTAGAGAAAAGCAAGTTCAGGTGTTGCATACACCAGCGCAGCCGTGGTCATATTCGCGCGGTCCGCGCTGGAGCCACGCGGCAGCGAGGCATTTCTGTGCGGTCCGCGTGGCTGAGTCATGCTGGGGTTCTGGTTAACCAGCACGTTGCGCACCAAATCAGTGGGGTCCGCACTGGGTGGGTTGAGAGAAGCCCCAGTTTTCATTCCACTCAGCGCAGCCGCAACATATTTTTGTGTGGTCCGCGTCCGGTCATCAGAAAGGTATAAAAGTCCGAAATTTCAGCCATTTTTTCACTTTTCAAAAAACCAAACCTAAGGAGCGATTTTCCAAACAACTTTTCTTCTCCAAAACTATTGGTAAGTGATTCCTAACTTAATTTTCCTACTCCTTAACATCTTTTAACAGAATTTCAACTTCAATCAAAGGTTTTCACAAATGAGAATTTGGGGTTTTGGGGTAGAACCTAGGTTTTCTTAAAATTGGGAATTTGGACTTCAATTTGAGGTCCGGTTTCAAAACAAATCATAGATATGAACTCGTGGGGGAATGGGTAACCCGATTTTGGTTCAAACCTTGGGCTTTGACCATGTGGTCCCGGGGGAATTTTGAGAATTTTTGGGTAAGACTTTGGGAAATTCATTCTTATGCATTCAATTGATTTAATTAGCACTTGTTGATACATTTGGGTAACTTGTGACTAAGCGGTTTTGTTGCAAATTCGAGGGGTAAAGCCATCCTAGAGGCCTGAGTCGAGTTTAGAGCTTTCGAGGCAAGTGTTTGATCTAACTTTGGCCCGAGGGAATAGGATTAGGAAAATATTTGTTGTGTGCTATGTGGAGTCGGCGTATAGATATGGTGACGAATTCTCTATGCACCCGAGTCTAGCATGACCGTGGGTCTTGCCTTTATTTTGATTAATATGATACTGTTTCTTGTTTGAATTGATTTAGTTCACATGATATGAACAATTGAGGATAAATAGTGATTTGTAAGAGTTTGGAGCATTGGCTCAACTTAGAACTTGTAGGCAACTAAGTTTTTACAAGCGAGAGTACTGAGATCATTCCATTGCCGGAATTTAGGTATTACTTGGATTCTCTCTTGCCTAGACATTTGGAGGTGTTAGTTGTACCCTTGCTGGGACTCATATGTTGGTTGTGTTCCCCTTTTGTATTATTATTACGGTTTCATTTATACCCTCACCCTATTGTTTGTGATTATTGTTTGGGTGAGGATGAGCGATAAAGTATGATGGGTGATATCGTGTGACAATTGATTTACATATTATTATTGCTTGGGTGAGGATGAGCGATAAAGCACGATGGGTGATGTCGTACAACCATTGATTTGCTTATTATTATTTCTTGGGTGAGGATGAGCGATAAAGCACGATAGGTGATGCCGTGTAACCATTGATTTACTCCATACAATAGACTGCATAAGGAAGAGTGATAAAGCACGATGGGTGATGTTATGTAACCATGGACTTATTTATACTATTGATTAGGTGAGGAAGAAGGATAAAGTACGATGGGTGATGCCGGCACTTTAATTGATTATCTTGGTGAGGACGAGAGTAAAAGCACGATGGCAGTGCCGTGCAACTGTTGGTTATTCTGCTTCTACGGATTGTTGTTGCTGTACAGTTTCATTTTTCTAACTGTTGATTTTATATCTGAACTGCTTCACCCCCTATAACATACTCCCTTCCCTCTTAATTGTTTAATTTCTGTATCCTCTTCTACTGCCCATATATGTCGAAATGCATAGGTTTATATAGTAGTCCGTTCTAGCCTCGGCACTACTTCTCCGTGGTTAGGCCAGGCACTTACCAGCACATGGGGTCGGTTGTGCTGATTCTACACTCTGCGCTCTTTTACGCAGATACAGGATTCGATCAGCAGTAGCAGCAATGGTGCGAGTGTTGGCATTCCGCTAAGCGAGACTCCGAGGTAGCCTTGCAGGCGTCCGCAGGGCCCGGCGTCTCCTCTAACTTTTTATTCAGTATGTTATCTCCTGTATTCAAGATGAACAACTTTTATATTTCTTCTGAACGGCTGTGTTTACTAAATTCTTAGCAGTTCGTGAGTAGTGACTCCAGATACTAGGTAGAGACATGTTATAAACTTCCGCACTTTACTATGATTTTCGTTAAAAGTCTTCCACGTATTTATAATTATTTATCTCAGTTTATTATACTGCTTAGATTGAAGTTTTGTGAAATGTTTTAAAAGGTTGGGTTGCCTAGCTCCGATAGTAGGCGCCATCATGACCTCGATGGTGGGAATTTGGGTCGTGACAAGTTGGTATCAGAGTACTAGGTTACTTGGGTCTCATAACTCACGGACAATCTCGGAAGAGTCTGACAGATCGGTACGGAGACGTTTGTATTTATCCCTCAGAGGCTACAAAGTTAGGAAAATTTTTCACTTTGTTCTATCTTGTCGTGCGTTTCCGTTTCTCAAACATCGATTGAATTTCTACTCTATTCTTTCGCAGATGGCAAAAACACACATTCCCTCTTCTGTGGCTCAACAGTCCGAGCCCCCAGCAGCAGTTTCCACGAGGGCCATCGGCCGAGGCGGGGCAGAGCTCTTCCTCGAGCAGCAGTCCTAGAGGTGGAGCGTCACATTGACTACGATGAGGAGGTTCCAGCGCCAACAGCTTTGGTGGGCGCCGCTCAGGTCCCATAAGGTTTTATAGCTACCCCAGCTCTTCAGGACGTTTTGGTCATATTGGTGGGCTTTGTGGAGAGCGTCATTCGAGCGGGTTTGTTCCCGGTGGTTCAGCCAGCGGTGGCAGGTCAGCAGGGTGCAGTGGCTCGGGCTGGGAGTGGGATCATTATTCAGGAGGCGGTCGATGTGTCCCGTAGAATTGAGACGGAACTGCAACGGGGAGGCGGTCATAGATCGGATAAGAGGCACCGTCATGCGGGAGGATTCAGTAGTACCTCTTCTAGAGGTAGAGGTTCTTATGGTAGAGGTCATCCTTCCAGGCCCTTCAGCCAGCTTCCCCTATCACTCATGGTACTTCAGGTGATCGTTTAGGTCAACAGGGACAGCCTCAGTTTCCTCAGTTGCATGTGCAGATGTTATGAGTGTGGCGAGTATGATCACCTCAGGATGGCCTACCCGAGGCTGAGGGGTGCTCGTCCGCAGTAGTTGATAGCCTAATTGCCGTTCAACCGTAGTTGAACTTTTATAATATTTGAAGGTGCATAGCCTGTGTCGAAGGCGCATAGCCTGAACTGAAGGCGCATAGACTGAATTGCCGTTCAATCGTAGTTGAACTTTATACTATTTGAAGGCGCGTAGCCTGTGTCGAAGGCGCATAGCCTGAATTTCCGTTCAACCGTAGTTGGAACTTTATGTGAATGCGTGTAGCCCGGGCTGACGTCCAACCGCAGTTGAACCTTTATGAATTTTCTTCGTGCTGGTTGGGATTTGCTTCTGGTTTCAGATCTTTCCTAGCTTGCATTTGTGGTTTTTCTTGCCCGGCTCACTCGTATTGCCGAAGTGCTTTGAGGTACGCTTTTATGCTGTCCTCCTTTTCGGCAGGGTCCCGTGTGGAAAGAAAAGGGGTGAGGTACCTTGAGCTCATTTCTTCCATAGAGATGGGGAATCTTCTTCTTCTTCTTCTTCTTCTTCTTCTTCTTCTTCTTCTTCTTCTTCTTCTTCTTCTTCTTCTTCTTCTTCTTCTTCCCTTCGCTTCGAAGACGAGGGGGTGTGGAAGCAAGCTCTTCTCGAGTTTTTTGACTTCCTATGACCCGATACACCGCTTGGGATCGTTTGAGATGGGTTGTTCATTTTCCTTTCTGGTCTAAGAATAAACTACGCGATTCTGCTATGAAATCCCCACAGGCGGCGCCAATTTGTCTTGCTCAAAGTTTCCATTTACTTTAGAAGCATAAAACAATCAAAATAAACGGAGGACCAATCATAGAAAATCGTAATAAATCCAAAGACTAAAGGGACAAAATATAAGAAACACCAGTTATAGATTAAATGGAGGAGGATGGAGATATTTTATTAATGATATGGTTTGGTCTGCCTCTCCATGGAGAGGTTCAGAGCCTTACAATGATGTACTCACTCCTCTTTTAGAAGGAGATGTGAAGAAGCAGCCCCCCTTTTAGGGTTCTTTCTCTTAGCATTTATAGCTAGGAGATCTGCCAGCTGGCGCCAAGGAGTTGGGACCACATACAGGGGACGCCCTCGTGAGGACGGCCAGGCCGTGACCTTAGTTGTCAAATTGGATAACTACCCGATAATCTTGTGAATAAATGGTCATACCATTATTAGCCATAGATAAACTTTGATAAATACGTCGATCTCATTCATTATCATGAGATCAGCTTTTGACCCATACAATTATCAATATAAAATTTTATTTGCATATTCAATACTCATAAGTAATTACAGATAAACCTCATTCGTAAACATATTTATGAGTAAGCTCGTAAAAATAATAACCAACCTACTACAATTGGTTAAATTAAATTAATCCTGTAAGAAATCTTTTATTTAACTTAATACGTTTATTATCTCCACTATTGACAATTTTTCATCATCATGAAAAGGCAACATAAATAGCATTCTCCCTTTTCCAATTCTTATTACTTGTCGCCATTATTAATGTCCAAAGAGATAATGAAATGGAGTATTTGTATTTTCTAAAAATTCTTTTTTCCAAAAAGAACCTTTTGACCCTAGGAAAGCATGATTAGTCGATTTTTGACCTTTTGACTTGCTGTAATCCATTTTGACAAAATGGTCTAATCTTACATGCTTAAGCAAAATCCAAAGGCAGCAGATCTTGTAGTAGTAAAGGCAAATCACCTTTCAACGTGCATTGTATTTCTTCTTTTTGTATTGTATTTGAATTTCACGATTTCACTTCTAATGTAATCATTAAGAAACTAAATTCAATTTTTCCGTTTTTAACAAATTTTTTATTATTTGAACCAATTATTTTATGGACAACTAGCACGAAATGCCGTAATGGATAGAACTTATATATACAAACAATGTTAATAAATTCTTACATTATCAAGTCATCAAAAATATATCTATATATCTTTCTAGTATGAAGAAAAACAAGTCAAATGCAAAAAGCTCGTGACACATGATTGTTATAGATAAATAAAAATATATTCTCCCTCTTTGGTTGTCAAGAATAAATATTTTTTTTCTAAGTGGACGTTTGGACGTAAGAATGGTAAAATTTCGAAAAATAAAAAACAATTTCAAAGAGTAATAGTATTTGAAAATTAAAATCGTGTTTGAACATGAATATAATTTTCGATTATTTTTGTGAGTGATTTGAGTGAAAATTTTGAAGAATTTTTTTGTGTGGAGTTTTTCAAATTTCGAAATTCATCTTCAAACAAAAATTTAAAAAATTATGACCAAACATCAATTTCGAAAAAGGTGAAAATTTTTCAAAAGAAATAAAGTTTTGAGGTGGTTTGAATTGAAAATTCTAAGTAAAAAGTGAATATGAAAAAAATAATATATGTATCATAATGTGTATCACATATGTATCATATTTATATCGATTGTATATCACATGTATATCCATATATATTTATGTGTGAGATAGTGCGTGATATATGTTTGATACATGTGTCACAGAAGAAATTTTTGACATCAATTTAATTATGAATTTTAATACAAACCAGTCTAAATCACCTCCAATCTTTCTCAAATTTTATATATTGATTTATCTATATATTTTTAATAAATTTCGACTATACTCATTAAATTTTTTTTGTTTGTTTCCATTTTTGGAATACTATTATATCCAAAGGGACTGAAAAAGTATTATCATACACTAACTTTTTGCAGAGAAAGCACAACGGATCATTTGTCAGAGTAGTATAGTAGATCATTTGGACTCGTACAAATTTTATCAATTATAATCAGTTGTGAAGCGCAGCAATTGCCTTACAAATCCGATTGAATTAGAAACCCTAAGTTTTAAGACCGACGACGAAGAAGAGGAAAGGTAGAAAGATGAAGAGGGTTTTCGGCATTAAGAAAGAAACACAACCTCCCCCCTCCGTTCAAGATGCTTCCGATAGGGTAATCTTTTTCCTCTATCAAAACCAACCGCTGTACTGTAAATACTGCTCATCTATGCACATGCACTGCAATGTCTCTTTCATTTTTTTTTGGTTTTATTATTTTTTCGGGGCTGTTTTGAACGGGTATTCAATGTTTTCTGCATTTTTTTACTATCAATTGAACTTCCTCTAATCTGAAAATAGTGGCGGGTTCGGATGATGTAATCATACCATCACTAGTACACCGGATCCCATTAGAATTCTGAAGTTATGAGCTTGATTGTTGTTATTATTATTATTATTATTACTCTTATTATTAGAGGTGGGATGGGTGTCATGCAGAAGCAAATCTAGGATTTAAATATGATGGGTTCAGCCTTTCATTTCTTGCGACTAAACCCATTACACCTTTAGAATAATGGGCTCAGAATTTAAGTATCTTTCAAAATTATAGTGAAATTAGTGTTTTTCACATATATCTGTTGAATTTTAAGATGAAAAGTCTTAAAAAGAGGGTGAATGAGACATGGAGGGAAAATAATTTTTTTGAGTAAGATTTTAAGTTTCCCTCTCTTGAAATATTATCCCATATTGGAAGAGAAAAGAATTTTGGTGGGTATATATACAATTGCACTTCTTGCAGCTCTTAAAGAGTTAAGAACAAGGCAAGCCTCGCGTCGTCGCCGCTCGGATCGGCTTCGGATTCAGATTCGAATTCGAATTTGGATTTGGTCAAATGATCGATTGATTAATTTTTTCGACCAAATTTATTTGTTAATAGTGAATATTAGCGTAATATTATCCGTGTTTGCAACGGATGTTTTCCAATCCGTGGATTCTTCGGCCAAGTGCATGACCCATTGTCCATTGGCAGCCTAGTGCTCCATGAGCAAGTGCTCATACCACCATTTTAAGTGCTTCCTCCCAGTGTTATTAAGAGCATTCGCTTCTCGCTTTAAGCGATGAAGCGAGGCGAGGCGCAGGGTTAGCGCTTTTCTGCTAAAAAGGCGACTCGCCTTCAAAAAGCATGCGCTTTTCTCACTTAAGCGAAAAGCGAGCCGGTAGAAAAAGCATGCTTAGACGAGCAGAAGGCATCAGCTAGGGTTTTTTTTAAAAATTTTTGGCAAATAAACCATCTGTGAAAAAACAAACATACGCGACTTCTTCTCCAGCGAACTCCAACGACGACTACTGCTGCTCCAACTACTTCTTCTCTGGATCTTCTTCTTCTGTTCTTCTTCTGATGGAATTCTTTCACTTTTTAAGCGCTCATTTTGTGCCCTAAATGATTTCTTCTTCTTCTATTATTAAAAGTGCTCTATTTTATGCTGTTGTATGTTCTGTTTCTGTTTTCTGCAATTTATCAGGGAATTAATTTTTTTTGGTTGTTGATTGCAGTAAATTTAATTTGATTATTCAATGGCATCAAGCCATTTGCTTAACATGTTATTTTTAATGAGTTCTTAGCCATTTATCTATGCCTATTTTTTTATTTATGTGTTAAATTGCACTTCACATGAAAAAAGCGCGCGCTTCGCTTTGCGCTTCTTGCTTCTGTTAAGCGAGGCCTTGTCGCTTTTTTGCGCTTAACGCTTTCCAAAATACTGCTTCCTCCATAATAGCCTAGTGATTGCTCCGCCATGAGTGGTGGCTGGTCATTTTCTTAACAATTTAACTGCACTATAAATATGGGCAGTAGCTGTTAGAGCAAAGACAACACTGAAAAACGCTGATATCCTCTTCAGTAAGAACTCAACATCGGCTATAAATTTTATTTCTTTCTCTCAGAATTTCCATTTATTTATGAGTTCTCCGCCTTTATTCTGCATTGTTTTTAAACTAAAAACAAAGCAACCGTAACTGTGACTTGCTACCGATCCTTGTGTTTGCTAAAACACTAACGTTTGAAGTAGCGCTACACCAGTGTAGAATTCGTTCTATCCTGGGTGGAAATAATTCATAACCTTGGGTACTAAGAGGGGATTAAATTTCTTAAGGAAATACTGTAAATTCAGTGGGCTCGAATTAATTACTGTCTCGTTTATATTTACATTTACACGCTATTTTTCTTTTCTCCAGAATTATTATTTACAAATACAGAAAGAAGATATAACAAACAACAAGCTTAAGGAATTTAATCCCCTATTTTTGTATTTATGTTAAACCTATTACTCATGAGACTAAAACCTTTGTGGTTTTGTCTACTCCCATTTTGGAAATTAAAGCTTTCGTGGCGGTTTGTTGGAAATTAAAATCTACGTGATTTTGTTTTTCTCCAAGTTTAAACGTTTGTTGGTGTCATTCTTTTAATGAAAAAATGGCACATGACAACGGAAACCAAGATGTTCCAATGATGACCGCCAACGCATCGACAAGCTGAACACCGACGTTGGCACCAGCATAAAAACCCGAAAAAAATTTCGAGATTGATTTCAAGTGCTGGCAGCAGAAGATGTTCTTCTATTTGACTACGTCATGTCTACAGAAGTTCATCAAAAAAGATGTTCCTGATCTGCCAGATGAAACTCCAGAGAATGAACGCTTTCTCGTGATTGAGGTGTAGAAGCATTCTGACTTTTTGGGCAAGAATTATATTCTTAGCAGTCTGGAGGATAATTTGTATAACGTCTACCATAATATGGAGACGTCAAAAGAAATGTGGATTGCACTTGAAAGAAAATACAAAATTGTAGACCTGCCCGGATGAAGAAATTCGTTGCCGCAAAATTTTGGACTACAAAATGGTAGATATCAAGTCTGTTATTGCCCAATTCTAGGAATTGCAAGTAATTATTCATGATCTAGTTGCTGAAGGTATATATAAAATAAATACTGATCTTGACAGTAAAAATATTACTCCCTTCGTTCCAACTTATGTGAACCTGTTTGATTGGGCACGGAGTTTAAGAAAAAAATAAAAACTTTTGGAATTTGTGGTCCTAAACAAGTCCAAATGGAACCAGAGTATTTGTGTGGTTATAAAAGCTTCTCATTAAGGGTAGAGTTGTAACTTTAAGCTAAATTGTTACCAAATTTAGAAAGGGTTCATTATTTTTGGAACGGACGAAAAAGGAAATAGGTTCACATAAACTGGAATGGAGGGAGTATTATTTTTACTAACGGAATTTTCGTTGAAGGTCTTGTCATCAATGAAGCATTCCAAGTTGCAACAATTATTGAGAAGTTACCTCATTTGTGGAAGGATTTCAAGAACTACTTGAAATACAAACGAAAGGAGATGTCCCTTGAAGATCTCATTGTTCGATTGAGAATTGGAGAGGACAATAAAGCAGCTGAAAAGAAGGGGCGTGGAAACTCAACGATAATGGGAGCAAATATTGTTGAGGATAATTTGAGAATTAAGAGAAAGAGGAAGTAGGTTTCTGGGCCAAGAAATAATCCAAGCAAGAAGCGGTTCAATGGAAATTGCTACAACTGTGGAAAAGCTGGATACATATCTATAGATGTAGTGCTCCAAAGAAAGAGAAGAAAAAGAGTCAGGCAAACATGGTTGAAAAGCACGAAGATATTGATGACTTGTGTGCTATACTTTATGATTGCAACTTGGTAGGAAATACTAAGGAGTGGTGGATTGATACTAGAGCCACTCGCCATGTTTGTGCTGTGAGTAAAGCTTTTTCTACATATGCTTCTGCTGGATCCAAAGAGACGCTTTCTATAGGAAATGGTGCTACAACAAAAATTGAATGATATTGGAAGATATTTCTCAAGATGACTTCTGGCAAGGTCATGACATTGAATAACGTCCTTCATGTTCCCGAAATTAGGAAGAACTTAGTCTCTATTGGACTTCTTGTATAGCACGGTTTCAAGTGCATCTTTGTATCCGACAAGGTAGTGCTAAGTAAAAATGAAATCTTTGTAGGAAAAGGTTACCTTACTGAGGCCTTTTCAAGCTGAATGTAATAGTTGTTGACTAATAATAGAACTTCAGTTTTTTTTTTTACTTGAGTCAAATGATTTATGGCATGTACGTTTGGGTCATGTCAATTACAAAACCTTGCGGAAAATGATTAACTTGGATTTTTGGAAATATTGCCTAAGTTTGAATGCGAAAAATCAAAAGGTCAAATATGTCTAGAATCTAAGTATGTTAAACATCCTTATAAGTCGGTTGAAAGAAATTCAAATCCTTAGACTTAATTTACACAGATATTTGTGACATAAAGTCAATGCTATCTCGCGGTGGAAAGAAGTATTTCATAACTTTTATTGACGACAATACTTGATATTACTATGTTTACTTAATAGAAAAGATGAAGCAATAGACGTATTCAGGCAATATAAAAATGAAGTTGAAACACAACTTAACAAGAAAGTCAAAATGATAAGAAGTGATGGGGATGATGAATATGAATCTCCTTTTGAAGAAATATGTCTAGAATATGGAATTATTCATCAAATAACAGCCTCTTACACTCCTCAATCCAATGGGATTGCGAAAAGAAAGAATCATTCATTAAAGGAGATGATGTGACAATCCAATGGGATTGCGAAAAGAAAGAATCATTCATTAAAGGAGATGATGTGATTTGGAACATTTTTAATATACACACATTTATAAGGGAGAGGAAGTTATTCCGGTTATTCCGGTTAGCCAAAGTAAGGGAGAGGAAGGCGCGGGATCTAGACCAA
Source organism: Nicotiana benthamiana (assembly GCA_034376525.1). NCBI lineage: Eukaryota > Viridiplantae > Streptophyta > Magnoliopsida > Solanales > Solanaceae > Nicotiana > Nicotiana benthamiana. The sequence continues at coordinate 78,148,651 of CM067334.1, read as the reverse complement.
GTTAGGTGCATCAAGGATGAGGATGGTAGAGTCCTGATGGGGGAGTCTCAAGTCAAGCAGAAGTGGCAGGCGTATTTTCGAGACCTACTCAACAAGGAGGGAGATCAAAACATAGAGCTAGGGGAGCTGGGGCATTCAGAGCGTCATAGAGACCTAGGGTACTGCATGTGCATTAGGGTGGAGGAGGTCGTGGGGGCTTTGCGTAGGATGAGTAGGGGTCGAGCGACCGGGCCAGACGAAATCCCGATGGAGCTCTGGAAATGCATGGATAAGTTAGGAGTGGAGTGACTCACCAGGTTGTTTAATTCGATCTTCAGGACCAAAAAGATGCCGGAGGGGTGGAGGTGGAGTACAGTGATGCCCTTGTACAAGAACAAAGGGAATATCCAGTGTTCCAACAACTATTGGGGCATCAAATTAATAACTCACACTATGAAGGTCTGGGAGCGGGTGATTTAGGCTAGGGTGAGGGAGACGACATCTATTTCCGTGAACCAGTTCAGTTTCATGCCGGGTCGCTCCACTACAAAAGTTATCCACCTTGTCAGGAGATTGGTGGAACAGTTCAGGGATAAGAAGAAGGACCTGCACATGGTGTTTATCGACTTGGAGAAGGCGTATGACAAGGTCTCTAGGGAGGTGCTATGCAGGTGCCTGGAGGCTAAGAGCGTGCCGGAAGCCTACATCAGAGTAATCAAGGACATGTACGATGGAGCTAAGACTAGGGTCAGGACAGTGGGTGGCGACTCAGACCATTTTCCGGTGGTTATGTGGCTCCATCAAGGATCTGCGCTTAGCCCTCTCTTGTTTGCCTTGGTGATGGATGCTCTAATCGTCATATTCAAGGGGATGTGCCTTGGTGTCTGCTATTTGCTGATGACATAGTCTTGATAGACGAGACGAGGGTCGGTGTTAACGAGAGGCTAGAGGTATGGAGACAAATTCTCGAGTCTAAGGGTTTCAAACTAAGCAGGTCTAAGACAGAATACCTGGAGTGCAAGTTTAGCGCCGAGCCGAGCGAAGTAGGAGGGGACGTAAAGATTGGATCTCAAGCCCTAGCCAAGAGGGATAGGTTCAAATATCTTGGATAGGTGATTCAGGGGGACGGAGAGATAGACGAGGATGTCACTCACCGTATAGGGGCGGGGTGGTTGAAGTGGAGGCTTGCATCAAGAGTTTTGCGTGACAAGAAAGTGCCACAGAAACTCAAGGGGAATTTTTATAGAGTTGTGATTAGACCTGCCATGTTGTATGGGACGGAGTGCTGGCCGATGAAGAACTCTCATGTTCAAAGGATGAAGGTTGCAGAGATGAGGATGCTTAGGTGGATATGCGGGCTCACCAGGTTAGATAAGATTAGGAATGAAGTTATTCGGGAGAAGGTGGGGGTGGCCCCAGTGGATGAGAAGATGCGAGAAGCGAGGCTCAAGTGGTTCGGGCATGTGCGAAGGAGAAGCCGTGATGCCCCGGTGAGGGGCTGTGAGCGGCTAGCGGTGGTCGGTGTGAGGCGAGGCAGAGGGAGGCCTACGAGGTACTGGGGGAGGTAAGCAGGACATGGCTAGAATGCGGATTTTCCGAGGACATGACCCTTGATAGGAAAGTCTGGAGGTCTAGTATCAGGGTTGTAGGATAGGGGCTTCTAGATTTTTCGTACTTCTTTCACGGGGCTGGGTGGGGCTTGGTAGGGCTCTGCATAGATGATTTGTGTATTGGTTTGTGTTCTCTTATGGTAGTCATTTATGGTAGTTACTATTTTAATATTATTGCATGCCATTTTATTTGTGGTACTTATGGTTCTTATGTTTAGATAATTATTTATGCGATTTCTGCTTGAGTAACTAATCTTGTTTTTATTTCTAGCCTCCCTGCCCTTTCGGGTAGGGGTAAGGCCTGTCTACATATTACCCTCCCCAGACCCCACTTTATGGGAGTATACTGGGTTGTTGTTGTTGTTATAACATTCATTTATCTTAAAACCATTTGACGACATTGTTTGGTCAAATTTCGCATGCCATTGTTTGGGTGCTTGTTTTAATCCGTAGCGAGACTTAACAAGTCTACTTACTTTCTTTTCTTTACCTGAAACTACAAATCCTTCGGGTTGTTCCATGTAGAGTGCTTCCTCTAAATCTCCATTTAAGAAGGTTGTCTTTACGTCCATTTGATGAATTTCAAGACCATAAACTGCACCTAAAACGACTAGCATTCGTATGGACGTAATTCTCGTCACTGGAGAATGAACTGGGCTATTGTTTGATGAATAATTTCATATTCTAGACATATTTCTTTAAAAGGAGATTTATATTCACAACTCCTATCACTTCTTATCATTTTGACTTTCTTGTTAAGCTTTATATTGCATGAATGCGTCTATTGCTTAATCTTTGCTATTAAGTATGTAAACATAGCAATATTGAGTATTGTCATTAATAAAAGGTATGAAATACTTCTTTCCACCGCGAGTTGGTATTGACTTCATGTCACAAATATCTGTGTAAATTAAGTTTAAAGGATTTGAATTCCTTTCAACCGACTTAATAAGAATGTGTAACATATTTAGATTCCACACATATTTGAAAGTTTAATTTTTCGCATTCAAACTTAGGCAATATTTCCAAGAATCCAAGTTAATCATTTTCCGCAAGGTTTTATAATTGACATGACCCAAACGTACATGCGATAAATTATTTGACTCAAGTAAGTAAGAAGAAGCTGAAGTTTTATTATTATTGTCTACAACTATTACATTCAGCTTGAAAAGGCCCTCAGTAAAGTAACCTTTTCCTACAAACATTTCGTTTTTACTTGGCGCTACCTTGTCGGATACAAAGACGCACTTGAAACTGTGTTTTCCATGAAGTCCAGTAGAGACTAAGTTCTTCCCAATTTCGGGAACATGAAGGACGTTCAAAGTCATGACCTTGCCAGAAGTCATCTTGAGAAATATCTTCTCATATCCTTCAATTTTTGTTGTAGCAGTATTTCCCATATAAAGCGTCTCTTCGGGTCCAGCAGAAGCATATGTAGAAAAAGCTTCCCTCACAGCACAAACAAGGGGAGTGGCTCCAGAATCAATCCACCACACCTTAGGATTTTCTACCAGGTTGCATTCAGAAAGCATAGCACACAAGTTATCAATATCTTCATGCTTTTCATCCATGTTTGCTTGGCCCTTCTTCTTGTCTTTCTTTGTAGCACGACACTCTACAGATCTGTGTCCAGCTTTTCCAAAGTTGTAGCAATTTTCATTGAACCACTTCTTGCTTGGGTTATTTATTGGCCCAGAAACCTGCTTCCTCTTTCTCTTAATTTGAGAATTATCCTCAACAATATTTGCTCCCATTATCGTTGAGTTTCCACGGCCCTTCTTTTCAGATGCTTTATTGTCCTCTCCGATTCTCAATCGAACAATGAGATCTTCAAGGGACATCTCATTTCGTTTGTGTTTCAAGTAATTCTTGAAATTCTTCCACAAAGGAGGCAACTTCTCAATAATTGCTGCAACTTGGAATGCATCATTGATAACAAGACCTTCAATGGAAATTCCATTAGTAAAAATAATAACATTTTTACTTTCAACATCAATATTTATTTTATATATACCTTCAGCAAGCAGATCATGAATAATCACTTGCACTTCCTGGACATGGGCAATAATAGATTTGCTATCTACCATTTTGTTGTCCAAAAATTTTGCGGCAACGAGTTTCTTCATCCCGTCATCTTCAGTTTTGTATTATTTCAAGCGCAATCCACAGTTCTTTTGATGTCTCCACATTACTGTAGACATTATACAAATTATCCTCCAGACCGCTAAGAATATAATTCTTGCACAAAAAAAGTCAAAATGCTTCCACGCCTCAATCACGAAAAAGCTTTCAGTCTCTAGAGTTTCATCCGGCAGATCAAGAACATATTCCTTGATGAACTTCTATAGACATAACGTAGTCAAATAGAAGAACATCTTCTACTACCAGCGCTTGAAATCAATCCCTTAAATTTTTCGTGTTTTTCTGTAGGTTCCAACGCCAGTGTTCGGCTTGTCAATGCGTTGGCGGTCATCATCGGAACAGCTTGGTTTCCGTTGTCATGTGCCGTTTTTTTCTATAAAAGAATGACACAAACAAACGCTTAATAAACTTTTAAACTTGGAGAAAAAAATCTCGTAGATTTTATTTCCAACAAATCGCCACGAAGTCTTTAATTTCCAAAACGGAAGTAGACAAAACCACAAAGGTTTTGATCTCCAGAGCATTAGGTATAACACAAATACAGAAAGAAAGAATTAAATTCCTTAAGCTTGTTGTTTGTTATATCTTCTTTCTGTATTTGTAAATAATAATTCTGGAGAAAAGAAAGTTAGCATATAAAGGAGACAGTAATTAATTCGAGCCCACTGAATTCACAGTGTTTCCTTAAGGAATTTAGTCCCCTCCTAGTACCTAAGGTTATGAATTATTTTCTCCTAGGATAGAACGAATACCATACTGGTGTAGCGGTATTTCAAACACCAGTGTTTCAGTGAACACAAAGTTTGGTAGCAAATCACACTTACGGTTGCTTTGTTTGTAGTTTAAAAACAATGCAGAATAAAGGTGGAGAACTCAGAAGTCGAATGGAAATTCTGAGAGGAAGAAATGCAATTTATAGCCGATGTTGAGTTGTTACTGAAGAGGATATCAACGTTTTTCAGTGTTGTCTTTGCTCTAACCGCTACTGCCCATATTTATAGTGCAGTTAGTTTGTTAAGAGAATGACCAACCACCACTCATGGTGGAGCAATCACTAGACTATTATGGAGGAAGCACTTAACATGGTGGAATGAGCACTTTCTCATAAAGCACTAGGCTGCCAATGGACAATGGAGCATGCACTTGGCCGAAGAATTCACGGATTGGAAAACATCCGTTACAAACACGGATAATATTACATTAATATTCACTATTAATAAATAAATTTGGTCGAAAAAATTAATCGATCAATCATTTGACCAAATTCGAATCTAAAACCGAGCCATGGCGGCGCGAGGCTTGCCTTCTTAATTCTTTAAGAGCTACAAGAAGAGCAATTGTATATATACCACCAAAAATTTTTTCCTCTTCCAATATGAGACAATATTTCAAGAGAGGGAAACTTAAAATCTTACTCAAAAATTTCATTTTCCCTCTATTTCCCATTCACCCTCTTTTTAAGACTTTTCATCTTAAAATTAGTAGTTGTAGAGGTGGGATGGTGTTATGCAGAAGCAAATCTATGATTTAAATTTGATGGGTTCAGCCTTTCGATTCTTGCGACTGAACCCATTACACCTTTAGAATAATGGGCTCAGAATTAAAGTATCTTTCAAAATTATAGTGAAATTAGTGATTTTTCACATATATCTACACTCCATATTGAAAAGACCGGTTCAATGGAACACATTGGTTGTATAATTCATCGCCGTCTACTGCTACGGGAAGTCCTTGTGTTGTATCCTTCAGTATGTAAATTTGAGCTTGATGATCACTGCATCTATTTGTCTGTGTAATCTTTAAATCAAATCTTAATATTTTTTATAATTTAAACTAGTCATAGAAACTAGATAAAAAGTATAACCCTTTTGGCAAAAGTTTTAGAAAATGTTGAAAAAATTATAGTCAACGAAATATTGCTACTTTTGAAATAGTTTTTGTGCAAACATGCTTCTTATGACTTCTTATGATCTGATTATACTATATGTGTCAAAATGGTTGCTCGATTAGGATTGAGTGTGGTAAAGAAAATGCTTGTAGTTTTTATCCCTTGAATGGTGACACGAGTATTTCATGAACCAAAATTACATGAGGGAATTGCAGCAGAACTGAACTTCTTTCATTTCTTTTCTTGGGCTGTTTCACAATCTTTGGCAGTATAATGAAAATATGGGTGCTTGTTATGGTTTCCAGTTGATTCATCCGGAATATTTATCTATTTTTCATTCTCAGCAGTTTTGATGATTACTACTGGTTGCAGGAATGAGTAATCTGATATTTAAATTGCTTCTTGATTGCCCAGATTAATAAAAGAGGCGAGACAGTGGAAGAGAAAATCAAGAAACTTGATTCTGAACTTGCAAGATACAAGGAACAGCTGAAGAAGACTCGACCAGGTCCAGCTCAGGAAGCTATAAAAGCTCGAGCAATGAGGGTTTTGAAGCAAAAGAGAATGTGAGCTATAATAATATATTGTTACCTCGAATGTGATGAAGTTAAAGTGTCTTGTCAACAATCAAGTTCAATTACTTAATGAGTTATACTGACATTTCAAGTCAAACGATTGAGGTCTGAAATAAACTATTAAAGCACAGTAAACCAGGTGTGAGCTATAATAATCTATTGTTACCTCGAATGTGATGAAGTTAAATAGCCTGTTTGGCCAAGCTTATTTTTTGTCAAATGTGCTTTTTTTTTTTGCCAAAAGCACTTTTGGTCGAAAATTGAGTTGCTTGGCCAAACTTCTGGAAGGAAAAAAAGTGCTTTTGAGGAGAAGCAGAAGCAGTTTTGGAGAAGCAGAAAAAAGTAACTTCTCTCCAAAAGCACTTTTTTGAGAAGCACTTTTGAGAAAAATACACTTAGAAGCAGTTTTTTAAAGCTTGGCCAAACACTAGTTGCTACTCAAAAGTGCTTTTTAAACTAATTAGCCAACACCAAAAGTACTTTTGAGAAAAGTACTTTTGAAAAAACACTTCTCAAAATAAGTTGATTTTTGCAGCTTGGCCAAACGGGCTAAAAGTGGCTTGCCAACAATCAAGTTCAATTAGTTGTTAATGAGTGTATACTGACATTTCAAGTCAAACGATTTGAGGTCTGGAATAAACTATTAAACCACAGTAAACCAGGCTCCTCTCTCTCTCTCTTCTCGCACACGCACACACGTGCACACACACTCTGCCTCTCTCCCTCAGAACTTTGAAAGACATGGAAAGTTAAGATACAAACTTGGTGATCCTTGGTGTGACAATGTAACGAGAAATAGAAACAGTGGGTTAGTCATGTTTAAGGACTTTTTATCTGAGGTCCATTTTTTTAAAGAGCTTCAGTAAATTGAGCTGGTTCCTTAATGCAGTTCCTACAAAAGCCATGCCGGGTTTTTAAAGAAAGATAAGAAAAAAGAGGAGACAATCTAGCTTCCTGTGTTTCTGATATGATTCTTCTACTCATATCACTTGGTTATATTTTAAGCAAAGAAAAAGTAGCCGGACCGTTAATTTCAGTTGAAAGAATCGAAACACTTAACTGCACTCTTGTTTTCCCTTTGTTGTTTGTGGTAGATATTTCATTTTCAGACACTACTTAGGCGTAGCTTTCTCTATCAGCTGAGACACACTACTTTTGCTTGTTTTTTGAGTCTTAGATCATGTGTTGACATTTTGTTTTCAGAAATGCTTAAGCTGTCCATTGAATAATCGACAGGTATGAAGGTCAACGTGACATGCTATACAATCAGACGTATAACCTGGACCAGGTCTCATTTGCTGCTGAGGGAATCAAAGATGCTCAGCAAACAGTATGTTAATGGAGTTCTTCTCTTTGCTGAGTTACATTTTCACAATTCCAAAGTCCAAATTGTCCTATTGCATATTACTGTATATCTTTTACTTGAGTGGATAATTCTTTTCTGCATTACCCCAAAAGGAGAAGACACCATTTCCATCTTGATATTCCACAGATCCACGTGTCCATAAACATTTTTTGTTTAAGTTCATGTATGGATAGTAGCCTGTAAATCGGAGATCTAGAACATATTGTGAAGCATCATTTTATTTTAACAACACATGCTGCTTGAGTTTTAAAATGCTTTACTTTAAATTTTGACTGATTTATATTTATGGAAGTAGAGAAAAATTAGCTTAAATTATTGGCTGGCAATCATTCAGCATGATTACGGATGGCTAGGCTTACGAGTTGCTGTGGTTGACAGACCTTTCAGCTATGTGAAATTCATGTTAAAGTTGTCTTTTTCTTGGTAGCGCCCCATTGGGCACAGCTCAAGGCTTGTCAAGCGAAGCTTATTCTGTAACCTGATTGGAACCTGCTGCCTACCTCCGTAGAGGTAGGAGGACAACCAATTTGTCATGAGGAAGGGATTTCCTTCGTTCCTAGAGTTTATTATTCTCCAATTCGTTCCATTTTACTTTGAAAATTGGTGTTTGAAGGCACAATTGAACAATTGGATTCATTTGTTTGGAGTGGGATTGGCGATTATTAACTTGGTTTTGTCTCTTCAGATGGCGGCTTTGAAGTCAGCAAACAAAGAATTAAAAGGAGTGATGAAAACTGTGAATATTCAAGACGTAGATGTATGTATTCTCCATTACTGTTATATGTTTTCTTTTAAGTACCCCTAAGATTCATCTTTTCCTTTTTATTTATATCTATGGTTTTGAATTTTATCCATATTGTGATGGTCTTCTGTGTAAATGTAGAACTTACAAGATGAAATGGTGGACCTGATGGATGTAAGCAATGAAATTCAAGAGACTCTTGGTAGAAGCTATGGTGTGCCCGATGACGTTGACGAAGAAGAGCTCATGGGTGGTAAGATTTTTTTAGCACTTGTACATTTGAATATTCTAGTGAAAGCATGTTTGATGAGCAGTTAGTTACTTCTTTATCAGAGCTTGATGCTTTGGAAGCGGACATGGAGACTGAAGGTGAAGGTGTCCCTTCATATTTACAGCCTGATAAGGAACCAGATCTTGATTCAGAGCTTAACTTGCCATCAGCACCAATGGGGTATGCACCAACACCAGCAGGCAGAGCTAACACCCAGGTAAAATCAGATAGAGCATAGCCTCGGAATTAATCGACCTCTTCTCTGTTAAACATGTATGTATGTATATTTGGAGATAATTACTTAATTTTAGTATACATTTTACCAGTGTTGCTCTTATGGTAAGCAACCCCCACTTCCAACCGAGAGGTTGTGAGTTCGAGTCTCCCCAAGAGCAAGGTGGGAAGTTCTTGGAGGGAAGGATGTCGGGGGTCTATTTGGCAACAGCCTCTCTACCCAAGGGTAGGGGTAAGGTGTGCGTACATACTACCCTCCCCAGACCCCACTAAGTGGGATTATACTGGGTTGTTGTTGTTGTTGTTGTTGTTTACCAGTGTTATTAAAAGTCATGTGCTTTGTCGCTTAAAGCGATGAAGCAATGTGAAGCAGTGCATTATCGCTCTTTGAGGGAAGCTATGCGCTTTAGAGAAGTGTGTGCGTGAAAGAATGATGCGGAAATTGATCCCAATGAGAAGTTGCTTTTTTAATCTAACTTAAAAGAGTTGGATTAGTATCAACCTTATTGAATATTGGATGCTAAAATTAATTGTTTATTGAAAATATTTGATCATTATAGTACTAAATTCTTATATTTTTCGAATTTATAATGTTCCGTAAATTGTGTGCTTCCCTTAATTTTCGCTTCAAGCAACATGACCTTGGCTCCTTTTTTGCGCTTTTTGCTTTTAGAAACACTGTGTTTTACGTAAATTACATCATATACCTTATGCATTAGGTGCTGCATCTTTCTGAAAGTACAACATCCCCATCCTCAATTTTCTCTCTTGGCAGTTGCTCAATACTGCCCATGTTCCTTATTTTGTTGTTTAATGTTTTGTTGACACCTTTTTCTGACTTGTGATGCACAGGCTGAAGATGAACTAGGATTACCTGCTGTCCCTCGTGCATCACTTCGTGGTTAGGAGAGTGTTTGAATAACTTGGTGTAAACAGAGTGTGCAGAGGTTGCTAATTACTTCTCTGGAGGATTAAGGGTGATTTAGCGTAATTATAACAGTCAGATTTGTGATTAATGATTGTATGCTCATTTTGGAATCCTAATCCAATATCAATAAAGAACAGAAATCATCTGCTGAGTTCGTAAGACTTGCGTCTTCTCTCTCTCTCTTTTTTTGTGTGGGTGTGTTTTATAGCATGCTGATTGTTGATACCAGTCGCTATTATGTCATCTATACTTGGTTGGACAGGAGAGGACGCTGTTTGGCACTTCACCCTATACATCATGTAACTTGGCCCGAATGGAGAGCACTATTAGTATATGTTAACCATTGTCATAATCATTTCTCCCTTGGAATTCAGGTCTGCAACTGTTTCCGGGCAACATATGCTTTTGATAGGACAAGAGGGGTTGTTCTGATAGTAAGCAATCCTCACTTCCAACCGAGAGGTTGTGAGTTCGAGTCTCCCCAAGAGTAAGGTGGGTAGTTTTTGGAGGGAAGGATGCCGGGGTCTATTTGGAAACAACCTCGTCTGCGTACATACTACCCTCCCCGGGGGGGTAAGGTCTGCGTACATACTACCCTCCCCAGACCCCAATAAATGGGATTATACTGGGTTGTTGTTGTTGTTGTTGTTGTATATGTGATCGATCGATGGAGTTCATTCTTTCTGGGATATGACGGATATGTGGGCAGACATTCTCTTATTTATGGGGGAGGGGTGGGGGGTCTCTAGATTTTTAGGTGTGTCATGTGAGGTGTTACTGATCATCGCAGTCTTCAGCACTTGTTCAAGCAAAAGTATCGGCGATCGGGTGCAGATCACAACGAGATTCTCGACACATATCAAGGATGGGCCGGTTAATTCTGGATGAGAAAAGAGAATTGCATGAAGCTCTGGATTTTCAGTGGATGAGAAAAGAGAAATGCATGAAGAAATCTCGTGTGTGTGAGTAAAATTTGCAAATGAAAAAGCTGCTAAAAAATCTATCTTCATAGTTGACTCTTGCAAGTTGCTAAGTACAAAGTTGCACTCATATAGATACTATTTCTATTGTACAGTCACTTTCTCCATTGCTATTGGAGAATTCAAGAGAAACCGTACGGATGTATGTTTTACCCTTTTTCCTTCTCTCCGAGAATATTCCTCCTGTATTTCCCATTTTCGAGATTCCTATAAATTGTATCTCCTCACTTTCAAACTAATATTTCCTCTATTTCAATGACTCGCCAAAAACTTAAGGAAGAAACAATAAAATTTTGAAACTTGTAGTTTTAAAAGCTTAAAGGAAAAAAGTTTTGTGGGGCCATGATATTTTTATAATTATAAATTTTTTCCATTTTATCAAAGATGGGTAAATGAAGAGTTTAAATTTGAACTATCTCCAAATTTAGAAATATGTCACTTATTTTGTAACAGACTATAAGGAAAAGTACCTTATCTAATTTGAAACGAAAGAGAAGGTAATATATCTGTCAAAATTCAGCCATTGAACAGAGCTTCAGCGTGAAGAAGAAGAAGAAGACTGTTTGGGAATTTTCCAACTGTCATTACATTGTGCCAACTAACGATTATATACAACCATAAATAATAAATGACTATGACCACTCTATGTTTTATTATCTACACTTAGGTCCTAACTAACTTGTATAAACATACTAATTAGTCCTAGTCTAATTACAAGTAACATCCAATACTCCCCCTCAAGCGGGTGGATGAAGAATGTTCAAGACACCCAGCTTGCCTAGTAGAAAATGATGTTGCTCTGAAGGTAATCCTTTCGTGAGAAGATCAGCTTGCTGATCTTTAGATACACATATTGTGTAGTGACCGGGCCTTTCTTGATGTGTTCTCGAATGAAATGGCAATCGATCTCAATGTGCTTTGTCCGCTCGTGGAAAATAGGATTAGCAGCTATCTGCATTGCTGCTTTACTATCACAAAACAGTGAGATTGGTTGCACAATGGACACCCCTAACTCAGAAAATAAACCAAGTATCCATACAACTTCAGAGATTGCTGTTGCCATGCTGCGATACTCTGCATCAGCACTGCTCCTTGACACTGTGTGTTTTTTCTTTGACTTCCATGATATTAGAGAATCACCAAACTTGACTGCATAACCACTAACTGATCTTCTTGTCACTGGACAAGCTGCCAGTCAGAGTCGCAAAAAACAGTCGAAGTGTATGTCTCTCCTCTCTTTCACAAAATACCCATGCCTGGTGCAGACTTGAGATACCTTACCACCCTAAGAGCAGCATCCATATGGGACTTATTAGGCATTTACTTGAATTGACTCAGGCTTTGCACTGCATAGCTAATATCAGGCCTAGTGACAGTAAGATAGAGAAGCTTCCCTATCAATCTCTGATAGCTTGTTGCATCTGTCAAGGGATCTACTTCCTTTAGCCCAACAGCCTCATCATACTTGATTGTTGTGAGCTTTTGATTGATCTCAAGAGGTGTCATAGCAGGCTTGGAACCACTTAACCCCAAATCAGAAATCAGTTTCAAAGAATATTTTCTTTGATTGAGTAAGATCCCATATTTGGATCTCAGAACCTCAATGCCTAAAAAGTACCTCAACTCACCCAAGTCTTAGTTTGAACTGCTGATGTAGGGATGCCTTAACCTCATCAATCAATTCCTTATTGCTCCCAGTCAATAATGGATCATCCACATAGATGAGAATGATCACAATATCTGACTCTGACTTCTTGGTGAACATAGAGTAATCATAAGTACTCTGCACAAATCCTGCACTAACCAGGGTTTTTGTGCATTTTAAATTCCATTGTCTAGATGCTTATTTGAGTCCATATAGTGATTTTAGGAGTTTGCGCACCTTCTGCTCCCCCTGCCTTTGAAAACCATGTGGCAGGTCCATATAAACCTCTTCAAACAGGTCATCTTGAAGAAAGGCATTAGAAACATCCATCTGTTATAAGGTCGAATCTTTTGAGGCTGTCAAGGCTATTACAGACCTAACTGTCACCATTTTTGCTACTGGTGAAAAGGTCTCATGATAGTCTAGTCCCTCTTGCTGATTGTACCCTTTTACCACCAATCGAGCCTTGAACCTCTCTACTTCTCCATCAGCTTTATCTCTTATTTTATAAACCCATTTAGAACCAATTGAAGATTTGCCAGGAGGCAGGTCACTACCTCCCATGTTTTGTTGTTCTCTAGAGCTTGTACCTCCTGTTGCATAACAGTAATCCACCTCTCATCTTGGACAGCCTCCTTGAAGGTGCAAGGTTCCATTAACACTGAAAAGACAGCAACATAATCCTTGTACTTAGTGGATACCTTCTTATATGACAGAAAATTAGAGATTGGATAATTGCACTGTGAGGACTTCTGCAGTTGCACCACATAATCCTTTTGCCATATAGGAGGATGTTTGACCCTTTGAGATTGTCTTCCATGCACAGACTATCTATCAGGGACATTGGAAATTGATTCAGCTCCTGTAGTGACAACATCTAGAATAACTATGTTCTCCATCTGAACATGATCATTGTGTGCTTCTGCATCAAATTCACCTGCTTCATCACTAGCACTATGATGATCTAGGACTGATTCATCAGGGATAGAAACTCTTGGCTCCTCCTATGTGACTTGATTTTCTTATGGATGTATGGATATTGGATCAACTGCCTCAGAAGTTGCCATATCAAGTTTGTAAAAAAACTTGTCTCCAGATTGTCCTGCTTCAGACTGTCCTGCAAGTTAGATTGCAATTGTATTCCCTGATTGGAAATTCAGATTCCCTGAATGATACATCCCTGCTAACAAATAAGCATTTAGGGGTTAAATCATATAGCATATATCCCTTTTGGGTGGTGGAATACCCCATGCACAACTTTCGTGGCTCTAGCGCAAATTTGTCCTCTACCACCAAGTTAGTTATATAACATAGACATCCAAAAACTCTTAGATGAGTTATAGAAGGTTCTCTACCATGTAACACAACAAAAGGACTCTTTCCATCCAATATCTTAGAAGGTGTCCTATTTATGATAGATATTTCTGTTTGTACACATTCCCCCCAAAACAAACTTAGAACATTACTTTGAAATTTCAGAGCTCTAGCAGTATTAAGAATATACCTATGTTTTCACTCAACCACCCCATTTGTTGAGGGGTATAGATACAGCTACTTTGATGAATGATGCCATGTGATTTTAACAGATCACTCCATTGGTTATTGAATAACTATGTCCCATTATCGGTTCTCAAGACCTTAACACAAGTATCAAATTGTGTTTTGACCATGCACAAAAATTGTTTCAGAAATACAATAATTTCATTTTTAAACTGCATCAGAAAAACCCAAGTAGTTCTTGAGAAGTCATCAACAATTGTAAGAAAACAATGTTTCTTGTCATGATTTGCCTTCCTATATGCTCCCCAAACATCCATGTGAACAAGTTCAAAGGGCCTACTACTTTTTTTCACTATCTGGGAAGCTTAACCTACATTGTTTTGCCACAGGGCAAACATAGAATTTATTTTGTATCTCACTATCTACTTTAATCTGCAAGAAAGAGACATGTTGCATAACTGGAATACTAGCATGCCCAAGCCTCATATGCCACAAATTTCCTGTATCTTCAGCTATTGCATTTACTCCAACATGAGCTACTAGTTGTCTAATTCCTCTTACCTCCAGCACATATTCATCTTCCTTATCAATCGTCTTCACCTTGCCATTGTAACGATCCTGAAACAAACATAGTTCAGGTAAAAAAAAATGGCAGCACAACTTAGGTCTCTGGTTAGTTTGGACACTGACATCTAGTTGAACTTAAATTCAGGTACATGAAGTACATTTTCCAGCTTATCAAAGTCTGATAGAAAAGCACTTCTAATGTGTTCAATTTTTGCACAACCACCATTTGGAAAAGTAACATTTTCCCTTCTCTTGTAAGTTATTATACTTACATCACTCATCAAGTTCAGATTAGATGATATGTGGTGTGTGGCCCCTGAATCCACAATCCCCACATCTTTCAATCTATCCAAGGCTTCTACATTGGATGTCAATGCAGTCCATCTATCTTTCAACTTATTCAAAGCTTATATATTACATAATAGTGCAATAGCCTCACTTGTACCTGCATTATTAGCCATGATGGTTTCACTTGATGATTATTTGTTGTTTAGCAATCCCAGAATTTGTTGATATTGAGCCTCCGTGAAGAAGTAGCCTCCCTTGGACTTTGTTACAGGTTCTGAAGGTTGATTTGTCAGCCCTTCTACATAATTAGATGTTGTTGATGTTCCTCTAGGTTGAAAGTGTTTCCTTCCCTTAAAGTCTTCTGGATATCCAATGGTTTCGAAACAATTTTCTTTTGTGTGGCCGTTCATACGACAATGGTCACATTACAGAAATTGCTTCTTTCCTCTTTATCCATGTCCTCCACTAGCTTCCATCGCCAAAGGATCTCCTTTATCAGCTACAGACACACTTTCCATTGACTGCTGACTTTCATCTTGAATGATCAATGCATATGCTTGGTTGAGGGTTGGTTCAGTAGTTTTCATTAAGATCTACCTACGAGCTTGTTCATAGGTATCATTTAGTCCATCTAGGAATTGCATTACCCTTTGCAAGTGCAAATGAACCATATGTTCCTTAGATCTAGGGCAACCACAGTCTGGGAATGGTACTAGTACATCATTCTCAGCCCATAATTCCTTCAATTTAGTGAAGTATACTGACACAGAATCTGCTCCTTGTGATAATCTAGAGATTGATCTATGCAGTTGAAAAATACGTACTCGATTTACCTTATCAAAGTGCTCTTTGAGGTCCATTAGTTGCATAGTTAATGTGACAACTATATTAAATTTAAAGTTAGATCTTCTTATCTAATTCAAGTAAGGAAAGTCATAAATATTAGAAGTCAAATTCTTTAAGCGTGCAAAGAAGCGTTACAATTTTTTTTTGTTAAGTCTCCTTAGGTAAAAAACGTTACAAAGTTTATCTAATTAATTAAGGCAAAGTAAAAAGTTTTGTGTTAAGCTTCCTTATGTAAGAAACGTGATAAAATTTAATGAGAGTAAAAGTTTAGGATTTTTTTTTGTTAAGTTTCCTTATTAGGTAACAACGTGGCAAAGTTTAACCAATTAATTAAGAAAAATTTTAATAACAAATAATTGAAGAAATATTTACCAAAATCCGAAAACTAAATAAATTAAGTAAATATTTTTTAAATATTTATGAAAACTTAAATTACTATATTGCCCTATGAGAACTCTATGTTTTAAAGGGTAAAAAAGGCGAACGATATTCGTACTTTTAATATAAAATATAGATATAGATTAAGTGACAAATTATATACAACATATTTTTCTTGTATATATTGGTTTTGCGTAAATTAGATGTAGGTAAATCTTTGCGGTAAGACTGTCATGTGTTACTTTCTATTATTACACTTTTTTATTGAATAATTCGTTTTATATTGAAACTAAAATTCCAACAAGTGATGTCAATAAGAATAAGTTGGTTATGCAACAGTAAAATAATTAAAGAAAAATGTGTTATGAAACAATAATACAAGAACAAGAACAATATAGAGAGAGTAGGGAGAGGAGTATTCTTATTGATACTTTGGGATGATTTACAATGGGGTAAGACCCCTCTATTTATAGGAAGATAAATGACTTAGCCTCAAAGTAAAACTCTTCTATAAGATAGACATTCACTCTAATTAGAGTTCTATTTATAACACTCCCCCTTGAATGTCTATTCAATAATGTGCCTCGTTAAAACCTTAACTAAAATAAAACCCAATGGGAAAAAATTATAGAAAAGGAAAAAGAGTACACATGTTTGAATATGCGCCTATTGGTTGCCTCGTTAAAAACCTTGCAAGGAAAACCCATTGGGACAAAACCTTGTAAGGGAAAAAGAGTGCAACGCGCATTAACTCCCCCTGAAGAGAGCATCAATTCACATCCTTGAACCTTCACATTCCAATCTTGTGTACTTGAAATTATCATTCTTGATAGATATGAACATCTTCATGTAATGTCATGGAATGACTCCTCAATATCTCCATAGAGGTATTCTCGATGCCATCCTGCTCATAGTTATAGCAAGATACATATGTACACAAATTGCACTTAGGATGTGGTACTTCAGGACCAAGAATTGTGTATGCTTCAAGCAACTTAAATCTTTCAAGTTAAGTCATATAATAGACTTTAGATGCATATCAAGTTTTCATGTCATGCCAAACAAATAAGATATCGAAAAACTGATTACACATACCATTGACTTTATACTTTCAAGTATTTGAACTACATATCCAAAACTACATGTCTTTCATGCTTGAATTGTATCTCTTCCATTTAGCCAATATTTTGTTTGTATTCGACAAACATAAGATCCTCATCGATATTCAACGCTATCATAGATGTTGTCGACGGACATTTTATATCGGTTCCAGTAAATTTTCATAAAGACATAACATGGAGATTTCTTTATTCATATATTCAGGTACCTGAATCTCTCATGAGATTTTATGAAGTGTTATGTCATGTGATCTTCTAGATCACTTGCCTCCTTATTATGATCACTTTGATCATTTGCTCATCTTCTTTATTAAGAAGTTATTTTGAAACCGATTTGTCTATACGCTTTAAGCGTATCAAAAACTTTGTCCTTCTGAGACTTAATATGAGCATTTGCAGTGAGAATATAGTTACTTTCTTTGGGTCAGCAAATGCGATTCTTTCTTTCGGTTTCATTGATAACAGAAAAGACTTACTCTAAAGGGGCGCTAGCGCTTGACTAATAACGTATCAAAGGGGCCTGAAAAAACGTAATAGGCTGCTACTCTAGGCTCGCTTCGCTTCTTCAAGCTCCGCCCCTTCTTTCAAAAATCAAAAAACAGCTGGCATGCTTTGCAATATGTTGCAATTGAATTATCCTTTTATGAACTTCAGGTTTATATTATGATATTCGAGGATCTATATATACAAATGATAATTTATCCCATGTAACCTTTTCTCAAGTGTTTATCATGTCTCCCCCTCATGTTAGAAAAGCTAACTTGTTTCCTCAACTTTGAGAGTCCATTTTTGTGCATTATGGTGTTAATGAAAATATACACCGCACATCAATAATAAGATGGAGTTATTTGGTTCCTGACCCTGAACCACTTGTGAGGGGAGAATATAATATACTCTCGTATACAACGTATATCAAACTGATATATATATCTTTGTTCTCATAAGAAACAGTTTAGCTATTAAGTGGAGGCACTCAATAATTATCTTGCTAAACCAACTATGATGTAAACCAACTTATCAAGATGAACTATCTTGAATAGAAAATCTGGAAATTATGCTCGAAGTTATATTACTGAGCAATTTACCTCGCAAGCACCGGCCAGGCTGCGGGTTAATAACAATCGCACATGTAACCATATCATAGATGCATCATATGTGGTATACATGGCAGGTGAATGGGCCCATATTCACCTTTGATATTTCCAGAATTTATGGGATTCAACCCGAACTCTTTAGTTGGTCAATCAATTAATGAGAACAAGTGATATAAGAGAATTCGTAAAGAACTTTCTAGTTCTTTAATATTTACCCATGTGAATTCTCTATTACTGCACATCATACTTAAAATGAGATGGCTAACCCGAATGCCAACCGAATAAATTATCAATATTGATAAACTTCAAATTTACACCATGACGTGTGCAATTATCAATAAACTTCAAGTTTATTATGGTATGGGTTTTTATACCAATAAATATCCACTTTATTGTGGCATTCTTTTGTTTGTGTAGTACAAACTGGAGAATAAAGCGGGTAGCTTTTCATATACAAATTATCCCGCTACAAGTTGTAGTAATAGAAGATATCAAATCTTTCCTTTATTTATAGTCTCAATATAATCAATCGCTTTCGCATATACTTTGGAAACTGAATAAGTTTCTTTGAGACTTACTACCACACAATACCTTATTGGTAATCAATTGCGTTTCTCCAACATAGTAATAATTGGCTCTTCTAGAGCTCTCAATTTATTTTGTACTACCACAGATTCATCAACATCCATGTGGTGAATATCTCTTTTAAAGAGAAAGTTATACCATTATGGTCATGGTCAAAATTATATGCAAGATATGTTTCTTGCATTATCGTTGTCCTTTAATAGTCATATTTCCAAAATATGTTGGCGTACAATAGGTACGTGACCAACGATCATTCATGCCATAACAATGACATTATTTTCATATATCATCTCAAACCTCCTTCTAGGGGTGAGTGTGGTATATTCAATACCAATGCGTCTGGCATTCGATTTGCTATTCTTTGCAAATGGATAATATTTTGCACCTCTTTTTCACAAATAAAGGTATGTGGATCAAGATGAGACAATGATGCATTTTTCACAAAATTTCCCGTTTGGTTTCACCAACTTCTCCCCCTAATTTTGGGAAAAGTGTCTCATCGAATTGACAGTCTGCAAATCGTGCAGTGAACAAATCCCCTGTCAATGTTTCGAGGTAGCGAATAATGGAGGGCGATTCAAACTCAACATATATTCCTAACCTTCTTTGCAAACCCATTTTGGTGCAATATGGCGGTGCTACAGGCACATATACTGCACATCCACAAATTCTTAAGTGGGATATATTAG
Organism: Nicotiana benthamiana; assembly: GCA_034376525.1. Classification (NCBI taxonomy): domain Eukaryota; kingdom Viridiplantae; phylum Streptophyta; class Magnoliopsida; order Solanales; family Solanaceae; genus Nicotiana; species Nicotiana benthamiana. Next base: position 78,129,226 of record CM067334.1, on the reverse strand, counting down.
GTTCATGACCCAAAACTAATTGCAACGGGGAATATTTGTGATAATTCGTCAGTCAGAGACGAACTAGCGTTGCTGCATGCAAAATGGCGTGACCCCAAACCGAAGTGGGCAGCCTCGTTTTCATGAGTAAATGAGGTATTCAAGATTATTCTCATCTATTGTCTCGATATGATATCCATTTTGACGGATATCTTTAAAACTCAACAAGTTCCTCTTAGACTTGGAGGAGAACATTGCATTCTCTATGATAAATATTGTTTCTTTAGGCAGAGTTATAGTTGCTCTTCCGGAGCCTTCAATCAATTTACTACTACCAGAAATTGTAGTAACATCTGCCTTATACATACTTAAAATGAGAGAAATATTTCTTCTCTTTAAAGATATATGTAATTTGATTTGTATGACATATATATTAAAGCTTATAACATGCACTTCATGTCAACTATTCGCAACTGCATAAAAATGTCTTGATAGTTGCTTTTTTTTTTTTAATCTTATGGCATACACATTTTGTTAATACTCAGTTACCAATTCATTGTTGTTTATTGACAATAAACTTTATTACCGAAATTAGTTACTGACTCATACAACAGTTACACACAGAGAAAATAGAACTGAAAACATGTTTGATTATTGAAAGTAACAAACACTAACTCAATATTATTAAACAAGCATAACAGCATATTATTTCTTAAGTATTACAACAAATGAACTATCATATTTTATACATAAATTATGATATAATATTAATACTTACAATGGTTGATTACTTTAGTGGAACTGAACAAATACTTGTTAATAATATTGATTCTACTATTTATGACAATGCACATATTTTACTTTTATTCACAGATTTGACTTAACTTATTAATATGGCACATCAAACATTCAACAGTTGTCTTTGGTAAATGTATATTTGTGTAAGATATTTACACACCAACGGAACGAATTATTATTCAGAAACAGACTTAAAGTCTTGGAGCTTCAGATGAGCCCAATCATATCGTGCTTGTGGCAGAGTGACCAACTTCAGGTTGCCATATCTCTCCTTTAAGCCATTCCACAAGATAAGTGGATCTTTGACTGTGATATATTCAATTTTTTCAAACCTTCATCAAGGTGATGGCGCAAGAAAATCAAGGCCTTAGCATAATTTCAAACCTTCATCAAGGTGATGGCGCAAGAAAATCAAGGTCTTAGCATAGTTTCAAACCTTCATCAAGGTGATGGCGCAAGAAAATCAAGGCCTTAGCATAGTGTTGGGTGGATGCATTATTTCTGTCTTTAATGGCGTCTCCAAGACCCATTGCATCCAAAATGGATTTCAGCATCCAACACCCATGTCATGTAGTTCTTGCCCGAAATTTCAAGGGCAACGAACTTTCTTTTCATAATGTCAGACATAAAACAAAATTACATCAAGAGCGTGTTCATACTTACGGGCTTTATTACAATTATCAACATTCACTTCAGGGAATGGATTATAATTAAAACAAACTTAACAGTAATTAGAATTTTCAATTAGCACTTAGTTATTTGGTACTATGACCGTCAAGTATTCCCTGCACTAAAGTTAGCCAAGTTGACTAACATAGTCAAATTAAAACATTTATATTGGAAAAAGCTAATAATTACGTTAATCATGCAATTAGTAACTAAAATAAGCTACACTGAAAATACAGACAACACCAACATTAATTAAGTTTTAACTGGATTTATTTTCTTATGTTTTTGGCAACTATATCCCTATAATCAGTGTAAGGTACATTGAAAATACAAATACATTAATCAAGAAAGAATATATAAATCCTTTTGTTTTCCATATAATATTATCTACAGTTTAACTTAGCAAATATCATTTAATAGACATCTCCATCTCAACTATCGTGCTGGAGAACATGTAGACTGTATATAAGGGCAAAAATAGTGATTTGTTTTTAAACATTTCTGGTATAATTATAAATAATACAACGACGATGTTTTTACAATTAACTTTGCATAACGCAATTACATTAACACAGTTTCAACGAACAATAATTGCAACGTTATTGTTCAATATCATACATATATTAGCTGCACAATAAATTGACTGTATGTTGTGACATAACAACACTGTGTTTTAGACGAATAATTAAAACACAACATAACTTGATGACATTTGACAATAGAAACCATGTTTACATATCAATTCACAGTACAACAATTTGTAAAGTTATCTTGTCATGAATATGAATTAGGAGGAGAAAAAATACCTTAATTTTCTCAAAGAGATTCTTGAGATAGTAGAGCTTCGTGCTGATAACGTGTTATGAAATAATATAAAAACAAGAACAATAATACAAGAACAAGAACAATATAGAGAGAGTAGGGAGAGGAGTATTCTTATTGATACTTTGGGATGATTTACAATGGGGTAAGACCCCTCTATTTATAGGAAGATAAATGACTTAACCTCAAAGTAAAACTATTCTATAAGATAGACATCACTCTAATTAGAGTTCTATTTATAACAAAATGTATATTCTTTTACATAGTGAAAAAGAGAGCACAAAATTATAATTAAAGAAAAAGTTATTTTACCCCGTAAATATTCAAGACCAAATAAATTACTTAAAATCTTTCATAAGCTATATACTATATCCTACTGGATTGTTTTAACTTCTAATTTTTTATTCTATTTTATTTATTTTATCAATTTTAGTTCTGGTTTGATGACTCTTGTTTGCCAATAGTGTTAAGTATAATAAACACCAATAACAATTATAGTGGAATAATAAATACTTGTTCATAATTAACCAAAAATTTTAAGTTCGAGCCCCCGTACATAAAATACCTTTTGTTAGGAAGCCTGTTATCCCTCATGTGGAAAACCAAAAAAAGTACATAACAAAGGAAGTAACCAAAAAGAATAAATAAAAATATGTGCAAGACCAAGAGCATAGGAACCTTATTCTAGACTCTTCTATTTTTTCCTCAATATCAACTCACACCAACAAATCCTGACCGTTCAATTCCCTACCCCCAAATAAAACCACAGATCTTATTCACAAAGCAAACCCTCTCTTGTTCTCTCTTCTCCGTACCCATTTACGCCCACAACACTATTCTTCTCGCCGCGCTTTTCATCGGTACGTATCGATCAAATTCGCTCTTGGTTATTGTGTTAAGTTATTTTAGGTTTTGATCGGAATCAAAATTTTGTGTTAATTTGTAGATTATTTTAGCTGATTTGTTTGTTTTTTAGTTTAATTTTGAGTATTAAAGCGAATCGAAGATGTTTGGGAGGGCACCGAAGAAGAGCGACAACACTAAGTACTATGAGATCTTAGGTGTTCCTAAATCCGCTTCACCTGAAGATCTCAAAAAAGCTTACCGTAAAGCTGCTATTAAGAATCATCCTGATAAGGGAGGTGATCCTGAAAAGGTAACTACTGCTTTTTACTGTTTTTATCGCAGCTGATCTAACATATAAGCCGAGTAACTCAAATTTATGGAAAATATAGAGTAAAGATCTTTTTACACTATTGATGAATGCTTGTTAAGGAATTTACATGTAATTGCCTAATAAGTGACCTGATTGTGCAAATAGTTGTTTCGATCAGTGCAAAGACGTGTGGGGGGTTGGGGGATGTGTGTGGAGGCGTCTGTGTTTCAATAATGAATTTGGCTCAGGTTGTCACTCGGATAATTCACTATTTGTACAAATTTATTGAATTTCCTAAGACATATATAGGGTTCTGTCCTACCCATATCCTAAAGCCTAGGTAAGCAACCTCCACTTCCAACCGAGAGGTTGTGAGTTCGAGTCTCCCCAAGAGCAAGGTGGGAAGTTCTTGGAGGGAAGAATGCCGGGTTTCTATTTGGAAACAGCCTCTCTACCCCAGGGTAGGGGTAAGGTCTGCATACATACTACCCTCCCCAGACCCCACTAAGTGGTATTATACAGGGTTGTTGTTGTTGTTGTTGTTGTACCTGTCAATTTCAATACTGGAAGTGCCTTGGGTTTCTTACTCTTATAATCTATTATCTGGTGTTTATGGGGTTTATCTTCATAGACTATCTTATTCAGCAATCACTGTTGTTTGTATATCTCTTTATAAAGATGGGTATTTATCTTTTTCCTTTGCTTTATTTATGTCCCTCATAGCTCTATCAGTAGGTCTTCTTTGAGCTAAGAAAAGTGATTTTCTTGTGGTAAAATTGGAAGGAGAAGTTAATTCTATGATTTCTACCATTGACTAAATTAAGCTGATGAACTAGTTTGGGATTTGTTAGCTAGATGAAACCTTATCTTCCATTGTACATGGTGGCTTGATAGTTCTTGTACATTAAGCTAGATGAAGCCTTATCTTCCATTGTACATGGTGGCTTGATAGTTCTTGTACATTAAGCTGACTAGGAAAGGGTGGATATTTTTGATCTGATTTTGTTGCTTAGCAGAAGTAGGAGTCATTGACTTGTTGGTGTTAAGCTTCTTTGTTGTGTAATAATTGAACCCTCAACTTCCTCATTGTCAGGAAGAACTCTGATGTTAAAGACACTTTTTAATGGCAATCACACTGATATTATGTGATGTTTTGAGTAAACACCTTCAGGTGTTTCAAAACAGGGTTAATTTTTATCTCCCCTTTTAATATGCACTCTTAGTGACATTATCATTTCTTGATTATAATTGTATTGATTATGTTTTAATAGTGGAGTCATAATGGTGTCGTCTGCTGCCAAGTATAGTCGATGAGTTAGCTGCGTTTTTTTTGTTTATTTCAGTTTAAAGAGCTTGCACAAGCTTATGAGGTTTTGAGTGATCCCGAGAAGCGTGAGATATATGACCAGTACGGTGAAGATGCTCTCAAGGAAGGAATGGGTGGTGGAGGTGGTGGCCACGACCCATTCGATATTTTCTCATCTTTCTTTGGTGGCAGCCCATTTGGTGGTGGTATGGGTATTTTTCTGTGGCATTTTGTTTGAAGTTGAATTTTGTGATTCCTTTTCATGATGCCTTCGTTCTCTGATATCCTTTATTTGATGTCCAGGTGGTGGAAGCAGCAGAGGAAGAAGACAGAAAAGAGGGGAGGATGTTGTCCACCCTCTCAAAGTTTCTCTGGATGATCTGTACAATGGGACGTCAAAGAAGTTGTCACTATCTCGCAATGTATTGTGCCCCAAGTGCAAGGGGTGAGTTTACAAGTTATTAGTTATGTTTAGGCATCATTTATCCACTTTTTATCTTTTATTTTTGTATGAGGCTCTGTTGAGGTTGGTGTTAAATTTTTATTACCAGGAAAGGATCTAAGTCAGGTGCTTCAATGAAATGTTCTGGCTGTCAAGGGTCCGGGATGAAAGTCACTATCAGACAACTTGGCCCATCCATGATCCAGCAGATGCAACACGCTTGCAACGAGTGTAAGGGTACTGGTGAGACAATAAGTGATAAAGATAGGTGTGGACAGTGTAAAGGTGATAAGGTTGTGCAGGAGAAGAAGGTGTTGGAAGTTGTTGTTGAGAAGGGTATGCAGAATGGACAGAAGATTACGTTCCCGGGCGAGGCTGATGAAGCGGTAAGGCATGCAGTTTAGCTTTTGAAGTGCTTTACGTCATAATGACCAATTGTACATGAACATAATGAAAGGCAACTGATTCTCACATGTTCGTGTTTATATTATTTTTTTGCAGCCTGATACTATCACTGGGGACATAGTTTTTGTTTTGCAACAGAAGGAACATCCCAAGTTCAAGCGAAAGGGAGATGATCTTTTTGTAGAGCACACTTTGAGTTTGACTGAGGCCCTATGTGGTTTCCAGTTCATCTTGACTCACTTAGACAATAGACAGCTACTCATTAAGTCCCAACCTGGAGAAGTTGTCAAGCCTGGTAAGTCCACAGTACTTTAGTTGCTTATATATACCAAACACACTGTCTGTATGTCTATCTCCTGCTGTTTGTCGAAATGGGGTGTGTTCTTATTTGATGGAGGGAGTATCTTCTATGGACAATGGTTCTCTGTAATACGTATCAATCATGAATTTTGTTTTTGGCTCTACAGATCAATTTAAGGCCATAAATGATGAAGGAATGCCAATGTACCAAAGGCCGTTTATGAGAGGAAAACTGTACATTCACTTTACTGTAGATTTCCCAGAGACATTATCCCTCGAGCAGTGCAAGAACCTTGAAGCGGTGTTGCCACCAAAACCCAAAACACAAATGACTGACATGGAATTGGATGAGTGTGAGGAGACCACTTTGCATGATGTTAACATTGAAGAGGAGATGCGTAGGAAGCAGCAACAAGCTCAAGAGGCATACGACGAAGATGAAGACATGCATGGTGGCGCCCAGAGAGTTCAATGTGCACAGCAGTAATTTGACACTGTTTTGGAAACTAAAGTTGCATCAAGGAATTAACTGCATGAGCTGTTAAGTATTTGTATGACAAGATAATGACATTGTCAGGAATATTGCTTCTACAGTAAGATATAGTTTACTAGCTTATGATTTGGAATTTTACGTTTGCTAATTGATACTGTTAAGCAAAATTTAATTCTACAATTGCTGGGTGCGGCAGATTTTGACAATTTCCTTTGCTCCGAGCATGTTGAAGCTTGGCGATCCTTATATAGTAGGTGCATTTGTTCCTAAAACAAATGACTGCAAGAATAGTATCTTGGATAGGTTATTCCAAACCAAATAATTAGCTTATGAGACCATATTTTGTACCATTATCAAATTATCAAGCAAATTATTTACACTTTTAACATAATAATCTTTGCCAGACCACCTACTATTAACCTCTTAACACACAACTCCAACATAATTCATGCTGTCCAAAACCTCCGTCTTATTCTTTGACGAATTATTGGTTATTTCTTCGATAAAATTTTCTTCCTTACTCTATACAAGTACTCAAGTAGAATACAACACCAGATTTGACAATATGATTCCGAGTTTTTTCCTGTCTATTTTATCCTATACCGTGTTATCGTTTTATGTGTCTGTGGAGTATCACTTGTAAGAAATCACTCCCAGATTTTTTTCCTTTTTTGAGGGGGGCCAGAAATCTCCAAATCCTTATAGCGTCTGCAGCTGCTGTTGGCTTTGAATTTCTCGTGGAGTTAAACAGTATGAGAGCGAATTTTTATTCAGTTCCAACTATATGTATATAATTTGAAAGCTCCTTAAAATATGTATATATTTTTTCTAACTTTTAATCCATTATCGCGCACTCAAAAAAAGAGTAACGGGTGCATTGTACACTATACCATACTAACTTGAAATCTTTAATCACTTCATCTTAGCTGCTGCGGGCTTTCTTTTTGTTTTCGTATTCTCTGCAATTTCCTTTGTTCTTTTCTTTAATATTCCTCCTTACAAAGGAAAGTAGTAGTTAGAGGCGGATCTAGGATTTTAGTTCTATGAGTTCAGCATGTAAAATTATGGATTCATTTCTGCTATTTGTTGCAATTTTAGAGATTTTCATATATAAATTTATGTTCCGCGTTGAAAGTATTGGGTTCAGTTGAACCCGGTAGTTGTATGTTGCATCCGCCACTGGTAGTAGTAGTTATCTTTCATATGGATTATAACACATCTTGAAAACAACTATCCAAACAAATAGAAAGCTCCAAAGAATTTGGTTATAAATCCAAGAATCCGTTGGCGAATATAACAAACAAAAAAGTAATAGTTGTAACTTTGTAAGCAATATAAAAGCGATGTGAAAAAACAACAACTAACAAAGTATAATTCCATTTAATGAGGTCTGGGGAGGGTAGTGTGTACGCATGCCTTACCCCTACCCTTGGGTAGAGAAACTATTTCCAAATAGACCCCTGACATCCTTCCCTCCAAGAACTTCCCACCTTGCTCTTGGGGAGACTCGAACTCACAACCTCTCAGTTGGAAATGGGGTTGCTTATTCAATGTGAAAAAAATTAAACAATATAAAAGGAGACTTAATTGATGACTTTGGGAAGATTCATCTTGATTAGTTGTAAAAATACAAGGTTAACAAAAGTAAACATGGACCAAAACCAAACATCATCAACGGTAATCATAGACGACCAAACTCAAACACCATCAACAACAAGTATAGACCAAAACCAAAACCAAACATCATCAACGGTTATCATAGAAGACCAAACCCAAACACCATCAACAGCAACTATAGACCAAAACCAAACACCAGCACCAGCAGCATCACCTGTGGTTGGATTGTCAACGTCATTAGTAGTATCTCTAGTGATGAGAGTTCTTACATTTATTTTGTTGTTGATATCATTGATTGTCATTGCCTCTGCCAGTTTTGATACATTTGATATCTATGGTTTTCCAGTCACGGTTAACTCCAATGACTTCTATGCTTATCGGTAAATTACCTTCCCCCTTACAAATACGTCATTATTCGCAGTGGCGGAGCGACATGGAACAAAGGGGTGTCAAGCAATACCCTCTAGCCGGAATATTACACTATATTGTCTGATAATTCTTTTTATATATATATATATATATATATTATATGTTGACTCTCCTTAACTTTTTGATGTATCTAATTATTTATATTTTGACACCCCTTATGAAAATTCTGGCTCCGCCCCTGATTATTTGTACTACATTATTAGTATTTGAATTTAACTTCTATATATTGACAGCGTAAAGAATATTTAAGAGGTTGTTTAACTCAAAATATAGTTATGTGGGATTATAATGCATGCAATGATAATTTATGAGGTGACTAATATTGAATTAAATGTTATACAACTAATAATATAGGGTATGTTATGATGGAGCAACAAAATATCATCAACACCAACCAAATTGCACAAGTTATAATGTAAAGAGTATTTTCATTCCCTCCAACCCAATGACCCCTAAGTATAATTAACTTGTTCTAACAGGTTGATTTGCTTTATTTTTCAGTTTTTACTAATCTTTCTTATTATAAGTAATTATTTATATTTATTTTTTAAATGACCTGATAATGTAAAACTCTTTTATAATATATAAGTCAGAGTCGTTCATCTTATGGTGAAATACAGCAAAGAATCCAAGATTTTGAGTTCATCAATACTTAACTTTTTTGACATAGGGTGAAAAAAGAGACCTAAATGGGGTGGTGGGGTTTTGGTGCGGGGGGGGAGGTCATGAGTGAGATTCCTACTCTCATTCCTCAATTCATTAAAGCCTATACCCTTCTTTAACCAAGGCACCCATTAGATCTTTTATTCTTGAGTGCTTCTTGTCGTATAATATTAATTTTCTTAATTTTTTTTATATAATTACAATATACTCCGAGACCGAGTTGAGGTTAATGGGTGTTCGAGCACTCAATTTTTTTACATATAGATTCTCCTCTGGAGAATTATTCCTACCTGAAGTTGGAAACATGACCAAATAGTCGTTCATTAGCCTTACTAGTCAATGCATTACAAGTAAATTGGAGATTTAATTAACATTTCTAATGGAAGAATGAGTATATAAATATACTTTTAATTTCTAATTTTATTTTTGCTAAATTGTGTTGGATGCAGTTATATGATATCTGCAGATGTGATTGGAATGTTCTACACCCTACTATTAGCTGGGCTAACAATCTCCCATATGATCAAATCTAGAAATCCCATTGGCAGTGGCCTTGCTTATTTTGAATTTTTTGGAGATAAGGTAACGTCAATCAACTGAGATTCTTTAAAAATGAAAATTGAAAGTAATTCTTCAGTCCCCAAAAGAATAACACGAAATACTTGAGGAACAATATTTTTTTTTAATTTCAGCCTTTATAAATTTATTAGGTAAGACTAGAGACTTAGGTTATTCAACTTTCTGTTTATTGCACCAAACTCAGAAAACTAATTTTCAGAATTAAAAAATTAGTATTAAATATGTGTACATGCCACAGAAAATGAAGGGGGAAAAATGCCGAAAATATTTTAAACTTGATCCCAGGAACATATATATATATATAGGTTGTCACTTTAACAACTTACCTTACCTAATACCGTTTGGCACCTCTTAAAAATAAAAATAATCTATTTTCTCATCCATTTAAAAATAAAAATAAAAACTCTTACAACAACAACAACTACCCAGTATAGTCCCACAAAGCGGGGTTTAGGGAGGGAAATATGTAGACAGGCCTTACCCCTACCCCTAAAGGGAAGAGAGGTTGTTTCCAATCGATCCTCGGCTCAGTGAAGGAAAGGAAAAACAAAAACAAAAACAAAAACAAAAGAGCATTAGTAACTTCAACAGAAATAGCGTAAATAATTATCTAAACATAAGAACCATAAAGAAAATAGCATGCAATAATATCAGACAGCAACAAATAACTACCATAAGGGAGACACAATCCAATACACAAATCATCTATAGATAAGCCTGCCAAGCCTCACCCAGCCCCGGGTGAGGAGTACGAAAAACCCTAGGGGCTCCTATTCTACAACCCTGATACTAGACCTCTAGACTTTTCTATCAAAGGCCATGTCCTCAGAAACCCGCATCCTAGCCATGTCATGCCTAATCACCTCTCCCCAGTACCTCTTAGGTCTCCCTCTGCCTCGCCGAATGCCGACTATCGCCAGCCGCTCACAACTCCTCACCGGGACATCAGGACTTCTCCTCCGCACATGCCCGAACCACCTCAGCCTCGCTTCTCGCATCTTCTCATCCACCGGGGCCACCCCCACCTTCTCTCGAATAACTTCATTCTTAATCTTATCTAACCTGGTGAGCCCGCACATCCACCTAAGCATCCTCATCTACGCAACCTTCATTCTCTGAACATGAGAGTTCTTCGCTGGCCAACACTCCGCCCCATACAACATGGCAGGTCTAACCACAGCTCTATAAAATTTTCCCTTGAGTTTCTGTAGAACTTTCTTGTCAGACAGGACTCCTGATGCAAGCCTCCACTTTGACCACCCCGCTCCTATACGATGAGTGACGTCCCCGTCAATCTCTCCGTCCCCCTGAATCACTGACCCAAGATATCTGACAAAAAAAAACCCTCTTATTATGCCACATTATCGGATCAGAAAAATATTGTTATTTTATTTCTTTAAAGGGTGTAATGTTAATATTATGCAAGGTGAGTTGTTGATATAATTTTACTTGCGCGTAACAAATTTATATATGTGGCAGCCTATTTGCTTTTTCGATAACCGATTTAGCATTTCCCAACTTTTTTATGTTTTGTGATATACATATAGAGAAGTTATTTTAGTGTCACAAAAATTAATTTATATACTATATAGTACGATAAACACAAAGTTAAATGACTATCCGTGAAACTGATACGTAGAGGTGCAGGTAATTTCATTCCTATTGGGTACTGGAGCTGCTGCTGGATTAGGAGTCGGTGTGGATTTTAACAGATTTGTGGACAGTGGCAAAGATATACAAAATTTTATCAACATGGCAAATGCTGCTGCTAGCATGCTTCTCCTTGGATCTATTTGTTCTACTATTTACTCATTCATTTCTTCTCTCAATCTTCCAAACAGATCAAAAGCTTGAAAATCTAATACTAATCTTGAAGATTCTGAAGACACATATTTCAATATTTTTGTTTGTGTTAAAACCATGATAATGCAATTCACATTATGTTTTTCTTTTTTGAAATTTTTGTTATTTCTTGTTTGAAAGCAATTGATAAGATATGAATAAATTGCATGCCTGAGATAGGTTTGGATGTTTATGAATTACTGCATGTTTATGTATTATGAGATAGGTGCGGATTTTTATACTATCATTGTAATTTTACTTATTACAGCATGTTATTATTTTATCAAATTAGAGTTACTATTTATTGTATGGGTAATGTATTGGGCAAATTTGGTTCTCCACATCCACGTAGTATCCACATACGGCCTCACTAAAGAAGGCAGCCTTGACATGGTCGACTTAAGAAGGCCGGTCTCAGTCAATAAACGGACCAAGTGATGCGACTCACCGTAATGTCACATCGAGCTCTGACACTCGTATATCGAGGCCACGAACCCTTGTACTTTTTTGAAATTCTTACATTCAAATTATTTTAACAATGAATTAATAATGAGATGGACTAAGATGAGATGGACTAAACAATCTAAAGTGAATATTCATTGAGACGAAGTATGATATTAAGTGAAGGAAAGGGGAATATTATTTCGAGGAAGATCCCTTAGTATATAAAGGGGACCTTCTCCCTTTGTAAAAGGCTCATGTGTATTTCATTATTGAAAATATAGAACTCTCTCTCTCTCTCTAGTGTAAAATCTGCTATTTGTCTCATTGTTCTTATATCTTAGACATTTCACAAGCTCTAGACCATATTACATTTGATTCCGATTGAGTCAAATTATTTTTGATTGTTTTCAAGCTATATAAAGTGTTTGAATAACTTTTTAGCCAAACAATTTGGCGTCGTCTGTGGGGATTTCGAGAATCAAAGCTGTAGTTTGTCTCTAAAGATCCTTCGAAAAGCACCCTCTACAACCCTGAATGGCTGAAAACAATGCTCGAATGAAGGCGCTATCCTGGAGGTTAGAACAGACTTCACGGGCATTCTCAACGCGGCTGCAGAAGGAGATGCCCTACACACAACCCTCAGTACTCTAATAGGCGTTAAGCCTTACCCTCCTCATCAGAAGACCTGGTGGTGCCACGAGAAAGAGAAGCTTCAACATCTACCACTAGGGAAGCACCCCCAGAAATAAAGAGACTACTAGAAGAGTGGCTAACAAGCACTCTGAGCGGTCTAACCAAAAAACCACCTCAAAATGATAGATGCATCCCAGCAGCAGATCATGTCGCAACCGAGGATGAGCTCGAAGTCACAAGAACAAACAATGTTCCCGTCGATGTCCAAGCTAACGACAGAGCACGCACAACCATCCTCAAAAAGATGGAAGACATGGAGAACGAGAACAGGTCACTCCGCGACCAAATGAAGGAACACCAAGAAAGGGTGGATAAGATCCTAGGCGCACCTAAGTTGTTGCCAAAGCGAGACATGGGGAGGTTCGTCGAACAACCCTATATGGAAGGAGTCGCACCATACCCCATCCCAAAAACCTTCAAGATGCCCCCTACTTGAAATTATATGACGGGACCACCGACCCCGAGGACCACCTGATACACTATGTTGCAGCCGTCAAAGGCAACAACTTATCAAAGGAACAGGTACCGTCCGTACTTATGAAGAAATTCGGTGAGACGCTGACAGGAGGGACCCTAACTTGGTACTTACAACTGCCGGCCAAGAGCATCTCAGACTTTGAGGAGTTGGTTGATAAATTCGCTACTGCCTATGCGGGAGCAAGGAAGGCGGAAGCACGGGTCAACGACATTTTTGCTGTGCGTCAAACCCCAGGAGAAGGACTCAGGGAGTTCCTGGACAGATTCAACAGAGTCAGAATGAGCCTACCTAACATGTCTGAAGGCATGGCAGTTGCGGTCTTTCAGAACGGGCTCAGCAGAGACGGCTCAAAGGCGACCAAGAAGCTACTCAGCCGTCTCCTGAAGTATCCCCCCACCACATGGGAAGAAATACACAATGCCCATTGCGACGTGGTATGAGGGGATGATGACGACCTCAACGGCCCGACCCGCAGGTTGACAACAGTACACCTGGAAATCCGAAGGAACCGGCGCAACGACGGAAGGTGGGAACAAATCCCACGCCTCAGTAGGGAAAGACATCAACCGTACATCAGGTCCTCACACCCACCACCACCAAGGCATGCAGACGCCCTGCAACGACATATTGCTCCACTAAGGAGCGACAGAGGTACGCCCACTCCATTATTTGCACATAAATTTTGTGTGTCCCCTTCAGATGTAGTGTACGCACTAGAGAAGCTGGGCAACAAGGTACAACGGCCAGCAAAGATGAAGTCTGACCCCGCTACCAGAAAGTCAAATGCCATGTGGGAGTTCCACCAAGAGCGAGGGCACATAACAGAGGACTGTATAGGTCTCCGCTAGGAGGTAGTCTGAATGCTGAACCAAGGGTTCTTGAAGGAGCTGCTCAGCGACAAGGGAAAACTCAATTTCACACGAGGGCGGGAACCGCACCATGGCCCACCAAGACCGCCCTCACCAACGCGCACCATCGGAATGATCATTGGAGACGGCAATGATTCGGCGATGAATCACGTCGAGTTCACCACCACCCACAAGCTGAAGCGAACTATCGCCCATGAATGGTATGACGACTTCGAAGATAGTATCACCTTCGATAAGTCTGATGCTGACGGTTTGTGTTTTCATTATTATAATGCTTTAGTTATTACTTTCATCTTGAATGATCAATGCATATGCTTGGTTGAGGGTTGGTTCAGTAGTTTTCATTATGATTTGCATACGAGCTTGTTCATTGGTATCATTTAGTCCATCTAGGAATTGCATTACTCTTTGCTGGTGCAAATGAACCAAATGTTCCTTAGATCTAGGGCAACCACAGTTTGGAAATGGTACTAGTACATCATTCTCAGCCTATAATTCCTTAAATTTAGTGAAGTAAACTGACACAGAATCTGCTCCTTGTGATAATCTAGAGATTGATCTATGCAGTTGAAAAATACGTACTCGATTTACCTTATCAAAGCGCTTTTTGAGGTCCTCCCAGACTGCATGTGCATCTGATGCATAGATGATCCCACTAATCAGGTCTGTTGAAACAGACTTCATTTTCCATGAATGTACTATCGCATTACAAGTCTACCACTCCTCCAGTAGAGCATCCTTGTACATCTCCTTAGCACATTTTCCTGTCACAAACCCTAGCTTCCTTTTGGCCTTGAGAGTGAGTCGCATCGATCTATTCAACAGTCCATAGTTCTCTGAGCCTGTGAGTTGGATTGAAATTAGAACCAACCCAGGTGTATTGGAGGGTTGAAGAAAAAAAAGATGTGTATGGTCCATTTTCTCCGCCGTTGATGCACAGACTTCAGACCTCAATCTTCACAATTAAACGCGAAATTGTTGGAATTCACACTGCTCACTTCAATATTGTGTAAGAAATTACAGGAAGAAAGCTTCACTGATCAGTCTCCATGGCTCTGATACCATGTCAAAATTCAGCCATTGAAGAGAGCTTCAGCGTGAAGAAGAAGAAGAAGAAGAGGACTGTTTGGGAATTTTCCAACTGTCATTACACTGTGCCAACTAACGATTATATACAACCATAGGTAATAAATGACTATGATCACTCTATGTTCTATTATCTACACTTAGGTCCTAACTAACTAATATAAACATACTAAATAGTCCTAGTCTCATTACAAGTAATTTCCAATGGACGGAGTTGGATCAAATTTGTTTGTTAAAACAATATTTGAAATGAAAAAGAGGGAGAAGTATTTAATTAGGACTTTTAACACATTTGACCGCTCGATAAGAATATTATTATAATTGCTAGTCGAATACACAAAAATATACAATTATTATGTATAAACTATTTATATTATATATTAACATAAAAATATACAGTTTTTTTACTTTTATTTCGAAGGGAACATAGTGTAGATTTTTCTATTTATTTAATTAAGCATGAAGTTTAAATAAAAAAGGATTCGCAATACTTGGATTGAATACATGCAAGGTAATCAAAATCGCACTTACAATGACTTGCGACACTTAGATTGAATATATGCAGGTTTAGATTGAATATATGCAGGTATCAAAGTCACATTTACAATTAATAGTTGAATAATAGGTGATAAGAGTATGAAAATGTTACTACGTATTTAATTATGACTAGATTTATAACACATGCGTTGCACGTGTATTATATGTTATGCACAACAAAACATATTTTAATAAGGTAGAATAAGAATGAATTAAGTATAAAGGTAATTGATGATACAACAAATTAAATTGTGTATAGTTGAGGAAGTTTCATAAAAAAGAAAATATTGCTTGAAGAATAACAAAAGATCATCATACAATTATGTTTCTATGATATATGCTATGTTATGGTGGTGAATCTTACCTAATATCTCCTTATAGACGATGTTCTTGGTATATGTTCCTTTTTTTTGCTTCGGCTGCTCGGTCAAGACCAAAACCTTTGTTGTTGACATAGATATTCCCTTTGAGAGTGCAACATATAGTTGTCCATATGAGAATACTTGTTGCGGTAAGTACTGTCCCACATTAGGTATTGTTTGTCCTTGTGCTTTATTTATTGTCATCGAAAAGCATAGCCGTACTGGAAATTATTTTCTGATGAATTTGAAAGGGTAACCTTCATTTTCTGGAGGCGAAAGTTGAATTCTCGGAATAAACACTTGTTTGGAAGCATTTTCGCCCATCATTATTTATGCATGGATGACATTGTTGTCAAAGCCTCTACATATCATTCTTGTACCATTACATAAGCCATTTGCAGGGTCCAAATTTCTTAATAACATGATCGGAGCATTTTTCTTTAAAACCAACCTGTCAAACAACAAATAATCTCTTTAAACATAACAAACAGAAGTTCAGGTTATCATCCAATGATTTCATAATATTCTTTTTGTCCTTTTTTTCTTTTTTTAATTCCTTTAGTTGTTTTGCAAGCAACCAAGATAATTAGAATTATTCATCCTTAATGTCCATTTTTCTGGTTGATTTTGAGTATATAAAGGTGCACAAGTAGTACGGTCTTTATAATATACCAAGAACTCATACTGTCCTATAAGTTACTTGCATAGACAAAATACGATAATTTTCACCAAGACAATAAAGAGTCTCCAGTTTTAAAGACCGTCACTGTTTGTGGAGACTTATACGATGTCATATAAGTTCATGGCTCATAATTTTTAATTTTAATGGGTTGGTCAAATGCACCTAATAGTCACAATATGCAGTATGTTACTCTGTCTTTATTTCTTTGACAGTTACATAGAATGTAACAAAGAGAATATTTTAGAAATTATAGAAAAATCTAAAACAAAAAAATACCATTCACACAAAAAATAATTACCTACAATCTCTAAAATATTCAAAAAATCTCTAGTCATATGATACGCGTGTTGCGCGTGTACACTATCTGAATTAAAAAAAAGAATATTAAAATATTATACTCTATTATATGCTTCTGAAAGTGATAGATGTTGATTTTGTTAATATATTCAATTATAAACATATTTTAGTTTTATAAATTAATCACTCCAAATTCAAATATTATCGTTCTTCCTTCCCGGTTTCAATATTCAAACATACGATTTAAGAGATTTATAATTTAATTTTAAACTTCTAATTTAAGAATTTCACCAAAAAACGAATTAGGTTGATGAATGATATTAAATAACAGTTTCTGTTATAAACTAAAGCAAAAGACAAGAACAATAGAACAAGAACAATAGCAATAGAGAGAAGAGTAGAGAGAGTTCTTCTTATTGAGTTGAGAGGGGTGAATTACAATGGTAGAGAGCACCTCTATTTATAGGGAGGAGAAAGATCTTGCTACCAATAATAGGACTCTAAAATCTCTCTAATTAAATACATTAAAGACATTCACCTTAAATAGAAGTGTAAGAATCTTCTATTTCATAACACTCCCCCTTGAATGTCTATTCAATGATGTGCCTCGTTAAAACCTTAAAACAAAACCCAATGGGAAAAATTAAAGTAAGGAAAGAGTACACATGTTTGAATATGCGCCTATTGGTTGCCTCGTTAAAAACCTTGCAAGGAAAACCCAGTGGGACAAAACCTTGTAAGGGAAAAAGAGTGCAACGCGCATTGACTCCCCCTAATGAGTACATCGATTTATATCCTTGAGCATTTGCATTCCAATCTTGTGCATCATCTTCAAAACGATCTTTGGTAGATGCTTGATGAATAAATCAACCATATTGACTTGAATAAATATTCCGCACCTTGAAATCATCATTCTTGATAGATATGAACATCTTCATATAATGTCGTGGAATAGCTCTTCAATATCTCCATAGATGCATTCTCAATGCCATCATGCTTATAGTTATAGCAAGATACATATGTACACAAATTGTACTTAGGATGTGGTACTTCAGGACCAAGAATTGCATATGCTTCAAGCAACTTAAATCTTTCAAGTTAAGTCATATAAGCCATATAATAAACTTTAGCTGCATATCAATCTTTCATTAGTGATACTAAACAAATAAGATATCGAAAACTGACTATACATACCTTTGACTTTTATCTTTCAAGCATTTGAACTATAGGTTCAAAACTACATGTCTTTCATATGGAATCAATTCTTCTTGAATTGTATCTCTTCCATTTAGTTACTTTCTTTGGGTCAGCAAATGCGTATAGCATGCTTTGCAATATGTTGCAATTGAATTATCCCTTTTATGAACTTCAGGTTCATATCATGATATTCGGGGATATACATATACAAATGATAATTCATCCCATGTAACCTTTTCTCAAGTGTTTATCATGTCTCCCCCTCATGTTAGTAAAGCTAACTTGTTTCCTCAACTTTGGGAAAATCATCTTTGTGCATTATGTCAATATACACAGCACCTTAATAATAAGATGAAATTATTTGGTTCCTGACCCTGAACCACTTGTGAGGGGAGAATGTACTCTCGTATACAACTTATATCAAACTGATATATATATAACTTAGTTCTCATAAGAAACAGTTTAGCTATTAAGTGGCAGCACTCAATAATTATCTTGCTAAACCAACTTTAATATAAACCAACTTATCAAGATCAACTGTCTTGAGTAGAGAATCTGGAAACTATGCTCGAAGTTAGATTACTGAGCGTTTTACCTCGCAAGCACGGCCAGGCTGCGGGTTAATAACAATTGCGCATGTAACCATTCCATAGATGCATCATATGTGGTATACATGGCGGGTGAATGGGCTCATATTCACCTTTGATATTTCCAGAATTTAAGGGCTTCAACCCGAACTCTTTAGTTGGTCAGTTCATTACTGAGAACAAGAACTTCTAGTTCTTTGATATTCACCTATGTGAATTTGCACATCATACTTCAAATGAGATGGCTAACACGAATGTCAACTGAATAAATTATCAATATTGGTAAACTTCAAATTTACACCATGACATGTGCACTTATCAATAAACTTCGGGTTTATTATGACATGGGTTTTATACCAATAGATATCCACTTTATAGTGGCATTCTTTCGTTTGTGTAGTACAAACTGGAGAACAAAGCGGGTAGCTTTTCATATACAAATTACCCCGCTACAAGTTGTAGTAATAGGAGAATCAAAGCCTTCCTTTATTTATAGTCTCAATATCATCAATCGCCTTCGCGTGTACTTTTGGAAACTGGATAAGTTTCTTTGAGACTTACTACAGCACAATACTCAATTGTGTTTCTCCAACATAGTAATAATTGGCTCTTCGAGAGTTCTCAATTAATTTTGTACTACCACAGACTGAGGTTCGAGATCCTCACATTCTTGCATTCCGTATTTTCAAGAGTCTCAGGCTCAATAGATTCTTCGTGAATCTCGGAATTAATCAAATCATGAGCGTCCTCATGTGATTCTTTCATAGTGTCATTTAGATCGTTCTTTTTCCTCTTTCTAGGATTTCGATCTTTGGAACCTAATGGTCTGCCACGCTTCTGGCGTGCATTTGACTCATTGGATATGACACTAGATATTTGTCCAATAGGGACTTCAATACGGATCGGAACATTTTCCGCGTGAATGTGGGATTTCGTTATCCTCTTCAAGTCCGTAAATGCGTCAGACATTTGATTTGCTATTCTTTGCAAATGGATAATCTTTTGTACCTCTTTCTTTCAAATAGAGGTATGTGGATGAGATAATGATGCATTTTTCCACAAAATTTCCCATTTGGTTTCACCGACTTCTCCCCCTAATTTTGGGAAAAGTGTCTCATCAAATTGACAGTCTGCAAATAGTGCAGTGAACAAATCTCCTGTCAATGTTTCGAGGTAGCGAATAATGGAGGACGCGTCAAACTCAACATATATTCCTAACCTCCTTTGCAAACCCATTTTGGTGCGGGATGGCGGTGCTACAGGCACATATACTGCGCATCCAAAGCTTCTTAAATGGGATATATTGGGTTCATGACCCAAAACCAATTGCAATGGGGAATATTTGTGTCAATTCGTCAGTCAGAGACGAACTAGTATTGCTGCATGCGAAATGGCGTGACCCTGAGCCGAAGCGGGCAGCCGACAAAGTAGCATTGCTGCATGCAAAATGGCGTGAACCCAAACCGAAATGGGCAGCCTCGTTTTCATGAAGAATTCAAGATTATTCTCATCTATTATCCATTAACTTTGCAAACGCAAGGTTGCGTGATGGCAACAAGCACACATGAGACCATCTACAGGATGCGTCTATCAAGACCATGAAATACCTAAACGACCCACTAGGTGGGTGAATAGGTCCACAAATGTCCCCTTGTATACGTTCCAGAAACTGGGGTGACTCAGTCCCAACCTTTGTTGGGGATGGTCTGATAATCAGCTTGCCTTGATAACACGAAGTGCAAGGATATTCATTACTTGAGAGAATTTTGAAATTCTTTAACGGATGCCCATATGAGCTTTCTATAATCCGTCTCATCATGGTTGATCCTGGGTGACCCAGTCGATCATGCCAAAGTACAAATGTATTGGACTCAGTATTCTTTAGATTTACTGTTGAATGTGCCTCAATTGCACTAATTCTTGTCCAATACAGGCCACAAGATAAAGACGGGAATTTCTCAATAACCCTCTTTTGGCCGGAGACATTCTTTGAAGTGAGGACGAGATATTCAAGATTATCTTCATCCATTGTCTCAATATTGTAGCCATTCCGGCGTACATCTTTAAAGCTCAACAAGTTTCTCATAGACTTGGAGGAGAACATTGCATTCTCTATGATTAACATCGTGCCCTTGGGCAGAGTTACTATAGCTCTTCCGGAGCCTTCAATCAATTTACTACTTCCAGAGATTGTAGTAATGTTTGCCTTACACATATTCAGTTGAGAGAAATACTTCCTTTCTTTGAGTATTGTATGTGTAGTACATGAATCAACTAGGCAAATACTTTTACAGTTGGATGTTGATCCAAGTTCGCTTTGTGAGATATCCATTTTACTTTCCCATAGTTTGACATAAAAAAATACATAAATATAAGTATAAACAACTTCAATTCTTTTGTTTCGCGTTTAAACATCGTTTTGGGAAGCAGTTATTTAGGATATTCGAATATTGTATTCTAATATTCGAATATAATGCCTTGCGGAAAAAATAATACTTTAATGCGAAAAATATTAGATATTCGAATATTTAAGCACATATTCTAATATCTTGCCAGATATTCGAATATAGGAATTCTGATATTCGAATATCTGGCCCAGATGTTCGAATAGAAGACTCTGATATTCGAATATCTGGCCTGGCGGAAAAAAGTTCGTTTTATTGCTAAATATTAGACGATCGACTAGTTTTTAGGTTAGTCGATTACCTCTACTGTACAATAAAAATATTTGAGCATATTGAAACATTCTAAAGGGCTAATACTAACATCATATCATGAATTAACTAATACGAGCTAAGGCTAATGACTATTAATTTATTCATTGACTAATACAAGTAGAATCAAACAGCTCCATCTTCTTTCATCATGGTTCCATCACCGATTAGGTGGTCTATCTTTCCCTCGGGTTGCTCAAAGAAGTCTGCCACATCCAGGTGGGTGATATCCTCATTGTCGTCATAGACAAAATTTGTTTCAGGGCCTTTTCTCTTTCGAGATGCTTGATAAAGGTCAACCAAGTGTCTTGGTATACGGCAAGTCCGAGACCAGTGCCCATTTCCACCGCAACGATAACATATAGTTTCTGAACTATTTGCCTTAGGATCTTCGGGATCCCGTTTCTGCTTTCGGTGGTTATCTCTCTTTGTGGGGTGACGGACTTCTTTTGGAATTTCTTCCTTGTCCACGTCCTTGGCTTTGACCCCGTTTATGACCATGACCATGGTCCCTTTTATGTTTGGCATAATGAGAGTGCACCATATCTGCTTCAGGCAGTGGTGTAGACCCAGTTGGTCTATTTTCGTGATTTCTCATGAGCAGTTCATTATTTCGCTCAGCCACTAGTAAGAGAGAAATCAGTTCAGAGTACTTCGTAAAGCCTTTCTCTCGGTACTGTTGCTGCAGTACCATATTGGAGGCATGAAACGTTGTAAACGTTTTCTCAAGCATATCGTAATCGGAGATGTTATCTCCACATAGCTTCAGTTTAGAAGTAATTCTGAACATAGCAGAATTATATTCAGAAACGGACTTAAAGTCCTGTAGCCTCATATGGGCCCAATCATATCGTGCTTGTGGTAGAGTGACCAACTTCAGGTTGTCATATCTCTCCTTTAAGCTGTTCCACAAAACGAGTGGATCCTTGACGGTGAGATATTCAATCTTCAAACCTTCGTCAAGGTGGTGGCGCAAGAAAATCAAGGCCTTCGCACAATCTTGGGTGGATGCTTTTTCTTTATCTTTGAGGGTGTCTCCGAGACCCATAGCATCTAGGTGGATTTCAGCATCCAACACCCATGTCATATAGTTCTTGCCCGAAATTTCAAGGGCAACGAACTTTCTTTTCATAATGTCAGACATACTCGAAAATTAAATTAGGGAGAGGGAAAATACCTTGGATTTTCGAGAATGGTACTTGAGACGGTAGAGTCTCGTGCTGATAACGTGTTATAAACTAAAGCAAAAGACAAGAACAATAGAACAAGAACAATAGCAATAGAGAGAAGAGTAGAGAGAGTTCTTCTTATTGAGTTGAGAGGGGTGAATTACAATGATAGAGAGCACCTCTATTTATAGGGAGGAGAAAGATCTTGCTACCAATAATAGGACTCTAAAATCTCTCTAATTAAATACATTAAAGACATTCACCTTAAATAGAAGTGTAAAAATCTTCTATTTCATAACAGTTTCCTGCTTATTATCGCTTCTTCTTTTTCTGTTTGAACCTACGATAATTTGACTTGGATTTAATAGGGAAATTAAATATTAAATTTTCGGTTATTTTGTCCCTTTCTAACCAATGGCAATCATGTTTGTTTGGGATATATTAATTGAAAAAGGAGTTTCTGACTTGTTCTCTTCTTTTTTTTTTCTTTCCTTTTTTGCCTTATATATTTAACCTTTTTTTTATATGTGAATGGGATTTTTCAATATCTACTACATACATTAGTAATATAATGATAAATCCAAAGTTTGAAAAGGCAATAGCTCTCCAGAAAAGGTAATATTTGCATAGGTTTTTTAAGTTTAAGTAATTTTAGTAAAATATAGTTATTATTATTTACAAATTACACAATATGTAGGCATGACTACAAATATTAATAAGGATAATAAAAATAAAATATTATTTGTATATTTAGTGAAATATTATGGGATGAAATCTAAACAACTTACCAAAATTATTTCATTAGCGCACTTTGATGCCTCATAAAATGAAATAAAATTATTTGAAAAACCAATGATCGAAAAGTGACTATTGCTTTTTTCAACTAACGTACTTCCCTTAAATTCAATCTCAAGCTCCTTGTGTACTGATTGAAAATTAGGATTTGCACTATTGATGCATCTGTTTATGATATAACGGATCTTGTTTAGGTGTAAATATTTTTTTCACAACTCAGTAAAATCATTGTAAAGTGTAGCGTGAATTTTTGTTCCCTGTATAAAATTTCATTGTAAGTTATCTCATGGTTAAAACTATAATATGAAAAGACATGAAATAAAATAACAATTACCCCTCTTCGTCAACTAATGTCACAATTTTTCGGGTGCCTTGATTTATTTTATTGTTGAACTCTTTTACTATTCCACTCCCAAACACTAACACTCGTTCTATCCAAGATGAATCAGATACTCTTAGACTATTAAATGGGACACACTGGTCAAATAATTCCTTTTCACTATCTAAAATAAAGCATGCATAAGAGTTTTATAAGTTATCAAAGTGAGTAATTCAATAATTGATTATTTTATGACATAAGGAAGATTGTTTACCTGAACGGACGTATTTCTTGAAATCTGAGTGATTCAAGCATGAAAATTGCAATAACGCAAATCATGTAGTATTAACATAACACAAATTAAAGCAGATAGTATAATTTTTAATTCTTTTTTATAACAAGCAACTTGAGCTGGCATAGCAATTATAAGTATTATTAATTATACAACCAAGAAAATAAATAATACTAATATTTAAGTGATAAGACTTAGGCCGAATGTCTAACAATTTTTTTGTGATGAATTGCATTTCTTTAATATCATGTAATAAATTTGTAAATTATGTGAGATGTGAAATTAGCCATTATTCAAAAATATGAAATAAAAACTATATAATAAAAAATTATTGATGCAACAATAAAAATAAATTATTGATACAACACTAAAATCTAGTGCATGCAAACGTGCTTGCGAAATATGAAGTAGCAAAAGATGTTGATATTAGTAAAAGAAATAACACCTAAAATTGCGATGTTGGAATAAGGGGAACTTTGATGATTAAATTGTGACATTGAGCTTCTTTTATAGAAGTATATGGTACACAATTATGTTAAGCTTCTTTTTGTAAGAAACGTGACAAAATTTAATGAGAGTAAAAGTTCAGGAATTTATTTTGGTTGAGTTTCCTTATTAGGTAAGAACGTGACAAAGTTTAACCATTAACTAAGGAAAAGTTTAATAACAAATAATTGAAGAAAACTTTACCAAAAAATCCAAAAACTAAATTAATTAGGTGAAACTTTACTTAATTATGTTGCTCATTTTGATCCGGATAGGAGAGTATATTTTATTGCTTTTTTCTTTTTGCTTATTCAATTTTGATCCGGATACATTTAAATAGTGATGGAAATATTTGTAAAATTTATTTCCAAAATAATAATTGATTATTGAACATCATTTTTTTTGTTTCCCACCCGATGTCCGGTTCCACATTGGGGCCCGACTAAATTCGGATTCGCGTCGGGAAGTCCCATAAAGGGGGTATAGCGCTCCCTAACACAGGCGACTCCATTCCCAGGGCTCGAACTCGAGACCCTGGTTAAGGATTATTGAAGACCATGGTGCGGTTCCCTAACGAGGGCGGGAACCACACCATGGCCCACCAAGACCGCCCTCACCAACGCGCACCATCAGCATGATCATTGGAGACGGCAATGATTCGGCGATAGATCACGTCGAGTTCACCACCACCCACAAGCTGAAGCAAACTATCGTCCACGAATGGTATGATGATCGAAGATAGTATCACCTTTTATAAGTCTGATGCCGACAGTTTGTGTGTTCCTTATTATGATGCTTTATGTATTACTTTACGCATACTGGATACTGATGTTAAAAGGATCATGGTCGACGATAGAAGCGGCGCATATATCATTCATCCTAGAGTCCTTGCACTCATGGGACTTGAGGATAAAATAATCTCGCGCTGCATAACACTAACAGGTTTTAATAATGCAGTGGAATGAACCTCAGGCGAGGTGACGCTGCCCATCCTTGTAGGTGGAATCACGATGGAAACTACCTTCCACGTGATGAACCAGGAAACAGCATACAATGTCATTATCGGACGCTCGTGGATACACGCCATGAGAGTCGTTCCATCCAGCTTCTATCAAGTAATCAAATTCCCAACCCCATGGGGAGTGCATTGCATATGGGGAGAGCCCCGCAACGCCCAAGAATGCTATAAGATAGCCCAAGATTACACGCATACCCAACAGCTCCAAGGAGCAAGTGCAGAAGCATAACAATCAGCCCTATATGGGACTAAGGTCCCGACAGAGAACGCCATCGAAGAACTTGAGGAGGTCGAGGCTAGCAAGGCCGCGCTCGAAGACCTCGACCCCGTTCAGATAAACAGCAGCGACCCCGCAAAGAAAGCATACGTAGGCCGCAGCCTCTCAATTCCAGGTCAGTACCATGAATTTTTATCTAACCATGCGGATCTGTTAGCTTTTCTCATGCAGATATGCCAGGAATTCCACGAGAAATCGCCTCTCACAAACTCAACATCGACCCATTACACCTGCCCGTGCGAAAAATGAGAAGAAAATTCAACACTGCCATTAACGAAGCAGTGAGCAAAGAAGTGGACAAGTTGCTAGCCAATGGCTCCATTAGGGAATCCAAGTACCCGGAATGGGTCGCCGACGTCGTAATAGTCAAAAAGAAAAATGGGAAGTGGCGGATGTGTGTAGATTTCACCGATCTAAATAAGGCCTGTCCTAAGAACTCTTTCCCGTTCCCCCACATCGATCAGCTAATAGATGCAATGGCATGTCATGAACTGCTAAGCTTCCTTGATGCATATTCAAGCTAAAATCAGATCATGATGGCCAAAGAAGATCAGGAAAAGACGATTTCATCACTCATCAAGGGACATATTGCTATAAGGTAATGCCCTTCGGGCTCAAGAACGCAGGAGCCACTTATCAAAGGATGGTAACTACAATGTTCAAAGAACAGCTCGGCAGAACCATGGAGGTCTACATCGAAGACAT
Organism: Nicotiana benthamiana; assembly: GCA_034376525.1. Lineage (NCBI taxonomy): Eukaryota > Viridiplantae > Streptophyta > Magnoliopsida > Solanales > Solanaceae > Nicotiana > Nicotiana benthamiana. The sequence continues at coordinate 78,102,719 of CM067334.1, read as the reverse complement.
GTTAGTCAAATCATCAAAGAGGGAAGACCACCTCACCCACCTGAAGGAAGCCTTCGAAATATTAAGGAAGTATGGCATGAAGCTGAACCCCGAAAAATGCGCTTTTGGAGTAGCCTCGGGAAAGTTCCTGGGATTTCTGGTATCACAAAAGGGCATCGAAGTCAACCCTGACCAGATAAAAGCCATAGAGGCCTTACCAGAAATGCTAAGTAGCAAGAAGCAGGTGCAGAAATTAACGGGCCGAATAGCTGCCCTCTCCCGGTTCATCTCATGCTCCTCCGACAGGTGCCATAAATTTTTTGGTGTATTGAAGAAAGACCAGGGACTGCAGTGGAACACAGAATGTGTAGAAGCTCTGAAAATCTTGAAAGCATACTTGTTGTCACCACCCCTACCGGTGAAATCCAACCCAGGTGAGCCATTGCTGATATACTTGACCGTATCAGAAGTCGCAGTCAGCGCCGTCTTAGTACTCGAAAATAAAGGTACACAATCTCATATCTATTATATTAGCAAAACTTTAGTGGACGCCGAAACCCGGTATCCCCACCTTGAGAGACTGACATAAGCCCTCGTAGTAGCTTCACAAAAGCTACGACCATATTTCCAATGCTACCCCATAAGGGTAGTAATGACCTTCCCCCTAAGAAGCGCCCTACACAAACCCGAACTCTCAGGGCGACTCGCCAAATTGGCCGTCGAGCTCAGCGAGCATGATATTACATACCTCCCTAGGACTGCCATCAAGTCGCAAGTACTAGCCGACTTTATCGCCGACTTCAGCGCGGAAGTCCTGCCAAAGGCAGAGCTCGAGGCACAACCCGCGTCCTCCGAAAGCGACCTACGGGTCCTTTACACATACGGTGCCGCTAACGCATCAGGATCGAGACTGGGACTCGTTCTTGAGGTCCCTACGGGTGAAACAATTCACTAGTCCACACGATGCCCGGAGATAACTAACAACGAGGCCGAGTACGAGGCCATTATTATAGGCATGAAACTGGCCATCAAGTACGGAGCTCGCCGAATTCTCCTCCATTGCGACTCCCAGCTTGTAGTGAACTAGATCGCCGGGACTTATCAAATCAAAGAACAGTGGTTGCAAAAAAACTAGTCGGAAATCCACAGACTGATCGCTACATTCGACGAATGCCGGTTCGAACAAATTCCAAGAGCACGGAATAGCGAAGCAGACGACCTGGCAAAGTTGTCTGCCGCCACCAAAAACATTAGAAAAGAAAGAGTGGTACACTCCTCCACTCGTCCATCGATCACGCCGAGGTACTTTCCCTAAACCTGACTTGGGACTGGCGCAACCATTTCATATCTTATTTGCAGGACGGGGTATTCCCCCCCCCCCCCGATAAAAAAGAAGCAAAGAAGCTTCGCGTAAAGGGCCGCCCGGTACTGCATGATCAACGGCGACCTTTATAAAAGGACGTTCGGTGGCCCCTTAGCCAAGTGCTTAGGTCCGCAACAAGAAAGACCTGTACTCGAAGAAGTACACGAGGGCCATTGCGGCGCCCACACGGGCAACCGCGCCCTCGTTAAATGTATCATACGCAACGGCTACTATTGGCCCACCATGAAGAAAGAGGCAGCAGAGTACGTCCGCCGATGCGAGCAATGCCAAAAGTTCGCCCTAATGATTCACCAACAAGGAGAACCCCTCCATTCCGTCACATCCCCCTGGCCAGTCATCAAGTGGGGAATGGACATAGTTGGCCCGCTGCCCCAGGGCGAGGAAAGGTAAGATTTCTACTTATTTTAACTGACTATTTCTCTAAGTGGGTGGAAGCAGGTGCATACGCTTAAATACGCGAGCAAGAAGTCATCACCTTTATTTGGAAGAACATCATATGCCGTTTTGGCATCCCCAAAGAAACCATCTGCGATAATGGGCGCCAGTTCATCGGCCAGAAAATGACTGAATTCTTCAAAAAATGGCACATCAAAATCAAAAGAATACTATCCACGCCATACCACCCCATTGCCAACGGTCAAGCGGAGTTCTCCAACAAAACAATCCTGAACATACTCAAAAAGAAGCTCGAAGATGCCAAGGGACTATGGCCCGAACTACTACTCGAAGTCTTGTGGGCACACAGAACCACGCCCAAATCCAGCACCGGAGAAACCTCATACTTACTGGTTTATGGAACCGATGCAGTCATACCTGTCGAAGTGGGCGAACCCAGCTTAAGGTACTCACACACCAGCGGATCAAAAAACGACATTAGCAGACTCCAAGATCTCGACGAAGCCGAAGAAAGTAGAGAAATGGCCCACGTTAGAATGGTAGCTCAGAAACAAAGAGTAGAAAGATACTACAATAGAAGGGCAAAAATAATGCCTCCCAAAGTAGGGGATTACATACTCAAAGCTAAGACTCTGGCCTTAAAAGATCCAAGCGATGGAAAATTGGGCACAAACTGGGGTGGACCCTACAAAATCACAACGGCGGCCGGGAAAGGAGAATTCTGTAAGAAACACGTTCTCGAACTAACGTGTGTTGATTCATGTAGGTTTTGATAAATGCCAAACATTGAGACAAGCATCGGTGATGGAACAATAACAGTCCAAGTACAAGATGGATAGTACGCGTTCAAGAATAGAAGATGCAATCAACTGTTGAGTAGGTCTCAATTTGTAATCTTGACTCAACGACTTACTTCTAGTATTGGCTCTCACCTAAAATGATTTTCATAAAATCATGCATCATAAGTTTTTAAAGAAATAAGTTGCATATTTGTCAAAATGATTTTTAAACTCGTTTTGTGAAAATTGGGTTTAACAATCGATTGTCTTGAAGAAACAATCGATTGTCAAGTTCTATACTTAGTATTTTTAAAATGTTGTCTTGAGACAGAAACTTCGTTTGAAATCATTTTTGAAGCAACAATCGATTGTCACTGTTCAACAATCGATTGTCAGATTTTTTACTTAGTCTCAAAAAGTTTTGGACAACTTACAGAATGTTTTCAAAATCTTCAAAAATGAAGAACAATCGATTGTCACTATCTAACAATCGATTGTGCTTAGTGATTTTTCCAAGCGGACTTTTTCCAACGGCTTATCTATTTATGGTATAATCTTTACTCAGTATTTTAGTCAAAAAGTTGCCAGAAATATTTTGAATATTTGAACAACAAATCGATTGTCAAATGTTAACAATCGATTGTCTTTCCTAAAAAATTCAATAGAAATCTTTTTAAACGGATTTTAAGGAATTTGTCTGTTGAAATTTTGCTCCAACAATCGATTGTGTAATATCGACAATCGATTGTCAGGCAGATTTTTAGGAGCGTTTTCTGGAACTAAAAGCAACGGTCTATTGCTCCATTCTCTCTATAAAACACTCTCTGAAAATCACTTTTACACACAACAACACTGCAGAAAAATTACAAAGCATACATTACATTCTTGTGATTCAAATTTCATATCTTACATTGTTTTTGAGAGCCAAGATTATTGATTGAGTTGTTGTGTTCTTGAGCCATATATTTTGTACTCATAATCCACTCTTTGAGAGAGTTCTTGTAAAGTGAGTAAAAGAGTGTTCTTGTTAAACACTTGTAGTAAGAAGGAGTGTTATATTTCTTCTTGTAAAGTCTTAGGGATAGGTTTCCTTAAGCGGGTTGGTTGAGGCTTGTGTTGTATCAAGTTCTCAAGTTGTAAAGGTTCGTTAGGCACCCGGAAGCTTAACAAGTTGAAGTCTTTGAGGTGAGGAACCTTCGAGCAAGTTGAAGTCTTTGAGGTGAGGAACCTCCGAGCAAGTTGAAGTCTTTGAGGTGAGGAACCTCCGAGCAAGTGTTTGAGATTTGTGTGATTCAAGTCTCAAGTGTAAAGGTTTGTTGGGCACCTTAAGCTTGACAAGGTTGTTAGTGAAAATCTCGAGAGAGTCTCTCGGGGACTGGACTAACCACAAAGTGTGGCCAACCAGTATATATCGTGGTGTAATTTATTTTTACTGCATTTGTTTATTTCCTGCAAAGTTTAAATTCCGCAAGAAAACGCCAAATTTTATTAATACGCTATTCACCCCCCCCCCCTCTAGCGTAGAGCGTTATTTCTAACAATTGGTATCAGAGCCATACTCTCTGAAAAACTTAACAGTTTGAGAGAACCATCCATGGCTTCTACTCATGATTCTTTTGCAGGAATCGGTGAAGGCAATTGCCACACAGTGCCTCCAATATTTGATGGAAACAACTACTTATGTTGGAAAGATCGGATGAAAATCTTTGTCATCGCCAACGACTTTTATCTGTGGCAAATCATCAAACTTGGCGGTCAAATGACAACACAAGTCGGGAAAGCCAAGGTAAAGGAATATAATACTAATGCTATAAATATGTTGTATAGTGCCTTGAATCAGGAAAATCATCAAAAAGTCTCCCACTGCAAAACTGCAAAAGAAGTATGGGATAAACTTGAGGAAATATATGAAAGCACGCCTCAAACAGAAGGAGACTGCTCAAATGAGAAACCAACTACCCGATGTCTAATGGCCGACAAAGGAGACGACGAAGAAGAGGTAAGTATCTCTAATTCTCACTCGTTCAAAGAATTACAAAATGCACATGAAGATTTGTATGGTGAATATGGTAATGCTGTCAAAATGATTAGAGATTTGAAGAAATCACTTTCCCAGCAAGAATTAGATTTTCAGAAAAATCTCTCTTTAAAAGAAAAGGATTTTGAAGAACGTCTCTTATTGAAAGAAAAAGATTTCAAAAATCAACTTTCTTTGAAACAAAAAGATTTTGAAAAATTGACTCGTGATAACGAGAATCTTGTAAAAGAAAATCAGTTTTTGCAAAATGATAGTGTAGAACTTAGACAAGTCATTAAGACTATGCATGAAGCTTCTTATATTGATAAATGCTCTACTTGTGCTTCCTGCGACTCTTTGAAGTTAGAAAACGCAGAACTTAGGAAAACTTTAGAATCACTTAGTGTAAACGTTCCTAAGACTGTTGAAGAAAAGGAAACGTCTAAGAATAATCAACGGCATAAAAGCAAAAATCACATTAGAAATTTTACTGCTCCACCTAGAAATAATTCTAGGGGTGTAAATGAGTCTAGGACAAATTCCTTTAGACCACCTAGACATTACGCTAGGATGTACGAAAATAAGGCTAGAACTAACGCCTTTAGATCACCTAGATACAACTCTAGAAATTGGAATAATGAACCTAGAGTTAATCACTTTACATCGCCTAGAAACAATACTAGGACCATTGCTGATAAGCCTAGAACGAACTACGTTAGACAACCTAGAAATGACACTAGAATTTTCAACGCTTCTAGGAATGACTCTAGATCACCTAGAATGTATTTGGCGCAACCTAGGCATTGGCACAATCCGAACGTAGTATGCCATTATTGCAATCGGAAGGTCACATTGCACCCGTGTGTTTTGCTAAACATAGGGATTTATCTTTTGGTTATAATTATTATTTGCCTAACCCCAAAGGACCCAAAAAGATATGGGTACCAAAAACCTCTCCGTAGGTATTTTTGCAGGTGTGCTTGAAGACTACAAAATTGTAGTAGATGCGCCAAGCACGACACCCAAAGGCATCGAGAGGAATTTCGGTTAGCTATTCTTTTTTGATAAAACCGAATATGTGCAAGTTATTAATGTTGACAGATTTGTTGTTATATGGCAGCTGATGTTATTAACTTATAAGTTGTTAATTTGATTCTCACCCTGAAAAACGTTGACATGCGTTAATTGTAAGAATCAATTTGTGAGATTTCCTGTTGACTATACTTGTTGATTAACATGCTGAAAATCTATCTTTGGTTACTAGCATCATCTATTAAATGCTTGATCCATGTTTTGACAAATGTTGATTCTTGCATTGAATGAGTACCTACTAGAATCATGTTTAGTTGAATTATATCTTGGTAATCTTTTCAAGCAGCAAAGTGCTTTTAAAATCATATTTTTGATATATGCTTTTTATATTAGCATACTCTCATAATCGTTTTTCAGGACTTAAAACCTTTTTGGCTTAGTCCACAATCGATTGTTCACAGGCACAATCGATTGTCAGTGTTTTTCTAAGTTTTCGAAAACTTTCTGTCTCTTGCAAATTTTTCAGACTGTCAAGTAGTTCAACAATCGATTGTCCCTTTTTAACAATCGATTGTCAGTCAGTAAAAATCTCAAGATGTGTTACCATTCTGAATTGTAAACTTGACAGTTGTCATTTATCATCTTGTCAGTTCCAAATAGGCATAAACATTCTTAAATTTTAAAAAAAAAACTAGGCTTTCATCTTTATCATGCCCAATTGTATGTGTTGATATGTCTTTGTTAAACCATTCGTATCAATTCTCCTTGAATCATGCTTTGTTTTGGTTCTCATTATTGCAAATGCGCTTAATTGAAATATTTGACATTTTTTGCAATATGGATTGCTGAAAATAACCTTGTGTATCACTGTTAATAAAATAACGTTTGATGCATTTGTTATGCTCTCCGTCAAATGGATTTTTCATTGCTTTTGTAACAATCGGTATTTCCTGTAAAATGTCGAATTGATGTGTTTTGCTTAAATAGGTGATAAGATGGTTGATTCATGATTTGACTATCTATTTGAAACAGCATGCAATATATGTTTTGACAAATGCCTTTCAAAATAACAATAGGTATTTTTTTTGGTTGATATAATTGATAAATTTATAGAAATCGTCATATTGTATATTCCTCAATATCCTTCCTATTCTTTTGCGGATATGGTAAAAGGAATTAGCCTTAATACAATCTTCTTATCAAAAGAAGAAATGTTTTAGGCAATTTGTTACAAGTAAGAGGAATGTCATTACATTCCATTTTGTCTACTTAAGAGGGAACTTGTGCTTTGAAAGAATTGATTGCATAAATTTTATTGATGATATTTTCTTAACAAATATCTGTTTGGTTTTTGAATTGTTATTATGGTGATAAATTGTTTATATATATATATATATCGGAAATGGCTTCACTTGATTAAATGTTGGAAATGCAAATGTGCTTGCATGAAGCATTCAATTCAATTTCTAGCAAATTGAGATGTCAACGATGGAGGATGACATCAAGACAAACCGGGTATGATCGTTCCTTACTCTACCCTTTAGCTAGTTGAATTGGTATTATATGTCACAAGTATTGATATGAATGTTATTTTGATAAATTGCATAATTGATTAAGTGCATAAATTGTATTGAGTTTTGATTTTCTAAATTGGTATTTATAACAATTAGTGTTGATTATATGTATTCATGATGGAAAATCTATTTTCATAAAAACGTTTTCATCCGAAGAATCATTATCTTCCACCATGTGTTGATGACGTTGTTTCATTCATAATCAATTGTCATAATTCCAAAATTGATTATAATATATTCAAAATTGATTACCATACTTCCAAAATCATTTTTCAGGACTGACCATTTTTGCCCAGTACACAATCGATTGTCAAGTTACACAATCGATTGTCAGTGATTTTCTGAAATTTCAAGAACATTCTGTTTCAAGCCAAATTCTCAGTATCAAAGTGTCAATCTTGACAATCGATTGTCTCTATCACACAATCGATTGTCCAACGGTATTAATTCAAAAATTCTTACCGTTCTGAGTCCTGCAGCTCTCTTTAATCGATTGCCAGCTTTTCAGAAACTGTCAAACACTCAACAATCGATTGTCATGTATAAACAATCGATTGTCAGACGGTATTAATTCAAAAATTCTTACCGTTCTGCTCTGCTGACACCCCTTTAATCGATTGTCAGTTTTTTTTGAATTCCAACGGGCATATCTGTTCAACAATCGATTGTCTCCAGCAAACAATCGATTGTCTCCAGCGGTCTTCTTAAAATCTGACCGTTTTTGAGTCTTCAATTCAGCCATGAATACCATGTCTTCTCCCACTCTATAAATAGAGATGTATTCTTCATTCATATCACAACAAAATCAAGTCTAAGTCTTTAAATTCTATCAAAAGCTCTCCTTGCTAATTTTTAGTCTTCTCAAGTCTCTTTCAATCAAAGCCAAGAAGAAGCAGTCACACCACTATTTCCAAAGAAGACTGCAAACTCATGCATGCAATTGCCTCCGGAGCGCGATTAAACTATTGTAAGTTAATCAAGCTTCACATGCGTGCTGCTTCTGCCGAGGACAAGCATCTTCCTTATGCTCTCCTTGTCATGAAATTTCTTGAATCCGTCGGAATTATCACAAAAAATGGTCCACTTCAAAATCGGACCAAACATTGGGAAATTTCCGAGTCTTCATTTCACAGTGGTGGCGATCATGATAATCAACCTCCTCAAAATCCTCCTCAAAATCCGCCTCAAAATCAAGATCCAAATGCGGAGATAGTAAATCATCTTACCCGTATTGAAACAAAAGTTGACACTTTGTCCCGCTATGTCCTAGGATATTTTGACCATATCAACTATCAATATGGCAATCTTGTCCCATTTGAGGCACCGCCGCAAAACATGGACGAAGATGATGATAACGAGGATTAAATATTTTCTTGTATTTTTATTTATTTAGTGGCCTATGTAATATTTTATCTATTTAATGAAAGTTGATTTTCATTTGAAATATCTCTCCTATTTCCATTATATGAATTATTTGATATTTTAAAAAGGGGGAAGTACATACTTTTTTCAAAAGGAAGAAAAGAAAGGCTATATGCAAGACTAGAGTTTATGCATACTTACATGCCTTCTTTGAATATTATATGCATGTTCATATTTATGCAAAGTCCTTGAATAAATGTGTTGCATAAATTCAGGGGGAATCTTATATTTAGGGGGAATTTTTTTCTTTCCAGTGCAACTACTCGATTATCCCGTATCAATATTCGATTATGTTGACGTTTGTTGAACTAGCCCTTTTTTGTTAATGTCAAAAGGGGGAAGATAAACGGGCTATGCATGCATAATATATTTCCCATGCACTTTGATATAACTGCATACATTTAGGGGGAATCATCATTTGAGGGGGAATATCTTATGCAACATGAACATGTCTATGATGCATATTGAATTATCTTGAACTGTTATCATTATGCATATCCCGATACATGTTTGCCATTATCAAAAAGGGGGAAATTGTAAGAAACACGTTCTCGAACTAACGTGTGTTGATTCATGTAGGTTTTGATAAATGCCAAACATTGAGACAAGCATCGGTGATGGAACAATAACAGTCCAAGTACAAGATGGATAGTACGCGTTCAAGAATAGAAGATGCAATCAACTGTTGAGTAGGTCTCAATTTGTAATCTTGACTCAACGACTTACTTCTAGTATTGGCTCTCACCTAAAATGATTTTCATAAAATCATGCATCATAAGTTTTTAAAGAAATAAGTTGCATATTTGTCAAAATGATTTTTAAACTCGTTTTGTGAAAATTGGGTTTAACAATCGATTGTCTTGAAGAAACAATCGATTGTCAAGTTCTATACTTAGTATTTTTAAAATGTTGTCTTGAGACAGAAACTTCGTTTGAAATCATTTTTGAAGCAACAATCGATTGTCACTGTTCAACAATCGATTGTCAGATTTTTTACTTAGTCTCAAAAAGTTTTGGACAACTTACAGAATGTTTTCAAAATCTTCAAAAATGAAGAACAATCGATTGTCACTATCTAACAATCGATTGTGCTTAGTGATTTTTCCAAGCGGACTTTTTCCAACGGCTTATCTATTTATGGTATAATCTTTACTCAGTATTTTAGTCAAAAAGTTGCCAGAAATATTTTGAATATTTGAACAACAAATCGATTGTCAAATGTTAACAATCGATTGTCTTTCCTAAAAAATTCAATAGAAATCTTTTTAAACGGATTTTAAGGAATTTGTCTGTTGAAATTTTGCTCCAACAATCGATTGTGTAATATCGACAATCGATTGTCAGGCAGATTTTCAGGAGCGTTTTCTGGAACTAAAAGCAACGGTCTATTGCTCCATTCTCTCTATAAAACACTCTCTGAAAATCACTTTTACACACAACAACACTGCAGAAAAATTACAAAGCATACATTACATTCTTGTGATTCAAATTTCATATCTTACATTGTTTTTGAGAGCCAAGATTATTGATTGAGTTGTTGTGTTCTTGAGCCATATATTTTGTACTCATAATCCACTCTTTGAGAGAGTTCTTGTAAAGTGAGTAAAAGAGTGTTCTTGTTAAACACTTGTAGTAAGAAGGAGTGTTATATTTCTTCTTGTAAAGTCTTAGGGATAGGTTTCCTTAAGCGGGTTGGTTGAGGCTTGTGTTGTATCAAGTTCTCAAGTTGTAAAGGTTCGTTAGGCACCCGGAAGCTTAACAAGTTGAAGTCTTTGAGGTGAGGAACCTTCGAGCAAGTTGAAGTCTTTGAGGTGAGGAACCTCCGAGCAAGTTGAAGTCTTTGAGGTGAGGAACCTCCGAGCAAGTGTTTGAGATTTGTGTGATTCAAGTCTCAAGTGTAAAGGTTTGTTGGGCACCTTAAGCTTGACAAGGTTGTTAGTGAAAATCTCGAGAGAGTCTCTCGGGGACTGGACTAACCACAAAGTGTGGCCAACCAGTATATATCGTGGTGTAATTTATTTTTACTGCATTTGTTTATTTCCTGCAAAGTTTAAATTCCGCAAGAAAACGCCAAATTTTATTAATACGCTATTCACCCCCCCTCTAGCGTAGAGCGTTATTTCTAACAAATTCCAGCTGGAGACAATAGAAGGAAAGACACTCCAAAACAACTCGAACGTCGCTCACCTTAAACGTTTCCACTTCTAAAAAGGTGACACCTGAGTCGTACTCTTTTTCCCTTACCCGAGTTTTGTCCCGATTTGGTTTTCTCGGGAAGGTTTTTAACAAGGCGACGAAGGGGCCACCTGAGATGTTTTTCAGTGTGAGTGCATCATGTCCACCTCTCCATGTACACTCCAATCCCGACATGATACAGGGACTGGATTAGTGACATCTCCAAGTGTATAGAAAGGCTACGGTCATCTCCAGATGAATGAAAAGGCTACGGCCATCTCCAGATAAATGTAAAGGCTACGGCCATCTCCAAATGAATGTAAAGGCTATGGCCATCTCCATATGAATGTAAAGGCTATGGCCATATCCAGATGAATGAAAAGGCTACGGCCATCTCCTGATGAATGTAAAGGCTACGGCCATCTCCGGATGAATGTAAAGGCTACGGCCATCTCCAGATGAATGAAAAGGCTACAGCCATCAGTTTACTGAGCTTCTTGTGGATCAATGTCACTACCCTTCTTCAGATGAATGAAAAGGCTACTGCCATCTCCAAATGAATGAAGAGGCTACAGCCACCTCCAAGTGAACGCATGGCTATGGCCATCGTTTACATGTCTATTGCCATTGTTTATATGGCTAAGGCCATTTGGCTACGGCCTTCATTTTATGACCATTATTTTACACGGCAAAGGACACTAGGCCGTGACTTTTATTTTATATGGCTATGGCCATCGTTTACATGGCTATAGCCATCGTTTATATGGCTAAGGCCATCAGGCTACGACCTTTATTTTATATGGCTATGGCCATCGTTTACACGGCTATGGCCATCATTTATATGGCTAAGGCCATCAGGCTACGGTCTTTATTTTACATGGCTATGGCCATTGTTTACATGGCTATGGCCATCGTTTATATGGCTAAGGCCATCAGGCTAAGGCCTTTATATTACATGGCTATGGCCATCGTTTACATGGCTATGGCCATCGTTTATATGGCTAAGGCCATCAGGCTACTGCCTTTATTTAACATGGCTATGGCCATCGTTTACATGGTTATGGCCATCATTTATATGGCTAAGGCCATTAGGCTACGACCTTCATTTTACGTGGTTATGACCGTTATTTTACACGGCCAAGGCCATTAGGCGAATTTTATTTTACATGGATATGACCATCATTTTCATCAGGCTACAACCTTTATTTGTACATGGCTAGAGCCATCGCATTCACAAGGCTACGGCCGCCTACTTTACATGGCTAAAGCGATCGGGCTAACTTTACACCGCTATGGCCGACAAATTCCAAGCAGCTACGGTAAAGAAAAGTACAACGACACACCGAAAGGTGGAAAAGATTACTTACAGCAAAAATTATATGTTTTCACAAAGGGGAACAAACACCCATGATACAAAATCAGTATGAACAAGTATATTTACAAAGATCCTAAGAAACCACTACCTATCTAGCCCGGCATGGCCCTCAGGTGGCCCGTCCTCATTTCCGGGAGGGTACGCGCTGGAAATCTAAGGACTGGACTCCAAGTGATTGATGTCTGCTGAACTGCCCCACTCCGGGGCCGGTGATTCAGGACCATAGCCCGCCGCCTCACGAGTGACTCTAAATAATTGGCGCTGGTACTCAACCTCCGCTTCAGACGCCCGACCAGCCGCCAGGAATTTCTCAAGCACGACCAGCCTAGACTCCGCATACACCCACATCTCGTACGCCTCACGAGACGTATCGGCATGCGCTAGAGCTATCATAAGCTCCTCAACCTCGGCCTTCGTGGCTTTGATTTCCTCTGTTAGAGCCGCCACCTGATGCGCAATTCTGCCGCCTCCTCTGCTACAACACAACCGAGCTGCAGCTCCTCGTCCTTGGCTTGGACAAGGACCTCCATCTCTGTGGCCCGAGCAACAGCGTCCATGAGCTGTTCATCCACCTTTTCCATCTCGACCTCTCTTTCCTTCAATTGTGCCTCGGACTCCACTAGGCCCTCACGAACCACTCTAAAGTTGGGGTCCTGCTTGTACATGTCGGCCAGGGTTCGATACGCCTCGCGGTTGAACATCTGCGCTGGCCGGTTGTATTTGGCCATCTTCTCTTTCTGGAGCCGATCCCACTTCACCTCCAAGACAAGAGTGTGGAAAAGAGACCAAGTAAGTACAAGAATGTCACAACCCCACATAAAGAACGGTCATCAAGCAAAGCAGAAACATACATGTAAGGTCGTGCCAGCCACCCTTTGGGCCAAGGCTTTATCACTAAGCTCCACCAGGGTCGTGCACTCGGCACCGGCGCACAAGAGAGCCATACTGGAGGGCGCTCCTCTCAGTTCTCCAGCAGATTATAGTGACTTGGGATCACTATACGACGAGAAGATTGGCCCTACATCATCTCCACCCGGTCCAAGGACCTGCCTCATCTGTTTGCACCCTCCGTGGATGCCCCCGAGCTTGCCACATCCATCGCGGCCTCATTCCTAAGATCAGCTCTTCCTGAGTGAATAGCCTCTACCATAAAGGTCGGCCTTGACACAGGGCCAGACGGCCTAGCCTTTCCTGACTGGGTGGCCACGGCTTTGCCAGTAAGGATCCGACGTTGCCTCCTCTCCAACGTCTCCTCCACGGTTTCCCTCCGCAGGGTGCAGAGCAGGCTCAGAGGGGGTCGGAACGGCAGAAGGTGCCCTTACAGGGGCAATCTCAGGGACAGCCACTGGTATCTCTATGGGCGTAGTCTCAGGTACGACCCTCATCACAGCCTCAGATGCTATCTTTGGGGACGCTTCTGATGTATCCTCCTGTCTTAAAGGAGGCGAAGCACTGCCCCTGGAAGTGCTGACAAAGATCAGATCCGCCTCAAGATCAGATGTCGTCTTAGAAGGACCGGCAGCAACCTTCTTCTTTTTCTTCTGCTTCTTCTTCTTCCCCGCCTTCTTAGAGGCGGCTGACCTACCAAAACACATGAGAGACGGATAAGAAAATTATATGGGCCCCCAAACTGTAACAAAGATTAGGTAAAGCCATTACCAGTTGGGCTGTGGAGCCTAAGAAAGTCAGTCCAAGAACGGCTTTCCTCTGCAAACGGTTTTAGCCCCTGTACCCACGACCTAATGTCGTCAACACTACGAGGAGGATGAGCAGTCACTGCATTAAAACAAAAGAAAACGTTCAACAGTAAGAACCAGCAAAGTAAGGTCAAAATAGTAAACATCACGCACAGCAATACTTATGTGCATCATTCCACACTTCTGGAAACCCATTAGGGTTGGGCACAAGGTGCTCGGTACGGATGTAGAAGAACTTCGTCCAACATTTACGATTGGACTTGTCATCCACATGCGCCACGAAACTTTTCTTTCTCCTGCTCCTCAATCGGAGCATCGAGCCTCTCATGAAAACCACATTGAACATTTGCAAAAGGTGATGAATGGTCACCTCCTTTCCGGCCTTCGCCGCATAAACGGATACCACCCTGCACAACTTCAAGGCGTACGGGCTAAGCTGGGTCGGACACACTCCGAACCAGGACACAACTTCTCCGTTAAAGTGTAAATTGGAAGGGTGTATCCGATTTGGAAGGCGTATCCGTAGAAGGCACAATACCCGGGTTTGGGCACATTAGCGTAATCCAGCCCCGAGGGAACCATGTCAACATGATCAGGGATATCATACGTCTCCCTGAGAGAGGCCAAGTGGTACAACGTCATCTCACTATGCTCCCAAGGGCAGACTTTACGCTTATTCAGAAAGTCGCTTCTTTTGCTTATATCGTGCGGGAGCAGGTTGGCCGTTGAAAGAGGAACAAAAACTTTCTCGGCCTCCTCGTCGTCCGAGGATGACAAAGCCATGGTAAAAGCAACGTCCCTAGTTTTGGTATCATCACGCCTACGTTTAGCCATAGTGAATGATATAAGAATAAGATATTAAGGGTCGCAAGTTCGATTCTAGAAAACGAGAATTTCAGAGAAAAAAAGAATAGCAAACACGAGGAAAAGATAGGGAAAAGAGTGAGATAATACTCTCCGAAAAAGATCAAAATATGAACCTAGTTCAACTCTCCACCTATTTATAAGAAAAGGTAGGAAATCGAAAGGGCATGATTCGAAAAATTGGCGCAGGAAACCCAAACGTCACGTCATAACCCGAACCACCTCGGGAGCAGAAGCAATGATCACACATGTGATCGATGATGTCACCTCAAAAAATCCCAAGAACGAGGTAACATATCAAACGGCACGACCTTTTTACATACGAACGCGGCTCTCACGGAATTATCAGCAGGAGCGACCAAATTTTCATAGGCGTCAAGCACGCATGTCCGTCCATTGGAGACGCTTTTCTACTGCGTCCCCAATAAATAGAGGGACTATCTGTATTGGGCAAATTTGGTTCTCCACGTCCACGTAGTATCCACATACGGCCTCACTAAAGAAGGCGGCCTTGGCATGGTCGACTTAAGAAGGGCCGGTCTCAGTCAATAAACGGACCAAGTGATGCGACTCACCTAGTGTCACATCGAGCTCTGACACTCGTATATCGAGGCCACCAACCGTTGTACTTTTTTGTATTATTTCGAGGAAGGTCCCTTATTATATGAAGGGGATATTTTCCCTTTGTAAAGGCTCATGTGTATTTCATTACTGAAAATATACAACTCTCTTTATCTGACTCTCTCTCTCTCTCTCTCTCTAGTGTAAAATCTGTTATTTGTCTCATTGTTCTTATATCTTAGTCATTTCACAATCTCTAGACCATATTACATTTGATTCCGATTAACTCAAATTATTTTTGATTGTTTTCAAGTTATATAAAGTGTTCGAATAATTTTTTAGCCAAACAGATAACTTGATTGTGTAAAGAAAAATTTACACAGAGAGTGCATAGAAGGTAAACTTAATTATCAACAATCAAGGATTGGCATGGTCAACATGTGAAGACGTTAAGTATACAATGTCACATTTCCATGGTTAATAATCTCATAACGTGTTGCCTACTATTAGTGTGGTTAGTTACGAAAATTTATTAAACCACATATGTATATGTAGTGCCGTATATATATATATATATATATATTATTTTACTTATTTACTCGGTGTAATTTTAGAATAAAAGGGTGTCAATTGACAAGAGTGAATCCTTCGTTGCATATTGAGCTAGTGTAAACATAAAGTGAGGATAAGTATGTAGATAGTGAATTTTAACATACCAAGATAAATTCTAACTTCAAAACAACTCTTGAAATATTAAAAGTCTATTAGGGTTATTTGGTGGGTACTCCACCCAAACCTTAATTCATGCCTATAAATAAGGGTATGTAAGTCCTTCAAAGAGGATCTCAGCAATTCCTTAAACTCTCGTAATATGCACAAAGAGATCAAGCATGATATCTCTGAAATTCCATGAAACTCTTGGAATATTCATTAAGATATCAAAGACATGTCAAATATGTCTTGCTTAAGTCCTATGTTCGAGAAATACACAGCTAAGGCCCTCAAACCACGTAAAATAAATTGGAGGGAAGAATCAGTGGCGGAGCCACCCTTGCCCGAGGGGTTTCCGACACCCCTTCACCGGAAAATAAAACTGTGTAGATAGTTTTTTTAGGTATTTTTTCTTAAAAATTGAACATTTATAAGAGGTTGACAACCCTTGACACAAGACAAACTCTTAGTGCAATGGTTAAGGGGTGTCAAAAATTATAGAACGTTGCAAGTTCTATTCCCCATAGTAGCAATTTTTTTTATTTTGACGCCCCTTTGTATAATTCCTGGCTCTGCCACTGGGAAGAATCAAGAGGTAAACACAATATTGTAACCTATAATGTTTATCGATAAATCTTTTTTTATAGTTGTCTGTGATTGCAGTTTTATTTTTCTCTGCATAAATTTATTGCAAAACAAATTGACACGCCCGAAGGGACATGTTCTTCCCTTCATATGTTCCTCCTGCAAATCGAAAACTACAATTTTCAAGATTATCTGTTGTGATGGTCGGGTTCTACAAGTCTCATCTTCAAGTTTCAGCAAGCCTACACCTCGACAAACTTTGAAGTATGGGGCATTTGTAGACACTGAAATTTCAGCAGATCAAGATAAATCCTAAATTCAAGACGACTCTTGAAATACTAGATGTCTATTAATGTTACTTGGTGGTTAATCCACCCAAACCCTAATTTATGCCTATAAATAAGGCTACATATATCCTTCAAAGACGATCTCAACAGTTCCATAAACTCTCGGAATATGCATAAATAAATCGAATATACGATCTCCAAAATTCCATAAAACTTCTTGCAATATTCATTAAGAGATTAAAGACATGTTAAATATGCCTTGTTCAAATTTGTAGTAACACTCAAGATCCAAGCGGAGTGCTGCTACATGCTTCTTGATCATCAAATTTATCAAGGAGATGCATATCATTCTACGTTTGTGATATTCTACGTTTGAGAAATACGACGCTATGGCTCTCGAATTGTGGACAATAAATTGAAGGGAAGAATCAAGGAACAAACAGAATTGTAACTCGCAATGTTTATCAATAAAATTCTTTTTCTTTAACGTTATTTGTGATTGCAATTTTATTTTTCTGCACAAATTTATTACAAACAAAGTATTTTTCAAGTTGTATCAATTTCTATTTATGAGTTCCTTCCCTACTCTGGTTTGTGTCTCGTCTTTTTCTTTATTTCTCATGTTTCTTTTCCTTTTCTTGTCTAAAAATGATTTCCAACTAATGTATATGTTAGGTTCTTAATTGTAAATATTTACATTGATCAAGTCCTACAAATGGAAATTTTGCACAATCCTGATGTACTAAATCTAAATCCATTATTACAACAAGAGAAGATTTGCCAGCACCAATACATTGTGTACGGATAAAATTGATTGCTCCCAATTTTCCGATGAAGAAATAAGGGACAACGTGGTTTGATGCTGCTTGGGGGAAGAATGATACGTCGGGAATCGAGCATGGTCAAACATGGGAAGAATCAAGCTCGAGCAAAACAAAGAGTCAAGGTTAAAAGGAAGACGGTTAAAGAGGACGAATGAGAAGCTGATAATTCGCCATCAGTCAGATATTATGGCGCGGATCACGCCCGATACTGACGACAGATCGTGTTTACCGGAAGAAGGGGATTTTACCTTATTTAGACTTGTATTAGGATTGAAATTCCCCTGTTATATAAAGGGAAGAACTTTTTATTTTTTGGGGTCACTATTGGCATGCATATCAAAGCAATAAAGTTTACTTTTCTCTTTTAGCTATTGTTCAAGAGTTCTTCGGCCGTTGATTTCTTTAGATGCAACCGAGTTTCACCTCGAGGGCTCGATCGGAACCGGTTTCCAGCATTCAAACCTAACGCCGTGCTTAATTATTTCATCATATTTGGTTTGATCGTCTTATTTTCCTTTAATTCAATTATTTGTTGTTCTTAGATCATTCGTGCTAATTAAATCACGTATCTTTTAAACCGCAAACAAATTTAATTATTACTCATTTTAAGGATAAACAGTTTGGCATCCACCGTGGGACTAAGGATAATAGTAAAAATTTAATATGAACCTTATAACATACTCTATTTTACACTTGCTCTTTGAAATTTGATTTCAGGATTATTCAAAATGTTAAATTCTCAATCTGTTCACTTGAATGTTGACGTTGAGTCAGGCCACCATGGTGAAAATAGTAACGTGATACCAAGCAATGGCATGCCCCCTGTCGACTCTAATGGAGTTCCAATTGGTCACACACTCGATGCCAATTCACAAGTTTCTATCAACTTCAACCTACCAATTATCCCGAAAACAGCATTCGCATGGCACCTCGGCCACCAGCTCGCGAAGCATCCGAAGGGGAGGTGATGGAGTTAGCTTACGTTTGATTTTGAGAGATTACAAGCTTAATGGGTTGCAATAATAAAAATGCAGTGTCAAAATTGCGCACACAACGTGGCTAAACCTGAATGTGTTGGAGAGGATTCTCGAAGGGAGGAACAGATTGTCATAGAACCCGGCGGATCTGGACCAAGGGAAACTCCGAGGTGATGAAAATGCTCGAAGCACTGACAAAATGGGTGGAATCTGTTGAGAAGAATATAGAGGCAAACGACAAGAAGGTGAAAACTTACAATTCGAAGATTGATCAGATCCCAAGAGCACCTCCGATATTGAAGGGACCGGATTTCAAAAAGTTCATACAAAAATCTTTCCCCCTGAGTGCAGCGCCAAAACCAATTCCGAAAAGGTTTTGCATGCCTGATATTCCCAAATACAATGGAATAATGAATCCAAATGAGCATGTGACGTCCTATACGTGTGCAATAAAATGCAACGACCATGAGGATGATGAGATCGAGTCAGTGTTGCTAAAGAAATTTAGGAAAATCTTATCCAAGGGAGCAATGATATGGTACCATAACTTACCTTCAAATTCTATCGATTCGTTTACTATGCTTGCAGATACCTTCGTTAAAGCTCATATTGACGCTATCAAAGTGGAGATAAGAAAATCAGACATGTTTAATATCGAACAAAGGGACAACAAGATGCTTAGGAAGTTTGTGTCGACGTTCCAGATGGAACAAATGAACCTGCCCCAATTGTAGACGATTGGGCCGTTCAGATATTTACTCAAGGACTCAACCCCCAAAGTTCAGTTGCTTCTCAACAATGGAAGGAAAACTTATGATAACACAAGTCTTCAAACAACTGACCCATTTTGTTAGGATTATGCTAATGCAATTCACAATATGTCTTTCTTTTACAAAATATTTGTTTTTCATTCATTGGTTAGTCCATTTGATAAGATATGATGCATGTATATAATATATATATATATATATAATTCAATCTTTTTAGACTAGCAGAGTATCTTTCTTCTTACAGTACGTTATTTTCTTTACTTCTAAGGTTATCAAATTAGAGTTATTAGCACTTACCGTTATAGGTAACTTGAACTTGCTTGTATAGAAATGTTCTATATTGTCAGCGCGCAAAAATTAAATTCATTTACAATCAAGGCGCCAAAAATTTGTTGGTTCCTCAAGCACACGCATGTACACGTAAAGTGACTCGAATCGAACCCATAGAAACATAAATTAATCATTTACTAAGCTAATTCAAACCAATTTACTATCCAAGATAATCAAGAATATTATTTTTATATTAGTCTACTGTTACGAAAATTAAACAAGTAAGCAATTAAACAAATAAGAACACGAAAGTTTGTTGTTGGATTTTACTATAGGAGATGAGGATTCCATGGTTGTGGTCCGTTTATGAATCCTATTAAGTTCAATTATTACACTTGTTAATCCAGAATCTATAGTTGCTAATTGACCGGATCATATATATGAATCCCACGTTCCCATAATACTACTCACATGTATATATCAATCATATATTCCTATAGTATTGAGTCTATCATGAACGAATATGATATGGCATTCAACTAAGCAAGACTATTAGGCATATTCTTATCATAACCACTAAATCGTTACCCGAGCCTCGAGTTCAGAAACAAACTCTCTTTAATTCTACTCTAATTAAGCACGGCTTTTCCAAGCAAAATATAGATAGTAGAGTGAACTGGTAGCTACAACAATTTATAAGTTAAAATTAGAATTAAAGAAACTACTACTAAATAACAATCCGAACTAACGAAGATATAATTAATAAACGTTAATAATCATAAAAATAGAGTGATTAGCCACTCATGTTCGTAGTAACAATTTTCAAGTATTTTTGCATAAATAAATTACAAAGAAAGGATGAAAGGACGAAGAACTCTATAATTTTCCCGTTCCAGAGTGCTCCACAATATATTTTTGCCTCCAAAGAATGTTCCGCCCTTCCTCAACTGGTTTAGGGAGTATTTAATTATATGTTATGGTCGAGATCCTTGAGTCCAAATCTGGGTCGGAGTAATTTTAAACCGTGCACACAGGGGCAGTAGGCGCTTGACCTCGCGGGCCAGTCTTGTAGCGCGCCTGGAACCTCGCGAGGCCAGGCTTAACGCGAGGTGGAGTGCGCCTCGGAGCTAGCGGCGCCTGGTCTAGCACTAAGCTTGGGTACTCCGTGCTTTTGTGCTCTTATCTTATATTTTGGTCCTCTTTTCGTGCAACCTTCATTCGTCTTTGTCGTCTGATGGTCCTATACATAAAACGACACAATTAGCTCAAATATTGCACAATTAATCACTAACTAACAAAATATAAGACTAGCAATGCATTAAAATATAGAATTATGGCCAAACTCAATGGTCAAGTTCAAGTATATAAGTCAGATTTACGTGGTAAATATATCTCAAAACCTGTTGCCAACAGTTATCATGATTAATTACCACAACGTATTTAAACAAATAAATTGCAAACTAGGGCATAGGACAACAAGAATGATATAGTTTGGAAATTAGTAACTGTCCAAGCTGCAAAGTTGGAAAGGAATATTCAGTGACGCACTCAATTTGTTCGGAAGTTTAAATTATATATAAAAACTATTTACACAATTATATCATTTAAAATATAATGACAAATAATTAATACTCATTCATTGATTAGTAACTTAAAATAAATAATAAGTAATTTATATATTGTAATAGATTAAATTACACCAAATGACATAAATCAACAATCATTGTATATAAAATATATAGATCCTTTGTTCCAATCCCTACCCACCAAAGGATGTGGTGCAGTGGATCCTTCTCTCTTAACCAGAGGTCTCGGATTCGAGCCATGTATATGAAAAAATCCTTGGTAGGGAGCGCTTTTCCCCGAATGGAGCCTTACGTGACGCGACTCTGAATATAATCGGATTCCAATACGGATACGGTAGAAAATCAAAAACATAAAAGAAAGCCTCCCCCTAAAAGAAACCCTTTTTCCAGCGCATCAATAAAAGTTAAAAGAACAAAAAAAGAACCTTGTTTTGCCTGATCAACACTCTTTTTGAGTTGCTTAATCCTGCATGACATAAAGGTTCTCTTATTCATATACCTATAAAAGCTTCCATAGCTAAACAAATCTTCCCTTTCCTTAGGCTCCAAAGTACAAAAAGCCCATTTTTCCTCCACCATATCTCTATCTCAACAAAAAAAATTCAAGATTTAATTTAAAACCTCTTCATTTTCAAGCAAAATGAATAGCACTATAGGGGAAGCAAGTGAAGGTCCAGATCAATTTAATGAAAAAGCCTTTGAAAATTATGGCTATGGTATTGGATTTTCCTTATTAATTCTTGTAATTCTTATACTCATCACCTATTCTTCCTATTTATATATTGGAAAAAGATCATCTACCAATAATTCCACTTCCCTTATTGGAAATTCCAACACCACCACCAATATATTGGAAAATCATTTGATTTTCACTCAACAAGGTATTGATGAAGACACTTTAAAAAGCTATCCAAAGTTACTTTATTCACAAGCCAAAGCACATAAAAAGGACTTAGTTTCTTCTTCAGGATGTTCAATTTGTTTGGCAGATTATAAAGATAATGATAAACTTAAGTTATTGCCTGATTGTCACCATATTTTTCATGTCAAGTGTATTGACCCTTGGTTAAGGCTTCATCCCACTTGTCCAAATTGTAGAAGTTCTCCTTTTCCATCTCCTTTGGCTGAAGTTGTTCCATTGGCAATAAGACAAAGCTGAGTCCACCACCATATATGGTTTCCTTGCTTAGGTTTTTGTCTTGCCTTCTTCTTTTTGTTTGTTTTTTTTTCTTTTCTTGTGTGTAGATGATCCAATTTTAATGTACATGGTAGGTTGTATAATTGTTTTGTTGGATTTAACATTATGAATATATTTTAGATAAATCATCGTTTGTAGCTATATTTGAATTTTATGCAACAAATTTATATGTAGCACTGAAACAAGAGATCAATTGTTTTAAACTGAAACAAGACTGTAACAAGCTCTCGTAGTTCAATTGGTTAAAGTAAGCGGAGATCTTGAGTTCAACTCTTAATGAGAGCATTTTATTTTTTGATATTTCTATATTTTACCTTGATTGTATTTGTTGTGCGAACAAATACAATTAATAGAGGTTGTATTTATTGTGCGAATGAATACAGTTGACACATGTTGCATTTTGTTGCGCGTTTGAATACAAGTTATACAAGCTAGTAACAATTGAAAATTAGTTATGATTAGTTATTACGTAAATTAGTTATATGTGGTAATTAGGCTCTAAATTGCAATAATGTTTTATGAAAAACTTTCGGTGTATTGTAATTACCTTTAAGATCATGTTGTTTTACCAATTTATTACAATATTTACTGAATTTTATGCATTTTATAAATATTTCTTGGTTCAGTTTACACTATTACTTATCAAGGATTGGTGCAACCATGCATATAGTAAGTCACGTATATAACTTAGAACTGGCATGAGGGTAACGAGGTTGCCAAAAAAAATTGAGACTTTCGTAATAAATTTCTATTTTTATTATTTTGCTAAATATCGGGGTATGAAAAATGTACTCCATCCGTCTCATATTAACGATAATGATTACTAAAAATAGTTGTCTCAAATTATTTGTCATTTTAAAAATTCAAGATAAAATTGATTATTTTTTTCCTTTTTCACCTTAGTAATAATTGTTCTTGAATATGGAGATAATGATGATGTCCATCTCATTGAAGAAGTATTAGGCATGTGCCTAATAAAAGTTTCATTGGTTTGGTAGTCAACCTTGTTGACTTGGTTTGGTTAGGTAGCCAACTTTGTTGAATTAGTTTGGTTTGGTAGCCAACCTTATTTAATTTCTTTGGGTTGGTAGCCAACTTTGTTGAATTTGTGAAAATTATGTGTAAATTGTCAAATATTATAGGCTTTAGAGAGTGAAGCTTTGCCTATAAAAGGAGAGCTTCAACTCTCATTTCCACACACCAACAAAGAGAGAAAGAAAGAGTGAGGTTTTACAGACAAGGAATAAGAAAATAATCTGTGAGAAAAATAGAGAGTGAGCGATATTGTAGTGAGCTAGAAATATCAAAAGAGGGTTATTTCTTTTGAGTGTTATAGTGGTCTTTGGAGTATTTTTATTCGGAACTACAAAGTGTAAAATTCCTTACTATAGTAATATCAGTTGTTTCTCTCGGGGCCGTGGTTTTTCCCTTATTCGGAAGGGTTTTCCACGTAAAAATCTTGGTGTCGTTGTTACTCTTTTTAATTACCGTATCTCGGTGCTACATTATTATTCCGCTTTTATTATTGTGAATATTATTTCTGTAGGGGGTTTATTCCCAACAACTGATATCAGAGCACAGGTTCTGCTCGTTCACTGAAATACTATTTACTATCGGTAGTACTATGCTCGGTAAAAAATAAAATGTCCAGAGTAAAGTATGAGGTAGCTAAATTCAACGGAGATGACGGTTTCTCAACATGGGAAAGAAGGATGAGGGATCTGCTCATCCAGCAAGGATTACACAAGATACTAGATGTTGATGCCAAAAAGCCTGATACCATGAAAGCTGAGGATTGGGCTGACTTGGATGAAAGAGTTGCTAGTGCAATCAGGTTGCACTTCTCGGATGATGTGGTAAACAACATCATTGATGAAGACACTGCACGTGGAATTTGGACAAGGTTGGAAATCCTATACATGTCCAAAACACTGACAAATAAATTGTACCTGAAGAAGCAGTTATACGCCCTACACATGGGTGAAGGTACGAATTTTCACATTTAAATGTATTTAACGGATTAATCACATAGCTTGCCAACCTCGGAGTGAAAATCGAGGAAGAAGATAAAGCCATCTTGCTATTGAACTCGTTGGCATCTTCATACGATAATTTGGCAACAACCATCTTGCACGGTAAGACTATATTGAGTTGAAAGACGTTACATCGGCTCTTTTACTCAATGAGAAGATGAGAAAGAAGCCTGAAAATCAAGGACAAGCTCTCATCACAGAAGGTAGAGGCATGAGTTATCAAAGGAGTTCGAACAATAATAGTAGATTTGGAGCTCGTAGGAAGTCAAAGAATCGACACAAATCAAGAGCCAGAAATTGCTAAAAATGTGATCAACCAGATCACTTCAAAAGAGATTACCCAAATCCAAGAAAGGGCAAGGGTGAAACCAGTGGCCAAAAGAATGATGATAACACAGCCGCCATGGTGCAAAACAATGATAATGTTATTCTCTTTATAAATAAGGAAGAGGAATGCATGCACCTGTCAGGTCCAGAGTCGGAATGGGTGGTTGACACATCAGCATCTTACCATGTCACACCGGTAAGAAATCTTTTTTGCAGATATGTAGCAGGTGATTTTGGCACAGTGAGAATCGGTAACACAAGGTACTCAAAGATTGCGGGGATTGGTGACATTTTTATCAAGACAAATGCCGGATGTACATTGGTTCTAAAGGATGTGCGTCATGTACCTGATTTTCGGGTGAACTTGATCTCGGGAATTGCTTTGGACAGAGATGGATACGAGAACTATTTTGCAAATCAAAAGTGGAGACTCACCAAGGGATCATTGGTGATTGCAAAAGGAGTTGCTCATGGCACGTTCTACAGGACAAATGCAGAAATATGCCAAGGTGAATTGAATGCGGCACAAGATGAGATTTTTGCAGATTTGTGGCATAAAAGAATGGGTCATATGAGCGAGAAGGGATTTCAGATTCTTGCCAAGAAATCACTCATCTCTTATGCCAAAGTTACAACGGTAAAACCTTGTGACTATTGTTTTATTTGGTAAACAGCATAAGGTCTCATTTCAGACATCGTCTGAAAGAAAATTGAATATACTTGATTTAGTATATTCTGATGTTTGTGGCCCAATGAAAATTGAATCAATGGGCGGTAACAAATATTTTTTATTTTTATTGATGATGTTTCACGAAAATTATGGGTTTATATTTTGAAAACCAAAGATCAGGTGTTTCAAGTTTTCCAGAAGTTTCATGCTCTAGTAGAAAGGGAGACAGGTCAAAAGCTAAAGCGTCTCCGAAGTGACAATGGGGGTGAGTACACTTCAAGGGAATTTTAAGAGTACTGTTCAAGTCATGGGATCAGACATGAAAAGACAGTTCCTAGAACCCCACAGCACAATGGCGTAGCCGAGAGGATGAACCGCACCATTGTGGAGAAGGTGAGAAGCATGCTCAGAATGACTAAACTACCTAAGTCATTCTGGGGTGAAGCAATTCAGACAGCATGTTACCTTATCAATAGGAGTCCAGCAGTTCAATTGGCGTTTGAAATCCCAGAAAGAGTTTGGACCAATAAGGAGGTGTCCTACTCGCATCTAAAGGGGTTCGGTTGCAAAGCTTTTGCACATGTACCAAAAGAGCATAAAACAAAGCTGATGATAAATTTGTTCCCTGCATATTTATCGGATATAGAGATGAAGAGTTCGGGTACAGATTGTGGGATCCTGTAAAGAAGAAGGTCATCAGAAGTAGAGATGTAATCTTCCGAGAAAGTGAAGTTGGAACTGTTGCTGATGTGTCAGAAAAGGCAAAGAATGGTATAATTCCTAACCTTGTTACTATTCCTTCTACTTCTAACAATCCCACAAGTTCAGAAAGTACGACCGACGAGGTTGTCGAGCAAAGGGAGCAACATGGTGAGGTTATTGGCACCCCATTCAGCAAGAAGAAGAACCTCAACCTCTGAGGAGATCGGAGAGGCCAAGGGTAGAGTCATGCAGGTACCCTTCAAGAGTATGTCCTCACAAGTGATGAGGGTGAGCCAGAAAGTCTTAAGGAAGTGCTATCCAATCCAGAAAAGAACCACTGGATGAAAGCTATGCAAGAGAAGATGGAATCTCTACAGAAAAATGGCACGTACAAGCTGGTTGAACTTCCAAAGGGTAAAAGACCACTCAAATTCAAATGGGTCTTTAAACTCAAGAAATATGAAAATGGCAAGCTGGTCAGATACAAAACTCGATTGGTGGTTAAAGGCTTCGAACAGAAGAAAGGTATTGATTTTGATGAAATTTTCTCACAAGTTGTCAAACCGAGAGGTTGTTTGTTCGAGTCTCCACAAGAGCAAGGTGGGAAGTTCTTGGAGGGAAGGATGTCGGGGGTCTATTTGGAAACAGCCTCTCTACCCAAGGGTAGGGGTAAGGTCTACGTACATACTACCCTCCCCAGACCCCACTAAGTGGGATTATACTGGGTTGTTGTTGTTTCTCACCTGTTGTCAAAATAACTTCTATTCGAACAATTTTGAGCTTAGCAGCTAGCCTAGATCTTGAAGTGGAGCAGTTGGATGTGAAAATTGCATTTCTTCATGGAGATTTGGAAGAAGAGATTTATATGGAGCATCCAGAAGGATTTGAAGTAGCTGGAAAGAAACACATGGTGTGCAAATTGAATAAGAGTCTTTATGGATTGAAGCAGGCACCTAGGCAGTGGTACATGAAGTTTGAATCATTCATGAAAAGTCAAACATACCAAAAGACCTATTCTGATCCATGTGTATACTTCAAAAGATTTTTTGAGAATAATTTTGTTATATTGATGTTGTATGTGGATGACTTGTTAATTGTAGGAAAAGACAAGGGGCTGATAGAAAATTTGAAGGGAGATCTGTCCAAGTCATTTGATATGAAGGACTTGGGCCCAGCACAACAAATTCTAGGGCTGAAGATAGTTCGAGAGAGAACAAGTAGAAAGTTGTGGCAATCTCAGGAGAAGTACATTGAACGTGTACTAGAACGCTTCAACATAAAGAATGTTAAGCCAGTCAGCACACCTCTTGCTAGTCATCTAATGTTGAGCAAAAAGATGTGTCCTACAACACATGAGGAGAAAGGGAACATGGCTAGAGTTTCTTATTCTTTAGCAGTCGGAAGCTTGATGTACGTAATTGTATGTACTAGACCTGATATTGCTCAAGCAGTTGGTGTTATCAGCAGGTTTCTTGAAAATCCTGGAAAGGAACATTGGGAAGCAGTCAAGTGGATACCCAGGTACGTGAGAGGTATCATAGGAGATTGTTTGTGCTTTGGAGGATATGATCCAATCTTAAAGGGCTATACAAATGCTGATATGACAGGCGACATTGACAACAGAAAATCCACTACTGGATATTTGTTTATATTTTCAAGGGGAGCTATATCATGGCAGTGTAAGTTGCAGAAGTGTGTTGCACTTTCAACAACTAAAGCAAAATACATTGCCGCTACAGAAACTGGCAAGGAGATGATATGGCTCAAACGGTTCCTTCAAGAGCTTGGATTGCATCAGAAGGAGTATGTCATCTATTGTGACAGTAGAAGTGCAATAGACCTTAGCAAGAACTCTATGTACCATGCAAAGACCAAACACATTGACGTGAGATATCATTGGATTCGAGAAATGGTAGATGATGAATCTCTAAAAGTCTTGAAGATTTCTACAAGTGAGAATCCCGCATATATGCCGACGAAGGTTGTACCAAGGAACAAGTTCGAGTTATGCAAAGAACTTGTCGCCGTGCACTCAAACTAGAAGATAGTGCTACCTCATCTAGATGAATGAGACTGGAGGGGAGATTGATGATGTCCATCTCATTGGAGAAGTATTAGGCATGTGCCTAATAAAAGTTTCTTTGGTTTGGTAGTCAACCTTGTTGACTTGGTTTGGTTAGGTAGCCAACTTTTTTGAATTAGTTTGGTTTGGTAGCCAACCTTGTTGAATTTCTTTAGGTTGGTAGCCAACTTTGTTGAATTTGTGAAAAGTGTGTGTAAATTGTCAAATATTGTAGGCTTTAGAGAGTGAAGCTTTGGCTATAAAAGGAGAGCTTCAACTCTCATTTCCACACACCAACAAAGAGAGAAAGAAAGAGTGAGGTTTTACAGACAAGGTATAAGAAAATAGTTTGTGAGAAAAATAGAGAGTGAGCGATATTGTAATGAGCTGGGAATATCAAAAGAGGGTTATTTCTTTTGAGTGTTGTGGTGGTCTTTGGAGTATTTTTACTCGGAACTACAAAGTGTAAAATTCCTTACTATAGTGATATCAGTTGCTTCTCTCGGGACCATGATTTTTTCCCTTATTCAGAAGGGTTTTCCACGTAAAAATCTTGGTGCCGTTGTTACTCTTTTTAATTACTGTATCTCGGTGCTACATTATTATTTCGTTTTTATTACTGTGAATATTATTTCTGTGGGGGGGGGGGGGGGTTATTCCCAACAGATAACACATAAATATTCAATGAAGAGAGATTATATCTTAAGATATAAACAAGGGTAGAATAGTTTGATCACTTTCCTAATTAATATTTTTTAAGGAGCGTGTAAAAGAGAAACACAGCACATAATATGAGATTGAGAAAGTATGATCTATTTTTGAAACTCTCAATGGATCGAATAAGAGGTCTTTAATTCAATGTACTGTATCATTTAAAGAATTTTGAATATGATTCGTTAATTTGGAAAGATTGGTCGATCTCTAACTAATACCTCCTTAATTATGAGAATTTTAGAAAGAGGCAACACAATTTTGCTGACACAAACAGAAAGTAATTGAATAAAGCAAAAGTGCTTTTTCTATTAAAACACTTATTCCAGAAAGTTGAATTGTTTTGGCCAAATTTTTAGAAAAAAATAAGTGCTTTTGATTAGTATTTAGTAGTAGAAGTTGTTACAAGCTAAAAATAATAGTGTTTTTTTTTTCTCGTAAGTACTTTTTGAACCTTAGCGAACCATAAATTGTTGCTTTAACATTTTAAACAATTTTTTTAATTGATTAATCAAACACATATTCTCAAGGGTGGAGCTAAAGTGCCGTTTATGGGTTCGGCCGAATTCAGTAGCTTTGGTTCAAACTCTGTATTTGTCTTAAAAAATTTATTAAATATATATAAATTATTAATTTAGAACTCAGTAACTTAAAATAATTAGAACACCCAACCCATAAGCTTGAAATCCTGACTCCGCCTATGCATATTGTTACTCTCCAAAAGTACTTTCAAATTAAGGTTTGATTAGTAGTCGCGTTAGAAGCAAAGGGAAATTAGGTGATTGATACTTAAATTAGTCTGTTTTTATTATAACTGATTATATTCCTCGTAGATCAACATTAGTTGGATGTTGCAAAACTCCATGGTGTAGCATCTTATTAATATATTCAGTATTTTTGTTTTTTTTTTCCGCTCCAAATTTTATGGAAAGCAATTTAGGATAACGCAATTAGTTATTATTGTGCAAATATTAAAAGGCTGAGTATATATGTAGAGAGTTTTGGGAGAATTAATTTTCTCGTATTGCTCACAAGTATTTATAGAGTACAGAGAGGTATCAAATTCTACCAACAATAGGACTGTACAATATCATAATCCTACCAACTATAGGATTGTACAATAATGAAAGAATATCTACCAATAATAAAAAGATACACACAATATATCCTAATACGCCCCCTCAGGATGGAGGGCCGGAGGACACGCCAATCTTGGACATCAGCAGAAGAAGCCGAGGACGAGATAAGTGCTTGGTGAGATCGTCGGTGTGATCGACGAGATGATGGCACTGAGAATAAGATTGTCCTGGCGAATCCAGTAAGGATATGCTGGATTGGGGGAAGTTACCTCCTTGTCGACGATAGTGGCTGGTGGGCACGGCTTCGATCCGTCCAAGAAGCCGAGGAGGTCGTAACCCGTAAGAAGGGTTCGGAATTGAAATTTCCACGCCAGGTAATTAGTGGATCCAATTTAAGTGGGATCTGAGCCGATGCATTGATGGCAATCGGCTGGAGAAGATCGTTGGATGTCGTAGCGGCCATGAAGCGCGAGGCAGAGGAGGCGTTGATCGACGTCGAGAGGGAGAGGGCTGCCGGTTAGTGCAGCTGTGGTGCGGCAAGACGCCGGAGAGAGGCTGTGGACCGAGAAGGTCGGCGGCGGCGGGCTGCCGATTAGTGCAGCTGCGGCGCGGGGAAGAATTAGGGTTTCTTTGGCGATAAGCCACTGGCGTATGATACCATGTATAGAGTTTTTGGGAGAAGTAATTTTCTCGTATTGTTCACAAGTATATATAGAGTACAGAGAGGTATCAAATTCTACCAACTATAGGATTGTACAATATTATAATCCTACCAACTATAGGACTGTACAATAATAAAAAAATATCAACCAATAATAAAAAAATACACACAATATATCCTAATAATATATTCCTAGTGCTAATTGCAAAGATATTCTTAATCCAATAGTTGCTATTATAGATTCAAGAATGTTGGTTTCTTAATTTTTGGTTTAAGGATCGGATAACTTCTACTTCCAAATACGTTGTGCTTTCCTTAACAAGTAAATAAATGATTTGGTAGTTAGTTTTCAATTGAGGAATTTATTTTGGGATTTTTACCTAAACATCCAATATAGCAAACCTTATTACCATTATTATGCATTGTTTGGTTATTACCCTCATATTCCATGTTTTTGTTACATAATATATTCCAAACGGAATATTTGCTGATTTCCCATCCAAAAATAACGCAGATAATTAAGGTAGAAAATAGATTCTTAATAAAGTGTAGCCTAAAATAACGCCTATCTTAATGGCTTCTAATTAATCACTGATTTTCTACCAATTAAAGGTGAAATCAGTTAAGGTAACATATTAAATGCTCCTAATCTCGCCTCTACACTGAACCGATTCTCTCCTCCATCCTGCAACCGAAATCTTGCTCTCATTCCTCCATTGAAAATCAGGTATAACATGGGTGTAATAACTACGAGGAAAAGCTTAGTTGTGTGCGAGAACTTATCAGTTTCATCCTTCTGCCGGTAAGTGTGCTCTATATTCCATATTAAGCAGTTCTATGTGGATCAGAAAAGGCTCTAGCGCACATATCTTCCAAGCATAATCAATCATTCTGCAATTCTTTACGGATTACTAATTGAGACAATCTACACTTGAGTTTCAGACATCATCTTGTATTGTATTGTCGCTGAGGATGTTTACATTCATCTATTTTGTAGTTCCTCCGTGATTGCCATTAAGGAGATTCTACAATGTCAAAAATTCCGATAATGCTTAAATGTAATGGTTATTGGGATAACTATGGCAGTTTCAGAGATTTTGAAGTTGACGCCATTTTAGTTGTTGAGACTGCAAGCTACGGAATTCTCCAGTCTACAATTGGGCACAAATTCAACAAAGAATTGGAAGATAACAATACATTATCCAGAAACTAAAGGTAATATATTCTTGTTTGGTGCAGAAAAAAAAACAAAAAAAGTAGTAGATGTTGAAGTTGTTTCCAGAGAGTTTTCAAAATGTAGACAATTGTAGTTAAATGTAGTTAATGTTTTATGAAGTATTTCCAGAGAGATTTAAAAATGTAGATAATTGTAGTTAAATGTAGTTATGAAGTATTTCCAGAGAGTTTTAAAAATGTAGATAATTGTAGTTAAATGTAGTTAAATGTAGTTATTAAGTATTTCCAGAGAGTTTTAAAATGTAGATAATTGTAGTTAAATGTAGTTAAATGTAGTTATGAAGTATTTTCAGAGAGTTTTAAAAATGTAGATAATTGTAGTTAATAGTAGTTAATGTTATATGAAGTATTTCCAGAGAGTTTTAAAAATGTAGTCAAATGTAGTTAAATGTAGTTAACGTTTATATGTCATTTGTTTGTAGCTGATTTGTAGTTAACTGATTGTTGCTAACATAGTTAACTTATTGACACCTTATTATTTTCTTTTTGATCTTGAATTGTAGGTGAGAGCTTCAACAGATCATATACACACCGTGTTAGATGGCGTGAAGCGGTACATTGTATGTTTAGAAAATAAAAAATGTAGCTGTGGACAATTCCAACTTGATGAACTTCCATGTGCACATGCTTTGGCAACATTAAGGCATAGGAATGAAAGGCCGGTATTACACAACTAAGAGCCTACTACTTACATATGAATTGCCAGTTAATCCTTTTCCTGATGAAGCGAAATGGGATGTTCCACAACATATTTTAGTTATTCCAGATTATCGAAATTTGATGTGTAACTGTAATACGTTTTGACGATAATAAAGAAGTTTACTAATATACTTGAGTAATGTAAACTGTTTGCTTATTGTAGTTATAATGTACTGTAAGTGATTTCGAAATGTGTTATCGAATAATAGGTAAAGACAAAATGTTGTAGATAAAGAAAAAACATTGTAGTTAATTTCCATGAATCTAAGCAATTAATTACAATATTTTTAGTTATATGAACTTTGTATTGTAGGTAATTGTAGTTACCTTTAAAAATGTTATCATTATCAATAGAGTTAAATTCTATACAGAAGATTGGTAGTAAATATCCAAAACATTTACCGTTAAAGCTCCTCAACTATTAATCCACTTAATTCATGAAAATAATATTCAATTGAAATGTATCTTTGTAGTTGAGGGATAAGTTCTACCTACACACTATAAATACTAATAATAATAACAATTAAACCTCAAATCCTAACAATTTGGAATAATTATATGAATTTTCAATGTCCATATCGCTTTGTTTAAATTCATTAATTTAACACACACAAAAACAACAGAAAATCATTTCTTTTAATTCAAAAGTATAAAAAATTAAAAAGTTATAATGTTTTTACACAAATTAGAGCCAGTTCTCCTCCCTCTCAATTCCAACCTGCCAAAAAGCAAACGAAGAAAAGAAGGAGAAATTTTGATATCGCCTAATAAGAATTAGCAAGCTTGATAATTAATAAGGTTAAAAATCTGTTGGAAGAAAGAGAAAAAAGTGGGGAAAGAAAATATGGAAATATTTTGTTCCACAAATAAAGCCCCTAATAAATCATTGGTAATTAAACCTTAAAAGTCAATTTTGGTACATATACTGAAACATGGTATACTTAAATG
Source organism: Nicotiana benthamiana (assembly GCA_034376525.1). NCBI lineage: Eukaryota > Viridiplantae > Streptophyta > Magnoliopsida > Solanales > Solanaceae > Nicotiana > Nicotiana benthamiana. The sequence continues at coordinate 78,069,128 of CM067334.1, read as the reverse complement.
TAATAAATATTAACCTTAAACATGAGTGGTTATAAGGTTTGTTATATGGGATGTATATGTAAAAATCCCATTTATTTTGTCCAAATAGAATCCTATGCCAAATGATGCAACAATGCTGCTATATTTTTATATGATGGTGTTCGGGTTAATTTGTCCGATTATTCCATCTGATTTTTATTATTTTCACCATTAGTGATATTAGTGTTAGGAAAAAAGGAATTGTCATTTCCCGTAAATCCCGAGATCTCCGCCCTTTTGTAAAGAGAAAAAAATAAGAAATAAAACAACACAAGAATTTAATGTGGAAACTCAAAACCGGAAAAAACCAAAACCGTTGTCAAAAGACAACAACCGACCACTATGTGAAAAATTTTTACAATCACATAAACCTTAGTACTTTCTCCTAACAAAAGTGTTAGAAATACATTTGGTTTGGTACATTTGAAAACATAACTTAAGCCCCCTTATATAGGCAAGCCTCCAAGCTACTCTTCAACATTTTTCTAATGTGGGACAATGACCATTCTCATTTTTAAGCAAAATCCCAACAAACTCCACCTTGATTAAAAATGATCATAGCAGCAGCTATCCGTCATACTCCACATTGCTGAACACCTGTCATCCTCCGCCATAAAGAGTATCGCCACTTAGAATAAACCATTCTAAGAATTTCCACTTCGGTTCATGTCGAAAAACACCTTGCTGATTATTATGGTGCAACCTCCACTATTGGCTCTCCTTGGAAGTCCATCAGCTATCGACATAACTGTTTCATCACACACCTTGCATTCCTGCCAAACCAATGCCCGTGTGTAATTCCGCTATTAATCTCACATCCTTCACCATGGCAAATAGCGGCATGCCATAAGAATGTACATGTCTTTGGGTCATATAAGGTCATATGGGTCCCTATCAAAGATCATATTAACAGCATCACTTGACTTGGAGCCTGTAGTCGAACCTGCTCCACCTGCTTCTGGTTTTCCCTTCAGGGGCTTGTGTAGACCTGATTGAATCAATATATCCCTGACTTGAACTTGCCACAAGCCAAAATTGATTCTTCCATTAAATTTCTCAATATCAAACTTGATGCTTCCCATTGTAACCGTATCGCTGACCAATATCCGTGGATGAAAAACACTTGCTTAGAACCTCGTATGTAGCTCGTGAACAGCACACCAGGTAAGTTCCCAGGAAAGAGAGGTGGGTCCGGCGTGACCACTTAATTACCAAGTCTTTCCTAGCCAGAGCTTACCTAGACATGTACCTCCACACTTGATTCTAACCGCCAAAATTCACCACAAGCCTCGATACTCCAATTGCACCAACTTCCCCTCCTACAAGCTTCTTGAACCGGAAAATCTTTTCTGATGTGGAAGATCAGCCAAAGCTGCAGCCACAGAGCATACTAAGATTCCCCCCTCAAGCTAGGCGACCTCGCTCTGATACCACTTGTTGGGAAAAAAGAAATTACCCTTGCGTAAATCCCGAGATCTCCGCCCCTTTTGTAAAGAGAAAAAAATGAGAAATAAAACAACACAAGAATTTAACGTGGAAACCCAAAACCGGAAAAAACCACAACCGTTGTCAAAAGACAACAACCAACCACTATGTGAAAAATTTTTACAATCACATAAACCTTAGTACTTTCTCCTAACAAAAGTGTTAGAAATACATTTGGTTTGGTACATTTGAAAACATAACTTAAGCCCCCTTATATAGGCAAGTCTCCAAGCTACTCTTCAACATTTTTTCAATATGGGACAATGACCATTCTCATTTTTAAGCAAAATCCCAACAATTAGTAGAGTTCTACGTATCAAAACTAAATCAATTATTTTTTCCTTTCTTGAAACTTTAGTCTTTCCTAGTTTTCGTCTCACTTTATTGACCGTGAGTGAGACTACGCCACTGGGTGCTATATTAATTATTATGCTAATATTACCAAAGGCTTAATTGTTCTTTCTCCCTTCCATATACTATACAAAAGAAAAGGCTCATCTCAACCATGTCAAGTTGTCGGACTATATCCATTTCTCGGTTCGTCCATGCCATTTTTGTAGAGATTTATGTCATGATCCGTCACATCATCATGCTACGTAGGTGCCACTTGGCATATATTTTTGTCATATAGAATAGTTATATAAGATAGGGATTAGATCTTGGTAGAATATTCTAGAACAATGGATAATTTCCTTGAAAATATTCTAGATATTTATGCACTTGTAGGAAGGTTGTAGAGAAATATAGAAGTTTTCTTAGGAAGACCCTAGAACCCTATAGACTTGTGAGGAAGGTCCTTAGAAGAATCTAACTATGTACAATATTCTAGAGAATGGACTTATTTGTAAATATGGAAGGACTTATAGAACAAATATTATTTGCATAAATAGGTGACATTCATTTGTAATTCATCAACCAAGCTAAACTATCATGTTCTCTATAATACAAAAGCTACCTAACGAGTAGTTGCCAAGTGTCACACGTGTGCTTAGTTTAAGACTAAGGACGTGACATTTAGCTAACCTTTTTTGTATTATACCAACTGTTTAGCAGATACGATACTGGGGGGGATTCTTTTTTTGATTTTTGTTTTCACTTGGAGGGATTAAGACTGTCATATATATTATTTTCAGCTATACTTATAAGTGAAACTTATTTAATTTACAAATTAAATTGACTCTTGAATTGCATTCAATCCAAACAGCTCAGGGAAAAGGAAAAAACAAAACAAATCCCCTCTATTGCAGTAATCTGTTCCGACATGTTAAAATACAATGATAGAAAAAACATTCTTAACACAACTAGTGCATATAAGCTAAATCCATCTAAAATAAAGACTGCAGTAATCACCCAAACGAACGTTTAGGGTTGAAATGGAAACTGAACAAACGGCAACCATGCTAAAAAAAGTTTATTCAATATTGATGTTTACCTTCATGAAAATAAGTCCCCGATAGAGACGCCTTTCATTACAGAAGCATACATTTCCTTATCATGTTACATGTAGAAATACAGAAATCAATAATAGAGAAAGAAAATGGCTATAGGATTACAAGATTTTCCCTTCCTGGAGACACGGATACAGTCCCCAAAATTCCCCCCAAAAAAAAGGAAAATTGCACAAACCCACAACCGATGGCTGCCGATCTATCATCAAAAAATCCTCTTGCCAACCAATATCTACCATGAGGAAAAATGTCTTGTTGCGCAACACTTTACTTCCTTCTATTCTTATTTCTATTAGGTTTGATGATCCTTGGACCTGATTTGTCGGGACCACTGCTTCCCAATGAGAAACTCCCTCCAGCATCAAAACTGTTTGATGCTGCAAATGGAGATGGATTCTGAGCGGCAGCAATACTCTGCTGACCACCAAACTGGAATGGACTAGGCGTTGAACCAAACATGAAACCACCTGGAGAGGGCGAGACAGAAGGTTGACCAAATGAAATTGCAGGGGGAGATGCCTGTGCAGGATCCTCAGCCATGCTGTCTTCCATGCTCATCTGTCCATTGTTCACGGGGGCCGCAGTAAAGGAGTGGAGTTCCCAAATATGGGCTGCGAAGACGATACTGTCGGAGAAGTTGAACCAAATGGAAAGGTTGGTGCACTAGGGGTACTGGGTGCTGATCCAAAGACTACTGCAGTAGTGCTTGGAGCATTAAAAGACGAAGATGCTCCAAATGTAAACCCAGAAGGGGTGCTAGAACTAAAACTAAAACCTGGTTGAAGCTTTGGGGGCTGTAAACTGGAACCAAAAATTCCAGCACTACTGGAAGTTTGTGAAGAGGCGGAAGTGGCTCCAAAAGCAAATGGATTAGGACTCACTGTGCTGCTAGCATTGACAGCATTTGTTGATGGAACTGAAGAGCTACCACCGAAACTAAATACGCCAGGAGAAGCAGTAGTTGAGGCCTTGATGACATCTGTTAAGGACGCTGAAGAACTACCACCAAAACTAAATATGCCTGTGGTAGCACTAGTGGAGGTGCTGACAGCATTAGTTGAGGAAGCTGAAGAACTACCACAAAAACTGAATACGCCAGGAGTAGCACCAGCGGATGTGCTGACAGTATTTGCTGAGGAAGCAGAAGAACTACCACCAAAACCAAATACGCCAGGAGTAACACTAGTGGAGGTGCTGACAGAATTTGAGGAAGCTGAAGAACTACCACCAAAACTAAATACGCCAGGAGTAGCGCCAGTGGAGGTGCTGACAGTATTTGTTGAGGAAGCTGAAGAACCACCACCAAAACTAAATACGCCAGGAGTATCACTAGCGGAGGTGCTGATAGTATTTGCTGAGGAAGCTGAAGAACCACCACCAAAACTAAATACGCCAGGAGTAGCGCCATTAGACGTGCTGACATTGTTCAGTAAGGAAGTTGAAGAACTACCACCAAAATTAAATGTGCCAGGACTAGAACGAGTAGAGGTGTTGACGGCGTTTATCGAGGAAGATGAAGAATTAACACCAAACATAAATACACCAGAAGTAGCATTGATGGAAGTGGCAAGTGCAGTGGTTACTGCTGCAGAAACTGCAGGACTAGCACCAAAAGCAAATGCCAGCTGAGTGGTCTCACTGCTAGGACCGACTGAATTGCCCAATGAAGATGAGGCTGGAGAACTTGCCACAATACTAAGTTTTCCAGATGCAGCAGTGCTGGAACCAGCTGGGTTGCCATCTGAAGAAGCAGCAGAAACTATGCCAGTGTTACTGGAAGCAGAACCAACTGAGGAGAAAGATGTCATTCCAGAGTTTCTAACTTCTGGTGATGAGGTAGATGATAAAAAATGAGAAGGAACAGTCTGTGAGACTTTGGCATTGTCTGATCCAGCTAGAGAAGTTCGAGCACTAACAAGTAACTGACCTCCAGTGCTGAAAACAGAACTCTGAGACTGAGTGGCATTGTCTGATCCAGCTAGAGAAGTTCGAGCAGTAACAAGCAACTGACCTCCAGTGCTGAAAACAGAACTCTGAGACTGATACTGAGACTGGATACTAGCTGTATTATTTGTTGACATTCCTGGTGAACTAAAACCTAAAATATTATTTCCAGGACTTGTAGATGCAAATGATGAGCCCGCAATAGGTGAAGTGCTACTCAAGTTGCCAAAATTAGTTGCTTTGGTTTTCAAGTCTGCATTGTCTGCACTGGAAGTAGTTGATAGCGTCGACACTGTTGGTGGATCTTCAGACAGCCCAAATTTGATAGGAGGGTCAGTTGATACTGAAGATGCTGCAGCGGAACTAAACAGGCAGCTACCTGAGGTAATGGAGTTGCCTGCTGTGCTGCCAACAGCAGTTGAAATGCTTGTGGAAGGGGCACCCTCGCTTGAGCTACCAGATTGAACATCCTTTGGGACATTCCTTGATGCCAAGAGGGAGGTGGCTGAGATAGCAGGACTAGGTGCAAACTGTCCATTACTGAAGCTAGAAGTACTTGATGGAGCAGCAACTGAAGTTGAAGGTGATAGACCAGATGATAAAGCTTCTAACTTTCCGTTGCTCTTTCCATGCTTCTGTGAGTTATCTGACTCGAAGAGTTCCAATGGACCACTGGCCAGGCCAAAAGGAGGGTTGCATAAGCTGTAGATAAGTGAAGAAACTTGTTACATGCTTTCAAGTAGTTTTAAGAAAGGGTGCATAAAACTCAAAGGACCTCCAACTAATTTCGTTTTTCACTTGATTTTCTCCAGCAAGCTGCTAAGCATTCTTAAAATCTTCATTATCCTGTTCTCAACTTAAAGTCTTAATTGTCCTGTTCTCAGCTTAAAGTCTCTCTTCGCAAATAAAATTCAACTACTAGACTTCTTCTAACAGGCAATTACCCTTTCACACTAGAGGTCAGGCTTGACAATAATTACTCAAAATTTTATTCCCCTAGGTTTTCATCAATCACATTAAAAAAATTATAGTGTGTGTGTGTTAGTCAGAAGAGCTTCAGATGTTTACATCGTGCAAAATACCTGGAATCCCGAGTACCTATCAACTTGAAGGTTAAAAGAACATAACAAAAATAGCATGAATTTTTTTTTAGTGCGGGGTCGGAGTGGGGGGAACAAATAACTATCACATCTGATCTTTGTCAGAGTCTGCATCAAGAGAGCTAGGACTTCCATGCTTCAGAAAAAACATATAATCAGAATAATAAACAGGCAGACCACAAGTACCATACAGAACAACAATTACACTCAATCTCAAGCTACTTGGACATACATCAAAACCCAATGTCAAATATCAAATATCAGATATCTGTTCAGGGGTACCCAATAAAAAAATATCAAGATATTTGAAAAGTTGGCACTTTTCACGCAAGAACTAACTATTCATCCATAGTTGAGCATATACAATAAAATACTCCAGTTTTCATGGATATCATCAGGAGAGTGTCCTAAAAGAGTACATCATCCATTGCCTATTTAACCAAGTCAAATTCAAATAAGGGGAGTGCGGAAAAAAAAGTCTCTTATCCATTGTGTTCATAAGTTAAAGGGGAATAAAGGGAAATGTACTGCTCACCAATTATTGAGCATAATTTCATTTCAATACCTTCGTATTTCTCCAGAAAAACATACATTGAAGATTACAAATCCCTATGATCTTATCATTTACTTCAAAATCAAGCAAATTGAAAAGCCCCTTCACCTCAATTCTGCTCCCTCTTCTCCAACTCCAACTATTTTAGCTCCAACCAGACATTGGTTAAAGTCGGCAATCACACACAAATTATGAACCTCAGCGTACACATTCCACAATATCTCTTAATTTTTTCTTTTGAATCACTGATTCAGGGCTAGAAAACTTGCTATGATCACCACAAATCAGTAAGTACAATTCAGAATCCTAACCCTTTCTCTAAAGGTTAATTATTATGTGGCCTATTCTTCTGCCATCTGTTTGGCTAATAACTGTCTTTAACTTCTAATATTTCATAGTTTAAGAAGATAGTCTTATATATTATATATACCTGTTTCTTTTAGAGCAAAAGAGTACACAACATGAACAAAGAACCATTAGCGATCCCTTGAATCGTGTGAAAACAACATTGGAGGAAATGCATAGAAAGGTACAAAAAAACTGCATCTGTGCACTGACACATGTACATGAAAAAGTACAAGTAGGAGAAAAAAAAAGTCAGGTACTCTTAGCAAGGTATGTTCAACAATAAGCACCCGCATAGCTGCTAACATTATCAGTAGACACAAATGGATGGCAGAATATAAGGTGACAAAACTGGTCAGGATTAATATATATATCTGAGGAATATAACAAAGTAGGAACTAACCTGCTCGAGCTTTCTGCCTTTAACCCTGTGAGTGGGGGTGACGATGAAAATAGAAGTGCTGGGACCTTATCAACACTTGGCTCTTTTGATTTGTTAGACCCAAATGATGGCGGGACAACCTCGGGTGACAGGGTATTGGCACTGGGCAGGAAACTGGTGCTATTGACGCTGATAACAGCAGCATCAGGAGCCTCCATATCATTTCTTTTGTTCAAAATCCCCAGAGTAGCCTTCGATTCAATAAAAGCTGCAGCTTTCTTCAGGGCTCCATCAGTAGATAGAGACTTCTTTTCAGCATCAGATGTACCCATCTTATCTCTCCCTTCAGCCGCTTGAGATGCAGACTCATCAAAGTTTATGTCCTCGTCCAGCTCAAAAAAGTCCTGCAAAGATGAGGGGGAAAAACAAACGGACGTATGGACTGAGTTTGTTATGGTCTGCAAAACATCAAGCTTAAAAGAGTCCTGGTGAAGACACAGATGAATAAAACTAAAAAGGCAAGTACCCAAACTTTGAGTAATGGTCATGAAGCAGAAAAAAGTACTCCCTCCGCTTCATTATATGTGATCGAGTTTGACCGGACAGAGAATTTAAGATGTTAATTTGACTTTTATAGCATAGTAATGTTGATGAAAGAGAACTAAAGTAGTGGTTGAAAATAGAGCAAACAATCAGGTTAATGTGTGAATAGTTAATGCATTTAAATTCTTGAAAGTTTTGAATTTTGCTGGAAATGGAATAGGGTCAAACTTTTCGGAACATCTTAAAATAGAAAGAATGTCATATAAATTGGAACTGAGGAAGTATAGGCAATACAAGCAAATATTAGGACAAAGGCAGTCCTGATACAGCAGCAGTGGCATCAGCTGCAGAGCAAAGTTAAATAGCAACCACTTAAACAGACCTCTAAACCTTGAGTATCTACTCATATATGGAATTGAACAATAGAGAAAAAGTCATTGCACCACAAGGAACGGTCTGAAAAGTGCAATACAAAGAGCAAGATGTTCACAAGCATTCACAAGATACACCAACAAGGTCAATTAGGGGTGTTCATAAAAACCCGAAAAGTCAAACCAAACCAAATCAAAACCGACAAAAAAACTGATACTTAAATGGTTTGGTTTGGTTTTGGTTTTGAATTTTTAAAAAACGATCAAATTTGATTTGGTTTTGGTTTTAATGGAAAAATAACTGAAAAAAACGAACCAAACCGACTATAGAAGTAGCTATTTAAAATTTATTGTTACACACACACGTGTATACAAAAATTTTAAAATTTTATAGTACATGCTGATCATTTGCACTTTTAATCTAGTTCTTCGCTATTATAATAATTTAGTTTCTTGCCTTCACATTCTATTTGATTGGTAGCTTTTTTTTTTTTTTGCTAAGTACAAGAATCTATTTCATGTTTAAAATAATTTATTTTTAATATAGTCCTCAAATTATTCATCACTATTTAATTCAATTATCATCAATATATCTTTGGTAAATGATAGATTTCTCAAAGAACAATTGGTTTGATAGTGTTACATTTAAAATGTAATCGCCAGAATATGTGTTTGGTAGTGCATGTCTCATATTTAAGAAAAACCGATAAATAATCAAAAAACCAACAAAAATTGACATAAACCGAATCTATAAAAAACTGACTTAATTGGTTTGGTTTGGTTTGGTTCCAATACTTGAAAAATCGACTCACTTGGTTTGGTTTCTTTTTAGGGAAAAACCAATCCAAACCAAACCATGAACACCCCTAAGGTCAATATATGTTGTAACACGGTATACACAAATTCAAAGCTAGTAAAAACAGTCAAAGATTCCAAGTGAACTGAAAAAAGGAAATGAACCTCATGTGCGCTCATCCTGAAAGCTTGCTTTTTTTGAGGTTGAGCTGCAGACATTTTGTCCAGGGAATCAGCATTTTCCAAAACTAGTTGAGCATGTTGAGCATCTTCAAGTGAACATTTTGCGACATTCTTTCGTAAAACGGTGGACTCACTAATAGATATCCCTTGCCCATTTTGTTCTATTTTTCCTTGCTTCTGCAAACTAGAATCATGGGCGTCAGTTGGAAAAACCTTAGACAAATTTTCCAGCTTATGGCTGTTGTCTTGTGCACTATGAAGCAGCTTCGGCGAATCCAAAGACTCCAAGCTTTTAAGAGCTTGTCCATGAAGCATGTTCCGTGTCAATTTCTTGGGTGTTTTATCTTTCCCTGCAACTTGTTTTGATTCTGATGACTTCTCCTTTGGGGTCAGATATTCAAGATGATCCAATATCTTCGCAGCTGTCTCACTAGACTTGGAAGGAATGTGGGCATACCTTGTCGGCACATTGTTATCACCAACAACTTTCAAGACCTCCTGATAAACGACAGACAAAGAAGCACCCCCTGCTCCTGGACTAGGACGAGAAACTACATTTGATAGGAGATTGGGTTTCTGTCGAGTCCTCCGCATGGGGCCAACAGATCCCAGATCATCTTCTAGAACAGAACTTCTCCGTTTGAGTGGCTGAAAGAGGAAAAGGTGAAATTCACTCACAGATGGTAATACATAAAAATAAAGAATTCAAATCAGTTCAAGACCACAGTGATTGCAAATAATACCTGTTTAGAGCCAAAATATCCATCATGCTCCAAGACTGACTCGGATAAAGAAGGCCTGCTATATGCATTGTATGTGGAGCTACTAGCCTGATAGAGGACCAATGTTAAACCAACAATACAAACAGATTAAATAATTTCCAACAGTAAAGTAGGCAGAGAAGCAAATGCACCATTTGACCATCAGTTTGACGAATTCTGGAGTATGGAGCGCGCGCCATGTTGTATATTGCAGATCTTCCACGAGATCTTGGAGTGGTAAATCCATTTGCCCGAACCCCAACAAGACCAGCAGTCTTTGTTGTAAAAGGTAAATTTTGGGAATAAGCTATATTCTTTAGCAATCGTGTATCTACTCTCACAACTTGACTTTGCGAACTCAGAATTGATGATGACATCTTTGAAGGCACAGTATCCATGTAAACTTTTGCCAGTTCAGCGGGAGATGCACCATCATCTTTAGGGACCTGGAACCATCAACAACACAGATGTCAGACTGACCCAATTTTAAAAATTGTCACAAAGCTAACATGTGGAGTACCCAGGCAAGGCATTCATCTTACTCTCAAACTTGTGGCAGGAGTACCAACAGCTGCATCAGATGTAACATTCTCAGCCCTATTTTTTTCAAGTAAAGAGCTAGAATAATTGGCTACAGGCCTATATTGAATGGATTCAGCTCTCTTATCATTCCCAACAGAGGTATCTACAGTTTTGGAATGCAAAAGTTCTGTCAAACAGTCAATTTCAGCTCTGCACGCACCAAATTTCATATTAGTAAATATCACATGCCACCTTGAAACCAAATATGAATATACTAAAGCCGTCAATTCTTTCCTTTTTTTTTTGTGGGTGGGGGGTAAGCTTCTAGAAACTCAATTCGATTGAACAAGATTCCTATAAGAACATTAGCCTCCCCGCAATCAATTAAAAGTACTTAATAAGAAAGATGCAGTGACTACCTCTAAAAAGTAGTTGCTAAGACAAAAAGGAGACGATGAAACCAGAGCGTATGTTTACCTAACCCTCCGTCCAAGATATAGATGACCTCGTTGAGGCCAACATCATGAATATAAAGTTCAGACAGATAACTACGTTAGAGTTCAAAAGAAGTAGTTTAATCAAAATGAAATAAAAGAGCAATTACTAGGAAAAAAACATCACAAGATCTAAAGTATGCTTAATAGTTGAGAAATCGGTTGTTTACAACTTCGAAACTTGAGTGAATAATAGCATGTTTGGCCAAGCTTCTTTTTGGCCAAAAGTCCTTTTTTTGTCAAAAGCACTTTTGGCCAAAAATTGAGGTGTTTGGCCAAGCTTTTGGAAGGAAAAAAAGTATTTTTGAGGAGAAGCAGAAAAAAATAGCTTATCTCCAAAAGCACTTTTTTGAGAAGCACTTTTGAGAAAAAAACACTTAGAAGCAGTTTTTTAAAGCTTGGCCAAACACTAATTACTGCTCAGAAGTGCTTTTCAAACTAATTAGCCAAACACAAACTGCTTCTCACCAAAAGTACTTTTGAGAAAAGCATTTTTGAAAAAAAAACACTTCTCAAAATAAGCTGATTTTTACAGCTTGGCCAAACGGGCTATAATTGACTCCCAAATCTACCCTTCTCCACTTAAATACCAAAATCAATCAAGAAGGATTCGAAATGGTGACATGCCCCTACCACACATCGCGATTTTTACTACCTTTACATTGAACCAAAGTACGGGGGCAACAGCAAGATCAAAATTCTATGACTTCCAGTTTGCTATTGTATGTTATTAAGAAAACGCACATTAGAAAAAATGGCAGATTTAACCACCAATAGAGTATGCAGCAGCGCAGTCAATTCACATTTGATAGACATGCAGAAATACCGAAACCTGAAACAAGAGATAAAACAGATACAATTCTAGCAACTGCTACGTTATCCCAAAGCTTACCTGGTGAATGTCTTCTGTTTTAACAGTTGCTCAAGCTCTGAGAATGCACTGCCCTCAGAGCTGCACACAGAGGTGCATATTTCATGTCCGGTGACTACTACTGCTCCAGCATGATCCTTCACCAAAAAGAAGAATTGTTCCAGAAGAGGAAAGGACGAAGGGGGAACTTTATCAGCATACCATACTATATATTTATATCAAGTTATTATTCTCAATAAACAAATGATTGAAGTCTTGTGAAACATTGGGCCACCAATACAAGTATATGAGCAAGAAAAACAACAAAATTGTTGTGTCTAGGAAGATGGACAATTCTTGTGATCCAAACACGTGAAAAATAAAATAATAAGCACCACGTTTCAGAAGCTTTGAGGGCAAGATTTGCATAATAAACTTACATTAGGACAAGACTCCTGCTGCAGATCCTCTGGTTCTTGTCTTGCTTCTGTTAGTACCAAAAAGCAAATCAGGTCTTAACTAAAGTATGGTAAAACTTAATGAAAACAGAAAAAGAAGCAAACGAAGCTCATAGGAAGACATGTCTAAGAAATGTCAGAAAACAATTTAGAGCAAGCCACATAACAGAGAGACAATAGATGCAAAAGCGACATTACTAGTTTCTCGTGATGTGAAGGTAATATGAATAGCGCAGTAATGTTTTTTGATAGGTGATAGTCCAGGAATTAAAATGTCAGAGCAAATTCCTTCCCAAAAGAATTTCAGAGCAAATAAACTTAACCATACATGCCACTTGCAGTGTCAGTAATTTGTCTCAATTGATCATTCCGATAAGGAGTGGTTAATAATTAACACTGGCTGCACAAGATGAATTTAGTTATGCTGGAAGTCAAACATGTTATCCATTTCAAAGAGGCACATAACAGATGATGCAGCTTTTCTTCAATAGCCAGCATACGATATATAAACCTCAAGCGCTTGCCTAATGGTCAATATTCGTCGAGCTCCAACCACAAACTCGGGTAACTTGAGGCTGAAGCCTACTCCAACCCTTTCAGTCAACCATCACATCACTTCAAAAAGAAAAGGCTACCACTCGATAGATATAACTAACTAGCTCCCAAGTTGTTTATGATAAGGAAATAGCTCCCAAGTTATATATAAAATGGGAGATCGATGATTTTAATTAGTGCGGGCAAATGAACCAGTAGGCTGCGCATGTTCAGCTTGGTTAGATCAGTGAGAAAGACCAGACTAAATCAGCTAGAAACAATAATATAGTTTTACTTCAAAAGCTCAGAAGTTGTCTAACCACTATGTCTGGAGTGGCCATCATGCACTTAGTAGGAAAAGGGTACCAGATATGTTCCCCTACGAGCGGAGTAATCTGATCCTTTCAAGATAATCAAGAAGAGCAGCTCATTAAGCCTCTAACTTAGCTCCTTGATGATAGATCACTTCAATTCTAAAAGAAATAGGGTTTGCCCATACAAGAACTATAGGTCCCTAGCCTAAGGCTAAAGCCGTGAACACACCCCCCGGAGAGCCCTCTATTTGACTAACAACAACAACAACAACAACTACCCAGTATACTCCCACCAGGTGGGTCTGGAGAGGGTAATATGTAGACAAGCCTTACCCCTACCCGAAAGGGCAGAGAGGCTGTTTCCAATCGACCTCCGGCTCATAGGATAAAAGGAAAAGCAGCAGTAAAACAAAAACAAAGACAAAAACAAAAACAATACATACTCCCTTTTTATCTCCCTCGTACCTTCATATCAAAGCTGGTATTAAAAGTAGAATTAGCATGATTTGCAAAATTAGAAGCATTTGAACAATTTGCTTCTGATCTCGATTAAGCTACTACAATCAATTGCCAAGAGATCAAAGATTACATGAATTGCTTACCTCTTAACTGAGATGAGACAGGAGATTCAATGCTTGGACGAAGTAAAAATCACTGTGACTCAATCATACTACTTCAAATCAGCTTAAGTATTCCTTCTTTTCTTTTTCTTTTTCTTTTTCTTTTTCTTTTTCTTTTTCTTTTTCTTTTTCTTTTTCTTTTTAGCCCATTTTATTGTATATCTAATCAATTTTCTGGAACGAAGAACGTCTGAGAGGGAAAACCTCAATTCACATACAAATAGACCATACAGAGAAGTGTATACGGGAATAAAGCAAAGTTTTTCCAATAAATTTTCTGAATTTACCAAAGAAAGAAGGTAAAATTTCCAACTAGACATTACCAACTGATATCATGAAACAACTTGAAACATAACAATATCATTAAAAGCATTCTGCTTTTTGGAAATAGTTACAACAACTATTACTACTAACTGTTGGACAATACGCTTTACGCTAGAGGGGGGGGGTGAATAGCGTTTTAAAAATATTAAGCGTTTTAGTGCGGAATTTAAAAACTTTGCAGAAATTAAAACAAGTGCAGTAGAATAAACTTACACAATGATGTATCCTGGTTGGCCACAAACGTGGTTAGTCCAGTCCCCGAGAGACTCTCTCGAGATTTCCACTAAACTTGTCAAGCTTACGGGTGCTTAACAAACCGTTACAGCTGAGGACACAAGCCTCACCCAGGTGCTCGGGGATCACAATCCCAAAGACTTCAACTGCTCGGGGATACCAATCCCAAAGACTTCAATTGCTCGGGGATAACAATCCCAAAGACTTCAACTGCTCGGGGATAACAATCCCAAAGACTTCAACTGCTCGGGGATAACAATCCCAAAGACTTCAACCGAGGAATCACAAGTTCCTCAACAAACGAGAATCGCAATTCTCTTACAAACACAAAACACACTCACTTTACAAAGCACTCCTTAATGAGTAGATATGAGTAGAAATAGTACGCTCAAGATCACAACAACTTAGCTCAATAGAATGGCTCTTCAAAAAGCTTTATGGATGAATGGAAAATGATGATCAATGTAAGAAAGCTTTTAGCAATGAAAATACTCAAAGTGTATATGTTGTTGTTGTGAAAACACTGAGTTGAAGCTGTATTTATAGGTGAAAAACTCAGTCTTACCGTTGTCTAATTGCCAATTAAGGATTGCTGAAATTACTCAGTGACAATCGATTGTCAAGACTAAACAATCGATTGTTTGCCTATCAGATTAAAAATTCAATCCCAGATTTTACGTCAACAATCGATTACTTCAAATCAATAATCGATTATTTATAACGTTAAGAAATCCTTTCCAATTTTTGGCATAAAACATCGATTGTCCGAAAATCAACAATCGATTATTTTAACAACGTTCAGAAAATCTTTTCCAGATTTTAAGCAAAACATCGATTGTTAAATATCAACAATCGATTACCTGAAGGTAATTGAAAATATATGACAACGGTCAGCTTCAACAATCGATTATCAAATGGAATAATCGATTATTAATTAATTTCAAAACTCTCTGTCTCATATATAATCGATTATCAAAAGCCACAATCGATTATCATTTTATTTAAAATCACTGGGAGACATTTTTCTCATTCTAATCGATTACCATTAGTTCATAATCGATTTTTATGAGTTTTGAAAACTTTGCCTCAGTTAACAATCGATTATCATAAGTACACAATCGATTGTTATGCAGTTTGCAAAAACCTGATGTTAACTGACTTACTCACAATCGATTATCATTAATTCACAATCGATTGTCATGCAGTCTTGGCTTAGAGATACTCGATTATCATAAGTACATAATCGATTATCTTAGCCCAGATTTTTGAGGCATGCTTGGAAAACATTTTAACAAATGTAAATATGCATAGTTTAAAATCATTTGACACTTACTTTAAATATGCATGATTTTGGAAAAATAATTTTAGTAGAGAAGCCATGTTATGAGCCAAGTTGAGGAATCAAGATCACAATTAATATTGACTCAATTATAACATTTCTAAACTTTGTCTTGAGCTTCTTGTAATGCATCCATTTTGTGCTTGTCCTTGAGTACTGCTATATATCGCTTTTTGCTTTAAAACGCTATTCACCCCCCCCCTCTAGCGTAAAGCGTATTGTCCAACAATTGGTATCAGAGCCATACTCTCTGAAAGACTTAACCGTTTGAGAGAATCTTTCCATGGCTTCTACTCTAGACTCTTTTGCAGGTATTGATGAAGGACAGTGCCCCACAAGACCTCCTTTGTTTAACGGGACTAATTATTCATATTGGAAAGAAAGGATGCAGATATTCGTCAGATCAAACAGCCCTTACTTGTGGAAGGTGTACACCAAAGGAAATGAGGTTCCTGTCAAAAAGGTGGAAGGAGAATGGGTGCCAAAATCAGAAGAGGAATTCAACGCCGAGGATAATCGAATGGTCCAAAATAATTTTAAAGCTATTAATTTATTACTTTGTGCTGTTAATGCTAATGATTACAGGAAAATCTCCTGCTGCAAAACAGCGAAAGAAATGTGGGACAAGCTTGAGGTCACTTACGAAGGGACTGACCAGGTAAGAGAAGCTAAAATTGACTTTTTAACTCATGCTTACGAATTGTTCCATATGAAGGAAGGCGAAAAGGTAGACGAGATGTTTGAGCGGTTCTCATCAATAGTGAATGATCTCCACGCGCTCAAGAAGACGTTCACAGACAAAGAACTAGTTCAAAAAATCCTTAGGAGTCTAACACCGGCATGGCGATCAAAGGCCGATGCGATTCAAGAGTCAATTGGAATCACGAACGTCACCATAGACGCTCTTAGAGGTAATCTTAAGACTTATGAATCCACTATTCTTAACCCTGTTATTGATGAACAAAGAAGGCAAAAGATTGCTCTAAAGGCGAGCACAAGTCAATCACCAATTGAAGAGGATGGAGATAGCGAATTCCGACTCATCATCAAAAAATTCCAAAAATTCATGCGAAAAGAATATGACTGCAAAGGGAAAAAGCAAGATGAGCAAGTTAAATGTTATGAATGTGGTGAAACAGGGCATATCAAAACAAACTGCCTAAATCTTAAAAAGGAGAAGAAACCCTTCAAGAAGCAACGAGCATACATATCTTGGGGAGGAGATTTCGGAGACGAATCCAGTGAAGAAGAAAATGAAGAAGCGGCAAATCTCTGCCTCATGGCACAGGAAGAAAATCAAAGTGAGGTAAGTCAAATCTCTTCTCAAAATTTTTACACTCTTGATGACATGAGAAATGCCTTTGATGAATTGTATGCTGAATTTCTCAAAGTTACAAAAATCGTCACTAGTTTAAGAGAAAGTGCTTCTCTAAAAGAACAAGATTTTCAAAAACAGTTTTCATTAAAAGAAAAAGAATTAGAAAAATTGGTTTTGGAAAATGAGAAGCTACTAGAACAAAACAAGTTTTATGGGAAAAGAAGTTCTGACAAGCCCGAGAGTTCTACAAAAAATTGTGCTTCTTGTGTAGACCTTAAGAATGAAGTAGGTAGATTAAAAGGCACACTAGATAAATTCAACTCCTCTCATAAAAACTTGAATGTGGTGCTTGATAACTTGAAATCAACCAAGCATGGAATAGGCTTCATAAATGAAGAAGAGGTTGATGCAAAAACCCAACCACCTAGAGCTCAATCTAGGATTAATAACAAAAATGCCTTTCCTAAAACAAACATGCATGCTAGACAAAATATTAGGAGACCTAGACATGACCTTCCGCCTAGCAATCGTCACCATAGACATGATGCATATTTTAGGCACAACAGTGATCATGCTAGAAGATCCCGAAATGTTCAACCTAGAAATGATTATGGTGCTCAAATTAGGAGAAATGAAAATAGAGTAAACAATGTGCATTATTCTAGCTACTATGAGCCTAGACGCATGCATAATCCAAATGTGACATGTCATTATTGTAGACGAATTGGTCATATTGCTCCCGCATGCTTTACTAGACATAGACATGCTACTCAAACATATCATTATAGTATGCATAACCCTCAAGGACCCAAAATGGCATGGGTACCAAAAGAGCATTGATTTGTTTTGCAGGTGTGCTTGAAGGAATCAAGTGTAGTGGATACTCCAAACACTTGACGGGAGACGAATTCAAAATTCCTTAAATTAAAGCACAAAGAAGGAGGAAGAGACGGAAAAGTCGATTTAGGCATTTTTTTTCAAAATCGGAAGTATTTTCGAAAAATTTAAAAGACAAAATACAAGGAAGACAAAGGCAAAATTGTGGAAGAAGCTTCTTAAATTGAAGAATGAGCCAAAAGACCAAAATGAACGGAGGATGTTCAAAATCAGGTAATTGGCAAAGTCGAAGGGAAGGTAAGTACCCTAAACCCTCTTAAGAACATCCTAGGACAAAATTCTTAAGAGTTCACGTTTTTCACCCGACTACACTAGTTTCAAAGTTATTATTTCATTTATAGATTACTGACTTGAGCGTCGGAGATGTTTAATTCTATTTTGCAGGTATCCCCCAAAAGGTAAGAGGAAAGTATAAATTGTCTTGATACAAGAAAAATCGATCATAATCGATTATTTATGCTTACAATCGATTATCAGTATCAATAATCGATTATTTGTTGATTCAATTTTTTTTGTCATGAAATCTTGTTGAATGTTTACATTGCTTGATAGAATTAAGTCTCATCATTTTAGCATCCCCCTTCCAAACAATCGATTATTTGTTCTGCCAATCGATTATTTGCCAAAATCCAAACTCTCTGTGAGTGAAATAATCGATTACTATATATTGACAATCGATTATCTGTTTTAAACTTAT
This sequence comes from Nicotiana benthamiana, assembly GCA_034376525.1. Taxonomy (NCBI): domain Eukaryota; kingdom Viridiplantae; phylum Streptophyta; class Magnoliopsida; order Solanales; family Solanaceae; genus Nicotiana; species Nicotiana benthamiana. The sequence goes on along the minus strand of CM067334.1, from coordinate 78,050,599 downwards.
GTTACCGTTTTGGCTCTACAATCGATTCTTGTCAGGTCATAAATATGAAAAACAATCGATTACCAAGTTTGACAATCGACTATCTTTTTCAAATTTTTTTTACCGTTCTGGCGTGTAATCGATGTGTCAGATCATTTTCATTAATGACAATCGATTATTCTATTCAAACAATCGATTATTGAACGGTCAGTGAATTTATTTTTACCGTTTCAGACTTCAAAGCTCTTCAAATCTCTTCAAATCTTTTCAAATAAGTGTAAGATTCATTCCTTCTCTATATATAGGCTGCACATATGCTCTTGTATACTCACTCAAGCCTCCCAAGCATAATATTATCTTGTTATCTTTGAAAAATCCTAGCACATCCTTTTCAAAAATGTCAAGCCGCAACTCCAAACGTGCTCGTTCCAAACAAGGTGCTTCTTCTTCTCGCCATCCATATCAAGATGGATCGGTTCTATTCTTTGAATCCGATGAAGAGCTCACCCGTTTCTTAACCAAATTTGAGAAACGCCTTATTCTCCCTCCTCGCTTTTCAACAAACGCTCTTGTTGCACCATTCATTCCAGCCGCGAATATGCTAAGAGAGTGCCAACTTTTCAATTTCCTACTCCTTACTCACCCCTACTACAACATTACTTTGGTTGAAGCTTTTTACTCCAACCTTCACAAAGATGATGAGGGTGAACTCGTTACCAATGTTAACGGCATTTCCATTCTAATTTCTGAAGATAACCTCCACCTCATTGCCGGCATTCCGCATGATGGTGAAGACATCTACCAGTACATAAATGATGCCGGGGACATGATTGATGAAGCTAATCTCTTCCGCCAAGCCGGAGTCGCCTATGATGAGTCTTCTTCCCGTCGTCCCACCATAAAGGGTATGGACCCGAATTATCGTTTCATTCTCTATTTCATCACTCGTGTTCTCAAACCCCGTAAACTCAATCACACCACCATTTCCCAAGAGGATGCCAAATTTCTTCATGCCATTATCACCGGTGTTAAAATCAATTGGTGCAAGCTTATTCAATCTCATATGTTCAATGCCACCAGAGATGACATACCTCTCCCCTATGCCCTCTTAATAATGAAATTTCTTGAAGCTTCCGGGGTCAATATTGCTAATGGTCCTCTCAAAAAGAGCACCAAAATCTGGGAAATTTCGGAGTCTTCCTTTCATCATGATGGTGATCATGCTCCCGCTCCTCAAAATCGACAAGTCCGTCGTGCTCATCCTCCTCAGGAGCCTACCCTCCGGACTATCTCTGACCAAATTACTCAATTAACCCGTGAGGTCCATGGTTACTTTGATCACGTGCATTATGCCTATGCTCAGGTGGTGACATATCAAGCGCCTCCCAATGATGATGAAGGGGATGGGGGTGATGAATGATGAAATTGTTGTTTTTGATGATGTGAAATTGTTGTTTTTGATTTGTTGGTTGGTTAGTTGTTGTTCGTTTTATTGTGTTTGGCTCCACCCATGTAATGTTATTTTCCAATAAATAAACTTTTGTTTATTTCATATGTTTTTTTGCATATTCTTCCCTTGTATATATTTTTGCTAATGGCAAAAGGGGGAAGAAACGGGATATCAAGAAGTATGCTATATCACTCTCAACTTCATTCATGCTTAAAGTGAGGGGGAACATGAATTGAGGGGGAACATCAAATTGCATACTTTACACTTGTCTTGGATTATCAAAATAATTATTGCATATATCCCGCTTATGTTTGTCATTATCAAAAAGGGGGAAATAGTTGGAAACACGTTTCAAATGCAATATACTAAACGTGTGTTCTTTTGTAGGTTTTGATGAATGTCAAACAAAGCAAAAAGCGATATATAGCAGTACTCAAGGACAAGCACAAAATGGATGCATTACAAGAAGCTCAAGACAAAGTTTAGAAATGTTATAATTGAGTCAATATTAATTGTGATCTTGATTCCTCAACTTGGCTCATAACATGGCTTCTCTACTAAAATTATTTTTCCAAAATCATGCATATTTAAATTAAGTGTCAAATGATTTTAAACTATGCATATTTACATTTGTTAAAATGTTTTCCAAGCATGCCTCAAAAATCTGGGCTAAGATAATCGATTATGTACTTATGATAATCGAGTATCTCTAAGCCAAGACTGCATGACAATCGATTGTGAATTAATGATAATCGATTGTGAGTAAGTCAGTTAACATCAGGTTTTTGCAAACTGCATAACAATCGATTGTGTACTTATGATAATCGATTGTTAACTGAGGCAAAGTTTTCAAAACTCATAAAAATCGATTATGAACTAATGGTAATCGATTAGAATGAGAAAAATGTCTCCCAGTGATTTTAAATAAAATGATAATCGATTGTGGCTTTTGATAATCGATTATATATGAGACAGAGAGTTTTGAAATTAATTAATAATCGATTATTCCATTTGATAATCGATTGTTGAAGCTGACCGTTGTCATATATTTTCAATTACCTTCAGGTAATCGATTGTTGATATTTAACAATCGATGTTTTGCTTAAAATCTGGAAAAGATTTTCTGAACGTTGTTAAAATAATCGATTGTTGATTTCCGGACAATCGATGTTTTATGCCAAAAATTGGAAAGGATTTCTTAACGTTATAAATAATCGATTATTAATTTGAAGTAATCGATTGTTGACGTAAAATCTGGGATTGAATTTTTAATCTGATAGGCAAACAATCGATTGTTTAGTCTTGACAATCGATTGTCACTGAGTAATTTCAGCAATCCTTAATTGGCAATTAAACAACGGTAAGACTGAGTTTTTCACCTATAAATACAGCTTCAACTCAGTGTTTTCACAACAACAACATATACACTTTGAGTATTTTCATTGCTAAAAGCTTTCTTACATTGATCATCATTTTCCATTCATCCATAAAGCTTTTTGAAGAGCCATTCTATTGAGCTAAGTTGTTGTGATCTTGAGCGTACTATTTCTACTCATATCTACTCATTAAGGAGTGCTTTGTAAAGTGAGTGTGTTTTGTGTTTGTAAGAGAATTGCGATTCTCGTTTGTTGAGGAACTTGTGATTCCTCGGTTGAAGTCTTTGGGATTGTTATCCCCGAGCAGTTGAAGTCTTTAGGATTGTTATCCCCGAGCAGTTGAAGTCTTTGGGATTGTTATCCCCGAGCAGTTGAAGTCTTTGGGATTGTTATCCCCGAGCAGTTGAAGTCTTTGGGATTGTTATCCCCGAGCAATTGAAGTCTTTGGGATTGGTATCCCCAAGCAATTGAAGTCTTTGGGATTGTGATCCCCGAGCAACTAGGTGAGGCTTGTGTCCTCAGCTGTAACGGTTTGTTAAGCACCCTTAAGCTTGACAAGTTTAGTGGAAATCTCGAGAGAGTCTCTCGGGGACTGGACTAACCACGTTTGTGGCCAACCAGGATACATCATTGTGTAAGTTTATTCTACTGCACTTGTTTTAATTTCTGCAAAGTTTTTAAATTCCGCACTAAAACGCTTAATATTTTTAAAACGCTATTCACCCCCCCCCTCTAGCGTAAAGCGTATTGTCCAACAATTGGTATCAGAGCCATACTCTCTAAAAGATTTAACCGTTTGAGAGAATCTTTCCATGGCTTCTACTCTAGACTCTTTTGCAGGTATTGATGAAGGACAGTGCCCCACAAGACCTCCTTTGTTTAACGGGACTAATTATTCATATTGGAAAGAAAGGATGCAGATATTCGTCAGATCAAACAGCCCTTACTTGTGGAAGGTGTACACCAAAGGAAATGAGGTTCCTGTCAAAAAGGTGGAAGGAGAATGGGTGCCAAAATCAGAAGAGGAATTCAACGCCGAGGATAATCGAATGGTCCAAAATAATTTTAAAGCTATTAATTTATTACTTTGTGCTGTTAATGCTAATGATTACAGGAAAATCTCCTGCTGCAAAACAGCGAAAGAAATGTTATGAGCCAAGTTGAGGAATCAAGATCACAATTAATATTGACTCAATTATAACATTTCTAAACTTTGTCTTGAGCTTCTTGTAATGCATCCATTTTGTGCTTGTCCTTGAGTACTGCTATATATCGCTTTTTGCTTTGTTTGACATTCATCAAAACCTACAAAAGAACACACGTTTAGTATATTGCATTTGAAACGTGTTTCCAACAATTTCCCCCTTTTTGATAATGGCAAACATAAGCGGGATATATGCAATAATTATTTTGATAATCCAAGACAAGTGTAAAGTATGCAATTTGATGTTCCCCCTCAATTCATGTTCCCCCTCACTTTAAGCATGAATGAAGTTGAGAGTGATATAGCATACTTCTTGATATCCCGTTTCTTCCCCCTTTTGCCATTAGCAAAAATATATACAAGGGAAGAATATGCAAAAAAACATATGAAATAAACAAAAGTTTATTTATTGGAAAATAACATTACATGGGTGGAGCCAAACACAATAAAACGAACAACAACTAACCAACCAAGGAAAAACAAATCAAAAACAACAATTTCACATCATCAAAAACAACAATTTCATCATTCATCACCCCCATCCCCTTCATCATCATTGGGAGGCGCTTGATATGGCACCACCTGAGCATAGGCATAATGCACGTGATCAAAGTAACCATGGACCTCACGGGTTAATTGAGTAATTTGGTCAGAGATAGTCCGGAGGGTAGGCTCCTGAGGAGGATGAGCACGACGGGCTTGTCGATTTTGAGGAGGAGCGGGAGCATGATCACCATCATGATGAAAGGAAGACTCCGAAATTTCCCAGATTTTGGTGCTCTTTTTGAGAGGACCATTAGCAATATTGACCCCGGAAGCTTCAAGAAATTTCATTATTAAGAGGGCATAGGGGAGAGGTATGTCATCTCTGGTGGCATTGAACATATGAGATTGAATAAGCTTGCACCAGTTGATTTTAACGCCGGTGATAATGGCATGAAGAAATTTGGCATCCTCTTGGGAAATGGTGGTGTGATTGAGTTTACGGGGTTTGAGAACACGAGTGATGAAATAGAGAATGAAACGATAATTCGGGTCCATACCCTTTATGGTGGGACGACGGGAAGAAGACTCATCATAGGCGACTCCGGCTTGGCGGAAGAGATTAGCTTCATCAATCATGCGGAATGCCGGCAATGAGGTGGAGGTTATCTTCAGAAATTAGAATGGAAATGCCGTTAACATTGTAACGAGTTCACCCTCATCATCTTTGTGAAGGTTGGAGTAAAAAGCTTCAACCAAAGTAATGTTGTAGTAGGGGTGAGTAAGGAGTAGGAAATTGAAAAGTTGGCACTCTCTTAGCATATTCGCGGCTGGAATGAATGGTGCAACAAGAGCGTTTGTTGAAAAGCGAGGAGGGAGAATAAGGCGTTTCTCAAATTTGGTTAAGAAACGGGTGAGCTCTTCATCGGATTCAAAGAATAGAACCGATCCATCTTGATATGGATGGCGAGAAGAAGAAGCACCTTGTTTGGAACGAGCACGTTTGGAGTTGCGGCTTGACATTTTTGAAAAGATGTGCTAGGATTTTTCAAAGATAACAAGATAATTTGATGCTTGGGAGGCTTGGGAGGCTTGAGTGAGTATACAAGAGCATATGTGCAGCCTATATATAGAGAAGGAATGAATCTTACACTTATTTGAAAAGATTTGAAGAGATTTGAAGAGCTTTGAAGTCTGAAACGGTAAAAATAAATTCACTGACCGTTCAATAATCGATTGTTTGAATAGAATAATCGATTGTCATTAATGAAAATGATCTGACACATCGATTACACGCCAGAACGGTAAAAAAAAATTTGAAAAAGATAGTCGATTGTCAAACTTGGTAATCGATTGTTTTTCATATTTATGACCTGACAGGAATCGATTGTAGAGCCAAAACGGTAACATAAGTTTAAAACAGATAATCGATTGTCAATATATAGTAATCGATTATTTCACTCACAGAGAGTTTGGATTTTGGCAAATAATCGATTGGCAGAACAAATAATCGATTGTTTGGAAGGGGGATGCTAAAATGATGAGACTTAATTCTATCAAGCAATGTAAACATTCAACAAGATTTCATGACAAAAAAAATTGAATCAACAAATAATCGATTATTGATACTGATAATCGATTGTAAGCATAAATAATCGATTATGATCGATTTTTCTTGTATCAAGACAATTTATACTTTCCTCTTACCTTTTGGGGGATACCTGCAAAATAGAATTAAACATCTCCGACGCTCAAGTCAGTAATCTATAAATGAAATAATAACTTTGAAACTAGTGTAGTCGGGTGAAAAACGTGAACTCTTAAGAATTTTGTCCTAGGATGTTCTTAAGAGGGTTTAGGGTACTTACCTTCCCTTCGACTTTGCCAATTACCTGATTTTGAACATCCTCCGTTCATTTTGGTCTTTTGGCTCATTCTTCAATTTAAGAAGCTTCTTCCACAATTTTGCCTTTGTCTTCCTTGTATTTTGTCTTTTAAATTTTTCGAAAATACTTCCGATTTTGAAAAAAAATGCCTAAATCGACTTTTCCGTCTCTTCCTCCTTCTTTGTGCTTTAATTTAAGGAATTTTGAATTCGTCTCCCGTCAAGTGTTTGGAGTATCCACTACACTTGATTCCTTCAAGCACACCTGCAAAACAAATCAATGCTCTTTTGGTACCCATGCCATTTTGGGTCCTTGAGGGTTATGCATACTATAATGATATGTTTGAGTAGCATGTCTATGTCTAGTAAAGCATGCGGGAGCAATATGACCAATTCGTCTACAATAATGACATGTCACATTTGGATTATGCATGCGTCTAGGCTCATAGTAGCTAGAATAATGCACATTGTTTACTCTATTTTCATTTCTCCTAATTTGAGCACCATAATCATTTCTAGGTTGAACATTTCGGGATCTTCTAGCATGATCACTGTTGTGCCTAAAATATGCATCATGTCTATGGTGACGATTGCTAGGCGGAAGGTCATGTCTAGGTCTCCTAATATTTTGTCTAGCATGCATGTTTGTTTTAGGAAAGGCATTTTTGTTATTAATCCTAGATTGAGCTCTAGGTGGTTGGGTTTTTGCATCAACCTCTTCTTCATTTATGAAGCCTATTCCATGCTTGGTTGATTTCAAGTTATCAAGCACCACATTCAAGTTTTTATGAGAGGAGTTGAATTTATCTAGTGTGCCTTTTAATCTACCTACTTCATTCTTAAGGTCTACACAAGAAGCACAATTTTTTGTAGAACTCTCGGGCTTGTCAGAACTTCTTTTCCCATAAAACTTGTTTTGTTCTAGTAGCTTCTCATTTTCCAAAACCAATTTTTCTAATTCTTTTTCTTTTAATGAAAACTGTTTTTGAAAATCTTGTTCTTTTAGAGAAGCACTTTCTCTTAAACTAGTGACGATTTTTGTAACTTTGAGAAATTCAGCATACAATTCATCAAAGGCATTTCTCATGTCATCAAGAGTGTAAAAATTTTGAGAAGAGATTTGACTTACCTCACTTTGATTTTCTTCCTGTGCCATGAGGCAGAGATTTGCCGCTTCTTCATTTTCTTCTTCACTGGATTCGTCTCCGAAATCTCCTCCCCAAGATATGTATGCTCGTTGCTTCTTGAAGGGTTTCTTCTCCTTTTTAAGATTTAGGCAGTTTGTTTTGATATGCCCTGTTTCACCACATTCATAACATTTAACTTGCTCATCTTGCTTTTTCCCTTTGCAGTCATATTCTTTTCGCATGAATTTTTGGAATTTTTTGATGATGAGTCGGAATTCGCTATCTCCATCCTCTTCAATTGGTGATTGACTTGTGCTCGCCTTTAGAGCAATCTTTTGCCTTCTTTGTTCATCAATAACAGGGTTAAGAATAGTGGATTCATAAGTCTTAAGATTACCTCTAAGAGCGTCTATGGTGACGTTCGTGATTCCAATTGACTCTTGAATCGCATCGGCCTTTGATCGCCATGCCGGTGTTAGACTCCTAAGGATTTTTCGAACTAGTTCTTTGTCTGTGAACGTCTTCTTGAGCGCGTGGAGATCATTCACTATTGATGAGAACCGCTCAAACATCTCGTCTACCTTTTCGCCTTCCTTCATATGGAACAATTCGTAAGCATGAGTTAAAAAGTCAATTTTAGCTTCTCTTACCTGGTCAGTCCCTTCGTAAGTGACCTCAAGCTTGTCCCACATTTCTTTCGCTGTTTTGCAGCAGGAGATTTTCCTGTAATCATTAGCATTAACAGCACAAAGTAATAAATTAATAGCTTTAAAATTATTTTGGACCATTCGATTATCCTCGGCGTTGAATTCCTCTTCTGATTTTGGCACTCATTCTCCTTCCACCTTTTTGACAGGAACCTCATTTCCTTTGGTGTACACCTTCCACAAGTAAGGGCTGTTTGATCTGACGAATATCTGCATCCTTTCTTTCCAATATGAATAATTAGTCCCGTTAAACAAAGGAGGTCTTGTGGGGCACTGTCCTTCATCAATACCTGCAAAAGAGTCTAGAGTAGAAGCCATGGAAAGATTCTCTCAAACGGTTAAGTCTTTCAGAGAGTATGGCTCTGATACCAATTGTTGGACAATACGCTTTACGCTAGAGGGGGGGTGAATAGCGTTTTAAAAATATTAAGCGTTTTAGTGCGGAATTTAAAAACTTTGCAGAAATTAAAACAAGTGCAGTAGAATAAACTTACACAATGATGTATCCTGGTTGGCCACAAACGTGGTTAGTCCAGTCCCCGAGAGACTCTCTCGAGATTTCCACTAAACTTGTCAAGCTTACGGGTGCTTAACAAACCGTTACAGCTGAGGACACAAGCCTCACCCAGGTGCTCGGGGATCACAATCCCAAAGACTTCAATTGCTCGGGGATACCAATCCCAAAGACTTCAATTGCTCGGGGATAACAATCCCAAAGACTTCAACTGCTCGGGGATAACAATCCCAAAGACTTCAACTGCTCGGGGATAACAATCCCAAAGACTTCAACTGCTCGGGGATAACAATCCCAAAGACTTCAACCGAGGAATCACAAGTTCCTCAACAAACGAGAATCGCAATTCTCTTACAAACACAAAACACACTCACTTTACAAAGCACTCCTTAATGAGTAGATATGAGTAGAAATAGTACGCTCAAGATCACAACAACTTAGCTCAATAGAATGGCTCTTCAAAAAGCTTTATGGATGAATGGAAAATGATGATCAATGTAAGAAAGCTTTTAGCAATGAAAATACTCAAAGTGTATATGTTGTTGTTGTGAAAACACTGAGTTGAAGCTGTATTTATAGGTGAAAAACTCAGTCTTACCGTTGTCTAATTGCCAATTAAGGATTGCTGAAATTACTCAGTGACAATCGATTGTCAAGACTAAACAATCGATTGTTTGCCTATCAGATTAAAAATTCAATCCCAGATTTTACGTCAACAATCGATTACTTCAAATCAATAATCGATTATTTATAACGTTAAGAAATCCTTTCCAATTTTTGGCATAAAACATCGATTGTCCGGAAATCAACAATCGATTATTTTAACAACGTTCAGAAAATCTTTTCCAGATTTTAAGCAAAACATCGATTGTTAAATATCAACAATCGATTACCTGAAGGTAATTGAAAATGTATGACAACGGTCAGCTTCAACAATCGATTATCAAATGGAATAATCGATTATTAATTAATTTCAAAACTCTCTGTCTCATATATAATCGATTATCAAAAGCCACAATCGATTATCATTTTATTTAAAATCACTGGGAGACATTTTTCTCATTCTAATCGATTACCATTAGTTCATAATCGATTTTTATGAGTTTTGAAAACTTTGCCTCAGTTAACAATCGATTATCATAAGTACACAATCGATTGTTATGCAGTTTGCAAAAACCTGATGTTAACTGACTTACTCACAATCGATTATCATTAATTCACAATCGATTGTCATGCAGTCTTGGCTTAGAGATACTCGATTATCATAAGTACATAATCGATTATCTTAGCCCAGATTTTTGAGGCATGCTTGGAAAACATTTTAACAAATGTAAATATGCATAGTTTAAAATCATTTGACACTTAATTTAAATATGCATGATTTTGGAAAAATAATTTTAGTAGAGAAGCCATGTTATGAGCCAAGTTGAGGAATCAAGATCACAATTAATATTGACTCAATTATAACATTTCTAAACTTTGTCTTGAGCTTCTTGTAATGCATCCATTTTGTGCTTGTCCTTGAGTACTGCTATATATCGCTTTTTGCTTTGTTTGACATTCATCAAAACCTACAAAAGAACACACGTTTAGTATATTGCATTTGAAACGTGTTTCCAACACTAACTGCCTCAGTTCAAAGTTTTAATGAGCCAAATTTAAAACTACAGCATACATCATAGTAATAGAATTCTGCTATTTGTGCACTCAAACAGAAGAAATGATAACCAGTACCTTTACAGCTCCATCCCAAACTAGTTATAATTCATTGTAGGATTTAAGTTATATACATTGACAATGCAATAAAAAGTTCTACTCCGTCAACGTAATTTTACATGTCATAGCAAGTAACTTACTACTCCGACTGTTTTTTATCTGAACCTATTTATTTTTTAGTCCATTTCAAAAAGAAATGAACTCTTCCCTAAACAACAACAACAACAACAACCCAGTATAATCTCACTTAGTGGGGTCTGGGGAGGGTAGTATGTACGCAGACCTTACCCCTGCCCTTGGGTAGAGAGGCTGTTTCCAAATAGACCCCCGGCATCCTTCCCTCCAAGAATTTACCACCTTGCTCTTGGGGAGACTCGAACTCACAAACTCTCGGTTGGAAGTGGGGGTTGCTTACATTGACAATGTAATAAAAATTTCTACTCCGTCAACGTAATTTTACATGTCATAGCAAGTAACTTACTACTCCGACTGTTTTTTATCTGAACCTATTTATTTTTTAGTCCATTTCAAAAAGAAATGAACTCTTCCCTAAACAACAACAACAACAACAACCCAGTATAATCCCACTTAGTGGGGTCTGGGGAGTGTAGTATGTATGCAGACCTTACCCCTGCCCTTGGGTAGAGAGGCTGTTTCCAAATAGACCCCCGGCATCCTTCCCTCCAAGAATTTACCACCTTGCTCTTTGGGAGACTCGAACTCACAAACTCTCGGTTGGAAGTGGGGGTTGCTTAACATCAGAGCAATCCCTCTTGTCTAAGCTTCCCTAACAAGGAAACTCTTAATTTTGCAATTCTAGTATTACCTTAGTGTGAGAAGCTTTCATAACCACACAAATGGTATGTCGTGTTTTACAACACAAGTTTCAAAAGTCCCGTGTCCATGGAGGGAGTATTTATTTTAGATTAACAATCAATATTATTAACTAAAGTTACCAGCAATTTTCAAGTTTAGGAGTAATGTCTAAACTGCACACCTTTCGTTTTTGACAGAGCTGTACATGTTTTCAAGTGGTAATATAAAATAGTTAGCTACCAAAAAAACTAAAGTTACCTGCAATTACTTTTATTTCGCCAGTGTAAATAACTTAAACTCTTAATTATAAGACTCTTTTTTTATAATTATCGAGCTCCACTAGATGTAAAAAAAAAAAAGGAAATTACAACTTTTGACAACAAAAATGCAAACGCAACAGAAAACCAAGCAAATTCTGAGCAAAAACAAAACAATTTCAAATACGAAAATATAGTCCAATAGAGAAAATGTGCAAAAGGAGAACCTGGAGGAGGAAGTGGTAACGGCGTTGGGGCAGGGAGAAGACGTTTCCGAAAGAGCGACGAAAAGAACCGTTGAGCACCGGAAGTGATGAGCTTAGTGGCGGGATCAACGACGAGTTTCGTGAGCCAACTAGGGTCCCGGAGAGCCGTCGGAGGGCGATCGTATGGAGTAGTTTGTTTCTTAAGGAAAGGCCGTTTCCGGAACTTTCCTCCCGCTCCGCCGCCGGCGCCTTCGTATGCTGAGGAAGTTGTCGTTCCGCCGCCGCCAAACGCCGCCATTTATTCAAACCTTCCGAGAGAAAAAGACGAGGGAAAAAATTGGAGAGGGAGGGAAAATGGGAAATTAGGGTTTTATTTCGTGGATTGAAACACGGAAAGAGAAAAAAAAATATCGGCGACTTGACATTTGGCGGGCGTGTCGGTAATTAAGCTACCGATTGGACATAAATTTAGTTAAAATTTAAAAATTAATTTTTTAAAATTAAAATTATGTTTTTGTTATGAAATAGAAGATTCGTACACTTCTATTTAAGGTGAATGTCTTTAATGTATCTAATTAGAGAGATTTTAGAGTTCTATTGGTGGTAGCTAAGTCTTCCTCTCCCCTATAAATAGAGGTGCCCCCTACCATTGTAAATCATCCCTTGAGACCCCTCTCAACTCAATAAGAAGAACTCTCTCTACTCTTCTCTCTATTGCTATTGTTCTTGTTCTATTGTTCTTGTCTTTTGCTTTAGTTTATAACACGTTATCAGCACGAGTCTCTAACCAATTGAAATTTTCGATTGTCTTAACTTTTGTTTGTACAGGGTTTTGCTTCAAAGAAAGAATGAAAAAAAAAAAAGGGACAAACAAAAAACAAAGGAAAGAAACAGGAAAGCAAAAGGAGAAAAACGAAAAAAGTTGAAAAGAAAATTTAAAGAAAGAAGGGAAACAGAAACGAAAAAGGAAGAAAGGAGAAAATATTGAAAATATATTTGATATACCTTAGAGGTAAGTAATTTACTTTTCCTTTTCAAATTCTTGGAATTCTATAAATTTTATATACAAAGTTTGATTATAACTCTAATGGAGTTTGTGAGAAATTATAACCACACGAAGTGGTAAAATCTCTATGTCCTGCCATGATTAAATTCATGTATGATTGTGGACGTGACAAAGAATTCCGTCCCATTGAATTTGCTCCATTCCCTTTAGAGAATGTGGAAGCAGTATATGATAAGTCTGAAAGAAGACTAATTACCATGAAGGTATCAATGAATGTGGACGTGACAAAGAATTCCGTCCAATTGAATTTGCTCCATTCCCTTTAGAGAATGTGGTAGCAGCTTGTGTAAAGCACATGATTTTGATCCATTCCCTGAAGTGAATGTGATAATTGTAATAGAGCCCGTAAGTATGAACACGCTCTTGATGTAATTGTGTCATATGAAAAGAAAGTTCGTTGCCCTCGAAATTTCGGGCAAGAACTATATGACATGGGTGTTGGATGATGAAATCCACTTTGATGCTATGGGTCTCGAAGACGCCATTAAAAACAGAAATAGTGCATCCACCCAAAACTATGCTAAGGCCTTGATTTTCTTGCGCCATCACCTTGATGAAGGTTTGAACCTATGCTAAGGCCTTGATTTTCTTGCGCCATTACCTTAATGAAGGTTTGAAACTGTATGAAGGCCTTGATTTTCTTGCGCCATCACCTTGATGAAAGTTTGAAGATTGAATATCTCAACATCAAGGATTTACCCATCTTGTGGAAAGGCTTAAAGAAGAGAGATGACAACATGAAGTTGGTCACTCTGCCACAAGCACGATAAGAATCCTAAGGCAAATAGTTCAGAAACTATATATTATCGTTGCGGTGAAAACGGGCACTGGTCTAAGTCTTGCCGTATACCAAGACATTTGGTTGACCTTTATTAAGCATCTCGAAAGAGTAAACGCCCCATAACGAATTTTGTCTCTGACGACAACTTGAATGTGGCAGACTTCTTTGAGCAACCCGATGGAAAGATAGACCACCTAATCGGTGACGGAACCGTGATGAAAGAAGATGGAGCTGTTTGATTCTACTTGTATTAGTCAATGAATAAATTAATAGTCATTAGCATTAGCTCGTATTAGTTAGTTCATGATGTGATGTTTGTAGTAGTTCATTAGAATGTTTTCAATATGCTCAAATATCAATAAAACTTTTATTTTCCAGTGGGGGTAATCGACTAGCCTGAAAAACTAGTCGATTATCAACTATTTTCGCATTAAAGTTGAAAAAGAATTGATCAACAATCGATTGTCTTTGGCTAACAATCGATTGTCTTGAAACAGTGTGTTCTGGAATTTTTCAAAAATAGCCAACAATCGATTGTCTTTGTCTAACAATCGATTGTCTTGAAACAGTGAGGTCTGGAATTTTTCAAAAATCACCCACAATCGATTGTCTATATCTAACAATCGATTGTCTTTAGGCAGTGTAATCTGGAATTTTTCAAAAATCATCCACAATCGATTGTCTATGTTTAACAATAGATTGTCTTAAACAGTGTGATCTGAAGTTTTTCAAAAATAACAAATAATCGATTGTGTGTGTTTAACAATCGATTGTCTATGTTCCAACAATCGATTGTGTGTGTTTAATAATCGATTGTCTTATGAAAAACGCTGAAATTTTCAAACTGCAAAGGAATTGATTATGGATAACATATCTGATTTTGTTAGCCAACTGTTAGTAGCAGATTTTGAAGATATTATGTGACACAAAAGAATTAAACTTGTTTATTCCTATGTTCGTGTATTTCTTTTGTATGTTAAACTATGGGATAGCAAATATGGATATCTCACAAAGCGAACTTGGACCAACGTCCAATTGTAAAAGTATTTGCCTAGTTGATTCATGTACTACACATACAATACTCAAAGAAAAGAAGAGTAATTGTGTAAGGCAAACATTACTACAATCTATGGAAGTAGTAAATTGATTGAAGGCTCCGGAAGAGCAATTGTAACTCTGCCCAAAGGCATGACGTTAATCATAGAGAATGCAATGTTCTCCTCCAAGTCTAAGAAGGACTTGTTGAGTTTTAATGATATCAATCAAAGTGTTCTCCTCCAAGTCTAAAAGGAACTTGTTGAGTTTTAAAGATATCATTCAAAATGGATATCATATTGAGACAATAGATGAGAATAATCTTGAATTCTTCATGAAAACGAGGCTGCCCATTTCGGTTTGGGTTCACGCCATTTTGAATGCAACAATGCTAGTTTATCGGCTGCCCGCTTCGACTTGGGTTCACGCCATTTTGCATGAAGCAATGCTAGTTCGTCGGCTGCCCACTTCGTTTTGGGGTCACGCCATGTTGCATGCAGCAATGCTAGTTCGTCTCTGACTGACGAATTGACACAAATATTCCCCATTGCAATTGGTTTTGGGTCATGAACCCAATATATCCCATTTAAGAAGCTTTGGATGCGCAGTATATGTGCCTGTAGCACCGCCATCCCGCACCAAAATGGGTTTGCAAAGGAGGTTAGGAATATATGTTGAGTTTGAGGCGTCCTCCATTATTCGCTACCTCGAAACATTGACAGGAGATTTGTTCACTGCACTATTTGCAGACTGTCAATTTGATGAGACACTTTTCCCAAAATTAGGGGGAGAAGTTGGTGAAACCAAACGGGAAATTTTGTGGAAAAATGTATCATTATCTCATCTTGATCCACATACCTCTATTTGAAAGAAAGAGGTACAAAAGACTATCCATTTGCAAAGAATAGCAAATCAAATGCCTGACGCATTTACGGACTTGAAGAGGATAACGAAATCCCACATTCACGCGGAAAATGTTCCGATCCGTATTGAAGTCCCTATTGGACAAATATCTAGTGTCATATCCAATGAGTCAAATGCACGCCAGAAGCGTGGCAGACCATTAGGTTCCAAAGATCGAAATCCTAGAAAGAGGAAAAAGAACGATCTAAATGACACTATGAAAGAATCACATGAGGACGCTCATGATTTGATTAATTCCGAGATTCACGAAGAATCTATTGAGCCTGAGACTCTTGAAAATACGGAATGCAAGAATGTGAGGATCTCGAACCTCAGTCCGTGGTAGTACAAAATTAATTGAGAGCTCTCGAAGAGCCAATTATTACTATGTTGGAGAAACACAATTTACTATTGTGCTGTAGTAAGTCTCAAAGAAACTTATTCAGTTTCCAAAAGTACAGCGAAGGCGATTGATGATATTGAGACTATAAATAAAGGAAGGCTTTGATTCTCCTATTACTACAACTTGTAGCGGGGTAATTTGTATATGAAAAGCTACCCGCTTTGTTCTCCAGTTTGTACTACACAAACGAAAGAATGCTACAATAAAGTGGATATCTATTGGTATAAAACCCATGTCATAATAAACCCGAAGTTTATTGATAAGTGCACATGTCATGGTGTAAATTTGAAATTTACCAATATTGATAATTTATTCAGTTGATATTCGTGTTAGCCATCTCATTTGAAGTATGATGTGCAAATTCACATAGGTGAATATCAAAGAACTAGAAGTTCTTGTTCTCAGTAATGAACTGACCAACTAAAGAGTTCGGGTTGAAGCCCCTTGATTCTGGAAATATCAAAGGTGAATATGGGCCCATTCACCTGCCATGTATACCACATATGATGCATCTATGATATGGTTACATGCGCCATTGTTATTAACCCGCAGCCTGGCAGTGCTTGCGAGGTAAATCGCTCAGTAATCTAACTTCGAGCATAGGTTCCAGATTCTCTACTCAAGAGAGTTCATCTTGATAAGTTGGTTTATATCAAAGTTGGTTTAGCAAGATAATTATTGAGTGCTTCCACTTAATAGCTAAACTGTTTCTTATGAGAACTAAGTTATATATATATCAGTTTGATATAAGTTGTATACGAGAGTATATTCTCCCCTCATAAGTGGTTCAAGGTCAGGAACCAAATAATTTCATCTTATTATTAAGGTGCTGTGTATATTGACATAATGCACAAAGATGATTTTCCAAAGTTGAGGAAACATGTTAGCTTTACTAACATGAGGGGGAGACATGATAAACACTTGAGAAAAGGTTACATGGGATGAATTATCATTTGTATATGTATATCCCCGAATATCATGATATGAACCTGTAGTTCATAAAAAGGGAAATGCAATTGCAACATATTGCAAAGCATGCTATACGCATTTGCTGACCCAAAGAAAGTAACTAAATGGAAGAGATACAATTCAAGAAGAATTGATTCCATATGAAAGACATGTAGGTTTGAACCTATAGTTCAAATGCTTGAAAGATAAAAGGCAAAGGTATGTATAGTCAATTTTCGATATCTTATTTGTTTAGCATGACATGAAACTTTGATATGCAGCTAAAGTCTATTATGTGACTTACATGATTTAACTTGAAAGATTTAAGTTGCTTGAAGCATATGCAATTCTTGGTCCTGAAGTACCACATCCTAAGTACAATTTGTGTACATATGTATCTTGCTATAACTATAAGCATGATGGCATTGAGAATGCATCTATGGAGATATTGAAGAGCTATTCCACGACATTATATGAAGATGTTCATATCTATCAAGAGTGATGATTTCAAGGTGCGGAATATTTATTCAAGTCAATATGGTTGATTTATTCATCAAGCATCTACCAAAGATCGTTTTGAAGATGATGCACAAGATTGGAATGCAAATGCTCAAGGATATAAATTGATGTACTCATTAGGGGGAGTCAATGCGCGTTGCACTCTTTTTCCCTTACAAGGTTTTGTCCCACTGGGTTTTCCTTGCAAGGTTTTTAACGAGGCAACCAATAGGCGCATATTCAAACATGTGTACTCTTTTTCCTTACTTTAATTTTTCCCATTGGGTTTTGGTTTTAAGGTTTTATGAGGCACATCATTGAATAGACATTCAAGGGGGAGTGTTATGAAATAGAAGATTCTTACACTTCTATTTAAGGTGAATGTCTTTAATGTATCTAATTAGAGAGATTTTAGAGTTCTATTGGTGGTAGCTAAGTCTTCCTCTCCCCTATAAATAGAGGTGCCCCCTACCATTGTAAATCATCCCTTGAGACCCCTCTCAACTCAATAAAAAGAACTCTCTCTACTCTTCTCTCTATTGCTATTGTTCTTGTTCTATTGTTCTTGTCTTTTGCTTTAGTTTATAACAGTTTTAATATATATTTTATTTAAAAAAAATTGAAGTTTTGTGAGTGAGAGAACAAATTTCATCCAAATTTTATCCTAAATTAGTTTTGGAAACTTGAAAAACAATTTCAGAAACTTTTCAAAAATAGATCATTAATGTATGAACAAACAATGTTTTAAAAAATTAAAAAAATATTGTCAAAATGTATTACCAACAACAACAACAACTATCCAGCATAGACTCACAAAGTGGTGTCTGGGGAGGGTAAAAAAAATCTTTTTGATGATTTTATTGGTCTCATAAAAAGAATCAGGGATACTTGCAAAGTTAAATGCATTTCTCAATAGATCCAGTATCATAGTCATTTCCTTGTCACTTAACCCAGACAAACTCTTTATATGATACAACTTTAACAAAAACTCTAGCTTTGAGTACTTGGAACCTTCATACAATTCTTGACTTCCATCTCTAAGCAACTCAAAAGTCTTTACTATTTGAAGCAGGCATATCATCTAACATTTCTTCTTCTCTTCCTGCTTGTGATGAACCTACATCAATACCCTCATGTCTTAAGCCTTGAAATACTTCATTAATCAATAACCTCTAGTGTACCTTGAGTGACCTCTATGTTATTAAAGTTGTGCAACACATTTATTCGCCACGAAAGAATGGCTTGCAGATTAAATGATCGAACACTATCTTTCTTCAACCACTTCACAAAACCACATTTAGCACATGAACATTTTATTCTATCTTCTATTGCTCCATTTTTAAATACAAAATCTAAAAATTGATTCAAACCAAACAACTACTTATTTGTGTTCCTTGGTAATCGAATCCAAGCTTTATCCATTGAAAAGGTATTTGAAAAGATCTGAAACCTTTGAGAAGTGCAGCTAATGATCCAAAATCATGTTAGTATGCCACCAGTAAGGACTCTTCTAATCAGGGGTGGATTCACTTTAGCCCAAGTGGTGTCATGTGACACCGCTTCGTCGAAAATCTTTACTAATTATTTGTGTATAATTCAAATGAAAAACCAAGAAACAGATAAAAAAACAAAGTGACACCACTTGTCACAAAGAGCTTTGTAGCTTAAACGGTCAGACGGTGGAGAATTCTATATGAGGGCTCGAGTTCGAACTTCTGTTGGCCCATTTTATGTTTTAATACTTTTATGCCTCATCTAAAAAGTATTCAATCATAACTAAAGAGACCAGCACAATATAAATTTCATATCAAAGGGATGCCGCTGTTTCATTTGTTGGTTGTATTTTTTTTTTATTGGTGTTTTTTAAATATTGTATTATATTTATTTATTCACGTTTAATAGTGATACCGCTTACAAAAATTTTTGCGTACGCCACTGCTTCTAATCAAGAGAGTTTGATATAACCAACAAGATTTTCACGAGGAAAAATAATGTAGTAATTTGTCAATTTTATAAGATCAGAGACACACTTTACAATTATGTGACGGTGTCTTACTGGGATGGAGCTTAAGAAAAAGAAAGATTTTTAAAATTAAACTAATCAAGGTACTAGATGGAAAACTCAGTAACAACAATAGACTCATTCAGTAATAAAAATGGTTAACAACTGAAGCTGATTTATTCCATTCAGTATTGTACTGATAATGCACAAACTTGTAGGGTCTTTAAGTAAGAGAAAATCAAATAATGGAGGCAAAGAACTATATATTCACGGTGAAATAATTAACACATGAAAGTATACATGACTTTCATTTAGTTGCCTCTCTCTTTTGCCACTGTCAACATTAGTTGCTTATCTTTCTATTGAAGGATCGCATGAATGCTGAAAACTGACTCGCGCTTTTGTTTGTATCTACATATGTGTGTACTATGGAGAATAATGCTGCTAATGTTTCTATTTCTGTTGTGCTAGATGTTTCCGTTGCTGTCTTTGGTGAAGATAATTTTTACCGCAAGTATGTTGTTGTTGACAAAGGAAAAGAAATTGCTACTAGAAGTAGCCTTGTGGAGGACAACAACCGTCGGAGAAAATCAAGTAACAGGTATAATTAAAGAAAAAGCATTTCCTTCATCATACTTGTTACTTGATTTTTCTCCGATGGTTGTTGTCCTCCACAAGGCTACTTCTAGTAGCAATTTCTTTTCCTTTGTCAACAACAGCGTGTTTGCGGTAAAATTATCTCCACCAAAAGCTTCAACAGAAACAGCTAGCGCACATGAGTAGTAACATTAGCAGCAATATTTTCCATAATAACTATGTAAAATATCCTTAAGATTGTTGGAAAATCTTTGGATGGCTATGGAGAATAACAAGGTTTAGCTTGAGGCGTGTCAAGGACATTGTCCTTAAGGATATTTCGCTCACACTGAGATAAATAATATTAGGCGTATCCCCAGAATTCAGCAAGCTCTTCTAGTATAACTAGGGACAAAAACAACAAAGATTTATAAGAGAAGAAAACTCGGCATAAAGAAAAGAAAAGTGAAATATTTTCTGTTTTTTCCACACCTTCAAAGATGAAAACAAGACATATATAGTGCAAAAATTGCTGACTTCAAATCGTCAAAGGCCGTAAAGGCCAAACGTTTCAAAACGGTACTAACTGACTAAGGTTTCTTTTTGACCAAATTAAAGATTTTGAAACGTTTTAAACGTTATAAAACAATTAAATACAAATTGTTGTTTTAATGCCATTAAGGCTCTTAATATTTGAAACGTTGTCAGAATATTTCTCCCAAATTAAATTCAACATCAAACAAATTTTTGTTACAAATATTTTAAATTAATTATTATAATAAAGACTCATTAATATAATACTAAGAAAATAAATTCAGTAATAGTTTTAGTATTTTTTTTTTGAGATATAAAAAATATTTTTCTATCATATATTTGAAATATAACATCTATATGGAGCTCTAGAATAGAGCTCGGGGCGGAGCTAATACTGTGTAGATAGATATTTCAGGTATTTTTTTCTTAAAAATTGAATATTTACAAGGGGTTGCAAGACAAACTCTTAGTGCAATGGTTAAGGGGCGTCAAAATTACAGAAGGTTACAAGTTCCATTCCCCATAGTAGCAATTTTCTTTTTATTTTGACACCCCTTTGAATAATTCCTGGCTCCGCCACTGCTAGCGTGTAATGACAAGCAGAGCATAACTCATGTTGTGTTAATTCTAATGTAATATACAAGAATGTGCACAGCTAACTTTTTTAACTTCAAAACCAGGGAATATGATAAAGTTGTCCAGAAAGAACAAGTATGATGAAGTAAAGCAATAAAAAAAATGAGTAGCTTTATATCAATGAAAACAGTTAACACAGTTGTATAATATCACATAAGTTGATGAGTCCTCTACAAACAAATAGTATATATTTCAGATTCTGACAGCGAAAATCAGTTAACCTTCTGAGCACTCTGATGATGCCAAAAACTAATTGAAAAGTTTAGATAGATGTTAATGACATGAAGTTGAAAAGGTTCCTTTTTCGGCACTTGAAATATTTTGAACCATTGTTCTATTTCAAACATAATATTGTATTAGACAGAATGCATGGAGGCAAAATTCTTTATTTTGTGTACAAACACATGATTTCAAATAGAAATATGATCATTCTGTACTGCTTGCTATAAAAATGTACACAAGATAATTTCTAAAAAGAGAATCTTAATCTGATCTTTCCTGTGGCAGCTTACTTCATCTGCCACGCGTCTTCCAGTATTCAACAATGTTGATCTTATAATTCTACCAAGATACAAAAGAATTATATATACATGTAACCTGTGGGAGAAATTCACAAACTTCTGTTGAGTTGTCCCACATCGGAGGGATTTGAGGTCCTTGGTCTCCTTATATGGCATGGGCAATCCTCACCTCATAAGCTAGCTTTTGGGGTTGAGTTAGGCCCAATGTCCATTCTTATCAACTTCTGGAGCAAATTCCAGTTCAAAAAGTAGGTCTAAAGTCTTATCTTCCTGAGAGTACTCTAATCAGATGGTATCTGTGATAACTCTTTTTGTCTTTTAGACTTGAATTAGTACTTGCAATGGAACGAGCAGCGACACCCACAGTTGTCAGTCTTATTGACGCAATCGAATACTAATTCAATTATCACAAAATCAAATCAGAGTGCAGTCCAATATTTCCAAACGGAACAGACTTAAAACCACAAACATTTAAGCACGAAAATGAAACAGAACACAAGTAACGGAGGGAGATCAAATCTAACTAAAATCAAACACGACAGGGGAGACAGAAATGAGCCTGGATGTTCAGAATTTCAATTAATTCCAGAATCGAGAACAAGAAAATCCAGCAACGAAGAACTGAAGTGAATCGCAAACAAGAACAGGAACTTCGAATAGGAATCCGAATGGCAAACGAACTTCAACTTAGACGGACTAAGCTCAAAATCTCGAAGAAACCACAGAGATAAGAAAACCACAATATGATTACACCTGTAGACAGGGGTTAAGTTAGATTGTAACAAGAGAAACAAAAGACAACCACAACATGATTACACCTGTAGAAGTTCGTCTAAGTGAACAATTAAAATCGCACAAATATCAAACTTAGAGGAATTAAAATTGGATATCAACTATTTTCCAAATGCAGAGACTAATTTCGCACAACTATTTCGCCCATAATTTTTCGCAATTGTGTGTCCTAAATCTCGTTCAGGAGAAGAACGAATCTGGACAAAAAAATGTTATTTAATTTCGTTCAGGGTTACCATAGTAATTTGATTGACTGAAAAGTTAAAAAGAAAGAACGGAAAAGGACACTTAATACTGTAGAATTTTTTTATTTAAGTCTAGCAGAAGTATGAATTTTAGTGCTGAGGTTAATTAGACCCCCCTAATTAGATACAATTTATGGAGGTTAATTATAACCCCGCAATAAAATCGTCGCAAATAGACTATTTTTTTGTAGTGTTCTTGTCTTTTTCTCTCATTTCACCCTTTATTGTTATTAATAATTTTATTCATTATTTATTCTACCTTTTTACTTAATATTTTATCCTGTATTATATTTTTTTTATAATAGTACAAGTTTATTATTCATATTGCTGGTGCATAATATTATAAAATAATGACGAACGATACAATTTATTCAAACATGGTATTCATCGAACAATACATCACAATACATTAATGTACTACGACGCGAACAAAGTTAAAAAAGATAATTTAAAAGGTCAGAAAATCTGATAAAATAAATGATGCACTCAACTATCTTCTTCTTTATACAACAAGTTTGGCCAATTAATTCCGACAACTAAAAATACTGTTAGTTCTTTATTTCAGTGTTACACCCTCACCAAGCCTGTTAAGCCTCCACATGTAAACGAAGATAAGTAGACTAATATGCGCATGTAATTAGTTTGTAGAATTTCACCACATAAATTTCTCAACCAGTAATCCTTTTGACATGGAAATTTCGGTCAGCAATTTTCTTTTCAATCTCACAAGCTTTTCTTATGGCATGAGGTTTAATCGTACTGATATTATGATATTATTAGTGTTACGGTATGAGGTTTTGCCTTGCAGTGCACGAGGATTCAGTCTTAAAGTGTGGGACATGGATCCATAATTCTAGGGTCGCCCTCTCATATTTCTCTCTTCATGGCGTACTGTGAAAAACTCACGAGTTTCTGCTTGATTGTGATGTGAGATCTAGTAATGTGATGAGTAATTGAGAATAAAGGTGAAAGTTTGGACCATTCAAGTAAATCTCTTGTGCATATTTGTCATGGCCCAAACCCGATCTTGATGATGCCCAACCATAAAGCTAGGCAAGCCTGACCAATAAGCACTCGGGATCCAACATATAAATCTCAATACCGACAATTTAAGGGAATTTAACAGTTTAGAAAAATAATCCCATACTTATAGTAGTAATACTACGGAAGGAACCAAGATAACTGATAGGACACTCTCAATAGGATCTAGGGTCACGAGTGTAGAGCCTCTAAAACAAACTGAATAACATCTGAACAAAAATACATAAGTCTGGAAATATATAAGGAAAATTGAAGTAAGAGGAGTAGTCAGGTCATGCGAACGTCAACATCAACAACTTTGATAGACTCTGGGAGACAGCGACTGCTCAGCTAAGCACCCCGGTGCACCTGAATCTGCACACAAGGTGCAGGGAGTAGGGGTGAGTACTACCAACTCAGTGAGTAATAGGTATGTAAAATGTCTAAAGATAAGAATCCACAAAATGCCACAATGTAAAGCTAAAGTTAACAGTCCGACACAATTAACGGCGAACCAACAACAGAACGACATCAGGTATATCAGGTAAGTATAAATGAATGAATGCAATACAATGCACATGACCCTTGCGGCGTGCAACCCGCTCCATTTGCGTATCGGCGTTTACTAGGGGTGTGTACAGACTCCGGAGGGACTCCTACAGCCCAAGCGCAATATCATATCATCACTGCGGCGTGCAGCCCGATCCATACTCAGTCCACAATATGCATATGAGTCACACAACCAATTCAATTTAAGTCCTCAATTTCCGATTATTAGGAAAATATACTTTAGTCATTTAACTTTAAGAAATGTGACTAAGCATTTCGTAACAGTGACTAAAATATAGGACTTAGATCAAATGATTATGCAGATCATGCTATCATAATGATATCCACCCTCGAAGGATGCTACGAATCGGCACAAGGCCCCAAACATGGCAATAAGCCCAAACATCATCAATACAGGGTGCGTATCAGTCGCCAATATAGTATAGATCTTGCTTGGGATGGACCAAGTCGCAATCCCCAATCAAAAACGACCCCGCACCTGCCATGGGGTACTAGTCACGCCTAAATATAGCGTCACAGTGTGATATACCGTGGTTTCAAACACTCAGACCATCATCTATAAAGACTACTCACCTCGAACCGGCTAAAACTCTAGCCCCCGGCCCCCTTGCTCCTCAATTCAGGGTCCACGCACGTCATATTTATCCAAATTTAGAGTGAATACATCACAATATGCTAAGGGAACAATACCCAATCGAAAATAATCAAACTCGGACAAAATTCCCGAAATTATCAAAACCCGAGCCCTAGGCCATCTTGAAACTAAGAAAGTTTTACATCATCGGGTTCCTTATCTCGCCACGAGTTCATTCATACCAAGAATGCTAAAATCGGAGTTCAAATGACCCCTCAAATCCCACTTTGAAATGCCAAATTTCCAAGCCCTAATTTTTACCATTTTAGCTATATTTTCATGATTTCATAGATGGATTTCACAATAAAAACGAGTTTTGAGTCCAAGAAACTTACCTCCAAATGTTTTCCCTTGAATCCCTCGTTAATCTCCTTAAAAATCTCCAAAACGAGCAACTATGGGTGTAAAATAACCCCAAATCCGCGACTGATGTGTTTTAAAATATTCTGCCGAGGTATTTTACTCTTCGCGATCGCGAAAAATGCTTCGCGATCGCGGAGAATAATTTTCCAGCCCAAAATTTACCTTTCGCGATCGCGGTCAACACTTCGCGATCGCGATTAACAATTCCAGATTCTCCAGATAGCCTTCAGTATAATGGTCATAACGTTTTGCACACAACTCCGAATGAAAAATGGTTTGATGTCCTGCAAACTAGGCAAAGGGCTATAACTTTCATATGTTGCTCATTTCCTGAATCCTTATACATTGTGATATATAAGCTTTCATATTCATCCATGTGTATTAGAGATCCTTCTCGGACAGCCTATAGTGTAACAACATCCATAAAAAGATATGAAGGGCGACAACTTTCGTTTTTGAATTACCTCCAAATTCCTTGTAGATAAAAAAATATGAGCTTCCGAAGTAGGATCAATGCAACAGAAATTTCCTTCTTCGCGATCAGGAAGCACTGTACGCAATCGTGATTCATTAGCTAGTTTATCACATTTTACTCACCGCGATCGCGACCTGTTGTCCACGATCGCATAGAACACTTATGCAGACAAAAATCAGCAGTTAAGAATGGCCTAGGAATGGTTTGAAACTACCCCGAAACTCACCCGAGGCCCCCGGGATCTCAACCAAAAGCACAGATAAGTTCTATTACCTTATTCAAACTTACTCGAACCATAAAAACACTATCTCTAACATCAAAAATTGCAAAATTTCATCAAATAAGGCCTAAGTTAAACTAAAACTTTCAAAACCTGGAGTCAATCAAAAACCCGACCTAAACACCTCCGAATCAACTGAAACTATGCACATAGGCCCAAAATCACCTAACGAAGCTACTGAAACAATTGGAATTCCATTCTGACCCTCGGATAAAAATCTCGCATGCCAACCGAATTTCACCTAAATCCTACCTTTGCCAATATAGGCTAACTTCTACACCGAACCTCCAAAATTACTTCTGATTGCTCTCCTAAGTATTAAATCATCTCCCGGAGCTAACCGAGCCATCGGAATTCATATCCGATCCCTCTAACTCATAAGTCAACGCTCTGTTGACTTTTCCTACTTAAGTCTTCTTAAAAGAGATTAAGTGTCTCATTTCTTATTAAAACCACTTCAAATCAACTTGATTACACAAGATATTGATAATAAAGCATAAGGAAGCTGAAAATGGGAAGAACGAGTAGTTACTCACGCGACGACGGGTCGAGTCGTCACATTCTCCCCAACTTAAACAAACGTTCGTCCTCGAACGTGCTCAAAGTTGTTCCAAAAGCCCAACAATTGCTGAATAACCTTACCATGTATAAATTCGGGATGATCCCACGTCACCCTATCTCACATGGGTCCGATAACACGTTTTAACTAAAATCACACAATCTAGTCTAGCCCATAAATCATAGAGCCACATTTCACCTTTTCGAAATCATACACAAGATCAGAACCTCACACCTATATTCAGAATAAGTCTGAACCAACTGTAATAGACCATGCCTGCAACCTTTGCTGCAATTATATGATATATCAATAACTCAAACCAATGCAGTGATAACTTCAATCCACAGCAGCTGCCCACAACAACCAAATACCGATTGAAATCTGTTATTAGCCAATGTCTCATTCCAACACTCTCATATACTGCCAACAATAATTGAAACACGTAATAAACCATAACCATTGCTCGGATCAACCATTCATGAGGCCATTTCTCCTTTAGTAATTTTCGTAATAATTTTCAAACCGAACCTCGATATTTACCCATCAAACATGCTGAAATCAAATATGTTTGTACTCATCAATGACACCAACGATCACCTCGAATCCAACACACCACTATGGTGATATAACACCCCAATAGAGGCCTAAGCCACAACTTTAATAATACACGCACCAATAAGAAACGGTTTGAACATACTCAAATCATGAAAATGACTCAATTGAGAGAGTTGTACCTCAAATTCACTAGTACTGCCACAAGACAAGGCTGAGACCCTGTCTCACATCATTGAAATAGGACACACAAATTTGACCTGCAGGGTCATGTTTCCACACAGCTTTGTTGCAACGCACAATCTTATCCAAATACTACTCCACATGAAACACCTCAAGTTACTATGCTTGAAATCGACAACCATGCTCAATTGATGGATGGAGCCAGAGCAAATTATTACACCCACGACGAAATGAATAACACATACCATGCAAACCTGATAGAACATAATCCAACTCACCTCGCCACTCAACCCGTGGCATTTCCGGCATAGCCCATGACATAATAGTTCAGAATTGCCTGACGCTAAGACAACCAGTCTAAATTCTGACATCACATACAAAATATAACACACCAGCAAGTAAAGATCCACTCGAGCTTACAAATCCTGATAGCCGTTAAACATTACTGACGCACACGATCCACAGTCACAATATAGCCTGTACATGAGAACTCCTAGTATCCAACTCCATATAGCACACACGTCATCATACCTGACCCCAGTTTCCACCGTGTGAATACATGCACACCTTCAATATCCATTCATTCCACGATAATTACTCTAAGATTTCCATGTGCCATATAAGCAACTCGAATATCAGCAGTCGATCCAGCCTTAGAAGTGTCAAGATACTATTGAAGTGCCATCAACTTAATCACATTGGCCTTTTTTCCGAAACATGTACCCTCTACAAATCACTATGATTAGAATTACAACTTCCTTAATCATCTAAAGTTATTTTCTCTAACTACCTAAAGATGCCCCTACCGCCTAAGAATGTTATGAATTTCCATTCAGAACTGAACCATAACCTTACACATGCAAATCTCAATCCTTCGCAACATATTGCATATACCATATCATCCTAAGGTAACATGAGGACTTCACATCTCTTCCGAACCATGAACGTTTAATCAAGAACTTCCATTGATCCCATCTAGAAGAAAAATCATTACACATACCATTCCCTGCATGACATACGTATGTCTTGCTCAAATTCTTTCAATACTGACATGACGGATAAGATCTTTATAAACTCATAACATCGCCGAATCAACAACTCATTGGGTCTATACTTCTGGCAAGAACTATCACCTCATTCTGAACCAAACAATGGTCTTAGCTCCTTAATTTACTTTATATACTCAGATTGCACGGATCTCAAAATCAATGATATCGTCTCACCCATTACGAACTGCTCAGGCAATAAGCCACCTCAGGCATAATCAAAGCAGCATATGATGCCCCAATATGCCAAAAGGCAGGCTACTAATTCGAACACGCTACAAAAAGAAAACGAACTCTGGAAGGGATTACCAATTCCACGCACTAATACAGACTTCCCTTAGAAAACAGGAAGCAAGGCATACAAAATACCATATAGAAAACTATACTCAATATCACATTGTTGCGGCGTTCAACCCGATCCAGATAACATACCCATGGCGGAGTGCCACCCGATCTACACATAGATCTCACATAAGGAGATACACATCAAGCCAATTTTGCTCAATACAACAAAATAACGAGTATCAGTTTTACAGATGCTAAGTGCATAATAATATCTCTGAGGGACATATAGCGTTATAAGCTACAAAACTCAAGCGCAATTGAGGTGCGATCTACAATCTGAATTTCAAGAGCCAAGATGCTCATATAATGTCATTCCTACACGGATTCTCAACACATAGCAATTTCTCAAGCCGTCTCACAACTCACACGACGCAATGCATCACTATGCGAAATATCTGGCAATGAAACATCAACATAACTACTCCACCATGAGGACCGCATTACTAATATGAACACATCTGGCCTGATATAGAGCCATTATTCACATAAGATCCATTCACCGACTTCAAGCTGATTTTGATCACACTGAACTAGTCTGATAACCTTTCAAAGGTCCATAATAACTTCCATTTTCTTCATAAAACACAAGAACAACCATCACAATCGAAGGAATCCTCCCCAGTTCACAACCCAATATACGAAGTGCCCTCCAGGCATGAATATTTAATTTAACGACACCATCACAAACTTTATACTTGGTTTACATCTTTACTTAATTAAGTGTTCACATGCCACACTTATATAATCTTCCCGTGGGACACACTCCCACAATCTACCACAACAATATCTGGAGAGTACCTCCAAATCACCGGTCGCACTAACGCTGAAGAGCGATCAAGAACCATTAACCAGGACGCAAAACCCTTTTTACAAAACACCGATCTTAGGTGACGTTGAAGACAATACAAACTTGCCGTAAACATCGAATCTCATCTCCTTCTCATCCTAGCTCATGACATCTTGTCAAAAATTTTCCTTCACTCGTGCCATGCTCAACCCAATTTCCATAACCAGAACTGATTCACCAGCATGCATCATACTCGAACCAATATAGCATATAATCGTGCAATCGACCTATTTAATAGCAAACTCCCCAACTTGACTCGAAGCCATATATCACCAACAAATATACTCTATTGTTGTCGTAATGCCATGATGAGATTAAACTCACTCCTTCATAAGCTTGTGGAAACACGAATCATCGAAAATTTTAACTCTTCTGCAACTTTTGCATTCACTCACACAACAGTTAAGCCCAATCTTTAGGCGACAATTTTGTTTTCTAAGTCCCAAATTTTTCAAAAATTTTGGCAGAGTTTCCTTTGTAATAGGGCCTATCCACCTGCTAGAGAATCGCCAAATCCATCCTAACAACATATCCACAACTTGACAAAGCAGCACAATGCATATCAATTACATAAATCTCAATACTATATGTACTATACTATCAAAATTAATACATGGACATGCGTTGCACATATTTGAATCATAACACATAGAAATCCATTACAACCCTCCATTATTGGGCTATTCAACCAAGTAAGAACATTTTCTTTCCTTAATATTTTCGACCTTCAAGGTGGTCTCCTCGACTCAACGATTTCGTCATAATACATTTTACAGAAGCGATCTCAGCTCCCAGACTTATCTAACTAGTATGACAAATAGATTTCCCCTCATAATCCAATTACCCGCTAGCTTTACCTTTAGTTAATATTTTGGTATACCTTCCACTACCATACACATTACACAATCACTTAATCTTCCTGAGTCTAAACTCAATACCGTAACATGAAACTTACTTCACTCCAAATATTAGACACAAAAAGATTCTTCACACACCCATAACTTGGGACTACACGTCCTATAACAACGGAAATCAAACAATTAACAGTTCACCTATCATCCAGCAGGTATTCATCGTCACTTCTATGTCATATAGATACATCTCATAGTACTAAAATATTCATCACGTAGCTATCCAGCCGTCGTTCCCATTAATAGGGACAATACCGAACATATAAGTTCAAACCACTCGCTCACACAATTCACCTCAGTGCTCAAGCCATAGGCGAAGATTCGGCCTCAAGTCCTTCAAACTGGCCCAACATTATCTCACAGAGATCACGTCTCGCCCCTCGGTCGGGGAATCACAAGCCATCAAGGCACATCTGAAAATGAGTGCTCGTTCGTACATACGTTCATGCGGAAGGAATCTCAATAGTTTCTTTTAAAGCCAAATCAAGGACGCACGATAAGAGTTCAAGAATATGAAGTTTTCCTAAAGGTTCTGCAGCCTCCCGAGGATAAGTACATACGGCACTGTACCAATCCGCAAGACTGTACTAACCGGCTCATGACTCATGAGGCCTAGTAAATCTAGACTCTGATACCAACTTGTCACAACCCAAACCCGGTCGTGATAGCGCCCAACAATAAAGCTAGGCAAGCCTGACCAACAACCACTCACAATCCAACATATAAATCTCAATACCGACAATTTAAGGGAATTTAACGGTTTAGAATAATAAACCCATACTTATAGTAGTAATACTACGGAAGGAACCGAGATAACTGATAGGACACTCCCAATAGGATTTGGGGTCACGAGTCTAGAGCCTTTAAGATGAACTGAATAACAATATCTGAACGAAAATACATAAGTCCGAAAATGTATAAAGAAACCTGTAATAAGAGGAGTAGTCAGGTCCTGCGAACGTCAAGCAGCTACCTCAACAACTCTGATAGGCTTTGGGAGACAATGACTACTCAGTTAAGCCCCCCGGTGCACCTGAATCTGCACACAAGGTGCAAGAAGTAGGGGTGAGTACTACCAACTCAGTGAGTAATAGGTATATAAAATGTCTAAAGATAAGAATCCACGAAATGCCACAATGTAAAGCTAAAGCTAACGGTCTGACACAATTAATGGTAAACCATCAACAGAACAACATCAGGTATATCAGGTAAGTATAAATGCAAGAATGCAATACAATGCACATGACCGTTGTGGCATGCAACCCGTTCTATTTGGGTACTCGCGCTCATTGGGTGTGTGTACAAACTCCTGAGGGGCTCCTATAGCCCAAGCGCAATATCATCAATGCGGTGTGCAACCCGATCCATACTCAGTCCACAGTATGCATATGAGTCACACAACCGATTCATTAAGTCCTTAGTTTCCTATTATTAAGAAAATATACTTTAGTTATTTAACTTTAAGAAAGGTGACTAAGCATTTCGTAACAGTGATTAAAACACAAGACTGAGATCAAATGAATTTGCAGATCATGATATCACAATGATATCCATCCTCGAAGGATGCTACAAATCGGCGCAAGGCCCCAAACATGGCAATAAGCTTTGACATCATCAATACAGGGTGTGTATCAGTCGCCAATATAGTATAGATCTTACTCGGAATGGACAAAGTCACAATCCCTAATCATAAACGACCCTTCACCTGCCATGGAGTGCGAGTCACGCCTATATATAACATTATAGTGATATATATTGGAGTTTCATACACTCAGGCCATCATCTATACAGACTACTCACCTCGAACCGGCAAAAACTCTAGCCTGCGACGCCCTTGGTCCTCAAATCGGCCTCCACGCGCATCGAATCTATCCAAATTTAGAGTGAATACATCACAATATGCTAAGGGAACAATACCCAATCGAAAACAATCAAATTCGGGCAAAATTCCTGAAATTACCAAAACCCAAGCCCCAGGCACACGTCTCGAAACTCAGAAAGTTTTACATCATCGGGTTTCTTATCTCGCCACGAATTCATACATACTAAGAATGCTAAAATCGGAGTTCAAATGACCCCTCAAATCCTACTTTGAAATGCCAAATTTTCAAGCCCTAGTTTTTACCATTTTATCTAAATTTCCACGATTTCATAGATGGATTTCACAATAAAAATGAGTTTTCAGTCCAAGAAACTTACCTCCAAACGTTCCCCCTTGAATCCCTCGTTAATCTCCTTCAAAAATCTCCAAAAACGAGCAACAATGGGTGTAAAATGACCCCAAAATCGCGGCTGATGTGTTTTAAAACATTCTACCCAGGTATTTTACTCCTCATGATCATGGAAAATGCTTCGCGATCGCGAAGAACAATTTTCCAGCCCAAATTTTACTCTTCGCGATCGCGGTCACCAGTTCACAATCGCGATGAACAATTCCAGCTCCTCCAGACAGCCTTCAATATAATGGTCATAACTGTTTGCACACAACTCCGAATGAAAAATGGTTTGATGTTCTGAAAACTAGACATAAAGAGCAATAACTTTCATATGTTTTTCATTTTTGAATCCTTATAGATTGCGAAATATAAGCTTTCAAATTCATCTATATGTATTAGAAATTCTTCTCGGACAACCTACAGTGTAACGTACATAAATTTTGCTACCAATCTCTAAATTATGATTTCTTTAGATTTCTGGAAACTAGACATGAAGAACTACAACATTTGTTTTTGAATTACCTCAAAATTCCTTGTAGATAAAAGGATATAAGCTTCCGAATTAGGATCAATGCAACAGAAATTTCTTTCTTCACAATCGCGATTTATTAGCTTGTTTCTCGCATTTTACTCACCGCGATCGCGACCGTTGTCTACCAACGCATAGAACATTGATGCAGATAGAATCCAGAAGTTAAGAATGGCCTATGAATGGTCCGAAACCACCCCGAAACTCACCCGAGGCCCCCGGGACCTCAACCAAAAGCACATATAAGTTCTATTACCTTATTCAAAATTGCTCGAACCATAAAAACACTATCTTCAACATAAAAAATCACCAAATTTCATCAAATTAAGGCCTAAGTTAAACTAAAACTTTCAAAACTCGCATCAATCAAAAACCCGACCTAAACACATCCGAATCAACTGAAACTTTGCACATAAGTCTAAAATCACCTGTGAAACTCTCGGAATTCCATTTTGACTCTCGGAAAAAAATCTCGCATGCCAACTGGATTTCACCAAAATCCTAACTTCGCCAAAATAAGCTAACTTCCGTACCGAACCTCCAAAATTACTTCTGATTGCTCTCCTAAGTCATAAATCATCTTTCGGAACTAACCGAGCCATCAGAATTCATTTATGATCCCTCTAACTCATAAGTCAACGCTCGGTTGACTTTTCCAACTTAAGTCTTCTTAAAAGAGACTAAGTGTCTCATTTCT
Organism: Nicotiana benthamiana; assembly: GCA_034376525.1. NCBI lineage: Eukaryota > Viridiplantae > Streptophyta > Magnoliopsida > Solanales > Solanaceae > Nicotiana > Nicotiana benthamiana. Next base: position 78,016,712 of record CM067334.1, on the reverse strand, counting down.
TATTAAAAATACTTCAAATCCACTCGATTACACAAGATATGGATAATGAAGCATAAGGAAGCTGAAAATAGGAAGAACGGGTAGTTACTCATGCGACGACGGGTCGGGTCGTCACAATATGCATGCATATATATGCTTTATTATTCATTCATATCTTCTATATATGCGGGGATTTATAGGATCCAAAAGAGAATATTACCTTCTTAATTTCTTGGTCATTTAGTGGTAAGTCTAGGCATGAAAACTCATTGTAATTAACTAAAGGGGTTACTTTTGTTCTTGTATGCCAAATAGAATGTGTTTGGGAAGTGGTAAATAGATTTTTAAAGTAATTTATAGTATGAATCATTATATAATGGTGGTCATTTATCTCATCTTTGAAGAAAACTATTTTATTGATCCTTCTTCTATTAGTAGCACTACTATAAAAAAATTTAGTGTTTGCATCATCGTTATTTAACTACAGGACTATGGACCTTATTTTTCAGTAGTTTTCTTCCAACTTAAGGATGTCATTATACATTATTAATTTCCTTAAAATGTACATAAATGAAAATTGAGTATATAATATATAATTATAGTAAAACTTGAGTAAGGAGGGTAATATATTTTCATATAGTGTATATGAATATAAATAGCTATTTTGGCACTGTTCGCACCGGCGAACGTATTTCGCAGCTTCTTTCTTCATGGTAGGCCACTAATAGCCGGCCCTTATGAGGCATCACACGAGGGTGCGGTTACCCGTGTGGGCATCGCAATGACCCTCATGCACTTCTTCGAGTACTTGCCTTGTTTGGTGGGGCCCTAGACATTTGGCCAATGGTTCGCCGAACGTCCTTTTGTAAAGGACGTTGTTTATCAGGCAATACTAGACAGCTTGTACACGGAGTTTCTTTGCATTTTTTTGTCGAGTGGTAGCGTTCTATCCTGTAGGTAGGATATAAATTGGTTGTGTCAGTCCCAAGTCAGATTTAAAGAGCATACCTCAGTATGGTCGATGGCTGAATGGAGGAGGGTGACCACGCTTTCTTTGTGAAAATTTTTAGTGGCCGTAGCAAGTTTTGCTAGGCCGTCTGCTTTGAAGTTCTCTGCCCTCAGAATTTGCTCGAAGCTGCACTCATCGAACTCGGCCATCATTATGTGGATTTCTGGCTGGTATATCTGCAGCCTTTGTTCTTTTATTTGGTAAGTCCCAGCGACCTGATTCACGACAAGTTGGGAGTCGCAATGGAGGATGATTTGTCGAACCCAATATTTGATGGCTAGTTTTCATACCTGCGATAACGGGCTCGTACTCGGCCTCGTTGTTAGTCTTTTTGGGGCATCGTATGGACTGACGAATCGTTTCGCCCGTGGGAACCTCGAGGACGAGTCCCAGTCCTGATCCCGATGCATTGACGGCACCGTCAGTATTGAGAGTCCATAGGTCGGTATTGGAGGAACCACGTTGTGCCTCACGTTTTATTAGTAATTAATTTGTAAGAAAACTACTTTGCGTAAGAAAAGAACCATCACTTTTCCAAAATAACACGTTTTGGGACTGCTTCCCAACCAATGCATTTGTTCAATTATATTATCTTCTTGGAAAAAAAAACTGGAAAAACACAAGCGCAACTTACCAGTACATGAAGACAGCGCAAAACTGATAGAGATTGCACTAATGGCTGCTTTAACCTATAAATGTGCCATAGAGGTAATCATTCTGCCCTTTAACAGAAAAAGTTCGTATCACGGATTGGCATGGTTTACTTTTTACTGTGAATTTTACCTTGCTAGTTTATTGTTAGTTGAAAAAAAAAAGATGGAAATCCATGTGGATTGCATTTCATGTATTAATATTATTTCCTTCCTCTACAGGGTTTACATTGCGACGTATTCCACTGCATCAAAGAGAAAGTGGCTTTCTAAAGATTTGGCCCAACGAATGCGTCTAATTATCCAATTTTCTCAATGAATGCACCCCGTTAGAGTTCGAAACTTGGAGCTAAAATTAACTTAATAGCACCACCATAATAGGGAAAAATAGTAAAGGAAATTAGTTGAAATAAAGATGATGACAAAAAGGAAAAAAGAACAAACCTGATACCAATTTAGTTGGTTTTGAAACCACCACAACAATCCAGTGTAATTCCACAAGTGAGGTATGGAAAGGCTAATAAGTACGCATACCTTACCCCTACCCCGAGAGACAGAGAAATTGTTTCCAAGAGACCCTCGGCTCAAGACATCAACAATATATTATAAGTGGGAACCTTCAAAAGTTAAGGTTGAATTACTAGATTACCCATGATAAATTGAGTGACTATTTTATCTTTCACCCCTGTATTGGGTAAATTTGGTTCCCTATATTCTCATGTTATGTACACATGCCTTTGACGTAGAGAACAGTCTAATTGAGGACGACTCGAATAAGGTCGGCCCCAGTAAGCGGACGGACTGAGTGATATGACTCAAGACGACGTCGCTTAAAGCTCTGACTCTCCCGTACACTAAGACCACCAACCCTTGTACTTTTCTTTGATTATTTCAAGAAGGTCCATTAATATATAAAGGGAACCTTCCCTTTGTAAAGATTTATGTGTGTATTTTGCCATTAAGAATATACAACTCTCTCTCTCTCTCTCTCTCTCTCTCTTGAAAAAACGATTACTTTCCTTATTGTTCTTACATCTTAAGCTACCTTTACTATCTATACATATCTTAGCTAAACGATTTTCTCTAGTTCATATTACTCTTGATTTCGATTAACCTTCATTATTTTCGATTGTTCCTGAGCCTAAAAAGTAATTACATAACTTTTTAGCCAAACAATTTGGCACCGTGTGGGGGAATTTCGTGAATCAAAGTTGTAGTTTGCTTCTAGAGACCCTTCAAAAACAACTTTCTACAACCTAGAATGGATGAAAACAACGCAAGAGTGAAAGCTATCATGGATGCTAGAGCCGATATTATGGGCCCTTTCAACGCGGCTACTAAACGGGATGCTCCACACGCAACCCCTAGTACCCTGATAAGCGTGGAAAACCCACGTTCCCCTTCTGAATATCTGGTGGTTCCACGAGAAAATGAGGCTTCTACATCTACTACTAAAGAAGCACCCCAGGGGTAAAGAGGTTATTGGAAGAATGGTTGACAAACGCTCTGAGTAGTTTAGCTGGGAAGCCGCCCCAAAACGCTAGATGCACACCAACACCAGTTACAGACCATGTCGTAGCCGAAGATGAACTCGAGGTCACACGAACAAACAACGTGCTCGCCAATTCTCAAGCTCACGGGGGGACACTCACAACCATCCTAAAAAATATGGAGGAAATGGAAAACGAAAACTGGTCACTTCGCGACCAGATGAAGGAGCACCAAGAAAGAGTGGACAATATCCCGTTGCACCTAAGTTGCTGCCGAAACGAGATGTGGGGAGGTTCGTTGAACAACCATACACAAAAGAAGCTGCACCATACCCCATCCCAAAGACCTTCAAAATGCCCCCTACTTGAAGGTATATGACGGGACCTCAGATCTCGAGGACCACCTGATTCACTACGTCACGACAGTCAAAGGTAATGATTTATCAAAGGAACAGATACCATCCGTACTTCTGAAGAAGTTCGGCGAAACACTAACATGAGGGGCCCTAACGTGGTACTCCCAGCTGCCAGCCAAAAGCATCTCCATGTTAGAGGAAATAGCAGATAAATTCGTCACCGCCCACGCATGAGCCAAGAAAGAAGAAGCACAGGTCAATGAAATCTTTGCTGTCCGACAGGTCTCAGGAGAAGGGCTCAGAGAGTTCTTAGCCAGGTTCAACAGGTTCAGGATGAGCCTACCAAACGTGTCTAAAAGCATGGCAGTCGCAGCTTTCCAAAACGGACTCAGCAGGGACGGCTCACGGGCGACCATAACTGCTTAGCCATCTTATGAAATATCCCCCCACCACCTGGAAAGAAATTCACAACACCTATTGTGCCGAGGTACGTGAAGATGATGACGACCTTAATGGCTCGACCAGGCGGATAATAATGGTAAACCCAGAAATCCGAAGAGACTGACGCAATGAGGGACTACGGGAATAAGTCCCACGGCTCAACAAGGGTAGGAACCAACCCTACATCAGATATTCGCATCCACCAAGGCACGCGGACACCTTGCAACGACATGTCCCTCCACTAAGGAACGAAAGTGGTATGCCTCCTTTACTATCTGCACATAACTTTTGTGTATCTTCTTCAGAAGTAGTGTACGCACTGGAGAAGCTGCGCAACAAAGTACAATGGCCAGCGAAGATGAAGTCCGAACCCGCCACTAGAAAATCAAACGCCCTATGTGAGTTCCACCAGGAACGGGAGCACAAAACGGAAGACTGGATAGGTCTCCGACAGAAGGTGGTCCGGATGTTGAACCAATGATTCTTGAAGGAACTGATCAGCAACAAAGGAAAACTCAACTTCTCACGTGGGCAGGAGCAACTTCACGGCCCACCAAGGCCGCCCTCACCAACACACACCATCAACATGATCATTGTGCATGGCAATGACTCAACAATCAACCATGTCAAATTCACCACCATTCACAAATTAAAGCGGACCATCGCTCACGAACGATATAACGACTTCGAAGATAGTATCTCCTTCAAAAAGTCTGATATCGACAGTTTGTTTCCCCCAATTATGATGCTTTGTTATTACTTTACGCATAGTAGATACTGATGTAAAAAGGATTATGGTCGACGACGGCAGCGGCACATGTATCATTCATCCAAAAGTCCTTGCACTAACGCGACTCGAGGATAAGATAATTCCACGTTGTATAACGCTAACCGGTTTTAATAATGCAGTGGAAAGAACCTCTGGGGAAGTGGCGCTGCCCGTTATGGAAGGAGGAGTTACGATGGAAACCACTTTCCAAGTAATGAACCAAGAAACATCATACAACGCCATAATCGGACGTCTGTGGATACATGCCATGAGGGAAGTCACCTCCAGTTTCTATCAAGTGATCAAATTCCCTACCCCACAGGGGGGTGTACAACATACAGGGCGAGCCGCGCACCGCCCAAGAGTGTTATAAAATAGCTCAAGATTACTCTCACACCAAGCAACTCAAAGGAGCGAGTGCGGAGGCATAGCAATCAGCCTTGTCGGGGACTGAGGCCCATCCGACAGAAGACACCATCAAAGATCCCGTCGATGTTAAGGCTAACAAAGCCACGATCGAAGATCTCCACCCCGTCCAGTTGGGTAACATCGATTCCACAAAGTTGGCTTACATAGGCCACGGTCTTTCAAATCCATGTAATTATCGTGAATTTCTATCTAACCACACATACTTGTTTGCTTTTTCCCATGCAGATATGCCAGGGATTACACGAGAAATTGCCTCCCACAAACTGAATGTCGATCCGCTTCACCCGCCCCTGCGGCAGGCGAGGAGAAAATTCAATGCCGCCATCAACGAAACAGAAGTGAAGAATTAGATAAGCTGCTGGCGAATGGTTCCATTATGGAGTCCAAGTATCCAAAATGGGTCGCCAATGTTGTAATGGTCAAAGAGAAAAACAGGAAGTGGCATATGTTCGTGGATTTCACCGATCTAACCAAAGCGTGTCCGCAAGATTCATTCCCACTACCCCACATCAACCAATTAATAGACACAATAGCAGGGAATGAGCTATTAAGCTTCCTGGATGCGTACTTCAGTTAAAATCAAATCATGATGGCTGAGGAAGATCAGGAGAAAACCACCTTCATCACTCACCAAGGAACATACTTCTACAGGGTAATGCCTTTCGGGCTCAAGAATGCGGGGGCTACATACCAGAGGCTAGTGACCACGATGTTCAAAGAGCAACTAGGCAAACTGATAGAGGTCTATATCGACGACTAGCAAGTCATCAAAAAAAGAGGACCACCTCGATCACCTGAAAGAAGCCTTCGAAATACTAAGGAGATACGGCATGAAACTGAATCCTGAAAAATGCGCCTTCGGCGTAGCCTCGGGAAAGTTCCTGGTGTTTATGGTATCACAAAGGGGCATCGAAGTCAACCCGGACCAGATCAAGGCCATAGAAGCCATCCCAAAAATATTGAGTAGCAAAAAACAAGTGCAGAAGCTGACGGGTCATATAGGTGCCCTCTCTAGGTTCATTTCACGCTCCTCCGACATGTGCCACAAATTCTTTGGTGTATAGAAAAAAGACCAAGGAATAAGATGGAACGAAGAATACATCGACGCCCTGAGATGTTTGAAGGCATATCTGTCGTCGCCACCCCTACTGGTCAAAGCCAACCCAAGCGAGCCGTTGTTGGTGTACTTGACAGTATCAGAAGTCGCGGTCAGCGCCGTCCTAGTGCACGAAAATAAAGGTACACAGTCTCCTATTTATTACATTAGCAAAACTTTAGTGGACGCCAAAACCTGGTACCCACACCTTGAGAGGCTGGCATTGGCGATAGTAGTAGCTTCACAGAAGCTACGACCCTATTTACAATGCCACCCCATAAGGGTAGTAACGACCTTCCCTTTAAGAATAGTCTTACACAAACCCGAACTCTTAGGACGACTCGCCAGATGGGCCGTTGAGCTCAGCAAGCATGATATCACATACCTTCCAAGGACCGCCATCAAGTCGCAAGTCCTTGCGGACTTCATTGCCGACTCAATGCGGAAGTCCTGCCAATGGCAGAACTCGAGGCTCAACGCGCATCCTCCAATAGTGACCTATGGGTCCTTTATACGGATGGAGCCGCCAATGCATTGGGTTGGGAACTAGGACTCGTTCTTGAGGTCCCCACGAGCGAAACAATTCCCCAATCCATATGATGCCAGGAAATAACTAACAATGAGGCCGAGTATGAGGCCGTTATTGTAGGCATGAAATTGGCTACCAAGTACGGGGCTCGCCGAATCCTCATCCACTACGAATCCCAACTGTGGTAAACTAGGTCAATGGGACTTATCAAGTCAAAGAGCAGAGGCTACAAAAGTACCAGACAGAATTCCGCAAACTGATGGCAACATTTGTCGAATGCCGCTTCGAACAAATTCCCCGAGCACGGAACATCGAAGCGGATGGCCTAGCAAAGTTGGCTGCAATCACCATAAACTTCAATAAAGAAGGTGTGGTCAGGCTCCTCCAATCATCCAATGACCACACCGAGGTACTTTCCATAAACCTGACTTGGGAGTGGCGCAACCAGTTCATATCCTATCTACAGGACGGGACATTACCCCCCGATAAAAAGGAGGCGAAAAAGCTTCGTATACATGCCGTCCGATACTGCATGATCAACAACGAATTTTATAAAAGGACGTTCGGTGGCCCCCTAGCCAAATGCTTAGGGCCGCACCAAATGAGGTCGTTACTAGAAGAAGTACATGAAGGCCATTGCGGCGCTCACACTGGCAACCGCACCCTTGTGCGGTGCATCTTACGTGCCAGCTACTACTGGCCCACCATAAAAAAGAGGCAGTTGAGTATATCCGCCGATGCGAACAATGCCAAAAGTACACCCCTAATGATACACCAACCAGCTGAACCCCTCCATTCCGTCACTTCCCCCTGGCCATTCATCAAATGGGGAATGGATATAGTCGGCCCGCTACCCGCAGGACGAGGGAAGGTACAATTTTTACTTGTCTTAACTGACTATGTCTCTAAGTGGGTGGAAACAGGTGTGTACGCGCAAATACGCGAACAAGAAGTCATCGCCTTCATATGGAAGAACATCATATGCCACTTCGGCATCCCTAAAGAAATAAGTTGTGACAACGGGCGTCAGTTCATCGGTCAAAAAATGACCGAATTCTTCAAGAAATGGCGCATCAAAAGGATACTATCCATGCCATACCACCCTGCCGCCAACGGCCAAGCGGAGTCCTCCAACAAAATAATTCTAAACATACTGAAGAAGAAGCTTGAAGATGTCAAAGGGCTATGGCCCGAACTACTGCCTAAAGTCTTGTGGGCACACAGAACTACACCCAAGTCCAGCACCGGGGAGACCCCGTACTCACTAGTTTATGGGACTGACGCGGTCATACCTGTCGAAGTAGGCGACAGCCTAAGGTATTCGTACACCAGTGGAATAGAAAACAACGCCCGCAGACTCCAAGATCTTGAGAAGCCGAAGAAAGAAAGGAAATGGCCCACATCAAGATGGTAGCCCAAAAACAACAAATCGAAAGATAATACAACAAAAGGGAAAGAATAAGACCACTCAAAGTAGGAGACTACGTCCTCAAAGACAAGACGCTGGCCTCCAAAGACCCAAATGAAGGAAAACTGGGCACAAACTGGAAGGACCTTACAAGATCACAGCGGCAGCAGGGAAAGGAGCATTCCAGCTCAAGACAATGGAGGGAAAAATGCTCCAGAATGACTGGAACGTCGCTCACCTCAAACATTTCCACTTCTAAAAGGCATACCCTAAGTCGTACTCTTTTTCCCTTACCCGAGTTTTGTCCCAGTTGGGTTTTCTCAGGAAGGTTTTTAACTATGCGACGAAGGGAACACCTGGAGACATTTGCAATATAAGTGTATCATATCAACCTCTACGAGTACTCTCCAAGCCCGACATGATACAAGGACTGGATTAGACCATCTCCATATGTATGAAAAGGCTACGACCATCTCCAAATGTATGAAAAGGCTACGACCATCTCCAAATGTATGAAATGGCTACAGCCATCTCCATATGTATGAAAAGGCAATGGCCATCTCCAAATGTATGAAAAGGCTATGGCCATCTCCAAATGTATGAAAAGGCTACGGCCATCTCCTTATGTATGAAAAGGCTACGACCATCTCCAAATGTATGAAATGTCTAGGGTCATCACCAAATGTATGAAAAGGCTACGACCATTGTATTTACACGGCGAAGGCCGCCGAATATTACATGGCTACACCCATTATTTGTACACGGCTAAGGCCGCCGAATTTTACCTGGCTACGACTATTATTTTTACACGGCTAAGGCTGCCAAATTTTACATGGCTACGGTCATTGTTTTTACACGATTAAGGCCGTCAAATTTTACATAGCTACAACAATTGTTTTTACACGGCTACGGCTACCATTGTTTTTACACGACTAAGGCCGTGAATTTTACATGGCTACGACCATTATTTTTATATGGATACGGCTATCATTTTTTACGGTTAAGGTTGTCGAATTTTACATGGGCACGACCATCGTTTCCACGCGATCAAGGCCACCGAATGACCCACTTAACTTCAATTACGACAAAAAATACAACAATGTTCCAGAAAACAGAAAATATTAACTATGGCAAAAGTCATATGTCTTTATCCCCAAAAGAGTCAACACCCATGATACAAAAATCGGTATTTACAAACATATTTACAAAAATCCTAAATGCCTCCGCCACTCTGATTATCCTACCCCGCCTGGTCTTTATGTGGCTCGTCTTCATTCCTAGGAGGATACGCCTTGGGAATCCAAGAGCTGGACTCCAAACGATTGATGTCTGAAGAGTTACCCCCCTCCCGGGCCAGTGATTCGGGACTATAACCGGCCTCTTCACGGGAAGCTCTAACCAACTGGCATTGGCTCTTAACTTCTGCATCGAATGCTCGCTTGAACGCAAAAAATTCTTTAAGTACGACCAGCCGGGCCTCTGCATATGCCCACATCTCGTGTACCTAACGAGATACATCGGCCTGTGCAAGAGCTTGCTTGAGGTCCTCAACCTCGGCCTTCATGGCATCAAGTTATGTCGTTAAGGCCACAACCCGAGTGCGCATGTCCGCCGCCTCCTCCGCCACTACGCGGCCGAGCTGCAATACTTCGTCCTTAGCTTGAATAAGGACCTCCATCTCTGCATTCCGAGCTATAACAACCATGAGTTGTTCATCAACTTTCTCCAGTTCAGCCACCCTCTTCTTCAACTGCTCCTCAGACTGCACGAGGCCCTCATGGATCACCCTGAAGTTAGGGTCCTGTTTGTACATATCGGCCAAGGCCTGGTGCGCCTCACCCGTCCTGTTGTATTTCAGTACCAACCTATTATATTTGCTTTTTCTTCAGGCGTCAACCCCTTTCTGCCTCCAAGATAAGAGTCTGAAAAAAAGCCGAAAAGTAAGCGCATGGAAAATAACCCTCCACAAACGTAAAAGAAAAAATCTTCAATCAAATCAAAAGATATACCTGCAAGGCCACACCCGCCACTCTTCGGGCCAGGTCCTTATCATTGATCTCTGCCAGGACCGCGCTCTCAGCACCCGCACACAAAAGTGTCATGCTTGTGGCCGCCTCCTTACAATTTTCCACCAAATTATAATGGCTAGGAATGATTATGTGATGGGAAGACTGGCCAGCCGCCATCTCGACTTGGTCTAAGGACCCGACTTCTCTGCCCGCATCCTCAATGGCGATCTCCGGGCTCGCCACATCCATGCTTTCGCCCCTCCTCTCTATGGCCTCCCGTGACCCGCTGTTCCGAACACATGCCGAGCGTAGGTTAGTAGCGGTATCCCTTCTAAGAGCAGACCTACCCAAGTGAATGGCCTCAGCCATAAAGACCGACCTAGATTCGGGGAGGGGTGGTTTAACCTTCTTTACCTGTGTGACCACCGCCTTGCCAGTACGAATCCGGCGTCTCTTCCTCTCCAACGACTCTTCCTCTTCAAGGTCCCCCTCAATGGGATGCGAGTCGGGGTCAAATGGCATCACCTCGATCGTAGGCGTCCTTATGGGGGCAACCTCGGGGACGGTCCTGGGCACAACTGCCGGTACCTCCTCGGGCGTCACTTCAAGTAAGCCCCTAGGCGCCGCCTCAGATATTGCCGCAAGAGCCGCCGCCGATGCAGCCTCTTGCCTTGAGAGAAGAGAAGCACTGCCCCTAGATGTACCTATGAGGATCATATCCTCCTCGTCAGGACCTGATACCGCCCCGGAAGGATCGAACATAGTCTTCTTCTTCTTCTTCGCCTTCTTAGAAGCGCCCCGACCTACCAAAACACGTATGAGTCGAGCAAGGAAAATTGAAGGGGGGCTTCCAAGTCAGAACAGAAAGGGAAAACAAAGCAAGGCCATTACCTATCGGGCCATAGCGCCTGAGGAATTCCGTCCAGGTACAACACTCCTCCGCAAACGGTATCAACGCTCTCACCCACAACCTAATGTCGTCAATCCTTTGAGGAGTGTGAGTTGTCACTACATACAAGTAAAAAAATGTACAATGGTTAAAGCCAACGAGATATGGTCGCCATAAAAGATTATGTACAAGAATGCTTACATCCTGCGTTTCATGCCTCTGGGAACCCTTCGGTGTTAGACTCATGATGTTCAGTACGCAAGTAGAAAAATCTCTTCCAAAATTTATTACTGGCCTTGTCGTCAGCTTGCGCCACAAAACTCTTCTTTCCCCGACATACTAGCTGGAGCATTGAGCCTCTCATAAAGCTCACGCCGAACATTTGCAAGAGGTGGTGAACGGTAACCTCCTTCTCAGCCTTAGCCACGTAGGTGGTAAGAATCCTACACATCTTCAACGCATACAGAGTAAGTTGGGTCGGACACGCCCCATACAAATGACAAAGTTTCTCTGCCAGAAGATTGAACGGGAGGCTATTCCCGATCTGAACAGCATACTCATAGAACGTGCAATACCAGGCCCTGTACACATTAGCATAGTTCGTCCCAGCGGGAGCCATCTCGATGTAGTCAGGAATATCGTAGGACTCCTTGAGAGTATCCACATGAGATGGCGTCGGTTCACTAAGTTCCCAAGGGTAAGTTTACACTGGTTCTTAAAATCCTTCCGTGCAACCATATCCAGTGGAAATACATTGGCCGTTGATAGAGGAACGAGAACCTCCTCGATTTCCCCCTCATCTGAGGACGACGAAACCCTAGAGAGGGCGTCACCCTTGGTCTTGGTACTATCATGGCGACACTTAGCCATGATGGAAGTTATGAGAGAAAAGTGTTTTAGGGATACAAGGTTCGATTCCCGGGAACGAAGATTCCAAAAGAAAAGATAGATGAGTGCCAGAAAAAGACGAGGAAAAGGTTGGGAAAATACTCTCTAAAAATTTCGAAAGTTGAGTCGGATTCAACCTCTCCTCTATTTATAAGAAAAGTTGCATGGAAATCGAAAGGGCTTGATTCGAAAATCGGCGCGGGAAACCAAAACGTCATGTCATGTCCTGAACTGCATCGGGATAAAAGGTAATGATCACGCATGTGATCGATGATGTCATCCTAAAAAGGATCCCTAAAAGGAGGTTATATGTCAACGGCGTAACCCCTCTGCATATTATCATGCCCCTTTCCATATTATCTACAAGAACGGCCAAATTTATAGAAAGGACGAGCACGTATATCCGTTTGTTGAAGACGTATCTCGGTTACGTCCCCGACAAACAGAGGGACTATCTGTATTGGGAAAATTTGGTTCCCTATGTTCTCATGTTATCTACGCACGCCTTTGACATAGAGAACGACCTAATTGATGCCGACTCGAATAAGGTCGGCCCCAGTAAGCGGACGGACCGAGTGATATGACTCAAGCGACATCACTTAAAGCTCTGACTCTCCCGTATAGTGAGACCACCAACCCTTGTACTTTTATTTGATTATTTCAAGGAAGGTACCTTAATATATAAAGGGGACCTTCCCTTTGTAAAGACTCATGTGTGAATTTTGCCATTAAGAATATACAACTCTCTCTCTCTTTCTCTTGTGAAAAGACTATTACTTGCCTTATTGTACTTACATCTTAAGCTACCTTTACTATCTATAAAATCTTAGCTAAACGGTTTTCTCTAGTCATATTACTCTTGATTCCGATTAACCTTCATTATTATCGATTGTTCATGAGCCTAACAAGTATTTACATAACTTTTTAGCCAAACAACCCCCAAAAAACTATTAAATGAATAATTCCAGCTTCATTTTCCTAAATTATTATTTACATATCGAACTTTTCATATTTCATCTTCTATATAGCTTTTGTAACTTATTCCCGAATTAAACAGTGCATTAATCAAACCCGCTTAGCTAGAACATATTATTCGTTACTATAGAAATCAATAGAATATGAGGAGCTACTTACACCTAAGTAAATTAATGAGGTTAATTCTGTTAAATATTTAGGGATCCCACAGAATACCAACCAAAAACGAACCATGTAAATTTGGGTTTATTGTATCACAACGAGCCATTGAGGTCAACCCATACCAGATCAAGGCGATAGACGCCATACCTTAAGTATTGAATAGCAAAAAACAGGTACAAAAGCTAGCAGGGGGGATAACCGCTCTATCCAGATTCATCTCGTGATCCTCCGACAGGTGCCATAAATTTTTCAATGTACTGAAAAAAGACCAAGGGTTACAATGGAATAAGGAGTGCGTCGAAGGCTTGAGAAAGCTAAAAGCGTACCTGTCCTTACCTCTCCTGCTAGTCAAAGCGAGCCCAGGCAAACCTCTGCTGGTGTATCTAGCCATATCCAAGGTAGCCGTTAGTGCAGTATTGATCCGCTAAAATGAAGGTACGCAATCTCCTATGTATTACATTAGCAAAACCTTAGTGGACGCCAAAGCACGGTATCCACACCTTGAGATATGAGCTCTGGCATTTGTCGTGGCTTCACGGAAGCTCCGACCCTATTTTCAATGCCACCCCATAAAAATGGTGACGACCTTACCTTTGAGAAGTGTCCTGCACAAGACTGAATTATTAGGCCGGCTCGCCAGATGGGCCATTGAGCTCATCGAGCACGACATCTCATACCACCCCAGAACCGCCATAAAGTCGCGCGTACTTGCCGATTTTATAGCGGATTTCAGTGCAGAAATGATTCCATAGGCAGAACGTGAGGCACAACGTGCTTCCTCCAATACCAACCTATGGACTCTCTATACTGACGGTGCCACCAATGCATCGGGATCGGGATTGGGACTCGTCCTCGAGGTTCCCATGGGAGAAATGATTCGCCGGTCCATACAATGCCCCAAAACGACTAACAACGAGGCCGAGTACGAGGACGTTATCGCAGGTATGAAACTAGTTATCAAATAAGGAGCTTGAAACATCATCCTCCATTGCGACTCCCAACTTGTGGTGAATCAGGTCGTTGGGACTTACCAAATAAAAGAACAAAGGCTGCAGAAATACAAGTCAGAAATCCACAGGTTGATGGCGGAGTTTGACGAGTGTCGTTTCGAAGGCACAGAACGTCGAAGCAGAGGTCCTAGAAAACTTGCCACGGTCACTAAAAATTTTCACAAAGAAAGCGTGGTCACCCTCCTCCATTCAGCCGTCGACCATACTGAGGTATGCTCTTTAAATATGACTTGGGACTGGCGCAACCAATTTGTATCCTACCTACATGATGGAATGCTACCACTCGACAAAAAAGAGGCAAAGAAACTCCGAGTAGAAGCTGCCCAATATTGCCTGATAAACAACGTCCTTTACAAAAGGACGTTCGACGGACCCTTGGCCAAATGTCTAGGGCCGTACCAAACAAGGCCAGTACTCGAAAAAGTGCATGAGGGTCATTGCGGTTCCCACACGAGTAACCGTGCCCTCATGCGATGCCTCATACATGCCAACTATTACTGGCCTACCATGAAGAAAGAAGCTGCGGAATACGTTCACCGGTGCGAACAGTGCCAAAATATGCCCCCATGGCATACCAACCAGGAGAACCCCTCCACTCGGTCACCTCCTCACGGCCCTTCATCAAATGGGGAATGGACATAGTCGGACCCCTACCCCCGGGACGAGGAAAGGTACGATTTTTACTTGTTTTAACTAACTATTTCTCCAAGTGGGTAGAAGCATGTGCCCTCAAATATGCGAATAGGAGGTCATTGCCTTTATATGGAAAAATATCATATGCTGCTTCGGCATCCCCAAAGAAATCAGCTGCAACAACGGACAATAATTTGTCGGTCAAAGAACGACATAATTCTTCGAAAAATTGCATATCAAGCAAATACTCTCAACGCCATACCATCCCGCCGCCAGTGGCCAAGAAGAATCCTCCAACAAGACAATACTAAATATACTAAAAAGAAACTTGAGGAAGCCAAAGGGATATGGCTTGAGCTACTGCCAGAAGTATTATGGGCCCACCGGACCACACCCAAATTCAACACAGGGGAAACACCGTACTTACTGGTCTACAGAACTGACGCGGTCATACCAGTCGAGGTCAGTAAACCAAGCTTGAGGTACTCGCACACCAGCGGAATAGAAAATGACACGAACATGCTCCAAGACCTCGACGAAGCCGAGGAAGGGAGAAAAATGGCCCACATCAGAATGATAGCCCAAAAACAACAGGTCGAAAGGTACTACAATTAGAGGGCCAAAATAAGACCACTCAAAGTGGGAGATTATGTCCTTAAAGACAAGACATTGGCATCCAAAGACCCAAGCGAAGGAAAATTGGGCACTAATTGGGACAGACTCTACAAAATCATAGCAACAACCAATAAAGGAACATTCCAGTTGGAAACAATGGAAGGAAAAAATGCAATAAAACAACTGGAATGTCGCCCACCTCAAGTATTCCCATTTTTGAAAGGCGTCTCCCGAGTTGAACTCTTTTTCCCTTACCCGAGTTTTGTCCCAATTGGGTTTTCTAGGGAAGGTTTTTAACGAAGCGGCGTAGGGGAAACCTGGAGATATTTGCGAAACAAGTTTATCATATCAACCTCTCTGTATGCTCTCCAGGCCCACATGATAAAGGGACAGGACTAGCATGATCTCCAATGTATAAACGGCTACAACCATCTCCAATGTATAAACTGCAGGGGAAGCAAGTGATTCGATGACAATCAAAGTCACCCATATGGCCAAGGCCATCCACAAGTTAATGACTAAAGTCACTGTCCAAGGCCATCGAATTCATCATGGATAAGGCCATCGCCGCCAATAGTCAACCCAGTTCGACTACGACAAGTAAGTGATTCGACGACAATCAAAGTCACCCATATGGCCAAGGCCATCAACAAGCTATGACCAAAGTTATCAACTTAATTCTGGCTAAGGCCATCGAATTCATCATGGATAAGGCCATCGCTGCCAACAGTCGACCCAGTTCGACTACGGAAAGCATGTGATTTGACGACAGTCATTGTTACCCATAAGGACAAGGACATCAACAAGCTATGACCAAGATCATCGACTTCATTATGGCTAAGGACATTGACGCCAACAGTCGACCCAGTTCGATTATGGAAATAAGTGATTCGACGACAATCGAAGTCACCCATATGGCCAAGGCCATCAACAAATTATGACCAAGGTCATCAACTTAATTCTTGCCAAGGCCATCGACTTCATCATGGATAAGGCCATCGCCGTCAGACATCGACCCAGATCAACCACGACAAATAAGCGAGTGACTCGACGACAGTCGAAGTCACACTCACGGCTAAGTCCATCGAAATTATATAGCAAGGTCATCCACGCTATCATCAGTCAAGGCTATTGATATCGACTACGAAAAATTAACGATATGACATAGGCCAAAGACACACGTATGGCTAAGGCCATCGATGTCAAAACAACGACCTAGTTCGATCGTTCTCCACTAATCACCGACCTAGTTCAACTGCAACGTAAAGCGCCTGATCATCAAGAAATAACACTATAAAAGTGCAATAAGTAAACAAGCGCCTGCTCTACGGAGACAGAACACCAAAAAACAAGAGAGCAAAGGAAAAAATAAATTAGCAGAAAGCTATACTTCATTATCTCCAAACAATAAATATACATCTGACCCTGAAAAAGGCCCTGGTTACATACAAAATATATATATACACGAGCCCTAAGAGCCTTCGCCGCTTCGTTCACTATGACTGCTTGGTCGCTATTTGGTCCGTCGTCGCCCCCAGGAGGATAAGTCTTAGAGATCCAAGAGCCGGACTCTAGACGGTTGATGTCCTCAGAGTTACAGCCTGTCCTATCAGGGGAATCAGAGCTATAACCACAAGCGGCACGGGCGACACGGGCTAACCGCTATTGCTCCTCAACCTCCGCCTCAGTGGCTCGACCAACATATAAGTACTTCTCGAGTACGACCAATCTAGCCTCACCATATACCCATATTTTGTACGCCTCACGATGCGCGTCATCTTCTGGCTTTAGACAAAACGATCGGTCTCAACTTCATCTGCCTTGGTGTCGAGCTCCGCAGTCAAAGCAGCAACTCTAGTCTGCAACTGAGCTGCCTCCGCCGCTACCCCACGGCTGATCTTCAACTCTTCTTTTTTGATTGAAGGAGAGTCTCGAGCTCGATGTTTCGAGCCAAAGCAGCCATCAGTTGCTCGTCGACCTCTTCCAACTCGGCCACCCTCCGCTTCAACTGAGCTTTCGATTGTTCAAGACCCTCACGGAACACCCGAAACTGAGGGTCTTGCTTGAGAACGTCTGCCAATGCCTAATGCTTGGCACGACATTCCTTGTACTTCTTCGCTATTTTGTTGAAGGTGGCCGCCTTCCGTTGCTCATGCCGCATCCTCTCCACCTCCAAGACAAGGGTCTAAAAAGAAGAGGAAAAAAAAGAAATACAATTCAGTACGCACCAAAGTCGCCTTTACGACTCATAAAAGGAAAACTGAAAGCTACCTACAATACTGCACCGACTACCCTCCTAAACAAACCCCGTTACCAACGCCTTTCAGCGTTTCATGCTCCGCAACCACACATAGCAAGGTCATTTTTGCTGTGGCTTTCTCGCTGTTTTCTAACAAGTTATACACGCAGGGATCACGATTCGCCGGGTTGACCTGCCCGCCCTCATCTCCATGATGGTTGAATCCCCCGTTACATCTCCAAGAGCGATGACCTCAGCGCCCGTCCTCTCAACCGGTCGATGGCTGGTTGGTCTCGAAAGAGATAACTATAGTTGAAACTGTTGCTAACATGCGTATGAAAATTTCAAGCAAGAAGTTTCATAAGTAGGGGTAATTGAATGTTCCTCTTATTTATTTATTTATTTATTTATTTATATAATATACAAGCAAATTAAAGAAGTAACTATTACTTTCAACCATACACATAACTCAAGAAAAAAAGTTAAAAAATTAGAGATATTAACTTATAAACAATGGTTAACTTTTTGTATGCTATAAATTTGTTTAAACTCAAACACTTTAGAACATTATGCAATTTAATTGATAATTTTAGTTATTTGCTACAAGTTAAGTAATGATAATTGTTAGGCACGTGTCCAAAAACTAGTATTATAAAAAGCATAATAAATTGCCGCTCCACTTTATTCTACATTTATCCTTTAGACCTTTTATGTCAAAGCTTTATCCATAGGTTAAAACAAACCATGTCACTTGGCCTAATAGCCCAACAAAAAGTGGCCCACATTTGAAGCTCTTACCCTATATAGTCCATGTTGTACATAACTTGAAAGAAACTTTTCAGCCTTTAGCCCACTATTAAAGACATACTTTTAGGGTTTTTAATATTTTCCTCTTTCTTCATTCCATTCTCTCTCTCACACCGCCTCTCACTTCTTTCTCTCTAACCCACATAGATTCCTCATCCTCTGCCCAATCAAAGGCCGCCACAATCATCATTCTACACATAAAAAAATAATTCCCGTGGAAGGAGTTTCTGTCGTTGTTGTTACTTCTTCATTATCTTAATTTTCTTAATTCTCTTATTAATTATTGTTGGTGCCATTCTATATCTCTTGTTTGATCCAAAACTCCCTATTTCTTGAATTGTTATACTGCGAAAATATTGCAAAAGTAAGAGATGGATTAAAAAGCAAAAGTTTGAAGGTTTATGCTGATGTTGGAACTGGTTTTGGAATTGAATTTAGTGGTTGGAAAAGTCAAACAATTGTGTATATCGATATACAGAATTCATCCTCTAACCCAAATAGCTCTCAAACGTGATTTTGAAGGATTTTGAAGGATCTAAAGGATTTTGAAGGATTTGCACCAAGAAACAACCACTAATTTTGGAGAATTTTGAAGTTTGAAGTTCTGGAAAATCATAACTATGTAGCAGGTTGTATCGACACTGTATAATAGTGTATAATTGTGTATATGGATATATAGACACCGCTTATATACTATTATACATGTTTATACAAGTTATATAGTATTGTATAATTGTGTATAAATATGTATATTTGTGTATAACGTTGTATAAATATATATGTTTTTAGTTTATAAGGATGTACATACATTGTTAGCATGTAATAGGTCTCTACAGAAATTTGACACTTCCTTCTCTTCTTCTTTTTTGTTTGGAGGGATTCTACAATTTATTTACCAAGTTTTTATTTTTCTTTTAACCTGTTTGAAGTGTTTGAATTTATTACCTCCAGATAATATGTATTATTCAGGATTTTTGAGTTGCATTGTGACTGATTTGTGAGAGAGCAAAATAAGCTATCTTTCAGGAATTAGCATACTATTTTTTAGGCTATAGATTTACAAAGTAATATCTAAACTATTATGTTGCAAGTCAGGTGTATAAGTTGTATTTATGCGAAATTATCCTAAAACAAATCTGTCGTAAGATGGCATTAGCCTTTGGCTTTTCTGCTTTTCTCATTTATCGTGAAGGTACCTATTATTGGTAAAATTAATCTCTTTTCTCTTATGCACAAAGATGTACAAATTAAAGGCTTTTCTTTCCCTTTATTATTATTATTATTATTATTATTATTATTATTATTATTATTATTATTTAGAAATTTGGTCTATCTATCTTTTAGATCTTTAGTTTTCTATTATAATACACATAAAAGATACACATAACATTAAGAAACTATTTTGGTCTATCTTTTTAGACGTTAGGACATATGCAGAGTTAACTATAAAATGCTACGTTTACTCAATACTTGAATGTAAATTATGTATTGTTGCAATATAGAAATGTGGAATAAAATTTCTATTATAAAAGATACATAAAATTTCTAACCCGCGCCAAAAATAATTTATTTTTGGTAGCCTAAAAGTGTATAAAATTTGTAACATATTTGTATATAACATACATTTTGTATGTTATATACAAAAAATATATCAGACTATTATTTTGAGAGCAACTATATACTGTCATTTTCCCTATTGATATGTATAATGTTATAAAAAGGAGGTTACAGTTTCTTAAAGAGAAGGCAGAAACATGAGTATTTGCAACTATAACCAATGTTGCTCATATTCGAATGTAAATTATGTGTTGTTCCAATATAAAAATGAGGTCGTCAAGCTAAATAATTGATATGTTAGAAGTATTGCAAAATTGAAATTGTTCGAAAAACATTGTCGCATTAAATTTTATGACAATATTAACAATTTAAATGAAAGGTACAAAATAGTAAACCAAAAAGTTAATTTTAAACAAACGAGAAAAGGTTACACCAATTTTAATCCTTGGAAAAAAGGTTTAACAATAAAAAGTTGATTGCGTACAATTGCAAACTATAATGTGATTGAAGTATATAAAATTACTCCAACAAAGATATTTTCTCCTAAAATCCAATCACTTTCATGAATTGAATCTGAAGTTATTATTTCATATTCATCTGAAAGCAATTTTCAGTAGCTTTATATTTTACGATGGCAATAAACATCATACAATTTAGTTGTATCATTATTGAAACGTTTAAACGGCATGTGTAAATGTAGTACTTATAATTTATAAGTGTAATTTTTCTCAATCTTCATGATATTCTTTATATTTTTGTTCTATATTAATATAACTTACAATAGTTATATAAAAAAAAATACAAAAAAAAATTACACTAACCCGGCCCCGGCCCCTTGTACCCGTAACCCTTACGATTCATGTTTTATCCGGATGAAATAAAATATACGTGCAAATACAAATCTAATTTCAAAAAATTATTTTTCAACGCAATTTTTAAAAAAAAGTTTTAATCAAATATATTTACAAACGCTAGCTTAGAAAAAGTGCAAAGTAAGATCTTGACCATTAAAATAGATTTTAACACATGGCACTCATCTACAGTTCCACTGAAAAATAAAACGCCTCTTGAAATCACGAAACTCCCCCGAAAGTAAACCGCTTTATTTTCACTAACTATTCCTCTTCCTTTACCCAACGTTCACTCTCATCACACATGCACTGAATTCTCAAGTACGGAAGTTTCTCCCATTCGCCACTGATCGTACGGTGATAGTTCTCAGGCAATAGCTCTCCCTGCTCCTCCTCCGGTAAGTGTAAATAATCTTCCTCTTCACCCCTCTGTAATTTTTGCTCTGTGAACTTATTTGCTTTTACAGTTTTACTCTGTTCTGCGTATTTTTTGTTTACAGTAGCTTTTCCTGGTGTCGAAAATATAAGTGCTGAGTATAAGGTGTGTTTGGTTTCCACAAAAAATGTTTTCCTTATAAATATTTTCCTAGGAAATAAGTAGTTTTTCTGGTATTTTAAACATGGTGAATCGGAGTTGAATCGATTGTAGAGAGAAGCAAAGATAGAGAGAGAAAGAGAGAGAAAACCCTTCTCTGTATATTGAATAATATGAACCGGCTGAAAAACTGAAATATCTAGAATCCTTTGACCCTATATCAAGCGTGGGTCAGGGTTACATTTCGGATTGGGCCAGTCTAACCCGAATAGAAACAGACCCAAAAATAAAACACATATTCTAGCCCAAAGTCTGTTATACATGAAATATACAACAATATACAATAATGATACACTGAATATACAACAGTTATGAATGTTTGTGTTTGGGCTTGGAGGCTAAGTAATCCTTTAGCTCAACACCCCCCCTCAAGTTGGAGGGGAGACCACATTCAACTTGGACAGAAGATAATGATGAGCAGAGCCAAGCAGGGGCTTGGTGAGCACATCAGCCAGCTGGTGAGAAGTTGACACATGAGAAAGGGAAATCAAGCCATCTGCAAGTTTGGTACGAACAAAATGACAGTCGACTTCAATGTGCTTGGTCCGCTCATGAAAAACTGGATTCTTAGCAATATGGATGGCTGCCTGATTGTCACAGTAAACAGACAAAGGAAAAGCAACAGAAACACCAAGATCAGTGAGTAAACGAGAAAGCCAAGATAACTCAGCAACCACCTTACTGAGGGCCTGTATTCTGCCTCAGCAGAGGACAGCTGGCTGCTTTTTTGACTTCCAACTGACTAAGCTGTCACCCAATAGCACACAAAAGCCAGTGACAGATCTGCGAGTATTAGGGCAAGCAGCCCAGTCACTGTCTGAAAAGGCAGTCACAGTAAAATTTGGATTGTCAGAATAGAATAGCCCCAAATCCATAGAACCCTTAAAATACCTTAGAACATGTAGAGCAGCGGACATGTGAGGGATTATGAGAGCTTTCAAAAACTGACTTAAATGTTGCACAGCAAAACAGATGTCAGGTCGGGTATTAGTCAAGAAAAGGAGCTTGCCAATCAAGCACCTGTAATGGTCAGGAGAAGGAAAAAGATCACCAGAGTCAGCATGCAATTTAGTATTGAGGTCCAAAGGACAGACTACAGGGGAAACAGCCATACAATCAAACTGATGCAGCAAATCAGAAATAAACTTGTGCTGATTAAGAAGTACACCACCAGCAATGGAGGACACCTCAATACCCAGAAAATAGTGCAAAGAGCCAAGGTCTTTGATTCTGAATTGGTCATCCAGGAAAGCCTTGAGGGCAGAAATTTCAGCAACATCATCCCCAGTGATAATAATGTCATCTACATACACAGCCAGCACCAGAAGACACCCAAGTTGACCCTTGACAAATAAAGAATAATCATTCATATAATGAACATAGCCTCTGGAGTAGAGGGCCTGAGATAGCTTGGCATACCATTGCCTGGAAGCTTGTCTCAGCCCATAAAGTGACTTCTGTAATTTAATCTTATAGACCCACTTGCATCCTATGGGCTTTTTGCCAGAAGGAAGTGGAACAATGTCCCAAGTATGGTTGACATCCAAAGCCTCAAATTCCTTGCTCATGGCATCCTGCCAAGCTGGGACAGAGGCAACTTGAGAATAAAAGAGGGGTTCAGACTCCAACGGAAAAGAGGAGGAGGAGGAACCAGAACAGGAAGGCAAGTGACAAACATAATCATTGAGATAAGATGGAGGATTATGTGGTCTGCCAGATCTTCTGTGTCCAGTAGGAACAACAGAAGAAGGAGTGAAAGGAGGAGGAGGAGGAACAACAGGAAGAGGAACAGAAGGAGAGGAAAGGGAGGAAGGAGCGGGAGGAGGAGGAAAAACAGAAACAGGAGGAGGAACAGAAGAAGCAGATTGAAAAGGAAAACAGGTTTCATGAAAGACAATATCTTTGGACACAAAATACTTCTTAGTAGTTAGGTCATACAGCCTGTAGCCCTTTTTGGCAAAGGGATATCCCAGAAAAACACAAGATAGAGCTCTAAGTTTAAGTTTATCTCTTTGTGAAATGGGTACAGTGGCATAGGCAAGACAGCCAAAAGCCCTTAAATGAGAATAAGTAGGGGCTTGGCCATGCAATATTTCATAAGGAGAATTATTGTGAAGAAGTCTGGAGGGAATCCTATTAAGCAAATAGGTGGCAGCCAAGAGGGAGTCCCCCCAAAAATGAAGAGGTAAATTTGATTGAAAAAGTAAAGCTCTACATGCTTCAAGAAGGGTTCTATGTTTTCTTTCCACAACACCATTTTGTTGAGGAGTACGGGGACTGGTAGTTTGATGAATGATGCCTTGTTGATTAAAGAAAGAAACACCAGCAAGACTAGACCCCAATTCCAAAGCATTATCACTTCTCACAGTTTGTACAGTAGCATTAAATTGTGTTTTAACCATACATATAAAGGACTTGATAAGGTCGAACGCATTACTTTTAGACCCCAGTAAATGTGTCCAGGTTGCTCTAGAGAAATCATCAACTATGGTAAGGAAATATTTACAACCAGAAGAGGTAGGGGTGTGGTAAGGGCCCCAAGTATCTACATGAATAAGCTGGAAAGGTCTACACGTACTGATGGAACTGTCAGGAAAAGGGAGTCTAGTTTGCCTAGCCATGGGACAAACAGAACAGGGAAAAGGCTGTTTAGAAGCAAAAGGGAAAGATAAAGCAGAAATGTGTTTGTAACACTTTTCGATTAAGTGCCCAGACTTCTTGCAATATCTACAGAAGAGGGGTCCTCTGGACTGGTCAAAGGCAACTCTCTGAGCATACTGTCTGAGAGGAGGAGAATTGGGCAAGACAGTTTGACTGAAAGAAGGTGTAGAAAGTTTATGTGTATTGACACTGAAGGACATAGAGTCAGGATTGAACTGGGAGACAGACTTAACTTGTCTCTGTTTTTCATCATAAAGGAGAATGTTATAGACACTGTCAAGACTAGGAGGAGGTTGCATCATTAACAAGTTGCTCCTCACCTCCATATATGTTTCATTAAGACCCATGAGGAATTGAAACACCTTATTCTCCTCATCCTCCTTTATAATGCCAGGTTTGGCAGCACAGACGCATCTCTGTCCATGGTTTGGGCACATTGTCCCTAACTCATCCCATAACCCTTTGAGTTTGTTGAAATAGGAGGCTATATCTAGAGATCCTTGAGAGGAATGAGAAAGTTCTCGTTTAAGTTCAAAAATTTTGGTCCTATTGGCTGTGCCATATCTGGCTTCTAATTGAGCCCATATACTCTGTGCAGTCTCAGAGTATTGAACACTCTCAGCAATTTAAGGAGACAAAGAGGCAGTCAACCAGGAGATGACCGTATTATTGCATCTGTCCCATAATCTCTGTTCAGCTAGGTTAGTGGTTGGTCTAGGACAAGTTCCATCAACAAAACCAATTTTGTTTTTAGCATATAAGGCGACTATTATCTTTCTCTTTCAACTCCCATAGCCATTACCCGAGAAAGGGATAGGAACAAGGGAAACACCGGGGACATCAGAAGAGTAAACAAATAGAGGATTTGTAGGGTCAATAGATGAGGGATTAACATGATTCATATTTTCCATCAGAGACGGGATAATAGGACTGAGAGGAGAGTGATACAATAACTATGAGCGACACAATACAGCAAGTATACCAGCAACAAAAGTACATGCAAGTTCTAATCTAGTGGGAGAATAGGGTTACCAGGCTTCTACGCAACCGGAGAAGACACGACCTTCAAAAAAAATGCGGAGAAACCCTAGCTTGCGGAGAAAACCCTAGCTTCGTTGATAGGAAACCCTAACTTGCAGAGAACCCGGTGGAATCAGGCACAAAAGGTGTCGGAAAATCACCCTAACACCTCGTTGAAAGAATCGACAACGACCATTTCCGATTTCACCAACATATGAAAAAAAAATCCAGAATCTTCACCAACAACTTGAAAATTCCAAAATTTACAACCGATAATACGATAAACTCAAGCTGAAAGAACCAGGAAGGTAGAAAATATAATCGAGAGAAAGAACCGAGCTCTGATACCATGTAAACATGATGAATCAGAGTTGAATCGATTGTAGAGAGAAGCAAAGATAGAGAGAGAAAGAGAGAGAAAACCCTTCTCTGTGTATTGAATAATATGAACCGACTGAAAAACTGAAATATCTAGAATCCTCTGACCCTATATCAAGCGTGGGTCAGGGTTATATTTCGGATTGGGCCAGTCTAACCCGAATAGAAACATGCCCAAAAATAAAACACATATTCTAGCCCAAAGTCTGTTATACATGCAATATACAACAATATACAATAATGATACACTGAATATACAACAGTTATGAGTGTTTGTGTTTGGGCTTGGAGGCTAAGTAATCCTTTAGCTCAACAGTATTTGGTAGTAAGCAGAAAGTTTTGTCCCAAAAGTTTTTATACTAACTAACAGGGGGTGGAAGTGGTGTGGTGGGGCGGGGACGGGGGCGGGGATGTGATGAGATGGGAGTGGGAGTGGGAGTGGGGTGATATAAGGGTTGGGTTGGGGGGTCGGTGGTGGGTCGGGTTGTTGGGCGAGGGAACAGGGTTGGAGCCGAGGTGTGGGGGGTGGGGACGAGACGATCAGGATGAAAATGACGCTTATGGAACTTGTTTTCCTTATTCTCGCCAGGGAAGTCGCATTCCTGGTATTTTAAGGAATAAAATATTTTCCATAAAATATTATGACCAACCAACCATTGGAAAATTGAAAAACATTATTTTCCTCTATACTAAACACACCTATAGTTTGCACTTTGCTGTGATTGTGGTGTGAAATGACATAAATTTTCTTTTAAAATGTGACTGTTACTGAGTTTATTAGCTGTGTTGTGTGAATTCACTTTGTTTTTACAGCTCCTCTCAGTTTTGCATATATATATTTTTTTGTTTATAGTAGCTGTGCTTGGTCTAGTTGTGAAAATAGTGAGTTTTTTATAGCTGCTGAATTTAGTCCGCTATGATTGTGGTGTGAAATTGACCTAAGCTTTCTTTAAGAAGCCATACTGAATGAATTTATTAGCCGTGTTGCTCTATGAATTCAATTTTTTTTCCAGTTTTACTCTATTTTATGTATTTTTTGGGGGTTTGAAGTAGCTTTATTTGGTGTATCTTTGCTTAGTTTATTGATTCTTTTGCAATTTATTGTTGGTGAATTTAAGCAGCCGTGATTGTGGGGGTGAAATTGACCTAAAACTTCCTTAAAATACGATACTGACAGAATTTATTTGCTGTGTTGCGGTGTGAATTCATTTTTTCCCCAGTTTTACTCTGTTTTATGTTTTGTTTTTGGTTTAGAGCAGCTTTTGCAAGATTTACTATTGCACTTTGATTATACTAGGTTGTAAGGTATGCGTACACACTACCCTCCCCAGACCCCACTAAGTGGGATTATACTGGGTTGTTGTTGTTGTACTATTGCACTTTGAAATTGACCAAAATTTTGTCTGAAGTGCGATCATGATGCTTAATCCACTATGTTGTTGTTTTGCATGTTTTTGTTCTAAGGTGCATTACTTCGTGGAGTTTCGGAAAAAAATGATCTGTGGGATGGATATGTGCTGAATTTAATAATCCGATGCTTTTGCAGTGAGAAATTGATGTAATTTTCTCTTTTTAAATGCGAAAGATTGATCAAAACTGTTAAGCTTTGTTAGATTGATTTCTTGTATATTTCCGTTGGCTAGCCAATTGAAAAATTATGCTAAAAAATTCTCGCTAACTTACGCCACAAGTCTCCTATGAATTCGTTGTCCATCGATAATGTAGTATTTCCAGCCATTGGAAATTCAATAAATTCGAGTTGTCTATACTTTCTCTTTATTTTAGTAAAATTCACCGTCAGGTTTTATAAATATTAAAACGCGCATGTGTGCTTGTTTATATACGTAACTGGCAAGGAAAAGATTAATGCAATGTGGATGAGAAGGATATAGTCGAGCACCTCCGGTTGGGTTTATACTCAGTACTGTTGATTTAGTTTCTCATTCTATTAGTTCAGTCGTAGTAATATTTTATCAACCTCAACTTTCAGATAATACTGAAGAAAGAGCAAGAAGAAAAGGAACAAAAGAGAAAGGAGAAAGTAGAGGATCATCTCTACACAAGCATCAAGGTTTCTTTCAACTTTTAGTCTCTATGGTTTACTTCTTGTATCTTTATATTTAGTAAACTTTTAACTAAAAATTTCATTACATTTTCAGGTAGCTCGTGATGAAGATCTCGGTGAACAAATCGGAAAGGAGATTTATTTTGATCTAGTGGATCATGATAAAGTGCATACTTTTAGTATTCAGAAACAGATGCCATTTACTCAATTGAAGGTACAATTATCATTCTGTGCATTTCTTTTTCTCATAGATTTGAAAAGTTATAACCATATTGCTCTTACTAAATATCACGAGTAATTGTATGTACGACATAAGAATGAAGTCGGTTTGACCTTGTTTAATAAAGAGGCGTCATGTGAAATTTGTTTCTTCTACAACTTGAAATATGGAAGGTAAGCTTCTGTAACTTTTGTTTATATAGAGTTAAAAGATGAAACTTTGAATTCTCAGTGCTAATATAGGTAAAATTTGAGTAGAACACAAACAATCATAAAAATTAAGAATACGGAGTTCTAATGGTTAGGGTGAGAGGGTTCACAAAATTACCAGTGCTCCTTCAGCAGACAAGATAAGCATATTTCTTTTGAATGTCATTGGTCAACCAGACAATACCAAGTCTTAAGTATGGCATGTGTCTGATGGTACATCTGTTTCCAGGAGGAAGTTGCTAAGGATCTGGGTATACCGGTGCAATTTCAACGTTACTGGATATGGGCAAAACGCCAGAACCATACGTATCGGCCTGATCGTGCATTGACAGCTCCAGAGGAAACTCAATCCGTAAGTTCTGTCTGACAATGCTGTCTTTCTGCAGTGTGCTCTTTGTCTGAGTTATTGAGTGCAGTTTTCATGGTGATGTTCTTTGTATATTTCATGTTTAGTCTTCTACATAAAGTTTGTTCTCCCCGGCTTGTCCCATCACATGAAAGGAAAAGGGAATGACCTTAGCATGATATTTTGTCAGGGGTGGGAAGTTATCTGACATGACCAGTTTGATTCTGTGATTTCTCGTGCTTGATCTGTCGTCTACCCAAAAAAGTGTGAAAAAAATAAAGTAAAGTTGATTTTTTGGAAAAACATAGAATTCTGCAGAATGTCCTAGTGTAGTATTCTTGATATTTATCTAGTAGACATATCTAGATGTTCTAAAATGGGAAGATCAGAAAAATCTAGATATTCTAGAGTCTTGGATAAGGAAGATATTAGTAGAAGATGATAGAATTGTCTAGATTATTTTTGTATCTAGAATCATCCCTGTATAAGTATAAATAGGAGTAGTCTTAGGCATTTGTAGTGAAGCCAAATTCAAGAAAGCCTTCTTTCAATAACAAAGTTCTCCTTTCAAAAATCTCTCTTCTCTTTCAAGCTTCCTCTTCTTTAGTTGAATCCTCCAATCTTAGTTAACGATCTTGGGCTAGCAGAAGGTCTCCGAAGAATACTCTTCTTCTGCTATATTTTTTACAAAAAGAGGCTATAGTTATGGACAAACATTTGTATGTT
Organism: Nicotiana benthamiana; assembly: GCA_034376525.1. Lineage (NCBI taxonomy): Eukaryota > Viridiplantae > Streptophyta > Magnoliopsida > Solanales > Solanaceae > Nicotiana > Nicotiana benthamiana. The sequence continues at coordinate 77,987,701 of CM067334.1, read as the reverse complement.
TGCAAGAATAAAGAAAGTAATAAAGTTATGTGGACTCGACTCGATAGGTGTGCTGGTGGAGATAGCAAGTACCCGGTGGAACAGTCGAGGTGCACAATCTAGTTAAAACACCAACATTATCAAAAAAAGCTATGTGGGCCCTAATCGACTAAGGAATGTAATACTTATTGCAAACGTAACTCTGTTTCCTGAAATTTTTTATCAAGAACTTGGCGTCCACCAATTTCCCGTTGCTTAGCAAAATAGATGTCTGCAGTTGCCTAGTGAATAGGATCAATATTTCTGATCATGTTGATTCATCCATTGCTGGTCCACATGTTCATTGCTCCTTCTCTATCTTTCTGTATCCCTTAACTCCCTCTTCCCCACACTCTGGACATGTTTTTGGATTGGACTACGTATTAAAACCCCTCGCCCCCCTTGAAAGTGATTTCCTTGAAGCGTGTCAATTGTGGCAGTTATTATGATCATTGTCTGGCAGTCTCTCTTCTATAGTCCATGGTTTCTGCACTCTGTTAAACAATGGTACAGCTTGATTAACTCAGTGTTAATGATTTCACATTATGTGTTTTCAGGTTGGTCAACTGAGAGATAGGAATAGTGCTGAGCTAAAACTGTTTCTGGACGTAGTATTATGCCTGGTATTGCATCACTTGCATACTTGTCTTCCCTTTTGGTGATTCACATTTTGCATGTTTTCTCCGTGAGGCTAGCTACATGTTTTACTTTTGTGTTTTATTTTATTTTGTGTATTTTTGCAGGATTTGCGACCTTTTCCTCCACCAGAGAAGATCAAGGAAGATATCCTTCTATTTTTCAAATTTTATGACCCCCTGAAAGAGAAGATAAGGTATTACATCTTGCTTCTATATAGGTTTAATACTTTCACTAAAGTAGTGATTTTCATTTTTGAATTGGGATCTGCTCATTTGTTTTAGACAACAAGACCACATGGAAAGGTGTTTTGTACTTTTACACAGTCTAAAACCGATATCTAGAGAATTGATTGTGACACTGTAGTTAGCATGAGTGTACAACAAAGAAAGGAAAAAGGGAGAAGACGACGACTAGGTCAAAGCTTTTGACTTGATGACTCTTCATATTAATAGTGTTAATTCAGAATTTAATGGATTTGAAACTTGAAATGCTGTTAAAGTCCAACTGCATGGGGCTGCATACATGAGAAGCCATGATGTGGACGAGTTCTTTTATCTCTCCGTTTAATTTTCTTTTTGTTGTCAGGTATGTTGGACGGCTTTTTGTAAAAGAAAGTGGCAAGCCGATGGAGATATTAACAAAGCTAAATGAGTTGGTTGGCTTTTCTCCTGATGAAGAACTTGAACTTTTTGAGGTTAGTTTCTTCTTCTCTTGCCACCAGCTTTTTTAACTCTTAACATATGATATGTGATTTTTCAGGTTTTGTTATTCACAGGAAATCAAATTTGAACCCAACGTGATGTGTGAACGCATTGACAGTAACCAGAGTTTTCGTGACGGTGAGGTATGTGCAGTAAATTGCCAGTTGCTTGGGGGTTTTATGCACTTGCTGATGTAGTCAATTTCTTCCAATAATTTTTTCTTTTTGTTTCTTCTGCTGGAATTATTAGCAATGAAAATTTTATGCAATACTGCTCTGGCTTTGTAGATAGGAGATGGGGATATAATTTGCTTTCAGAAATCTCTTCGGAATCACATCAGTGAACAATATCGCTTTCCCGAGGTTCCTTCATTTTTGGAGTACGTGCACAATCGCCAGGTATGTGCGGCACACTCTTATTGTGATATCGTCATTGGAGTATGAGAGATTGTTGTAACATTGCAATAGATTTTGATGATGGCTATATCTTTGGTAGCATGCCTGCCATACTTGTATTTTGCCCACTTTGACTCAACCAAACAACCGAACCCGGGAACCAACATAGTCAAGAGAAAGAGACAGATTCAAAGACATGTTGCAATCTAGAGATTACCCGTCGTAGTATTGTTAAATGACGAATCACAACTGACATATATTGAAGCAGGAGCCACCGGATCACCTGCGAGATGGAGAGCTCCACTGGAATTTGGTTTCTCAGTGAGGAAGTTCGGCTATTGAACGACTTCCTTACTTGATAATTTGGTGGTCTTTTCCCAAGGAATGTGGCCGGGGGAGTAGTGATTGGATGGAAAAGATGGTGGTCGACGGAAGCTCTTGAATGGCCAAAAAATCATTTCTTGGAGGAGAATAACAGAACAAGGCCAAGTTTGAGAGAGGAAAACATGGGGAAGAAAGGGGACTGAAGGAGTTGATAAGACATTTTAGACAGCTAGTCATTGGAATTTAAAGTGTCCATGTCGGAAATCACTTATTTCAATAAGTTCGCTGCGGCTAGCTGTTGAAAAATTCTAAATAATTAAATTATTATTTATACATTTCTTATGGTGAAAATTTATTAAACAATAAGCAATTATATATTTAACAAAAATCTGCCGGCTAGCCACCTGAAAAAGTTGCGCTAAATTTTTCACTCAAACTGGTGCCACAAGTCCTCCGACAGATTCCGTCGCCTTCCATCTGTAATGTAGTATGTGTCAGAATTTTTTCGCTATTCTGACAGATCTTCGGTCATGGGAAATTCAATAAATGCTAATAGTGTATGTTTTGGCAACTCCCCTCCTTGATAGGAAGGCATACTACAACAAAAGTACACAATCTATGACAGTCTGTGATAATTATGGAGGAGGAATTGAAAGATAAGGGTTTGCAAGTATTCCTTTTGAAGTTTATATTAATGATAAATCAATTGTTTTGTGGGGTGGTGGGTGGTGCAGAAAAACGAAAAAAATAGAAATTTGAAATTACAAAAAAAAAAGAGTAAAAAAATAATTATTTTCGCAGAGGGTAGCAGGGAAAAGCTGAAATTTGAATAAGAAAAGCCTGTTTGGAGAGAGAGGGTGGGGTGGGTAGGCGGGGGGTGGTGCAGGGGGGAGGGTCGTTTTACGGGATGGTGGGTAGTGCAGAAAAATAAAAAAATAAAATTTTGAAATTACAAAAAAAATAAAACAATAATAATTATTTTTGCATGGGGTAGCAGGGAAAACTGAAATTTGAATAAAAAACCTTGTTTGGAGAGGGTAGGGTGGGTAGGTGGTGGGTGGTGCAGAAAAACGAAAAAATAGAAATTTGAAATTACAAAAAAAAGTAAAAAATAATTATTTTTGCACGGGGTAGCTGGGAAAAACTAAAATTTGATTAAAAAAGCCTATTTGGAGAGAGAGGGTGAGTTGGGTAGGGGTGGGGTTAGGTAGGTGGGTGTGGGGGTGTGGAGTGGGTTGGTAAGGGTGGGACAGTTGAGGAGTTTTGAAAAATATTTTCCCTTCTCCTGATGAGGAAAACATTTTTCTCCAATTTGAGGAAAATGAGTTCGTAAGGAAAATGTTTTCCAAAGATTTTAAGACCCGTTTGGCAATAGATTTTGCCAAAATAAATTTGGGTTTTGATTTGGCAAACACATGTTTGGCCATAAATTTTACCCACATTTTGGTAAAATCTCAAACCCCAAATTCCAAAACCAGCTCAATAGCTGGTTTTGGGCCAAAATATTACTATTATATTTTTTAAAAATTGTCCCAAACTTTTGTATTTTATAAAAGAGTCCACCATTTATTATTTTGTAGCATTGTTGCTTTGTCTTCTCGGTCATCTGATAGTGTATCTTGTAATTCATTATAAAAATGATAATTTCGTACCAAATTTATTTAAGTTCAGGATTATGGTTTGAGATAATATAATGAATGTTATTGATAATTGTATTGTTGGGTATTTGTGATAGTTTTTAGAACTTGTGGGTATATGTCATGCTTCATGTTTTTTATAAATTTGGGAAATATGTTTTGAAAAATGATGACGGGTAGAAACCAAAGAAGTTCTATATTTCATGTCTAGAAGGGAAGATTACAAGGCCTATTTATAATACTAATTCACCTAATCTATTAGTTGCCATACACCTAATTACACCTACTATACAACTCATATACATGTGTTTGCTATAATGTAGTACATGTGTATACATGTGCTAGACAACTTCTATTACACCTACTATACAACTCATATACATGTGCTAGCTATGATGTAGTACATGTGCATACATGTGCTAGACAACTTGTATCTCAACACTCCCCTCAAGTTGGAGCATATGTATTGATCATGCCCATCATGCCCTACTTGTTACATATATTATTCAACTCAAACTCTATTCAAAGCTTTTGTGAAAATGTCTCCCCATTGATCTCCAGTTCTAACATGACATGTAGAGATGAGCTTTTGTTGAATCTTTTGACGAACAAAGTGACAATCTATTTCAATGTGCTTAGTTCTTTCCTGAAGTACAGGATTAGAAGAGATATGAAGAGTAGCTTGATTATTACACCACAACTTTGATGGCAATGTAGTTTGGAAGCCAACTTCACTTAATAGTTGATGTACCCATACAACCTCACACACAGATTGTGCCATAGCTCTGTATTCTGCTTCTGCACTAGATCGAGATACGACATATTGTTTCTTACTCTTCCACGAAATCAATTTTCCACCAAAAAAAACGCAATATCCTGTGTGGATCTCCCGTCGACTTTTGACCCTGCCTAATCTGCATATGTGAAACACTCAATATTAGTGTGTTCATATACTAGACCCCGTCCTGGAGATCCCTTTAGATAACAAAGAATCTGCTCCAGAGCCGCCCAATGCTTGACTGTTGGGGAAGACATAAACTGACTCACAATGCTGACAGAGTATGCGATATCGGGACGAGTTACTGTAAGATAGTTCAGTTTCCCAACCAATCTCCTATATTTCTCTGGATCTTCGAATAACTCACCGTCGTCTTTCACGAGTTGTGTGTTAGGAACCATTGGCATGCTGCATGGTTTAGATCCCAACTTTCCAGTTTCAGCTAACAAGTCAAGAGTATATTTCCTTTGGGACAAGAAGATGCCTTTCTTGCTCCGTGTAACTTCAACTCCCAAAAAATACTTTAGTTGCCCTAAATCTTTCGTATGAAATTGAGTGTGAAGGAAAGATTTTAGAGTTGAAATTCCTGCAATATTACTTCCAGTAATAACGATGTCATCAACATATACTACCAATAAAAGAATACCATCATCAGACTTTTTATAGAACACTGTATGATCGCAATTGCTTTTCTTCATCCCATATTCTAGAACAACCTAACTAAATCTGCCAAACCAAGCACGGGGACCCTGTTTCAGCCCATAAAGAGATTTTCGAAGACGACATACCTTCCCACACTCCCCCTGAGCAACAAACCCAGGTGGTTGCTCCATATATACTTCTTCCTGAAGATCTACATGTAGAAAAACATTCTTTATATCAAGCTGATGCAGAGGCCAATCATAAGTAGCTGCCATGGAAATGAATAATCGAACAGAAGCTAACTTGGCGACCGCGGAAAAAGTATCCAAATAGTCGACTCCATAGGTCTGTGCATACCCTTTTGCAACAAGGCGTGCCTTAAGGCGAGCTACTGTCCCATCGGAGTTAAACTTAACAGCAAATACCAACTTGCACCCAATAGTCTTTTTGTTAAATGGGCAGATCGCCCAACTCCCAAGTACCATTCTCATCTAAAGCCATCATCTATCCTAGCAAAATCTAATGATGCAATAAACGAGCTAGAAGAAGTAGACAAATGGTCATAAGACACAAAAGAAGAAATAGGATAAGTACATTGTCGTGTACCTTTACGAATGGCAATAGGAAGATCCAAACTAGGATCTGAAACGCAGGAGGTTGGATATACCGACGAAGCAGAAGTAGGTAAAGGATTGGGTTCTGAGGTTTGTTGTCGCCTCGTATACACACGAAGAATAGGTGGCTGCTCGGATGGTGGATCGAGGGAAACAGGTGATTGAGGAAGAGGCGTTGGAGAACTAACTGGATGTGTGACAGTGTAGACCAAAGTATCATCTTCTTCCTCTGGACTGTTATAAACATACGAAGAAAAGAACGGATAATTTTCATGGAATGTGACATTGGCAGACAGTAAGTACCTGGTGTACCTTTTGAGATCTGGAGAATAACACCGATAACCTTTCTAAAGACGTGAGTACCCTAAGAACACACACTTAAGGGCCTTTGGATCTAATTTAGTTACCTGTGAACGAACATCACGAACAAAACAAATACAACCAAATATTTTGGGTTCAATAAGAAATAATGGCTTAGAGGAGAAAAGAATGTTATAAGAAATATTACCATGAAGTACAGAAGATGGCATACGATTTATTAAAAAACAAGCTGTAGAGACGACATCGGCCCAAAAATATTTTGGCAGTTTCATTTGAAAGAGGAGTGCTCGGCCTACTTCTAGAAGATGTCTATTTTTTCGTTTCGCAACCCCATTTTAAGAAGGGGTGTCAATATAAGAAGATTGATGTAGAATGCCATTTGTAGCCATATAATCTTTAAACAAATCCGAAAAATATTCTTTTGCATTGTCACTCCTTAAATTACGAACGAAAATATTAAAATGAGTTTATTTCAGCACAAAAAGCACAAAAAATTGAAAACAACTCCAAATGATTTTTCATTAAATATAACCAAGTAACACGAGAATGATCATCCACAAAGGTAACAAAATATCTAAAACCAATTTTAGAAATAATAGGACATGGACCCCAAACATCGGTGTGAACTAACTCAAAAGGTAAGTCGACCCGTTTATTGACTCTATAAACTTTAGGAAGGCGATTGTGTCTAGCAAACTGATATGACTCACAATTTAAAGAGGAAATACTCTGAAACTGAGGATATAACTTCTTCAAACTAGACAAGGATGGATGACCCAATCGACAGTGTACATCAAAGGGAGACAACACAGTTGAACAAGCAATGGATTTTGGCACCTGTGATTCAAGAACATAGAGACCCCTCGACTCAGAACCTTTATCAATAATCTGCTTCGTCGTAAGATCCTGAAAAAGACTATAATTGAGAAAAAATGAGACAACAATTTAGAGTACGAGTAAGTGTACTGACAGATATTAGATTGAAAGAAAAATCATGCAAATTTAAGACGGAACTAAGGGAAGGAGAAGATGTTGGGTTAACAGTGCCAGACCCTAAAACGTATAAGGTAGACCCATCGGCTAATGTAACAGTGGAACATTGGGTATGTGACTGAAAAGTGGAAAAGAGTTTAGAGTTACTTGTCATATGATCTGTGGCACCAGAATCAATGACCCATTTGGATGACGAAGAGAGGAGACACTTAGTGGTTTTACCTAACTCGGGGATAGTACTGATAGGAGGAGATGATGACTGAGATGGTGAAATAGTCTCGGAAGTGGCGATGTTGGTATACTGAGATCTTTTGTTCTTATTCTGAAGCTTCACACAATAACGTATGACCGAGCTCATGACAATAAAAACATTCAACTTCCCCTTTAACCAGACTAATTTAGTCTGGGATAGTACCGTGCATCGAATTCTTGATTTGGAGAAACAATTTTACATCCTCCTTTAACCAGACTAATTTAGTCTCATCCTTGGGTGGATCATCAACCAAGTGTTTCTCTTTGTCGATGCTCCGCAAATAGAGACAGATCGTCTTACTCCAATCCATGTAATTGAAACCCATGAACTTATTCTCCGTAATTTTGGACATAACCGGAATGACATCAACGGTAGGTTTCGTTTCAGTCATCTTGCACCCGAATAATAGCAGAATCAAATAGTCAAGAAGCGGTGGTCGGAACAGTGAATAGTGAATAATGGCGGAACAATGTGTTTTAATGGTGTGGGAGGTGAGAAAAAAAACAGACCGGAAACAATGAAATAGAATCAAAGCAGCGAGAGACTGTTCTGAACAAAAGTAATTTAAACGGGAATAAAAATATTCCCATCAACAAACTGGTGAAAAACTTTAATTCTCTGATACCATGTTAGAAACCAAAGAAGTTCTATATATCATGTCTAGAAGAGAAGATTACAAGGCCTATTTATAATACTAATTCACCTAATTTATTAGTTGCCATACATCTAATTACACCTATCATACAACTCATATACATGTGCTAGCTATAATGTAGTACATGTGTATACATGTGCTAGACAACTTGTATTACACCTACTATACAACTCATATACATGTGCTAGCTACCAAACATTTTTTCATCTTCAAACGGAACTTTACCCAAATCAGATTTTTCAAAACAAATTTGTGAATCCATGGCCAAAAGCTAGCTTAAGCCAACCAAACATGGGAAAATTAGAAAAGATTGTCTGGAAAATATCATGCCAAACTCACCCAAGAACGCTTCCCTTTAGCAAATAAATCTTTTTTTTAAAAAAAAAAATCTGTGATGTATGCATAAATGCAATTTTTGTAAAAACTTCGGTCACACCAATTTACAATAGAATTTTTAACCTAATCACCAGACAATAGATAATATTGTCAAATATCCATACACAACCCATTAAACTCGGCCCAATATTTCATTTTGGCACTCCAACTAACTCTTGTTCCATTTTGGCCCTTCAATTCCATTTTTTGTTCTACTTTAACACAAAAGCTTACTAGATTTAGTGTGTGATTTGCCCTCCCCTTTAGGCACGTGAGGGATCATTTTTCAGCCAAATTTCCATGGCTAAATACATACACAACCCACTAAACTTGGCCCAATTTTTTATTTTGGCACTTTAACTCAACCATGTTCCATTTTGGCCCTCCAACCCCATTTCTTGTGTTCCACTTTGACATAAAAGCGGACTGTTTTTCATACTCCCAACGTGGAGGCGGATCCAGATTTAAATCATATGGATTCAGTTATGGGTTTATTATTTTTTTTACAATTTTAATGAATTTTTACATACAAATTTTTACTCAGCGTCGAAACTTATTGGTTTAATTGAACCCGTAGTTATTACTGAAAAAAAAATAAAAAAAAAAAAAAAATATATATATATATATATATATATATATATATATATATATGAGGGGGCAGAAAAAACGGAAAAAATAATAATTTGAAATTACAAAAAAAATGTGGGTGGTGGGGGTAGTAGCTGGGTATTTGTCCGAATTGTATTTTTGCCTGAGATAAAAGTTTTTGTGTCAAAATAGAACAAAAGAACCCATTATATTTTTAAATATTATGGATTCATATATGTGTATATATATATATATATTTTACATTTTTAATAAATTTTTACATATAAATTTTTACTCCCCGTCGAAAGTTATGGTTTCAGTTGAACCCGTAGTTATTACTGACAACATATAAAAAAATATTTTTCCCCGGGATGTGGGCAAAAAAAACGAAAAAATAAAATAGTTTGAAATTACAAAAAAATTTTTTTTTTTTGCGTGGGGTGGGGGGTGAGAGGTGAGGGGAGGGGCAGTGTGGTGGGGTAGCAGCTTAAATGCACACGCTGCATTGGGAAATTTTTTTGTGACAAAATGGAACAAAAGAAATGGAGTTGGAGGGCCAAAATGGATCAAGAGTTAGGTAGAGTGCCAAAATGAAATATTAGGCCAAGTTTTTTTTTTTGGTCGAAAGGAAATTTTTGTTTCAACCAGTTATCAATGTACATCCCCTGTTCTTTTGGGTTATAGAACAGATCTCAAAATTTAATCAACTAGCTATTCTACAGCTATTGTTGTTTAGCTAACTCCTAATATACAAGAAAATGTATATATAGTCAAGGATTACATTGAGGATAACTATTTATATTCTGCAGAATAGGCAGCCATTTTGGCTTCTTCAATCCAGTGATGTGTATTTGAATTGCAATCTGCCTTGCTCTGTCTGTGGCTTCGTTGCTCGACTGTCGAAACCTTCTTTCATTCCTTTCCATCCAAATATTGTATACAATTGCTGCAAATACCACTCCTAGTATAATTTTTCCTGGGTTCCTGTTGTTTACCCTGGCAGTCACCCACTGCACTTCTAAATCCCAGGTGTTTATCATTCTGTGAAAGTTCAGCCAATGTAACAGTCCTTGCCACAGCTTTTGGGAATAAGAACATTCAAAATACAGATGGTCATGTGTCTCTACAATGTCTCTCCCACATAGTATGCATGAATGATCAGTGTGAATGCCCCATTTTGCTAACCTGTCAATTATTACCAATCGTCTATGCATTGCCATCCATAATATGAACTTCTGTTTTGCAGCAACCCAGACACCATCACTAGTTTTTTCCAATGAACTTTGGGATATTATGGAGTAGAGTGTATATATGCCTTCCTGATGCTATAGTTCCCATTCTGGCTGCATGCTTGCATTGCTGTGTTATTAGTTGTCCACCAGTCCCTTGCTCCAAATAACTTCCTTACTAGCCAGCTAGCTTGCTTTGGTATTTTCATGGTATCAATTTCTTTCTTCTTTATGTAGTGACAGTGAATCCATTTAATTCAGAGCATGTCTTTTTTCAACATTAAGGCCCAGAGAAGTTTAGACAAGGCTGCTTTATTCCATCTCTCATGGCAAATAATATTCAAGCCTCCAGCTGCCTCTGGTTTGCATACTGTTTCCCATGCTACTGGAGCCCTGTGACTTGTCTCATGACTGCCAGTCCACAAATAATTCCTGCAGATTCCATCAACCAGTTTTGTAACTTTCTTTGGAATGAGAAAAACCTGGGCCCAATAAGTTTGCATTTCAAATAATACACTTTTGATAAGTTGAAGTCTTCAAGCATAAGATAAGGCTTTGGATGACCAACATCTAATTCTGTCCACTATCCTTTCAACTAAAGGCATGCATTGTGTGATTGTGATCTTTCTTGTTGATAAGGGTACTCCCAGATATTTGAAAGGAAATTTTCCTTCCGCTAGTTGAAAGTCTGCTAGCAGTTTCTCTTTGAGTTCCCTTGAAACACCTGCTATATACAAAGAACTTTTCTCCAGATTTACTTGAAGGCCAGACATCTGTGAGAATTGTTCAAATTCTTCCAGCATTAACTTCATTGAGGTCTCATAAGCTCTACAGCACATCAAAAGATCATCTGCAAAGCATATATGAGTGATTTGTAATTTGGAGCATTTGGGGTGGAAGTTGAAGTCTGGGTTCCTGTTAAGTTTCTTCAAAGATCTAGTGAGGTATTCCATAACTAAGACAAACAGGTAGGAAGACATTGGGTCTCCCTGTCGTAGTCCTTTCCTTGCTGCAAACTTTCTGGTCAGTCCTCCATTTATTAAAAGAGAGTAGCTTGCTGTGGAGACACATTCCATGATTAGAGCTACCATTTTGTAAGGTACTCCAAATTCCAGCAGCACTGCCTTCAGAAACTCCCATTCAACAGAGTCATAAGCCTTCCTAATGTTTACTTTGATCATGCATCTAGGAGATACTGCCTTTTGAGTATAAGCTTTTATCAGTTCATGAGCCATAATAACATTATCTAGTATGTTTCTCCCCTCTATGAAAGCAGATTGTGAATGTCCCACCAAATAGTCCACAACTAGTTTAAGTCTGTTTGTAAGGATCTTTGCAATGATTTTGTACAAGGTTGAGCAACAAGCAATGGGCCTAAATTCTTTGACATAGTTGGGATTTTTCACTTTTGGAATCAATGTAACAGTTGTGCATTTAATCTCTTTCAATAGTTTGCCAGTCTGAAAGAATTGTTGCACTATCTGGTTGATCTCTTCCTTTGTTACTGGACTTAACAGTTGCTGCTGTTGGTGCAATGATAGACAGGGCCCATCTCTTGCCACATTAATATCTATTAATGGGTTCTATATGTATTTGGCCTTAAAAATTTTAACAGTACTTTTTATGTAGACATCCATCAACAACAACAACCCAGGTATTTGAAATTCGCACACTTAACTTATTCAGATTCACGGCAGGTAGATTCAGTAAGGAGGTAAAAACTCTTATCTAAAGGTTCTCGATTCACAAAGCTCGACAAGGAACCTCTAGCTAAAGAAGGTTCCAACTATCCTATCAATACCTTTTGATGGTACATAGACATGTTTTGAAATAGACACACCTTCAATTACTGTTAAACTATCCCCCCCCCCCCCCCCTCCAAAAAAAAAAGAAAAAACACAAAAAACAAATGAGTACTACTCCGTGAAATAACCTCCTCCCACATGAAAGCCAAAAGGGAAAAGAGAAGAAATTTTTCAAAGAAACAAAAAACTCCCTGCTTAATGCCTTGTACTGATTAACGTATCCGTGTTCAAATACTACTATAAAAAACATCTCTGGAAATTCTGAACCCCCCAATGTAAACCTTTTTTTCTTTTCACTTCCTCTTGCTTTTCCTCGTCACACAAGAACTTGAACTCAAGAAAGTCCTTAGATCCATCATCTCAAACGTTTAGATTATTCTCACATACTTGAATTCTCAATTACTGAAGTATCTCATATTCACCGCGGATTTGACGGTCACCCTACCCTGGGTACCCCGGCAATGACTCTCTGTAATTTTTGCTCTGTTAATTCACTTTGCTTTTACAGCTTTGCTCTGTTTCGTGTGTTTTTGTATTTAAAGTAGCTTTGGTTGGTGTAGTTGGGACAGTATAGATTTTTTGTTTATTTATTTACAGGTGCTCATATATCCGCTGTGATTCGGGTGTGAAGTTGACCTAAAGTCTCTTTATAATATGATATTGACCGAATTTATTAGTTGTGTTGCTGTGTGAATTTACTTTGTTTTTACAGTGTTACTCCATTTCACATCTTTTTATTTAAACTAGCTTTATTTGGTGGGGTTTTGAAAAATTTATGATTCTTTTGCGATTTATAGTTGCTGATAATTGATTGAAATTTACCTAAAATGCGATAGTAATGGATTTAATCCACCCTGTTGCCATATGAATTCAATTATTTACAGTTTTACTTTTACCCTGTTTCTGCTGGGTGGAGTCCCCAAACAAATTGATGTCTTGGATGAATATGTGCTTAGTTTAATAATATGATGCTACTATGATGTAAACTTTACCTACATTCTCTCCTTAAATGCGAAAGATTTATCATTTTGCTTCGTCTTTGGCAGCCAGAAGAGCACCAAATGGTTGATCCTATTTCCGACTCTCCCACTACGATACCTCAGACAATCAAAGGTCACTCACTTATATGCACTCACCCACACACTTATTTAGAGTAGTAATATGCATATAGTCGTCTTTCTTATTATTTGATATCATTTTCTTACTTCACTAGTGGAATATATGTGAATATCTGTACATTGGTTGAATTGTAGTATGCGTAATTTGCACTAATTACCACCAGTTTTAGAATGAAATGGTGCCAAATTGAGCAGAATATGTAAAAGATTCATATTGCTGACCCCAGCAAATTTGGCATAGAGGTGTGGTTGATTGATCGATATTTTACTTTTTTCTGTCTTTCAAAGATTTTGCACGCTTTATTTTGGGCAGTTGCACCAGCAGAATAGAGGTGTGGTTGATTGATCAATATTTTTCCTTTTTTCCGTCTTTCAAAGATTTTGCACACTTTATTTTTTGGCAGTTGCACCAGCAGAGACAGCAAGTACTGTGGATGCGCAGGCAATTGATGATCCGGCATCACCCCAGTTCACATGGACTATCGATAATTTTTCAAGGTTGAATGTGGAGAAGTTGTACTCTGAAGTTTTTAATGTAGGAGGATATGAATGGTAACTATTTTCAACATCCTGTTTTTAGTGGATTGCTTTACAACTTTAATGCGGATACGGTATTGATGTACTATATGGTGGTGCATTGTGTCTGGCAGGAGGATATTGATATATCCAAAAGGGAACAAGGTAAACTATTTATCAATGTACTTAGATGTGGCAGATTCTGCAGCATTGCCTTACGGGTGGAGTCGATATGCTCAGTTTAGCTTAGCTGTTCGCAATCAAGTTCAGAACACGTTGACAGTGAAAAAAGGTCAGAGATCTCATTCGTTGTATAAATATATGAATTTTGTGCATGAGTTTAAAATGATGGAAAACCTACAGTTGATTAATAACTGTATAGTTTAAGCCATTTGAATATGGCTTTGTTGTGTTATATTTCTCTGATTTCATTGTCAGCTCTGGAAATTATCAAACTTAGACTTTTCTGGATAACTTATTTCAGGTAGTATACTGAGCATACTTTTGATTTTTTTTTCTTCCATCCATAAGGAACGAATTAATAAATGAACTTCCTCCCATGTGTTATAGTTTGGACACTTAATAATAAAACATATGATTTAGGTTTTCAAGTGGCTGTTAATTTCAAGAAGTGCTCCAACAATGATGTGGGTTCATGAAATGTATTATTTCCCTATTCATGAGGGGAGAATGATAGATGAGAGAGATAAAAGATGATAAGGAAAAAGAGAAGAAAAAGTAGCATAAGATAGTAACAATCAGGGAACAACAATTTCCAAGGGAGAAAGAGTAGCATCAAATAATAATAATTAGGGAGCAACAATTTCCGGTAGTAATTTTCAAAAACACAGGACGTCGTTGCTAAGTACCAGATATAATAACAAACTAAAAGTAACTTTCAAACAACAATAAGAATATTACTAGTAGTTAGTACTACTGGTAACCTAGGAGAAACTCAAAACTAACTATCAACCTACCACCTTAATTCTCGACCTCCAAACCTTCCCATCACTAGTCATGTCCTCGGTTAGGTGAAGCACCGATATGTCCTCTCTAATCACCTCTCCCCAATATTTCTTTGGCCTACCCCTGCCCTTCCTCAAGCCCACATGATCAACCTCTCACACCTCCTAACCGGGGCATCTATGTCTCTCCTCCTCGCATGTCCAAACCATCGCAGCCTCGATTCCCGCAACTTGGTTTCCACTGATGCCACTCCCACCTTATCCCTAATAACATCATTCCTGCTCTTGTCTTTTCTGGTATATTCACACACTCAACATCCTCATTTCCGCTACGCTCATCTTCTGGACATGAGACTTCTTGACTGGCGAACACGCGCTCCATATATCAATCTTCACTTCCACTTCTTCTTCATGCCTCTCATCAATGAACTTACACTCTAAGGGTGTGTTTGGTATGAAGGAAAATGTTTTTCAATTTTTCCATGTTTGGTTGGCTTAAATGTTTTGGAAAATATTTTCCTATCAATTCATTTTCCTCCAATTGGAGGAAAATGTTTTCCTTATCAAGAGAAGGAAAACATTTTCCAAAACTCTTTCTCAACCTTCCCCAACCTCACTAACCCACCCCACCTCTTCTCCAAAAAAAGATTTTTTTCTTTTTCAAATTTCAGTTTTTTCGTTACCCCCACCCCCCCCTCCTGCAAAAATTTTTTTTACCATTTTTTTTTTTTTGCATTTTCATATTTCCTGATTAGGTAAATAAGCCTTCTGTAGGTCAGTGAACACCATGTGCAAGTTCTTTTACCTCTCCCTATACTGCTCCAATTGTCTCACAAGGTGAATGGCTTCTGTAATTGACCGTTCCAGCATAAATCCGAACTGATTCTCAGAGATGGATACACCTGTCCTCACTCTCTGCTCCGCCACCCTCTCCCAAACCTTCATAGCCTCTCCCAAACCTTCATAGTGTGACTCAACTGCTAGAATGATCTGTTAAATAAATTGAATCATGTCGGCCGCTGTGTGGATATTCATCAAGACCTACTGCACTAGTCATTTTTTCCTGATAAGGTAAATAATTTTATTTATGTGGTAAAGACTCCCGTATATTAGATATATATACGAATAAGTAGAGAACCTACAGTATAGTATGTTTCTGAATATGTCACCTAGTATTCTATATCAAGAATGTTATGGGTGCACCAAAAGTTAACTAAGAATAAGGGGCTATTCGTCAACTGTACAAAATCATTCTCTAACGCCTCAAAGGCACTGTAGCATGTAGCAATCATTTGTAGAGTTTTTATATCTTATAACTTATATATTTTCTTAGAGAAAATAACATAAGCGGTCTCTTATATTCTGACTGTAGGTCTAAAATCTTCCTTTAAATGTACCACTAAACATATTTAGTCCTTTAAGTTAATCAGAAATGAGACCTCTGGTCTTTGTTAAGTGAAATCATGACACCGTTAGTTATGTAAATGGAAATTTTGCTGTACACCTAGGAGCAATTGTGAAGCTGTGAAAAGGTGTAGACACAGAATTATTGCTCAGATTTCTACTCTTAGAATTTATCCATAAAGAATAATATTCCATGTACCCATTCATAATGCATGATGCCCTCATTTCTAGCAAATGAATAAGAAAGATCTTCTAAGAAGTGCTGTTGAACATGTTAAGCTCTGAAAGGAAGAGCAACACAAATCTGTAAGGGGTTGAATATTCTCACTGCCATTATGAAGTAGACTTGAGCAGTTAATTAAATGAGAAGGAACACAAAAGCTCCACAAGTAAGCAGGAAGGATAATATATTTCTCTAAGGCATCTGTTTGCTGCGATGGTGGGCCTGATATATCCTCAGAGCTGTGCCGGCACTGACGTTACATACTATGGATATGCTGATATAACCAGTTTGGGCTGCAGCATTAAGGTTGTGTTTCTGCTTTGTCCCGGTGATACTGTGGGATATATGCTATCTTTATGAACCTGTCAGTCTTCTCGTATATGGTAGTCCTATGTAAGATATCTACATCTCCTTCCGCATCCAACTAACGAATTGAAAATAAAGGCAGAGATTATTTGCCTGCTCAGTTTTCTTAGTTTTCCCCCCCCCCCCCTAAATTTCAAAATTGGTAGCCATGGGATTGGTTAGCCGGATGCATTTCTCTGCTTTTGTTCTTACGGGAGGGACTTTGATGGAAGTGAGGAAAGTCCAACTGGATTTTTTTTTTGGTTTTGGCTCACGTGCATTTGATGTGAGAACTCTGTTTACTGACTGCGTCAGACCTTATATAACGGAAACTAAAGCTGCTCATTTTTAGTAAACTTAAAGGATTAAATATGCTCAAGGATATATTTAAAGGGTGATTTTAGACCTACGCTCAAACACAAGGGATGTAACGGACCATTTATCATTTCTGTCGCCAGAGTGTACCGTATAGAATTTTCCGTGTTAGCTGACTTAGCTCAAGGAGTCATTTTATCTAGGTATAATTATGCTAGGCAGCTATTATCTCCAGTCTTTCACTAGAAAAGCAAGCTTCTGTTTGAGTGTTACTTTCTTTGTCTGTATAGGCTTTTCTGTAAGAGGCAACTCTTGCAAGCTTCTGTTTGAGTGTTACTTTCTTTGTATGTATAGGCTTTTCTGTAAGAGGCAACTCTTGCAAGCTTCTGTTTGAGTGTTACTTTCTTTGTATGTATAGGCTTTTCTGTAAGAGGAAATTCTAGCATTTCAATCGTTTACATTGTGGCGTATTCAGTAGTTGAGAGATGAGATTATTATGGACTTTCTTCTTCGTTTCTTCCAGTTGCCACCTTGTATAGAGTAAAGGGCTTACGTCATACCCTGTTAGTACAAGGGTAGGGGAAAAGTGGGCGTATGTTAGCCTTCTCCTTGCATTTCTACTAGGAGGTTTTTCCATGCCTCGAACCCGTGGCCCTAGCTCCCTGAAGAAACATTTCTATGTTGAACCAAAGCTTGGCCTCCTGCCTGCATTGGGTTCCTGTGCAAATTCGTTTAGTGGCGTAGATCATGTGATGTTTCATTCAACGGGAAACAGTACATCGAATACCTGATCCTTCAGAGACTACCTTTGAGATCTTGATGACTGCAATAATGTTGTAGATGGTTTATGGAATGCATCTTTGGAAGGAACTGTCTAAAAGATCTGACTAGCAACGATTTTGACCTTATTTTATGTCTATGGTGTTTCCTGTAGTCGAATTTGAAAATGCTGCAGAGCTTGGTCCATCTTCTAACTCAACCTCCAAACTCTTCTGAGAAAGGATTTGAAAGAAGCTTATTGGAGATAATTGATTAGATGGTGTGTGAAGTCACACGTGCATTGGACAAAGAATAAATAATAAGTGGCTGATTCTTTGAAGGAAACTTTATTTGGTTGTCTTTTCTCTTGAATATATCCTGAATTCATGTTTAAATAAGCTAGTGACCTATCTAGGATGTGAGAACAGGTTTTTTCTTTTGCCCTCTTGTAAATATGGTTTTCAGTACATAGGGATGTTCTGTTTCTATTTAATTCTGCATATATTTTACCATCTCAAAAAAAAAAAAGAAGTAGAAGTCAGTGACCTTTCTAATTTATGCTGCTTGAAACTTTTTATTTTATATGCTACTTTCAGTGGTTTCTCCCTTTTGAGGGATCTGAATTTATGTTATAGAGGATTATGATATGATTAGTGGAAGTGGTGCTGACTGTTTTGTTTTAATGTTATGATCCTTATGGCAGAGATAGAGACTTACCACCAGTTTAAGGCAGGAGTGAGAGACTGGGGTTTCACATCATTCATGTCTCTAAGTACACTACATGATCCTCGAGGAGGTTATCTGGTATGCGATAAAATCGTAAATTGAAGCTGATGTTGCAATGCGTAAAGTTCAGTGATCACTGAAGGAAAATCTTCTTCTTCTTCTTCTGAATATTGTCTTATTATGACAGTTTGCAGATATTCTCTATCATGCTTGAGCAACTATTATATCACTAATGCATGAACGCATAATCTTTTTAACCTTGGATTGTCATTGTCTTGAAGATTTGTCCCTTAAATTCCTATCTATCTAAATAGTGAATGTCATATTAATATCTTATTCCTCATTGTTCAACGGAAGGCTCCACCATATTATAAAGGTCATATTTACTAAAATGTTAGAGATATTTATTTACGGAAAAGGGCTAAATTACCTCTATTGTTTGGTAATCGTTCACCTTTTAGTTAAAAAATATACACAAAGTTATTTCTATATTTACTCCTCAATTTAACGGCATAAAAATGATGTGTTGGCAATGTGTTATTGGATCTCGTGGGTTATTGGGTCAGCCAAGATATATGGGTAATATAGCAGGGATGCAAAGCTTTTGCATCTATATTCGATTTTGGGGTCACATTTGAACTTATACTCACTTTGCAATAAAATTTGCAAGCCTACCCAATCAACTTCTAATTTATTGGGTCTAAAGTTGAAGAAAAGTTAATGCACCTAAGGCTAAAAGGTTTGAAGTGCAACAAACGTTTTCTTATATTTAGGCTAATGAAAAATTACACTTCAGATGTACTTAAGTCCAAATAGGTATGAAGTGCCACCAATGATTTCATGCACTAAAGGCCAATAAGTCTGAAGTAAAAAATTGCACTTCGGATGCACTTAAGGTCAAAAGGGAAGTGTAAAAAATATATTTCCTGCATTTAAGGCCAACAAGTCTGAAGTGAAAAATTACACTTCAGATGCAGTTAAGGACAAAATATCTGAATGCAACTAACTTTAAGACATAACATCCAAATATCATCAAGAACAACCCCAATCATCAATTTGTCAAAACAACAATAAATTGCCTTAAAATATATTCACAAAAACCATATAAAATCACTGTTATCCGAAGAAGAAGAAGAAGACGAAGAAGAAAAAGAAGAAAGAGGAGAAAAAAGCACGGGTTGTTTAAACATTGGATACAAGTTAAAAAAAATTAAAAAAATGGTACAGTTTAAATAAGGGAGGCCAAATAGGGTGCCCCTGAAATTTTACTAATATACTTGCCCCTGTAATATATATATATATATATATATATATATATATATATATATATATATATATATATATTTACAAGAAATTTCTAAAATCAATGCCAAAACATTCTTTTTGAAGTTTAAATAAAAATGAAAAACCTTATCTAATCACTAATATTTCACTATGTTAAATAAATTAAGTTGAAAGTCGATAACAAAAATCTTTGTGTTGAGATGTGAATATGTATCTCTTTCTATTTAAGAAGAAATTCAAAGGTCACTTCATCAATATTAGAATTTTTTCTTAGCTATACTACTTTGAAACTTATTTACCTTTACTATTAGAATTTTAACTTAATTATAAGTTGATATACAATTTATCACTTTTATACTTTTAGTATTAAATAAGCAGCCTTTTAGCTTGGTAACAAGATCTCATAGAAATTACACGGGCATCCTATTTGGTCTCTCCCATTTAATCTATATCTATTTTTTGTAAAACTTTAAATTTGTACTCACTTTTTAAAAAATTCCAGCTCCCTTTCTCCCTTGCAGCTCCATTTTAGCTTCTGGTTCTTTTGCTTTCCTTCTTTCTTCTGCTATCATTTTACAACAACAACAACAACAACAATCCAGTATTATCCCACTTAGTGGGGTCTGGAGAGGGTAGTATGTACGCAGACCTTACCCCTACCCTTGGGTAGAGAGGTTGTTTCCAAATAAACCCCCGACATCCTTCCCTCCAAAAACTCCCCACCTTACTCTTGGGAAGACTCGAACTCACAACTTCTGCTATCGTTTTCTCTTCTGCAATTTATCACCAACAGCTTATGCAAGCATTCGTTGAACTTTTTAGCTCTACCACTAGCCAAGACAAAAAAACAGAATACTCAGCAAATACGAAACTTTAAAGTTTATCCAATACCCAAGAAAGAACGCTACTAAGATGTGTTAATTTAATATATATACACACACGCGCACAAAGAGAAGGAGTGTGCTGATCAGTGCAAGTAAAGATACAAAACCATGAAGAAGGATGCAAGAGAACTGATTAATCCAAATAAAAAATAGTTTATTGATTAACAGGAATGTTGCATGTCTCTGCAACACTATCTCTAAACCTCTTTAATTCTTCCACAGACACAGGAAGTGTAGACTTACCAAAAGAATTGTCTTCTCAAGTACTCCCAACAGTAAAGCCCCACATTCTCCTTAACTCACTTGAACGAGTATATTTTTGGAATGTCTAAAAAGCACAAAATAGATAATTTTGAACTTTTCCGGTTACAAAGTCAAAAATTTTAGTTCTAAAGCTGAAGTTTTTCAGTATAAAAGAAAAACTTCAGCTCGCCAGCTATAAAATAAAAACCCGACAACTAAAATACTGAAGATTTGCATGATTGCCTTTGCTACTTCAGCCTCACGTGCTAAAGTTATTTGAAAAGCAGGTACGCTTGCAATTTATTTTGCAAAGTGGTACAAATTAAAATGTGGCACAAAAAATAGGTATAGATATAAATATTCCAAGATCTCTCTTTTGTGTTTTCCGCCTCTCCAATTCAATGTTAAGCCCAATAGCACCATCAGAGAGCTCCATGAATGCAACACAATAAATTGATGTGGTTGAATTTGCATTTGGTGAAACATAAACGTAACTATTTTTATGATTTCTTTTAGCTTTTCGGAATCAGTAAACTAAAAGTATTAATTAGAAGCGAGTAGATTAAACTGGATATCCTATTAATTCATTAAAAATTCTATTGATAACCTTTAAAAAGTTTTAATGTCACGAACCCGGTTCTCCCTCCGTGAACCATGGCACCTAGTCTCTACGACTAAAGCCTCACGGAAAATAAATCAATTTGCGGAAGAAATAATAAAAACCGAAATAGTAAAATAAAATAGTGTTATAAAATGCCGCTTGGCATACACAATATCAACTCTCGAAAAACTAAATACATTTCCCAAAATCTGGAATCTCATGATCACAAGCCCTTGAATGTCTACAAGTATCTAACTCCAGAATATCTAACAATGAAAAGAAAATACAAAAGGGCTAATATTAAAAGGGAGGGTAGAAAGGACTCTTCGATCTGCAGAAGCGACAGATATACCTCAGAGTCTCTACAAGTGCCTCGTCTCAAGCGTGATATGTCTGAGTGGAGGTACCTGGATATGCACATGAAAAACATGTATATAAAGGGCAGGAGTACACCACAATGGTACTCAGTAAGTGCCAAGACTAACCCCGATCGGGTAGCGACGGGGAAGGTCAAAGCCCTACTAAGATTAAATGAAACTTAAGGTATGACAGTATATGATAAAGCAGTACAGTTGAAAGATAACAATAAGAATTAATACATGATAATAAGGATAAAAACAGCTGAAATAGAGGAAAAAATAATCACAAGGAATACCACTCTTTACAAAGCTAATAACAGGGATTTCTCAGTATCTCGAGGACCTCTTAGTACACACAATATGTGCCAGGGATATCTTGGTATCCTAAGAATCTCTTGGTATCCTCAATACATACTAGGGATCTCTTGGTATCCTCAATATATGCTAAGGATCTCTTGGTATCCCAAGGATCTCTTGGTATCCTCAATATATGTGCTAAGTATCTCTCGGTATCCCGCACCTCAGCTCAAATTATAAATACGTGCAAGGGATCTCCCGGGATGCCATCCCGTAGTCCCAAAGTAAAACACACAGCAACAAGACAAATAATATTCAATTAAGCTCAATTTCATACCAAGTAAAATAGATAATTCTAACCTATCATGCTTCACATAATACAACTAAGGCAGTTTAAGCAATAAAATAATTAGGTCGATTAAACATGCTTTTCTAAGCTAATATCAAGCTTAAATTGCAAGTAGAGTAAGCAGGAAAGGAAAATACAATTAAAGCTACTTTAGTGAAAATATATTTTTCAACAATTAGCACAAGTACGCACTCGTCACCTAACATATATGGATTTCAATTACCATAATACCAAATTCTAAGGGGAATGTCCCCCACACAAGGCTAGGCAAACCACTTACTTCAAACCGGCTTAAAGTCAACCCGAAATCACGTTCTTGCCATGAGCACTCGACTCCAAATAGACCAAATCTATTCAATTCAATTGCATAATATAAATAACACTTCAAGTAACCGATTCTATAAATAAATTATAAGCTAATACGCTAAATTAGGTAAAATGACCAAAACGCCCCTCGAGCCCACGTCTCAGAATCAGGTAAAATTTATATTTTTAGAATTCTCGTACTCTCACGAGTCTATACATATCAAGAACACTGAAATAGGAGTTCAATTGGACCCTCAAATACCCATTTTAAGGTCTCTAAATCTCAAGCCCTAATTACCCATTTTACACTAATTTTTCCCTAATTTTCATCACAGACCTTTAATCACATATAAACGAGTTATCAAGTCAAAAATAATACCTTCAAGTGATTCCCCTTTGATTTCCTAAAAAAACTCCCTAAAAGCTTCAATCTAGTTTAAAAATTGTGGAAAAACGAAGAAGGGTCGCAGATTGGCTATTTAAATACTGCCCAAATAATCCTTCTTCGCGAACGCGGAAGAACCCCCGCGTTCGCGAAGTACAACTTCGCTTGGGTTCAGCTTTCTTCATCGCGAATGCGATTCCCAGGCCGCGAACACGATGCAACATCTCCTCTAGCTTCGCAAACGTGAAGCATTAGAACTCTCCCTGCCCCAGCTCCTCTTCGCGAATGCGAGATCCTACTCGCGAACGCGAAGAAGGAAACCAGAACTGGGCTGTTGCAATTTTTTGCAATTTCTCTAAGTTCCAAAATATCCCGTTGAGCACCCAAAACACATATGAGGCCCCCGGGACCTCAACCAAACATGCCAACCATTCCTACAATATCATTCAAACTTGTTCCAATCTTCAGAACGCTCCAAACAACATCAAAACATCAATATTACATCGAATTCAATCTTAAGAATTTTAAATACTCCCAAATTACGCTTTCGATCAAAAAGTCTATCAAACCTCGTCTGAATGACCTAAAATTTTGCACACATATCACATTCAACACTACAGAGCTACTCCAACTTCCGAAATTCCATTTCGACCCTCGGATCAAAATCTTACTATCGAACCGAAAATTTAAAAATTCAACTTTCAGTATTTCGAGCCTAAATTGGCTATGGACCTCCAAAACACAATCTGAACACACTCCTATACCCGAAATCACTCAATGGAGCTTACAAAACCATCAGAATTCCATCTGATGCCGTCTTCACACTGTTCCGACTACAGTCAAATTTCCAAAACGTAAGCTCTCATTTAGGAAGTATCCCAAAGCTCTTCGAAATTTAAAGCCAAGCATCCCGATAAATCAAAATAGCAGAAACAAAAATGGGGAAATTAATTAATAGAGGATCGGGGCATTAATTCTTAATATGACCGGCCATGTCATTATATTTAAAGTTCGCGATTCAAAAATTGGATTTTGCAAAATTATTATTTGTTTGGGTTGGGTATTGTTACAGATGATTGGTATTTTTTTTGGAGTTTATATCGCAATTTGGAGAGAATTTGGTGAACATTCGAGGTGGTTTTGGTTAGAATCTCATATTTAAACTCGAAGAAGAAGGCATGAGTAAATTGTATATATTTTGTATTTTGGATATAAAAACAACATGCAAAATGTATACAACTAACATAGTTGTATATAAATTGTATGTAAATTATAGTTTTTGACTGAATTCTGTACAAAAAGTAGTCAAATCATAGATAAATTGTAGAGGTTTGGAGGAAGAACTTGGAGTTTAAAGGTTTCACGTTGAGACGGACCAAGATAAAATACTTGGAGTGTAAGTTCAGTGGTGCACCTTAGATTGTCAACGAAGACGTGATGTTGGAGGCTCGCTTTCAGTGTTTTGTGTAGTAAGAATGTGCCAACAAAACTTAGAGGTAAGTGTGGACAATAAATTGGTGTCGAGAAAATAAAATCAAGACCAAAAAATATTGCAATTAAAGTAATATTTGATTTCAAGTAGTTTGAGTGTTACAATCTCTATGAATCCTCTGATTCTATATTTTCATTAATTTAAGGGACTTTGAGATTGATCTTGAATTTTATTTATCCATCGCGAATGATTTGTTGTTGCCACGATTCTATCACGAACAAATAGCCTTGATCTTGAATTCCTTGTATTTTATTTGACTTCATCCTTGATCATGAATACTTCAAATTTGTGTTGAAGTGTTTGAATGCTCGAACACTTGCAGTTTGCAGTGAATTGTGGCCTTTGATCCACGAGCTCCTTGTGTCTTCTTGTTATAATTTTTGGTCCCTTTTTAAGTTATGAAGACCACTATTTATAGTTGTGAAAGAGAAGAGTTATTATGAGAACAAACTCTGTTCGACCAATCAGATTAAATCATGACATGGCCGCATTTGATTGGCCAGAACATATCACTTGTTCGCGTGACACACTATTATTGCCTTTTAATTTGACTTGGCGTGCCTTATAATTTTTGACATGTGGCATACTTTTGCTGTCTCTTTTGTTTGACTTGGCATGCCATTTTATTCGACACACGGCATTGGCGTTAGGTTAATAAAGTAGGCTCTCTCTTGAAGGCTAACTCAATGGACTAGCCCAAACAAAGTTAGACTTATAATTTGAATCCATATCTTAGGCTTAAATAATTAAACATGATTTGGTCCAAGATCTTTTGTATTTTGGAATTAACACCAAATTTTATATGATCAAAATTCACTAAAACTTGAATGTCTACAGTAAATTCTATAGAGTTGGTCAGACAGACTATGTTGTATGGAACGGAGTGTCGGCCAGTCAAGAACTTCCATGTTCAAAACATGAAGGTGGATGAAATGAGGATGTTGATATAGATGTGCAGGCATACCAGGTTAGATATAATTAGAAATGAAGTTATTCGTTACAAGGTGGGCGTGACCCCTGTGAAAGACACGATGAGGAAGGCGAGATTTAGATGGTTAGGGCATGTGAAGAGGAGACACACAGATGCACCGATGATGAGGTGTGAGAGGTTGGCCCTGGAGACTTAACAATAGGTAGAGGCAGAGCAGAGAAGTATTGAGGAGAGGCGATTAGGCAAGATATGTCATTGCTCCAACTATTAAGGATATGACCATATATAGAAAGGTGTGGTAGTTGAAAATTAAGTAAAAGAGTTAGGACAGGTAGCCGAGCATTGTCCATGTCCTTAACAATAGCTTTAGTACGTGATTTAGTATTGGTTGTGTATTCTCGTATCCCTTGACTTCTGTAATTACTTGTTATTTCTTTTGTATCGGCCTTCTGATTTGTAGTACCTAATGTATTTAGTTTTATATTTTTGTTCCGGTTTTCTAATTGGTATGCTTGTTGTTGTTGCCCTTCCTTTTACCTATCTTAATCTGAGGGTCTTCCGGAACAACCTCTATGCCTTCTGGAAGGTAGGGGTAAGGTCTGCATACACACTACGCTCCCATACCCCACTTGTGGAATTACACTAGGGGTTTACTGTTGTTGTTGACTGGATTTGTATATTTTTTAAAAAAAATTTAGTTACTTTCGGTAAATAGTAAAACTTAGATAAACCAGTTATATATATATATGGAAAAAAATCTCATTAGAATTACAATTTTCCCACGAATCACGCTCTTTGCTTGTCCATCCACCATTTATACCGTTCAACAACATCAAGCGATTCAAACAAACTCCACACAAAGTATTAAGTTCATACATAATTTGCAAAAATAATTTTAGAATTTGTGACATATGTAAGAGAATATTCCCCCCCATGGACAAAGAAATAGCTTTTAGGCCTAATTTATTGACAAGTTGTAGCCATTATTTCCAATGCACTTCTCCTCTCTTTCCGCCGCCTACTTCTATCTCTCTCTCATCTCATCTTCTCCCTTCTTTAATCTACCAGTGACTTCCATCTTTCCTTCTCTTCTTATATATTCCCTTCTTCACTATTGAGACCAACACACATCTTTTTTTGATTTTCTCTTTTTTCTTTACGATCTCCTCATCCTTTACTTTTATGCAAAAATATCTGCCTTCTTTGAGTAATTTCCGGCAAAAATTTGGCAATGCTTGCCTCTTTCTTCGCTATTTGTCCACTTTCAGATATAGTTTTTTCGGATGAAAGTACTCCTTTATTTATACATTGTGTAATCAGTGTAAAATGATTGTATAATATGGTATATAATTAGTATGTATACATTATTCACTAATGATATATTTATTATACACGTATTATACAAAACTGGACATGCAAGATTACAGTGACTATAGTTAGTGTTGAAAATATTTTATATATATATAGTGAATATATATTATGTATGCACATTTATAAAAAAGGCGTATCTACACTTTTATAATGCATATACACTTTTTATACAAATTTAATGTTCATATAATTTAGTATATATTTTGCATAATTATATATATATATATATATATATATATATATATATATATATATATATATATATATATATATATATATATATATATATATATATATATAGTGCACATAAAATTTATAATTGTATATAAAGTAAATCATTAGTTTATCTTTGTTATAAACTAAAGCAAAAGACAAGAACAATAGAACAAGAACAATAGCAATAGAGAGAAGAGTAGAGAGAGTTCTTCTTATTGAGTTGAGAGGGGTGTCAAGGGATGATTTACAATGGTAGGGGGCATCTCTATTTATAGGGGAGAGGAAGACTTAGCTACCACTAATAGAACTCTAACATCTCTCTAATTAGATACATTAAAGACATTCACCTTAAATAGAAGTGTAAGAATCTTCTATTTCATAACACTCCCCCTTGAATGTCTATTCAATGATGTGCCTCATAAAACCTTAAAACCAAAACCCAATGGGAAAAATTAAAGTAAGGAAAAAGAGTACACATGTTTGAATATGCGCCTATTGGTTGCCTCGTTAAAAACCTTGCAAGGAAAACCCAGTGGGAAAAAACCTTGTAAGGGAAAAAGAGTGCAACGCGCATTGACTCCCCCTAATGAGTACATCAATTTATATCCTTGAGCATTTGCATTCCAATCTTGTGCATCATCTTGAAATCATCATTCTTGATAGATATGAACATCTTCATATAATGTCGTGGAATAGCTCTTCAATATCTCCATAGATGCATTCTCAATGCCATCATGCTTATAGTTATAGCAAGATACATATGTACACAAATTGTACTTAGGATGTGGTACTTCAGGACCAAGAATTGCATATGCTTCAAGCAACTTAAATCTTTCAAGTTAAGTCATGTAAGTCACATAATAAACTTTAGCTGCATATCAAAGTTTCATGTCAAATAAGATATCGAAAAATTGACTATACATACCTTTGCCTTTATACTTTCAAGCATATGAACTATAGGTTCAAAGCTACATGTCTTTCATATGGAATCAATTCTTCTTGAATTGTATCTCTTCCATTTAGTTACTTTCTTTGAGTCAGCAAATGCGTATAGCATGCTTTGCAATATGTTGCAATTGAATTATCCCTTTTATGAACTTCAGGTTCATATCATGATATTCGGGGATATACATATACAAATGATAATTCATCCCATGTAACCTTTTCTCAAGCGTTTATCATGTCTCCCCCTCATGTTAGTAAAGCTAACATGTTTCCTCAACTTTGGGAAATCATCTTTGTGCATTATGTCAATATACACAGCACCTTAATATAAGATGAAATTATTTGGTTCCTGACCCTGAACCACTTTTGAGGGGAGAATATACTCTTGTATACAACTTATATCAAACTGATATATACAACTTCGTTCTCATAAGGAACAGTTTAGCTATTAAGTGGAAGCACTCAATAATTATCTTGCTAAACTAACTTTGATATAAACCAACTTATCAAGATGAACTGTCTTGAGTAGAGAATCTGGAAACTATGCTCGAAGTTAGATTACTGAGCGATTTACCTCGCAAGCACTGCCAGGCTGCGGGTTAATAACAATGGCGCATGTAACCATATCATAGATGCATCATATGTGATATACATGGCAGGTGAATGGGCCCATATTCACCTTTGATATTTCCAGAATCAAGGGGCTTCAACCCGAACTCTTTAGTTGGTCAGTTCATTACTGAGAACAAGAACTTCTAGTTCTTTGATATTCACCTATGTGAATTTGCACATCATACTTCAAATGAGATGGCTAACACGAATGTCAACTGAATAAATTATCAATATTGGTAAATTTCAAATTTACACCATGACATGTGCACTTATCAATAAACTTCGGGTTTATTATGACATGGGTTTTATACCAATAGATATCCACTTTATTGTGGCATTCTTTCGTTTGTGTAGTACAAACTGGAGAACAAAGCGGGTAGCTTTTCATATACAAATTACCCCGCTACAAGTTGTAGTAATAGGAGAATCAAAGCCTTCCTTTATTTATAGTCTCAATATCATCAATCGCCTTCGCGTGTACTTTTGGAAACTGAATAAGTTTCTTTGAGACTTACTACAGCACAATAGTAAATTGTGTTTCTCCAACATAGTAATAATTGGCTCTTCGAGAGCTCTCAATTAATTTTGTACTACCACGGACTGAGGTTCGAGATCCTCACATTCTTGCATTCCGTATTTTCAAGAGTCTCAGGCTCAATAGATTCTTCGTGAATCTCGGAATTAATCAAATCATGAGCGTCCTCATGTGATTCTTTCATAGTGTCATTTAGATCGTTCTTTTTCCTCTTTCTAGGATTTCGATCTTTGGAACCTAATGGTCTGCCACGCTTCTGGCGTGCATTTGACTCATTGGATATGACACTAGATATTTGTCCAATAGGGACTTCAATACGGATCGGAACATTTTCCGCGTGAATGTGGGATTTCGTTATCCTCTTCAAGTCCGTAAATGCGTCAGGCATTTGATTTGCTATTCTTTGCAAATGGATAGTCTTTTGTACCTCTTTCTTTCAAATAGAGGTATGTGGATCAAGATGAGATAATGATACATTTTTCCACAAAATTTCCCGTTTGGTTTCACCAACTTCTCCCCCTAATTTTGGGAAAAGTGTCTCATCAAATTGACAGTCTGCAAATAGTGCAGTGAACAAATCTCCTGTCAATGTTTCGAGGTAGCGAATAATGGAGGACGCGTCAAACTCAACATATATTCCTAACCTCCTTTGCAAACCCATTTTGGTGCGGGATGGCGGTGCTACAGGCACATATACTGCGCATCCAAAGCTTCTTAAATGGGATATATTGGGTTCATGACCCAAAACCAATTGCAATGGGGAATATTTGTGTCAATTCGTCAGTCAGAGACGAACTAGCATTGCTGCATGCAACATGGCGTGACCCTAAACCGAAGTGGGCAGCCGACGAACTAGCATTGCTTCATGCAAAATGGCGTGACCCCAACCCGAAGTGGGCAGCCGACAAACTAGTATTGTTGCATGCAAAATGGCGTGAACCCAAACCGAAATGGGCAGCCTCGTTTTCATGAAGAATTCAAGATTATTCTCATCTATTATCCATTAACTTTGCAAACGCAAGGTTGCGTGATGGCAACAAGCACACATTAGACCATCTACAGGATGCGTCTATCAAGACCATGAAATACCTAAACTACCCACTAGGTGGGTGAATAGGTCCACAAATGTCCCCTTGTATACGTTCCAGAAACTGGGGTGACTCAGTCCCAACCTTTGTTGGGGATGGTCTAATAATCAGCTTGCCTTGATAACACGAAGTGCAAGGATATTCATTACTTGAAAGAATTTTGAAATTCTTTAACGGATGCCCATATGAGCTTTCTATAATCCGTCTCATCATGGTTGATCCTGGGTGACCCAGTCGATCATGCCAAAGTACAAATGTATTGGACTCAGTATTCTTTAGATTTACTGTTGAATGTGCCTCAATTGCACTAATTCTTGTCCAATACAGGCCACAAGATAAAGACGGGAATTTCTCAATAACCCTCTTTTGGCCGGAGACATTCTTTAAAGTGAGGACGAGATATTCAAGATTATCTTCATCCATTGTCTCAATATTGTAGCCATTCCGGCGTACATCTTTAAAACTCAACAAGTTTCTTCTTAGACTTGGAGGAGAATATTGCATTCTCTAAGATAAACGTCATGCCTTTGGGCAGAGTTACATTTGCTCTTCCGGAGCCTTTCAATCAATTTACTTCCCATGGTATGACATACAAAAGGAATACATGAACATAAGAATAAACAAGTTCAATTCTTTTGTGTCACATAATATCTTCAAAATCTGCTACTAACAGTTGGCTAACAAAATCAGATATGTTATCCATAATCAATTCCTTTGCAGTTTGAAAATTTCAGCGTTTTTCATAAGACAATCGATTATTAAACACACACAATCGATTGTTGGAACATAGACAATCGATTGTTAAACACACACAATCGATTATTTGTTATTTTTGAAAAACTTCGTAGCATACTGTCTTAAGACAATCGATTGTTAAACATCGACAATCGATTGTGGATGATTTTTGAAAAATTCCAGATTACACTGCCTAACGACAATCAATTGTTAGATATAGACAATCGATTGTGGGTGATTTTTGAAAAATTCCAGACCTCACTGTTTCAAGACAATCGATTGTTAGACAAAGACAATCGATTGTTGGCTATTTTTGAAAAATTCCAGAACACACTGTTTCAAGACAATCGATTGTTAGCCAAAGACAATCGATTGTTGATCAATTGTTTTTCAACTTTAATGCAAAAATAGTTGATAATCGACTAGTTTTTCAGGCTAGTCGATTACCCCCACTGGAAAATAAAAGTTTTATTGATATTTGAGCATATTGAAGATATTCTAAAGAACTACTGCTAACATTGCATCATGAACTAGCTAATACGAGCTAATACTAATGACTATTAGATTATTCACTAACTAATACAAATAAGTAGAACAAAATCAAATAACTCCATCTTCTTTCATCACGGATCCATTGCCGATTAGGTGGTCTATTTTTCCATCGGGTTGCTCAAAGAAGTCTGCCACATCCAGGTGGGTGATGTCCTCATTGTCGTCATAGACAAAGTTTGTTTCAGGGCCTTTTCTCTTTCGAGATGCTTGATAAAGGTCAACCAAGTGTCTTGGTATACGGCAAATCTTTGACCAGTGCCCTTTCCCACCGCAACGATAACATATAGTTTCTGAACTATTTGCCATAGGATCTTCGGGATCCCGTTTCTGCTTTCGGTGGTTATCTCTCTTTGGGGGGTGACGGACTTCTTTGGAATTTCTTCCTTGTCCACGTCCTTGGCTTTGACCCCGTTTATGACCGTGATCATGGTCCCTTTTATGTTTGGCATAATGCGAGTGCACCATATCTGCTTCAGGCAGTGGTGTAGACCCAGTTGGTCTATTTTCGTGATTTCTCATGAGCAGGTCATTATTTCGCTCAGCCACTAGTAAGAGAGAAATCAGTTCAGAGTACTTCGTAAAGCCTTTCTCTCGGTACTGTTGCTGCAGTACCATATTGGAGGCATGAAACGTTGTAAACGTTTTCTCAAGCATATCGTAATCGGAGATGTTATCTCCACATAGCTTCAGTTTAGAAGTAATTCTGAACATAGCAGAATTATATTCAGAAACGGACTTAAAGTCCTGTAGCCTCAGATGGGCCCAATCATATCGTGCTTGTGGCAGAGTGACCAACTTCAGGTTGTCATATCTCTCCTTTAAGCTGTTCCACAAAACGAGTGGATCCTTGACGGTGAGATATTCAATCTTCAAACCTTCGTCAAGGTGGTGGCGCAAGAAAATCAAGGCCTTCGCACAATCTTGGGTGGATGCTTTTTCTTTATCTTTGAGGGTGTCTCCGAGACCCATAGCATCTAGGTGGATTTCAGCATCCAACACCCATGTCATATAGTTCTTGCCCGAAATTTCAAGGGCAACGAACTTTCTTTTCATAATGTCAGACATACTCGAAAATTAAATTAGGAAGAGGGAAAATACCTTGGATTTTCGAGAATGATACTTGAGACGGTAGAGTCTCGTGCTGATAACGTGTTATAAACTAAAGCAAAAGACAAGAACAATAGAACAAGAACAATAGCAATAGAGAGAAGAGTAGAGAGAGTTCTTCTTATTGAGTTGAGAGGGGTGTCAAGGGATGATTTACAATGGTAGGGGGCATCTCTATTTATAGGGGAGAGGAAGACTTAGCTACCACTAATAGAACTCTAACATCTCTCTAATTAGATACATTAAAGACATTCACCTTAAATAGAAGTGTAAGAATCTTCTATTTCATAACAATCTTCCATATATAAAGTGTATAATTTTTCTCTCACAAATACTCTCAATCTTTCTTTCTTTTTCTCTTTAGATCTTATTTCTCTAATTCCAATTTGTTTGTTTATACTACCTTTTATTTCTTCTTCTTCCTCCTCCTCCTCTCTCTCTCGCTCCTTCATTCTCCAGGTTTGGTGGTGCAATAGGGTGGGTGAGTATGCTTTTTGATGATATCTTTTTTTGAGGTGTGTGAATAAAATACGATGGCGGTTGTATAGTGGTTGGTGTTTAGCCAAAAATATGTCTTTTGATCGAAATCTAATTCATGAAGAAAACGGATTATTGATAACCAATTTTACTTCTCTTTCACAATAATATCAAAGGAAAATAATAATAACTAAGGAAATAATTGATTGCAAAGTCAAGGTAGAAAATCTCGAGAAAGCAGAAAAGCAAAGAATATCTTTCAATATTTCGATATGTCCTTGTAAATAGAATTATATGCTCTTATATATGAATATACATGCTTTAGTGATATTGATTGCCAATAATCTTGGAAATCTATAACCGATGTATTTATTGCTATAAATGCCTCATATCCGTTCTGATTCCCCTTCCTTATTTCTTTTTGGTACATGCATCTTTCCTTGTTTTTATCATTTATTCATGTCATCCTCATTCATTTCTTGCTAACTATTAGACCCGGTAACGTCTCATGGGTATTTCTTCCCATGACTTCTCTTTCTTAACAATTAAGAAAGCCACATGTCGTTAAATCATTGTCCCACATGCTAGGCCATATCAGCATTCCAGTATTTCACGTGTAGTGCCTTTTGACCACTAATACAGAGAGTCTCCCCATTTTCCTGAATATTCTCTACTGAATATTTGGGGAAGTGGAGAGTATTTATGGCGGGAATTTCCCTGTAGCCATTTTTAAAATGTAACCACATTTCTTTATGAACTGATGCGACGCATATCTCTTCCATTTAATGAGCATGCCACACGACTTTTGCTAATTGTTCCTTCAGTCCTTCAGCACTTTTTAGGGCTTTTCTGCAGCAATGCCATTCACGAAGTGACAGTTCCATATGACGCTTCATAATGACCTCAATAGTCGTGTCTTCTTATAAATACTTCTCCCTTCTTTGATTTTTTGAAGTCTTTCCTCTTTCGCCTTGTTGTTTTACTCCTTTCTGAGTTTTTTTCCTTGTTCATTGTTAGATAATCATGTCTTCTCTTGATCCTCGCAAAGATATAATTGCCGACGAGTTTTCTTCCCCCAATGCACCTACTAGAAGTAGAAGAGGTGGTAGGCTGCGTAGCCTCGGTTCTATTTCTAACCGTGGTTTCCCCTCTCAAAGCAGTGCTATCAATCTGTCTTCTTCTAGACCTAAGGTTTTTGTAACCCCAAGATCGTCTTCTAGAGATAAAGATCCAACTGAAGCTTTACGTGAACCACTGCTGATGAAATTGTTCCTCATTAACTATTCTTTGTGATTGATAGTGAATCTATGAAGAGTCAAGTTTCTTCCATGGCTGCTTCGCTTGATCTTGTTGATCGTTAGCCAACTTTGATTACTACTGGTCTTCTCCCTCTCGTTTGAAGGGAATGTTATTAGAAACCTGACTTCCCAATTTTTGTTCCTAGTGCCAACAAGAGAATAACTTCATATCAAACCGGTTACTCCTTCGTATACGCATATCCTTTTTCCCTAGGCTTTAAGCCTCCTATTGATCTAGTGATCATCGAATTTTGTCCTTACTTCAATGCATTCTTAGGAAAGATTGGTCTTATTGTTTGGAGAGCTGTTGCATGCCTCTGTTATTTGTTAAACTTGGCTTTTATGCCTTTTACTTTCCGCCATCTACTTCATATTTACTTCCCTAAACTATTTCGTGAAGGAGGTTTTTCTCTTATGGCTAAAAGTAAAAGAGTTTTAGTTAGCCTTGAAAATGACAGAGATCGCGGGTGGTATGCCAGCTTCGTTTCTACTCCTACCAGTACTTTGGTGGGTGAAGAAAATATGTTTTTTCTAGAAAAGTGAAATTTTGCACGTAAGTGTTTCTACCTTATCTTTTTTTTTTCTTTCATAAGAATAATACTCATGCATACTCATTTCTACATTTTTAGCAATCATGGAAGTTTTTGAGGAGATCCCTAACTACTGTGCTTGGTAGAGAAGTTATTATCTATTGCCCCTATGGAGAAAAGATCCTAGAAGTATCTCTCACAGAGATTTGTTTGGAAATTCAAGACACACGGTTACTGAGGGCATGACTCTTGATAGGGGAGTCTGGAGGTCTAGAATCAAGATTGTAGGTTAGGGGCTCATAGGTGATTAGTGTTTTAGTATGGTAGTTCCTGCTTGATATTACTGCATGCGACTGTATTTATGTTGCTTATGTTTGCATAACTATTTACGTTACTTTTGTGGGAGTACCTATGCTTTATTATTTGATTTTGTCTTGCTTGTGTTTCTAATTTTATCTCTGTTTCTTAATGCACCTTTTCCATTTTTACTCTACTCGCCGAGGGTCGATTGGAAGCAGCCTCTCTGCCCTTTCGGGCAGGGGTAAGGCTCGTCTACAGATTACCCTCCCCAGACCCCACCTGGTGGGAGTATACTGGGTAGTTGTTGTTGTTGTTGTTGTAACTTAAGAGTTTCTTACCATGCCTCTTTTCTTTTGTTAGGATTTCCTATTCGCGGTGTCAGTCTTGCTTCTGTTTCATCCGCAAAACTTACAGGGAGTCTTGCTCAAGAAAGAATTTTGAGCTCTTCTTCAAAAAGGAAAGTTGATGAAGCCTGTGGCTTTGAGGGTGAAGAAGAACCGGAGGTGATTTCTTTAGTTCGTAGGCCCTGAGTCAGGAGGCGTGTTATTTCTGAGTATGAAGCTACCCCTCCATCAAGATCGGTTCCTTCTAGACCTTTGGATGAACCATAAAGTGCTCCATTAGTGATTTCTGATGAAGAAGTGAATAATCCCCTCGCTACTGTTGAACAACTATTTGACCATGGCTTGGGAAGTGAGGAAGCCTTCGAGTCTGTTTCTGAGGAGTTTCCCCTTACCTCTTTCAACCGTCAGTCCCCGATTATCCTCAAGTTCCCTTACCTGAAGTTTCTTCTAATTTCCTCCAGTGAGTGCTTTCACCTCATCTCTCATTTCAACTACTACTACTTCTCACCTTGAAGTTGATCCTTCTAGTAGCAAGAATGCATTGAACAAAATTGTTGTTGAGGTTCCTGAAGGTGGGAATTTATTGAAAAAGTCGGTTCAAGCCAACGTATGGTTGAAGCGTTTATTAGGCCCTATGGAGAAGGCAAAGTTGGAGAGTCATAGTTCGTTGACTTAGATGAATGATATTGTTCACTCATCTTTGAAGGTTCGAGTTTGATTTTATTCCTTCTTTTTTTTTCTCTTTTTGTTTTATCAATTTGATAAGGACTGAACTAATGAAAAGGATTGTCCATGCAAACCAACAAATCATTGGTTAACGCACCAAGACTGAGAATTAAAAAGCAATTTAAGGGTCTATAATTGGAGAAAGAAGTTTTGGCAGAGGAGAAGGATGCCTTAGAGCAACAAATGCACGTGATCTATATTGAATTAGCAATTGAAAAAGCTTCTTCAGGCCAATTTGGTAAGGATAAGGATATTTTTGAGTCCGTATTTTCTTAGCAGCTTTTAAAAGCAACCGAGGAGATAAGGAGTTTGAGGGAACTCCTTAACCAGAAAGAGGCTTATTCGGGAAAGTTTGTTCAAATACTCACTCAAACTCAAGAAGACCTCCTTGCCTCTACTGATAAGTTCAAGTTCTTGGAAAGTTCCTTGATCACGCCCAACTCTAGTCCTAAAAAGTATCTGCAAATATAATCCGGTCTAAAAGTTCGGAGTCGAATCTCACAGAGAAATAAGACTTAGCTATAGTTTTTCAAATCACCAAGAGGACAATCTTGAATAACTTTTAAGTTATTTAAATTAATTAACTAATAATTATCAAAAAAGCAATAGAAATTTATCAACTAAAGAAACTAAGGGTTGAAGACTAAATTAAAGAGGTCTAGAATTATGATTTCCCCCAATTATCGGAGTCCTTCCTGCTATGTCTTCTATAATTTAGCCTAATTATTCTCTATTTATCATGAGCACTCAACTTATTTTAATTCTCTCTCTCAAAACTACAATAATATTAGTCATATCCTCTCGAATTACACTAGCTCACCCTTTTTCGCCGATCACTATGATCACGTCAAAGCTTCGTTATCTCTAATTCCACTTTTAAACCTGTCTTATTGATCTCTCATATATCTTAGGAGTGAAGTTGTTCAGAAACCCCCTAAATATATATCATTTCTCAAGTACTACATACTAAATATGCACAGTCAATCGAAGGCCATTCAACAAACTAAAATAAGCACATAGTTGAACAAGTAGATAAATCCAAAGGTTAAATTATATGAAAACATAACAAGATTTCATCCTCCAAGAGGTTCCATAAAAAATCTAGAAAATAAATTAGCTATTCATAAAATTATGTGAAAATACAATACTCCAATTCATAACCAACAATAAAAATAGGAAGAAGAAGGGGAAAACTCGTGGTTAAATCTTCCTCCTTGCTCCTAGCGTATTCTTTCCTCCTTGGGTGTTGTCTTACCCTAATGTAGTGTATCTTCCTCAAATTTATATTTTAAGATGTATTTATATCACTTAGTTGATGAGGGGTGGAATTTTTCAATCCAACTTCGGATGGGAGCAGCTGGAATCTGCGTCAGCCTTCGTGTCTAGACGAGGACTTTGACGCGGATCCAGCTTTTGAAATTCTTCCATTTCGCGAAGCGCTCCGTGACTTTGTTTCACTTTGCTGTTTTGCACCTTAACTTTTCTCCTTTTTCGCGTCCGACTTCGCGCCACAAATGAGAATAGACGATTTCCCACTCCTTTAATTTCTTCTTTTTGTGTCGAATTGTCATCTTTTGATCATTTATCATCCAAACTCGTTCCTCACATAAGAAACACATAATGAGTATATTTCACTTTAAAAATCATGTAATATCCCGTGACACACACAAGAATTAATATGCAAATATAATAAAAAATATGTATTTTTCACCATTTATCATTCCCTTACTCCTTTGAAGACATCTTTTGACGCTTCTAAAATAGAGAAGGAGGAGTTGATAATCGAGATTGATCAGTGAGAGAAAGACTATGAGGCTCTCTAGGATAAGATGTCACTTGAAGTGAGTATAGTTTTTTTGAATAGTCGCCTTGAGACTTTATTGGAAGTCAGCCAGGAGGTTTTGACCTTAACGTTGAGATTGCTAAAGCTAAAGAGCCAATTGGAAAAACTCAGCAAGTAAAAGTTTCCCTTCACCTGAAGATGGAATTCCCGAGGGTGATAAACCTGCTCCTGGTGAAGCTACTGCTCAAGCCTCTTCTTCTCAAGCTGGTCTCTCTATCTCCATCAATGATGCTCCCGTTGCTGATGTTCCAGTAGATTATGCCTTCTAGTATTTTCTGTTATTTGATGATATTTTTTAGAACTTGTTGAATGGAAGTTTTTTCCTTTTCCTTTTTTGGAATAGTTGTTGGTTTAACCCTATCTTGTTATAGGGTTTGATGACAAACAAATGCCTTTTTTTTTCCAATGTTAATATATAAATCTTGGCTTTCTTTTCCTCCTATTTTGATTTTTGAGTTTTTGTTTCACTCTTTGACATTCAAAATTTGCATTAAAATGGTCTACCAATCCGTGATTCTGATGGACATAGAATTTTAATGAAAGAGGGCCCTTTTATAAGCCACACTGATGAAAATAACATCTCATCTTCATATTGGTGTAAATATATGAAAGAAGTATAAAAAAGAAATAATGTAAGGAATTTTTATGCTTTGAACATTCAAAATTTGTACATCATTCTTTATTTA
The DNA here is from genome assembly GCA_034376525.1 of Nicotiana benthamiana. Classification (NCBI taxonomy): domain Eukaryota; kingdom Viridiplantae; phylum Streptophyta; class Magnoliopsida; order Solanales; family Solanaceae; genus Nicotiana; species Nicotiana benthamiana. The sequence goes on along the minus strand of CM067334.1, from coordinate 77,948,867 downwards.
TGTAATACAACATTTACAACTCTTTCACAACTGCTTTATTTGTAACAGGTTTCAAGAATCTCGGGTATATTATCCCATAACTCATTAGTGATCTTAATCTAAAAACTCATAAGAACTTGGAGTATATCTCGTATCCTGTATTGTATCCTTTTTTCAAGCTTCTTCAAAGATTTTCGAAGGCTTGATTTTTGGCTCTTCGGCTGATTCAGGTTCAGGCTTGAATTTGGTCTTTTTGTCTTCTTTGCCTCTTAATAAATATATAGTCCCCCAGTGTTTGAGCTTTGAAGTATGAAATCTCGAACACTGTTAGTGTTTTTTCCTTTGGTCCATTCCCTGAAAAGGAAAATACACACGGGACTAGAAAGTATACAATTAGTGATGACTGCTTAACTCCTTTTTCTCCATCAGAAGGGTTGTAACCTAGACCGGGAATAATTCAGTATTACTCGTGTCTTTCGGGTCTAATATCATCATTTGGTAAGGGTTAGCTTTTTGCCTATCATCTAAAACGCTTAGTAGAATCAAAAAGAACAAAATTAAATCTTATGTGAATGATACCTGACCATGGGTACCTCATTTGCCTAGAAATAACACTTCTTTAAATGAACAATATTCAAATTTGATGGAAGTACTTTGCCTTCCATTGTTTCCAATTCATATGCACCCTTTCTAGCAACACTTCAAATTCTATAGGGTCCTTCCCAATTTGGACTCAACTTCCCTGCATTGGCTACTTTTGTTGATTGAAAAACATTTTTGAGGATGAAGTCCCCAATATTGAAGTATCTAAGATGAGCTTTCCGGTTGTAGTATTGCTCAATAATTTTTTTCTGAGCTGTCATTCTTATTAAAGTCGTTTCTCTCCTTTCTTCAAGAAAATCTAGATTTATTCGCATCTCTTCCTCATTTGTTTCCTCGGTTTCTTGGGTGTATTTTGTACATGGTTCACCTATTTCAACTGAAATTAAGGTTTCGGCACAATAAAAAAGTGAGAATAGAGTCTCTCATGTACTTGGTTTTGCTGTCGTTCGATAAGTCCATAAGACTTATGGTAACACTTCAGTCCACTTACCTTTTAACTCCTCTAATCTTTTCTTCAAGTTATTAATAATAAATTTGTTTGTCGATTTGTCTTTCCCATTATCCACAGGGTGGTAAGGTGTTGAAGTTATCCTTTTGATTTGCCAACTCTGAAAACATTATGTGATGTTTTGCCAAATAAAGTCCCTGACTTCTTTCTCCCACACCTGTTTGAAGGCACCTCCTTTTACGCACTTAGTAAGATAATCCGTTAATACTAATAAAACCCGTACCTTTTCTTTAGCTTGTGGTAGTGGACCCACGATACCCATCCCTCATTTCATAAAAGGCCATGGTGAAACAACTGGATGTAATAGCTCCACTGGGCAATGCTTGTTATTGCCATATCATTGGCACTTCTCACACTTGGCCACAAAACGTTCTGCATCTTCTTCCATTTTTGTCAAATAATATCCTGCTATACTTAGAGTTTTTACCAAGGATCTTCCTCCTGCGTGATTTGCACAGTGTCCCTTATGTACTTCTCATGTACTTCTCTCATCATATATTCTATTTGAGATGGTCCGAGACATCTTGCTAAAGGCCCACCGAACATCTTTCAATACAGGTTTCTACGATCCAAACAATAACATGCATCTTTTCATCGAAGTGTCCGAGCCTTTTTCTTGTCTTCAAGCAGAATTCCGTAATGCAGAAAATTAACGAATTTGTTTCCCCAATCCCAAGTTAAATTATTGAAATTTACCTCATTTTTATCTTGAACTATTGCCGAATGAAACAAATTTATTATGGTAGCATTTTTCTTATTCGTTACTTCTGCTATAGATGCTAGATTAGCACGTTTATCTGCTTCCACATTTTCCTCCCTGGGTATTTGCACAATTTTCCACGATTGGAATTTTTTGATTAATTCTCGTGCCTTTTCCAAATATTGCTGCATCCGTACTTATCTATCTATATAAGTCCCCTGCATTTGATTAACTACAAGTTGCGAGTCGCTTTTGATTATATTTTGCTCTATTCTGAATTCTCGTGCCAATTTTAGATTTGCAATTACAACCTCGTATTCTACTTCATTGTTAGTAATGGGATGACACTTTATTTCTTTCTTTGTTGTTTCTCCTGAAGGTGGGATTAGAATAATGCCTAAACCCGCTCTTTTAATATTCGAGGAGCCATCAGTAAATAGGGTCTAAGTACCCGGATTAGATCCAGCGAATACCTGCAGTTCTCCTTTTCTGCTTCGGGAACTATCCCTGCACTGAAATCTGCCACAAAATCTGCCACAAAATCTACTAAAACTTGTGATTTTATCGCAGTTCAAGGTTAGTGCACGATATCATATTCACCAAGTTCTATAGCCCATTTGGCTAACCTACCTGATAGTTCTTGCTTATGCAATATATTCTTTAAGGAGTAAGCGGTCACTACAGAGATAGGGTGACATTGAAAATAAGGCCTTAACTTTCTAGATGCTATAATTAATTCTAAAGCAGGTTTTTATAAGTGAGGATATCGAGTTTTAGCATCCAACAAAGATTTTCTAACATAATAAATTGGAGATTGTTTACCATTATCTTCACGTACCAATAGTGCACTTACCTCCATTTCTGATACATCAAGATAGATGTGTAGCCTTTATCCATCCTTTGGTGTAGCCTGTAGGGTGGATTTGACAAATATGCTTTTAGATTTTTGAGAGCTTGTTGATATTCATTAGTCCATAACTGAAAATAAATTAAAACTTTTTCCGGGGATTTGGAAATAAATTTTTCCAAAGCTGGTGTCCTACCTGTCAACCTCTGCACCTTTTATTTGCTAGTGGTTTGTATGGTATCTCCTTAATGGCTTTGATCTGTGCATGATTTACTTCAATACCTCAGTTAGAAACAAGAAAACCTGAAAACTTACATGAAGCCACGCCAAAGGCACATTTTTCGTGATTTAACTTCATATTGAACTTGTGGAGAATCTGAAAAGTTTCCGACAAATGTTGGATATTGTCTCTTGTTTGTGCCGTCTTGACTAACATGTCATCGAGTATACTTTCATAGTTTTTTCCGGTATTGTTGAATGTCACCAATCTTTGGTACGTGGCTCCAATATTTTTTAGTCCGAAAGGCATGCACCCTTTATAACAATAAGCCTCCCTGTCTGTGATAACGGAAGTTTTTTCTTTATCTTAAGGGTCCATCTTTATCTAATTATATCCTAAATAGGCATCTAAAAATATCAACAACGCATGTCCTGCAGTAGAATCAATTAGTTGATCTATGTGCGGCAAAAAGGAATGAATCTTTAGGATAAGCTTTATTTTAGTTAGTATAATCTACACGAACTCGCCATTTTCCATTCTTTTTTGGTACTACTACAATATTATCTAGCCAGTTAGGATATTTTACCTCTTGTGTAGACCTAATTTTTAAAATTTTTTGTACCTCATCCCGGATCACCTGATTTTTGAAAGATCCTTGCTCCCTCTTCTTCTGTTTGACAGGTGGATATGATGCGTCTTGATTCAGCTTGTGGGTCATCACCTCCGGTGGTATACCTGTCATATCTAAATGTGACCAAGCAAAGAAATATGCGTTAGCTTGTAAAAATTTGATAACTTTACCTTTCATTACCGGTCTTAGCTTCATTCCAATATAAATTTTTCTATCTATCCATAGCTCGGAAAGTGTGATAGCCTCGAGTTCTTTAATTCTTGTTTTGATGTTTTCATTCTCTTCTGGCTCCTGATCGACACCAGGTCTTGAATATATGTCTGTTTGTCCATTTTCAATTGAGGTTTGTGTTGTTATGTCCTCAACTGAATTTGTAGCTGCTATTTCTTATTTGTATCATCATTTTCTATGCTCAAATCCGCAACTAAATTGATATTTTTAGAAGTTTGCTGATCTCCACGGATTTCCTGAATCCCCTATTGCGAAGGAAACTTAATAACTTAATGTAAAGTAGATGGTACAACATCAATATCATGAATCCACGGCCTGCCAAAAATCATATTATAAGCCATGTTCGTGTCTATCACTTGGAATTTCATATCATTTATAACTCATTCTGCAAATGTGGTAAGTACTATTTCCCCTTTTGTGACTACGCTTGAATTGTCGAATCCAGATAAAGTACGTGTTTTGGGCACCATCTTGTAATCATCTTGCATATCATTCATAACCCTCAAAAGAATAATATTACAGAGCTACCTAGATCAATAAAAAGTCACTTCACATTAGTATCATGTACAAGTAAAGATATTACTAGTGTTATGAGGGATTATCACGCCATATGCATATGCATCATCAAACGTTATATTGTCTTCATCCTAAACTTGGCGAACTCAGTTCCTGTGGGTAATCGTGACTTTTGATTCTTTTTTGCAGGTGTATACGTCACATCGTTGGCCTCTTCTCCCCCACTTATCACATTAACCGTCCCTTTAGGTGACGAAGGTCTGGGAGGCTCTTGTCTATTTTTCATATATGATTGCTTAACTTTCTCACTGAACAAGTCGGTTAAATAACATTGTTTTAACAAATGCTCTACTTTACCTTGTAACAATCTGTAATCTGTCGTTTTATGGTCGTGGTCATTGTGAAACTCGTACCAGCAATCAGTGTTTGTTCTGCTAGGGTTTGATCTCATTTCTTTTGGCCACCGCACCTTATCTCCCATACTTCTTAAAATAGCTACCAACTTAGAAGTGCGAATATTAAAACTGTAATCACCAATCTTTGCATTTGTATTAGCATTATTGTCTTGCGCATCTCGTTCTTTTCCGAACTCTGATAATGAAACCACATCTTTATCCCTTGATCTAGATCCATGCCTTTGGTTTTCTTGTTTTGAGCGTGAATCGCATCCTGCTGGTCCCATATAAGGCTCGTATCTATTCTTACCGGACTTTTTTTGGATTCTGGTCATCTCGAACTTGTTCTTTTATCACCCCTTGTCCGAGTGATCGTATCTTCTTCTATCCGTAGCTTCGTATTGAACCTATTGTACACATCATTCCATGTTGTAGAAGGGAATTCTCATAAGCTTTCCTTGAGTTCTCTCGTGACTTCTGAGATTTTTTCATTTAAGTTACTTGCAAATGCCAAGTCCGCCCAATTATCAGGTGCTTGCGGTAACATCAGTGTTTCTCGTTGGAATCTATCCACAATTTCCTGATCAGTTCTGTATCTCCTTATTTTATTTTGACGATGTCTTCCATCCTCTTCTCGACTTTTTGAGCTCCCGAATGTGCTTTTATAAATAAATCTACTAGCCCAGTAAATAAATCAATAGAGTTTTCTAGTAAGAGAGAATACTATGTTAATGCCCCTTTCGTGAGTGTTTCGCCCAAATGTTTTGACCAACACTGACTCAATTTCTTGGTTGGTTGAATCATTGCCTTTCACGCCAGTTGTAAACGCAATTACATGATCTCGCGGGTATGCATCATACTTTAGAATATCAGGCATTTTAAACTTCTTAGGAATAGGCAAAGGTGCTACCCTTAGCTTCTAGGGTTGTTGTAAATATTTATCAATATCCAGTTTTTTAATCACGGGTGGCACACCTGGCATTTTCTCTATGCGATCATTCTGCTCCTTCAGCTGCTTCTGCATAGTTAGTACTAAAATTTGTAAATCAGAATTATTCAGTGTACCTAACCTTTCCATCACGAGATTCACTGGGAGTTCCTACGCTTTCTGAATTAGCACGTCCTGAGCGTGGATTTCTATAGTTGCAGTATTGTTTGGAGGAGGAGTTGGTGGTGTAGTTGGAAATCCTCTAACAAAAGCTTGAAGAGTGTTATTGATGTGTTCTACAATTAGCTATTTCAATGCGTCCTCGGCAATCTGCTCATCCACTTGTTGATCATTCGTAGGTGAAGTCGATCTTTGAGGTGTCCCCTCCCAAGATTGTCGAGGAGAGTTTTGTGGTGGAGGGATTGGAAGAGTCCCCCCCCCCCCCGCCTGTTCAATTAGTTATTGTCGTTGGCAGTTGACATGATTGTTTGTCAGAAAAGTGAATTTGAAAAATGAAAAGATTATCAAATTCCTGGTAAAGGAACCAATTTGTTTAACAAAAATATGTCTTTTGATCGAAATCTAATTTTAGAAGAAAATTACTGATAACCAATTTTACTTCACTTTCATAATGATATCAAAGGAAAATAATAAGAATAACTATGGAAATAATTGATTGCAAAGTCAAAGTAGAGAATTTCGAGAACGTAGAAAAGTAATGAGTATATTTCAATATTCCGGTATGTCCTTATAAATAGAATTTTGTGTCGTTATATAGGAATATACAATAGTAATGGTTTTCCCCACATAATTTAAGTTAATTACAGGCATTAATGATATTGATTGCCAATAATCTTGGAAATCTATAACCAATGTATTTATTTCTATAAATGCCTTGTATCCGTTCTGATTCCCCTTCCTTATTTCTTTCCGATTCAAGTATCTTTCCTTCTTTTTATCATTTATTCATGTTGTCCTCATTCATTTCTTGCCAACTGTTAGGCCCTGTACCGTCTCGTAGGTATTTATTCCCTTGCCTTCTCTTTTCTAACAAATAAGAAACTCATATGTCACTAAATTATTATCCCACGTGCCATGCCATGTTAGCCTGTGTAGTGCTTTTTCACCACCAATAGAGTTACAGGGTTGGTAGTAGAACTTTGGGGTGGATGAGACTGTTCTGAGGGGGTGCGTGAGTTTGATTTTATTTTTAATCTATTTTGAGGTGTATCTGTAGGGAAGTGCGGTGGAAACAGTGGATGGAGGTGGTAACACTGCGGTTGCAATAGCGATAGGGAAATGGTGGAGCTTTTTGTGTAGATGTCTGATAGATGGTGCAAGAGAAAAGGTAGATGCGATAGGGTTGGCAGAATTTAGGCTGACCATTCTAATATCTTTTAGGATACTAAATGTATCTGAAATCTTGTAGCTACCAGATGAATATAAGTTTGCAGTTGTTAGATCTAGTTTTTGATAGAATAATATATATGTGCAGGAAATCAATCACAGAAGAATAAGAAATCAAGGGGCTTCTACAAGATCGCTGAAGTCAATCTTGATGCTTAAGGAAAGAAATCAATCAACAAAGATTACGGACAACTGCAATGGAAAGAATCAAGCAAGCCTAAACTTATGGCATTAATCAAGGCCAACACATTCAAATCCAAAAGATCGAAGATTTTGTGAAGAGTATCTGAGCGGTTAATGTAGAAGGATCAACAATCAAGGAGTAAACCTTCATCATAAACAATGTAGAAGGAAAGCTGTCAAGGAAGAGCAACGAGAAGCAATCTTATTCTTGGACAGTATCAATCTCTTTCCAAGGATCTAATCTCTTGGGTTGTCAAACCTCGTCAACAAACGATCTTTACCAAAGTATTTATACTCAAATTCAAGACTTAGACAAATATACTTTGATCTAACTAAAAAAACCCTCTATTTGTTCTACTACAAACAAATATTGTAGCTCTCTAAGATATGCTGTATAACAAGTTAGAGAAAAAGGAGAGTACAACACTTGTGAGGTATTGTATCAAAAGAGATGAGTGTTATAGGAACTGAGCTATAACGTCATTTGCAATGTACTTGGAGAAGTACATTTACTAAAGAGAACTCCCTTGCAACCCAATGAGCCTAGACTAGGATTCATGTTGAATTCGAACCAGCATAAAGTTTTAGTGTCTTTAATTCCTGCTCTTACTTTCTGTATTTTACATTCTACTATTATAACTATTAGGTTATTATATCTAGTCGACTAATTGACAAACTAGTCAACTAATTGACAAACTAGTCAACTAATTGACAAAATAGTCAACTAATAAGAGAATAAGTTTAAAATATACAATTCACCCCCTCCCCCCTTCTTGTACTTTCAATTAGTACTAGAGAAAGGCTCACATTCTACTCTTGCTTAACATCTTGTGAGAAAAGATCATGGCAAATCAAGTTATCATAGGAGGTCTCTTTCAGGAAGGAACTTCACAGGTTAGACCACCATACTTCAATGGACAATATTTTTCTCGTTGGAAAGTGCGGATCGAGACTTTGCCAAGGCTTATGACGTTAAAGTTCGGAGAGTCATCAAAAAGTGGAACTATCCCTTACCAACTGCTACTCCACCACTTGCTGACCCTGAAAATATAGATTCATATACAAAAGAGCAAATGGAAGTGGTACAAGATAACAATAAAGCAACAAATATGTTTCACAATGATATAAGTGGCGAATAATATGAGAAAATCTCTAGCTGTGACACAACAAAAGAAATATGGGACAAGCATGAGGTCATATATGAAGGAACCATCAAAGTAAAGGAAACACATATTAACATGTTGGTTCATGATTACAAACTCTTTTCCATTAAAGAAGGAAAATCTATTGAAGAGATGTTTCCCAGGTTTAGTAAAGCCTTATACCAGTGGTGATCAAGTTAGAAAAAATCTCAGAAACCTGCCAACCACTTGGCAGATCGAAGTAGTCACACTGGAATCTCAGGATCTAAACAAATTATCTTATGATAAACTACGAGGAGAACTCATAGCCTTTGAAAAGATGCATCTCAAGAAGACTAGTCAAGAAGAAAAAAAGAAAATAGTTGCATTCAAGACTTCAAATGAAATAGCTAAAAATGAAATTGATGATGATCCTGAAGCTCTACAAGAGGAGATTGCTCTGCTATCAAGAAACATGGATGGATTAATGAGAAGATTTAGAAAAGAAAGGAAGAATTCCACCAAGACGATCCAGGCAATACAACGAACTTGACAAGAATGATGGAAAGTGCATTGAGTGTGGAAGATTTGGTCTCGTTCAAGCTGAGTGCCCAGAACTAAAAAGGAAGATTTCTAGATGCTTTAACAAGAACAAATCTTTTAGAAATTGGAGTGATGAGGAAAGTTCAAACCACGAAGAGATAGCAAATCTTTGCATTGTGATGATTCTGGAAAACAAAATGAACAAATCCTCAAGATTTTGGACAGATGAGGACTTCAGATGAAGTAAATGAAAACTGTTTCATGGCACGAGGTGAAACAAGTGAAGTAAGATCTTATAACTGTGAAAGATGCAATGAATTGTAGTATATTCTTGATTTAACTTTGAAAGAGTCTTAAAATATGATGAATAAGCTTAAGAGACTAATTAAAGAGTTTAAAGACTGGAAACTCAAACATAAAGTATGTGAAATCGAAAAAGAAGTAATTCAAGAAGAGTTTGAGGAATTGCAAATGCAACTCAATGGCATGCGCAAATCCACCAGTCACAGTTCTGTTAGTTCAAACCAGATGACTTAAAGTCAACTGGAAAAGGACCAACCAGAACTAAATCCACTATTACTTACCCAAATGAAAGACCTAAAGGTGGGTCATAAGTTATGTGTTACTACTATAACAAAAGTGGGTATAAATAATCTTTTTGTCGTTTTCATAAAGCAAACATTTCAGGATGGGTTTGGAAATAAAAAAAAAAACAATTCTAAGTCTAGTAATACTAACCCTCCAGGACCCAAGCAAGCTTGGGTACCTAAAAGAAAGTAATCACTTTGGTTTGCAGGAATACCATAGTATAATCGGCAAAGGAAAATGGTATCTAGACAGTGCGTGTTCCAGTCATATGACGGAGACAAAAATCTGTTCAAAGAAGTTACAAAAATTGATGGAGGAAGTGTTAAGTTTGGGGATGACTCAAAAGGCAAAATAATTGGTACTGGAACAATTCCCTTCAATAACAACTATGACATGACTGAAGTTTATCTCACCGACGGACTCAACTACAACCTCCTGAGCATAAGTCAACTATGCGACTTAGGATATGAGGTAAATTTTAAGAAAACATGTTGTTCTATTGAACACGAATGAGGTATAATAGTCCTTCCTGGAAAAAGGTATGGAAATGATTATATCCTTGATGGTTTTGAAAAGATAGATCGTATTTGATTAACTTCTATGACTGATGACCCATGTTTATGGCATAGAAAACTTGGTCATGCTAGCATGCATTTGATAGAAATATTGTCCAAACATGAGTTAGTTGTAAGCCTACCCAAACTGAAATTTTCTAGAACTCATACATGTGATGCATGTCAAATTGGTAAACAGACCAGAAACTCTTTCAAAAATAAATATATAATATCTACTTCCAAACCTTTGCAATTACTTCATATGGATTTATTTGGGCCTACTAGAACTACAAGTATAGGAGGAAAGAGGTATGCTTTTGTTGTTGTTGATGATTATTCACGTTTTACTTGGGTAATTTTCTTATCTCATAAGGATGAAACATTAAGAAATTTTGAAGTTTTCTGCAAAAAGGTTGAATGAGAAAAGGGATATCTGAACTCAACAATTCAGAGTGATCATGGAGGAGAATTTGAAAGTAGAGCATTTGAAGATTTCTGTAATGATCAGGGATACACTCATAATTTCTATACACCACGCTCACCACATCCGAATGGGGTTGTAGAAAGAAAGAAATGAACCCTCCAAGATATGGCAAGAACCATGTTACTAGATCATTCATTGCCAAATCACTTTTGGGCAAAAGGTGTAAGTAAAGCATGTCACATTCTCAACGGATGTATCATAAGGCCTATTCTGAAGAAGACTCCATATGAATTATGGAAAGGTAAACGTCCCAATATCAGTGACTTTCATCCCTTCGGAAGTAAGTGTTTTATTCACAATAACGATAAAGATAACCTTGGAAAATTCGATCCAAGAAGTGATGAAGGTATTTTTCTAGGCTACTCATTAAATAGTAGATATTTTAGAGTTTGTAATAAACACACATTAAGTGCGTAAGAAACTTTACATGTTATATTCGATGAAAATAATCCCTTGGTCGAGAAAAGAATTACTGCAGGTGATGAAGATCAAGCTCGAGAAATTCAAGAGACAAGCAAATCTAAAGAGTCGACTGATATATCTTCAATGATAGAGTCTACTAGTGAAATCAACATCAGCATACCAGATCAACCAATTGAGTCAACTACTAATGTAGTGCATCCAAATGAATGGATAAGCGAGCCTGAATGTTGGCCCAAGAACAAGTGAAGTTTTGAAGATTGACAAAAGAACTCAGTCATGGACCAAGTCAATCTTGTAAAGCACAGTCATGATCAATCTATGCATGTGAGATGCATGTGAAGGAGATAAGTCTTACTGATCAAGCAACGATATCTATTGATTCGATAAAAAATGTTGCATATTAGATCATGGGACAAAGTCTCCTTATATGAAAAGAACACAATCCAGGATAGAGATAGTGTTAGTTTCAGATCTTCATGAACTCTTCTACGATAGAAGATCATCAATTGAGTCCCAATCAAACTCTGATTACTAGCCTATTAAATGACAGTGATTGTTCTCTTTTATAGGCAATGCACATACGCAGAAGTTAAACTAAATCGAGAGCAAAAGAGCAAGGCGATTTTGCAAGAAATTTACATGTGATTTGAGTGTGTACTCATGAAGCTACTTGAACGAGATAGAAAAACCAGTTCCATTGTGTCTATCTTTTATTCTAGTTCAATTGAAGTAGATGGTTTATCATTGTACCTTTCATCTTTCATAGAAGCAATTGTATTAGGTACCTAGTGTGTTCAAGTTATATGTATCTTGAAGTTGTTGCAACAGTTGAGGTTGTGTGCCACAACAGGATTAAAGTTAATACTTAGGTTTACAAAGAGTTTTTGTAAATGCTGTTTTGGCTTAGTGATTTTAGTGGAAGTTTGGGAAAATCCTACCGAGTAGTAGGTCGTGATTTTTTCACCTTTTGAGCTTGGTGTTATCCACGTAAAAATCTCCGTGTTCTTCTAACAGTAGTAGCTGGAACATCTAGAAGAACCAGATTCTTTTGTAGTTCAGTTAAGAGAAAATTGGGCCACACAAATGACCCCCCACCCCTCTTGTATGGTATTGACATTTAAAACATCAATTGGTATCAGAGCGAGTTATCTTTGAAGAGGCTAATGCCTTAAGAAAAGATCAAAATGAGTGCATCACCTAGGAACTGGAAGGGCAATCCACTGCTAGGCCTCCACTTTTTAATGGTCAGTACTATTCTTGGTGGAATAATAGAATGAGGGATCATATCATAGGAGAAGACTATGAACTTTTGGACATAGTCACTGATGGTCCTTTGGAAACTATAAAGAAGAATTTTGAAGGAGTGGATGTGCCAAAGACAAGAGCTAACTTCACCGCTAAAGATTTGAAGAAATGGGAGAAGAATGCCAAGGCCAAAAAAAATGGCTTGTGTGTGGACTGGGTCCAGACGAGTACAATAGGATTCAAAACTGTACTACTGCAAAGGAAATATTTGACGCTTTACTAGTGGCTCATAAATGAACTCCTCAAGTAAAGAGATCAAGAGGAACACTACTATATTCTCAATATGAGAACTTCAATATTAAGGAAGGAGAATCTATACTGGAGATGTACACAAGGTTCACAACACTTACAAATGGACTTAAATCTCTTGGGAGAATTATCCTTGAAGAAGACAAGGTTGAGAAAATCTTGACAAGGGTTTTACCAGTGACTTGGGAAATACAAATCACTGCTATTCAGTAATCAAAGAATATTGCTACCCTCAAGCTGGATAAATTAATTGGAAATCTCACTGCCTATGAACTGAGAAGGCAAACCATGAAAATGGAAGCACCCAAGAAGGAAAGAAGTCTCGCTCTCAGAATTGCTGAAGGTTCAAATATGGAGGATGATGAAATGGCCATGATCACAAGAGATTTCAAAAAGTATCTGATTAGAGGAAATGGTTCTTCAAGAGGTACAACCTTCAACAAACCAAAGGTCCCTGAGAAACAGACCAACGTGGGTTGCTACAAAAGTGATAAGACTAATCACATGATCAAGAATTGTCCTCAATGGGAAATTGAGTGGAAGAAGGAAAGGGCTGAATGAAGAAACAGAAAGAAGGAACATGTTCAACCAAAAAGGAACAAAAGATCAACAAAGGCTATGGTTGCTGCCCGGGGAGAAACATCAGATGAGAACTCAGAAGATGAAGCTGGAGATGAGCAAGCACTTATGGCCATCGGAGAATCAGATGATGAAAAAGAGGTGAGTATCATTCATCTCAAAGAAAAGATTAAATTTCTGTGTAAAGAAAGGTTGTCTGAGCTATTACTAGACTTCATTGATGAGTTTGAGATAATTAACAATGAGAAGGAAGATATGTCTTGGGAATGTGTGATCCTAAAAGCCAAGTGCAAAAATCTAGAGAATAGGGCTAATGAGAGTGATAGTAAAAATGTTGAGTTGAAGAACAAAGTTCTGGAACTTAACACCAGTGTCCTAAAACTTAGGTTTGAGAACTTAAGACTGAAACTAGAAACAGGTAAGAAGAAATCTGACCACACACATATCACTCTAGAAGAAAACTTAGGAAAAATGAAGGATGAGTTGTACAGGAAGGATGAGCAGATAAAAGTGTTAAAAGAAGATCTAGGGAAGGTAAAACATGAACTAGACAGAACTTACAAATGAAACAAGGCTTCTGATGCACTTTACTGGCTACAAGAACATCATAGTAGCAACACAAGAGGACTTGGCTATGGGACTCAAGCAACTAAGTGGGATCCTAAAAGCAAGTACCTCACTCTTCCTGAGAACAAAATTTGCACACACTGTGGTAAGGCCATTACAAAAATGAATGTAATGCAAAAGAAAAGGCCAGTCAAAAGAACAAAGCTTTTGTTCAAGAGAAAAATAGGTTGCTTGGGTGGGCTAAAAGGAATCTGATTTATCTCTTTACCTATAAAAAGGGACCCAAACTAGTTTAGGTTTCTAAGACTAACCCTTGATTTTTTTGCAGGTCCAAGTGAAGGGAAGTAGACAAATATGGTACATGGATAGTGTTAGATAATACGCTTAACGCTAGAGGGGGGTGAATAGCGTTATAATAAAATTTAGCGTAAACTTGCGAAATTTGAAATTTGCAGGAAATAAATAAGTGTGTTAAGTAAACAAAAAGGAAAGAACGCACCGATGTATTCTGGTTCACCACAACAAGTGGCTAGTCCAGTCCCCGAGAGACTCTCTCGAGATTTTCCACTAACTTGTCAAGCTTACGGGTGCTCAACAAACCTTTACAACTTAAGGACACAAGCCTTAACACCTTTGCTCGGAGATACAACACTCCAAGACTTCACTGTTAAGCTTACGGGTGCCTAACCAACCTTTACAACTTAAGGACACAAGCCTTAACACCTTTGCTCGGAGATACAACACTCCAAGACTTCACTGTTAAGCTTACGGGTGCCTAACCAACCTTTACAATCTGAGGACACAAGCCTCAACAATCTTGCTCGGAGATACAACACTCCAAGACTTCGACCAAGGAAACACAAGTTCCTTACAATAAGAGAATCACAATTCTCTTCAAGTGTACAAAACACTAAACACTCAAACAAAACACTCCTTAATGAGTAGATATGAGTAAAAGAAGTAAGCTCAAGATCACAACAATTTTGAACAATAATATGGCTCTCAAAATTTATGTAATGAATATAAAATGATAAGCAATAGAGTATGCAAGCTTATAGCAATTGTATGATCAGTTGTTGTGTGTTATTGTGTTTAAAACACTGAAATGAAGCTGTATTTATAGTTGAAAAACTTGGCATCACCGTTGCCTAATTGCCAATTAAGAGTTGCTGATTTTACTGTGTGACAATCGATAGTCAAGAAGTCACAATCGATTGTTTGCCAATCGTTCCAGAAATCAATCCCAGATTTTACGCTTAACAATCGGTTGTCCAAGATCAACAATCGATTATTGGTAACGTTTCATTTCCAGATTTTACGTAAAACAATCGATTATACCAAATCAATGATCGATTATTCAGCAACGTTCAAGAAATCCTTTCCAGATTTTAATTTCAACAATCGATTGTACAAAATCAACAATCGATTATTCAGCAACGTTCAAAAAATCTTTTCCAGATTTTAATTTCAACAATCGATTGTACAAAATCAACAATCGATTACCTGATGGTATTTGAAAACTTTACGACAACGGTCAGCTTCACAATCGATTGTGCAATGTTAACAATCGATTATTTATCAGACTTTGAAAATCATTTTAGACACTACCTCTTGCTAATCGATTGTTTTATACTCACAATCGATTATTTATTAATTTTGAAAAAGTCTGGAAGACACTGCCTCAACACAATCGATTGTCATATGTTCACAATCGATTATTTTGTGACTTTGAAAAATCTGATGGACACTGTCTCTTCACAATCGATCGTCATTAGCTTCACTATCGATTATTCTAAGTTTTGAAAAACTTTGATGTACACTGCCTCATCACAATCGATTGTCATAAGGTTCAAAATCGATTATCATGCAAGTTTGAAAAACCTGATGCTCACTGCCTTAACACAATCGATTGTCATTAGTTCACAATCGATTGTCATGCAGTCTTGGCTTAACATAATCGATTATCATAAGTACATAATCGATTATCTTAGTCCAGATTTTAGAGGCATGTTTAAAAATCATTTTGACTAAAGTAAATATGCATGATTTAAAATCATTTAGCATTAAATTAAATATGCATGATTTTGTAAAAATAGTTTTACGAGAGAAGCCATGTCATGAGTCAAGTTGTCGGATCAAGATCACAATTAAGAATGACTCATGTAAAACTATAAAACTTGGTCTTGTGCTTGAATCTCGTTATATATATCAATTGTGCGCTTGTACTTGAGCTTCTTCATATGTCAATTTGCGCTTGTTTGTCATTCATCAAAACCTACACATATGAACACACGCTTTAGTATAATGCTTTACGAACGTGTTTCCAACAGATAGTGGCTGCTCAAAACATATGACTGGAAGCAATAACCAATTTCTTTCACTTGAGGGTTTAAAGGGAGGTAATGTCTCCTTTGGAAATGAGAAGAAAGGTGAGATTATTGGGGTTGGAAAGGTAGGTAAGACAGACTCTCACTCCATTGAGAATGTCTACTTGATAGATGGCTTGAAATACAGCCTGATCAGTGTGTCACAACTGTGTGACAGAGGTAACCTTGTATCATTCACCTCTACTAATTGCTTTGTGATCAACCTTACCACTGACAAGATTGTTTTGCAGGGAAAAAGAGTTAACAATATTTACATTGTTGATTTGTCTACTCTTTTGAGAAAATGAACTCACCTGCCTAAGTGTGTTGGATAATTATCCCTCCTGTGGCACAAAAGACTTGATAATGCTAGTGCGAATTAGCTAAACAAATTAGTCTCTAAGGACTTGGTGATAAGCTTACCTAACATCAAGTTCAAGGAAGACAAAGTTTGTGAGGCATGTACAAGTGGGAAGCATGCAAGATCATGATTCAAAAGCAAGAAAATGGAACATGAAGATGAAGCCATTGGTTTGGTAAAGGATTTGACTGAAGCCTCAGCACAAGTTAAAGTGGCATCAAAACAAGGAACAAGTAATGGAACAGTTTCTTTCATTTAGGGCAACCTGACAGGGAGAACTGATCAAAGAGGAATTGAAACAAATCCCCTAAAAGAACATGTTCCTCAGCAACAGAACATGGGAGAAACATCAAGCAGAAACCAATTGGTTGTGAAACCTCACAAATATCAAAGTTCTCATCATATTGAGAACATTATCACTTATCTAAATCTGGAGTCAAAACTAGATCACAATTAAAGAATGTGTGTGCTTTTGATGCCTTTTTATCTCTTATTGAACCTAAAAATGTTGTTGAGGCTTTATAGGATGCAGATTGGGTGAATGAAGTGGAAGATGAACTCAATTAGTTTGAGAGAAGTTAAGTTTGGTATCTAGTTCCAAGACCCAAGGACAGATAAGTTATTGGTACAAAATGGATCTTCAGAACAAACTTGATGAAGATGGAATAGTTACAAGAAACAAGGCAAGACTGGTGGTCCAAGGTTACAGCCAAGAGGACGGGCATAGATTATGATGAGATTTTTTCTCTAGTTGCACGACTAGATGCAATAAGACTTCTCATAGCCTTTGCATTACACATGGAATTCACTCTCTATAAGATGGATGTCAAAAGTGTCTTCTTGAATGGCTACCTGAAAGAAGAAGTGTTTGTGAAACAACATCTAGAGTTTGCGAGCAATGAATGTCCTGAACATGTGTACAAACTAGACGAGGCTCTCTATGGAATCAAGTAGGCTCCAAGAGCATGGTATTAACGAATGTCCAAATTTATGCTTGAACATGGCTACAAAAGAGGTAAAATTAATAATAACTTATTCTTACGGGAAAAAGGTAAAGATCTCCTTGCGGTACAAATATATGTTGATGACATAACCTTTGGGGCCACCACTGATAAGCTATGTAAGGAGTTTGCAAAATTAATGGGGAGTGAGCTTGAAATGAGTATGATGGGTGAGCTTAACTTCTTCTTGAGCTTACAGATTAAACAAAGCCCAAATGGAACCGTGATCCATCAGCAGATGTATGCAAAAGAGCTTATCAAAAAGTTTAAAATGGATGAATCAAATGAAATAGACAACCCCATTGCAACTGCCACTAAATTAGACATTGATAAACCTAGTTCATCAGTTGATCAAAAGATGTATAGTGGTATTATTGGTTTACTCTTGCATCTTACTGCTAGAAAACCTGACAGAGTCTTCAGTGTAGGGCTTTGTGCTCGCTTTCAGGCCAATCCAAAAGAGTCTCACTTGACTCTTGTCAAGAGGAGATATTTGAAAGGCACCACTGATATGTATCTTTGGTATCCTAAAGGTAGTAATTTCAATCTAGTAGGATATGATGATGTTGATTATGCAGGTTCCCTTGTGGATAGGAAAAGCACCTCAGGTATGGCTCACTTTCTTGGTTCATGTCTTGTATTATGAGCCACTAAGAAGTAGAATTTAGTGGCCTTATCCACTGTTGAGGCTGAGTATGTTGTTGTTGCCTCTTGTTGTGCTTAATTGTTGTGGGTCAAATAGTAGCTGGTAGATTTTGGCATTGAAGTTGGTTGTATTCCTATATTCTGTGATAACACTAGTGCTATAAGTATGACAAAGAACCATGTTCATCATAAGAGGACTAAAAATATAGATGTTAGACACCACTTCTTAAGAGATAACTATGTGAAGGATTTATCTCGATAGAATTTTGTGTTAATAATAAGCAAATTGATGATTTCTTCACTAAAACACTGAGTAGAGAAAACTTTAAGAGGAACATGTTAGAATTAGGGATGATTACGATCACCTAATAGGTCCAGCTCAGAATGCACAATGAATTTATTTATTTTAGGCTAGGAATTCTAAACTTGTGAAAATATCTAGATTAATTCTTACTCGATTTCATACTTTAATTACTATACTCATGTGACATATGTTTATATGACTCACTGATCTCTTACAAAATTTTCTCTATTATGGCATTTGAGGCATGTTCAAGAGAGTTCTAAATAAAGAACCTGGTTCATCGGTATGGGTTCATATGAAAGCTCAGGTATGGTTCTATAATCCATACAATTAGAAAGATTAATAATTCAATCATTAGTAGAAGTCCTATAATTGTTCAATTCCTAGAAAATTCTATCTGTTTGCACCAAACCAGTTCCGCCCTACTAGAACTTTAAACCGTAGATTTTGCATAATATCTAGGGAAGCCAAAACTATCATTTAAAATCTGGAATTTCAAGTTGATTAGACCTCTAGTTGACCACTGCAAAAGGTTGTCGTTACTTATTAAATGTGTAATTCCCTTTATATACACATCAATTCTCCAGCCTTCATCGTAACTCCAAATCGTCAAAAACTCTTCTTCAAATTCACTTGCCCTTTTCTCCAAAATTCCCAAATTCTCTAAAAAAAAACAACAATCATGTCTAAACCACAAGACAATCCTGGAACTCCTCCACCACCATCTCCCTCAAATCATCCTCAACTACTTCACCCAGTACATCTCCAAAACCTAGACTACGAAGGGTGAAAATTCTTGGTAGAAAGACTGTAGCATCTGGGGCTTTGAGGAAAGTATTAAATGAAAGGTTAAAAGCAAGACAAGTGAAATCAAGCCAAGATCAAAACTCCAACTCTAGTTCTGAGTTTGAATATTATCAATCCGCTACTAAGGGGAAAAGACATGGGTCTTCTGACTCTGAAAAGACCCAAGAATCTCCTTCTAAGGTACATTCATCTATGATTGAAAACCTAGAGACTAGGTTTGTTCTGGTTGGACCCATTAGGGATGTTGAATTGCCTGAGATACGTAGGAGTGGAGGTAAAAAGAATTTTGAATAAGAAAAAGAGTGAGAGAGAGGGTACATGTGGTGAAGAGAGGAGAATTGGGAATAGAGTAGTTCCTGCTATCTGTGGGGTTGAACATGAAAGGGTAGAAGAGAGTGGCATGAAGTCAGGGGGAAGTGTTGGGGAAGCTGCTCAGGGATTGGTTCATCCGAGCACACAAAGAGATGAACCTGTTTCATCTACTGAAGAGACCCTAGCAGACTTGCTTAAAAAGTTGGGGCAAGCTATGACCAAAAGAAATGCAGAACTCCCACACCAAAAGCCCCAAATGTTCCTAAGCGTTCCAAGAAAAGAAAGGCTTCATCCCCAACACCAACTGCCTCTTCATTACCAAGGGGTAGAGCCACAAGAAGCATGGTGAGACAAAGTGAAGTTGATTTGCAAAGGGCTTTAGAAGAAAGTAAGAAAAAGAAAATGGATAACGGAAATGAAAAGATTGCAAAATCATCTGAGGCTTTTGAGGAAGAGAAGATGGAACTATTCCATCAAGAAAGGGTACAGCGGTGGAGGTTCCTACACTCAAGCCTAAAAAACCCAAGACCTCCTCCAAGAAGTCTTCCTCTGTGTTTGTGGCTACTGAACCCACACTAGCCAAGAGGACAATATCTGTAGTGAAAAACAAACAATCAAAAGTTTCTGATGATGATGATTGGAGTGGAGAAGAAGAAGAAGAAAATGATTCTTAGAAGGAATAGGACAAGCTTGCCATTTTTGGTAGAAGAAATATTTTAAAGGGTAAACTGTTGAAGGACCTTATGGAACCAAGAATGATGGGATTGGTGGATGCCTTAGATTCTCAGGGATGGAAGGACATGGTCCTTCATATGGATGGTAGGCTATCTAGAAATGAGCTGATTGAATTTATAGCCAATGTTGCTGCTAAAGATGGAGTTGTTAGTAGTCTGGTGAAAGGAGTCCAAGTGCAGTTTGATGTAGAGAAATTGGGAGAGATACTGAACACACCCTCTAAAGGGTTTGATGACTATACAAGGCAGAGGTGGCCCTGCCTGGACTCCCTCCCTACTACTTTTGCAATTACCATGAGGTTTTGTGATTCATAAGAGGTACATGAAGCTAGGGCTACGCAGAAAAGTGAAATGAGGCCTGAGCACAAGGTTGTGTTTGAATTTGCCAACAAGTGCTTATTTCCCAGACATGAGATAAGGCACACTGCTAACTACATAGATCTGGTTCTTATGGAGTGCCTGGAGAGAGTAAAGCAAATCAACTGGCCTGCTTTCATTATCAAACTGCTAGACAGAGTCATCAATGGCTCAAAGGCTAATGGTACTTCATATGGCTTTATTGTAACCACAGTTCTGGACATGCTAAATGTGCCTTTGAAGAAATAGGAAATGGCCTCGAGAAAGGAACACTTTAGCATAAACACTCTTTTTGCATGTGACTATCCAGTTAATGCCATCCCAAATGAACCTGGGTAATCCCAGAAGACACCCATCAACAGCAAAGTTAGGACTCTGGTTTCAGGAATGTGCTGCCAAGGATGCTGAAATTGCTAGGCTCAAGGCTCGTGTGGTTGAAGTGGAACTGAGCGTGATGGTCTCAGAATTGAGCTTGCCAAAGAAAAGGAGAAGAATGATGGAATTCTTCAGAACATGCTGAATCTTCTCCAAATACAAACACAACCCTCTAGTTCCTCCAAGCCTTAGGACTCCTAGTTTCTGTCTCCTGAACTTGTTTAGTACCCCCAGTGACCTAGATTAGGAATTTTTCTATCTTTCTGTTTCTTGCTCGTGGTTTGAATGTTTGTTTTTGTGAATTTTAGGTGGAAACATATCTCTATCAATGATAACTATTGTTTTTCTTTTGTTCAATGATTAATCTGTCATTGATAGTTTAAATATGTTTGTTTGATTACTGTTGATTGCACCATGATTGCACTTGAAATTGGCCCAGTGGCCATGGGTACTTATTAAAATCTGGGAATCACATTTTGTATGCAACTTTTAGATGATGCCAAAAGGGGAAAGAGATATTGTGCTTTACACATTCTGAAATAAGTGATATTTATAATCTGATTAACCTGATCCTTGATGATAAGTGAATTTTTTTAGTTTAGTATTGATGGATAAGCTGAGTTCTTACAGGTTTCAAACCAATAAAAAGCACAGAGTTTGTCATCATAAAAAAAGGGAATCTTTTGGCCCAAGAACAGGTGAAGTTTTGAAGATTGACAAAAGAACTCAGTCATGGACCATGTCCATCTTGTGAAGCACAATCATGATCAATCTATGCATGTGAGATGCACCTGAAGGAGATAATTCCTACTGATCAAGAAGCAATATCTATTGATCTGATAAAAAATGTTGCATATTAGATAAGGGGAGAAAACCTCCTTATATGAAGAGAACATAATCCAGGATAAAGATAGTGTTAGAGTTTGAGATCTTCATAAACTCCTCTACGATAGAAGATCATCAATTGAGTCCCAATCAAACTCTGATTACTAACCTATTAAATGATAGTGATTGTTCTCTTTTACAGGTAATGCACATACGAATAAGTTAAACTAAATTGAGCGCAAAAGAGCAAGGTAATTTTGCGAGCAATTTATGTGTGATTTGAGTGTGCAATCCTGAAGCTACTTGAACGAGATAGAAGAACTAGTTCCATTGTGTCTATCTTTTATTCTAGTTCAATTGTAGTAGGTGGTTTATTATTGTACCTTTCAACTTTCATAGAAGCAATTGTATTAGGTACCTAGAGTGTTCAAGTTGTAGCTAACTTGAAGTTGTCGCAATAGTTGAGGTTGTGTGCCACAATGAGAATAGAGTTAATCCTTAGGTTTACAAAGAATTTATGTAAATGCTGTTTTGGCTTAGTGATTTTAGTAGAAGTTTGGGAAAATCCTACTGAGTAATAGGTCGTGGTTTTTTCACCTTTTGAGCTAGGTGTTTTCCACGTAAAAATCTCTGTGTTCTTTATTTTCTGTATTTATTATTCTGCAAACAGTATTAGTTGTAACACCTAGAAGAACGAGGTTCTTTTATAGTTCAGTTAAGGGAAAATTGGGTACCACATAAATCCCCCCCACCCCGTGTGGTATTGACGTTTAAAACATCACTGAATATCCTCAAAAGTTCATCATAGGGGATCCAAATGAAGGAATGAAAATCAGGGAAGCTCTCAAAATGAAAGAAAATGTTGCATTAATCTCTCAGGTTGAACCAAAGAAGAAAGAGGAAGCGCTAAAAGATTCAAGTTGGGTTCAAGCAATGCAAGAAGAGTTAAATCAGTTCAGTAAGAATCAAGTGTGAAATCGGATACCCAAACTTGAAAATGTTTCTATAATCGGAACAAAGTGAGTTTTCAGAAACAAATTGAACGAGGATGGAAAGGTCTTAAGAAATAAAGCCAGACTAGTTGCTCAAGGATACTCACAACAGGAATGAGTCAACTATGATGAAACCTTCACTCTAGTAGCTCGTTTGGAATCTATACGAATTCTTCTGGAATATGCATCATTTAAAGGATTTAGGTTGTTTCAGATGGATATCAAAAGAGCCTTTCTGAACGGATTTATTGAGGAAGAAGTATATGTGAGAAAACCTCTTGGGTTTTGTAGATTCAAAGTTTCCCTACCATGTATACAAGCTCACTAAGGCGCTGTATGGACTAAAGCAAGCTCCACGTGCTTGGTATGACAGACTTAGTTCTTTTCTTGTTGATCATGGCTTTACAAGAGGTAAAATAGATATTACCTTGTTTATTAAAAGATCATGAGAAAGTAATATCATTATTCAGATTTATGTTGATGATATTATATTTGGTAGTGCTAACTCTCTTATGTGCAAGGAATTTTCAAATCTTATGCAAAGAGAATTCAAAATGAGCATAATGGGAGAACTAACTTTCTTCCATGGACTCCAAATTCAACAATCTGAAGAAGGAACCTTTATATGTCAGAATAAATACATAAAAGAAATAATTCAAAATTTTGGCATGAGCAATGCAAAATCCATTGGCACACCAATGAGTCCTTCCACAAATATAGACAAAGATGAGCAGGGAATCCTTGTTGGTGAAACTAAATATTGTGGAATGATTGGATCATTATTGTATCTGATAGAAAGTTGACCGGATATTATGTTTAGTGTATGTAAATATGCCAGGTTTCAGTCAGCTCCTAAGGAATCACATCAGACCGTAGCAAAGAGATCATTCGATTTCTCATTGGGACTGTATCTCATGGACTATGGTATTCTCGCTCTAACTCTTTTAAATTAGAAGGTTTTTCAGATGTTGACCTTGCATGTGATAAGGAAGATAGAAAAAACACAAGCGGTGCATTTCAATTACTTGGGAAGGCATTGATATCCTGGAATAGCAAAAAACAAGCATCAGTTGCATTATCTATTACTAAAGTTGAATACAATGCCATTGGACAATGCTGTGCACAATTACTATGGATGTCCCATCAACTAGGTGACTATGAACTTTCGTTTAAACCTATACAAATTTTTTGTGATAATTCAAGTGCTATTTGTCTTTCTAAAAATCTTGTGCATCATTCTAGATCAAATCATATAGATATCAAGCATCACTTTATTAGAGATCATGTTCTTAAAGGAGACATAGAAATATCTTTTGTTGGAACTACTAATCAGTTAGCAGATATTTTTACTACGCCATTATTAGAGGACAAGTTTTGTGCTTTAAGAAAATTACTTAGCATCACTTGCTTAACTAAATTAACTTATAGGACCTATATGTATTGTTGATACTTTTACAGGTGTAATGATTGTCCTTTACTCGTTCATTAATTATACCTCTGTTTTTCCCTCTCTTTTTTCTTCTTTCACATCAGTTCGTCGTTCAAAGTTAGAAAGCCGATCATTGTGTCCTTTCAACTGACGCCTTTTCTTTTTCTGTACTCAACCGTCAAAAGTTTCTTTTCTTAAGTCGGAGAATCCCTTCCAGTCTCTTTCATATTTATCCCCTCTCTAAATCTCCGATCAAACCACTTCCTTTCCATGGCCAAAAAACCCAGGAATCCCTCTGCTTCTACCAAAAAACGTACCTGCTCCAAAGCAAAACCCCCTTCTACGCCCCCCTAAACAAGTAGACCTAGAGTCTGACCACTCTGAGGGTTTCGCCCCTTCTCATGGAGATTTCTCTGATCATTCTCAACATTTAGGAGAAAAAGCTCTTGGAAAATGACCCATGAAAGAACCCCATGTTTCGTATACCCCAAAGAAATCCAAGGTTGATCTTTCTGGCTCTCTCGAATCTTACCTAAATTTCTGGGATTCTCCAAATAGGGATCTTTTCATTACTTTGAAGGACAAGCCCATTGCTCATGGAAGGGTAGAACACCTTGACGACATGGAAGCCTTAAATTGCAAGGCCAAAAACCTCTTTGTTCATCAAGGGTGGGTTAAGTTCCTCTCTATTCCTCCGCCTAAGGTCTATGAATCCCTGGTAAAGATGTTTTATGCTAATCTCCGTTCTAGTAAGTCTGATAGGTTGGAATCCTTAGTGTTAGGTAAGCGCATTGTTCTTGATTGTGCCCTGTTTGATCCGCTCTTTCAATGTCGTTGTTATGGTTTTCCTACGCTTTTCAAAAACACCTGGCCTGATGATTTTAAAAAAAAAATTGACCAAGACAAATAGTGTATTACTGAGTGTCCCTCTTACTCCCTTCCCAACCAGTTAGGTCCCAATGATGTTAGTTTCGAAACTCGAGTTCTGGCCTACATTGTAGCAACTACTCTACTTCCCCGCATTGGTTCCTTTTCAACTTCTCTCAAAGAGACACTTTCTTAGTATACTACCTTGTGACCAAACACAAAATCAAGTTGTCCTCCTGGGTTATTAATTTCATGATTGAAAGTGCTAAAGATCCTACTATTCTACCCTATGGCATGGCAATCACTCACATTCTGGAAGCTCATCAACTTTCCTTGTCTAACTATTGCTTCATCACTGTTTTGAAGTCTTATAGTGATAGCAAATCAGTCAGCAAAGATTACGGATAGCTGCGATGGAAAGAATCAAGCAAGTCTAAACTTAAGACATTAATCAAGGCCAGCACATTCAAATCCGTAAGATCGAAGATTCTGTGAAGAGTAGCTGAGCGGATAATTTCGGAAGGACCAACAATCAAGGAGTAAACCTTCATCATAAACAATTGTAGAAGGAAAGTTGTCAAGGAAGAGCAACGGGAAGCAATCATATTCTTGGAAAAAATCAATCTCTTTCCAAGGATCAAATCTCTTGGGTTGTCAAGCATCTTCAACAAACATTCTTCACCAAAGTATTTATACTCAGCTTCAAGCCTTAGACAAATATCCTTTGATCTAACCAAAAAACCATCTTTGTTCTACTACAAACAAACATTGTAGTTCTCTAAGATCTATTGTGTAACAACTAACAAATCTGAAAAAAGGGAGAGTACAACACTGGTGAGGCATTGTATCAAAAGAGACGAGTGTTATAGGAACTGAGCTATCACGTGATCATTTCCAGTGTACTCGGAAAAACGCATTTACTTAAAGAGATTTCCCTTGCAACCAAGGGGACTGGACTAGGATTCACATTGAATCCGAACCAGTATAAAATTTCGGCGTCTTTAATTCCTGTATTTACTTTCTGTGGTTTACATTCTGCTATTATAGCTGTTAGATTATTGTATCTAGTCGACTAATTGACAAACTAGTCAACTTATAAGAGATTAAGTTTAAAAATGTACAATTCATTCCCCCCCCCCACCCTCCCTCCTCTTGTACTTTCAGCATCGAGTGCCTACAAATAATTTTCCTCATGTCCATTAATATAGTCTAAAAGATATAGACCATCAATCAGTTGATTCGTTCTAATTCATTGAATTAATCCGTTATAAAAATATCAGAAAAGAGGGGAACGTTGTATTTGCAAACATGAATCGAATCTTTTTTTACAATTTTTACGCAAAATTGTATCTTTATCCGGAGCCTCGAAGGAAAGAAAATTTGTGGTAATTATAAACGCAATTTTTATAGAGATTTCAATCTTTTTTTATAGAGATTTCAATCTTTTTTTTGGTAATAAAAAGGAAAAAAGAGATTTCAATCTACTAGATAGACGACGATATATAATACACTTTTTAATCTAATGACCAAAGATATATAGTATTTATTAAATATAAATGCTATAAGATGTTCTAACATCCACGAAAATAATTTTTTTTAACAATGTGTAGATCGAAACTCATAACTAATTCTAAGTTCAGGATGAATAGATTTACTAAGGGATAAAACACTTTTTACTAAAAAGTTCTTCATTCCCAAAAATTAAACCTACCTTTAATCAAGGATAAAGTGACTCCAACTATATTACAGACATATTTTTGGCCCATATTTTTTTTATCGTAAGAATTTCAATATCTAATGCCATAGGGAACATTTAACAATGAGACAGGACATGCTTGAAATAGACAGTACAAACATTCAATTACTACAGATTTAACAAGAATTGTTCTTATCAATAATGAGTGCCACGAAATAACCTCCTTCAACATGAAAGCCAAAAGGAATAAGTTGAACAACAGTAATAAATGGAGTTTAAGTAATGTGTAATGTCAATTTAAAATTTATTTAAACAATTATATTCATTTATAAGCTCATTACCGATAAATTTTGGTATAAATACTGATTAGTACTTAAAAAGGAGATAAAGCATTACATCTCGCTTCTCTATAGTTGGGATTCTTTCACTAAAGTAGTGATTTTCATGTTTGTATTTATGATCTCCTAATTTATTTTGAGAAAACATGACTACATGGAGAGGTGCTTTGTACTTTTACCCAATCTAGAGGGGTGCCAACGAATCGATTGCTAATTCCCATTTTATTGAATTAACCGATCGACGTACTAACGGACATTTATCTTATATTCACATGAAATAAAACATATATTCTAGAGATTTAGTAAAAGGAAGTGGCAAGCCGTTAAAGATATTAACAAAGTTAAATGAGTTGGCTGACTTTTCGCCTGAAGCAGAAATTGAACTTTTGATGTTAGCTTTTCTTCTTCTCTTGCTACTAGTTTTTTAACCTACAATATGTAATCATATAGAAATTGACTTTTTCACATATTATATGTGAATTTTCTAGTTATTATTTACCGAAATAAAATTTGAACCAAATATGATGTGCGAACACATAAACATGAAGCTGAGTTTTCGCGACAGTCAATTTGAACCAGCAACCACTTTGGGATTTTATGCATTTGAATATTTGATGGTGTACTCAATTTCTTTTAATAATTTCTTTTTTTGTTTCTTGTCATTTATTTGTAATGAAAATTTTATGCAATACTAATCAATTATTTATTTTGTCAATGCTAATAATTATGGGGGGAAGGTATTGAAAGATAAGGGTTACAAGTACTCTTTTTTGAAGTTAATAGGAAAATGATTAATCAATTATTTATTTCGTCAATGCTAGCATTACATCACAATGTTTTTTTTTTGATTTTTCATCCGGTGTCCAGTATGCACATTAGGGCTCGACTAAATTCGGATTCGCACTGGGAAGTCCCATACTGGGGGGTAAAGCGCTCCCTAACAAAGACGACTCCATACCTAGGAGCTCGAACTCGACACCTCTGGTTAAAGATAAAGGAATACTTAACACTCCACCACAACTCTTGTTGGTTACATCACAATGTTGGTAAGAAATATCTCTAAGGTGAGATGAGAATATCTCAGTCTAATTAAGTAAATTCAAGATTAGATTATTGGAGTTATAATTGTTGAGAGTATGAGTAATGTTATAACTTAAACTACAGTTCGTCTTATACTAGTTTAACTAACTATAGTTAGCAGTTAATTAGTTAGTACAGCTGTATTACAGCTATGTTAGTATATAGTGGTAGTTAGCACTGTACATAAGCTGTTATTCTGATAATGAAGATTTCTTCTTCTTCCTCCGATCTCTCTCTTATTTTGTTAGCTCAATGTTCATCTTCGAATCACAAATTCTTCATGGTATCAGAGCAGATTACTGATTGATTCTAGGGATTTCATTGTAGATCGAGAGAATTAACTTGTATCTTCTTCATTTCGTCCAAATTTTTCTTTTGCTTCTTCGATTTCTGTCAAAATCATAAACGAGTTTCTTATAATCAAAACCCTAATTTTGATTTGGTTGAGTAATTGCATGTAAATTTTTGCAATAGACATGGCAGCTGATGATAATTTAGGTGATAACACCAGTACAACACCGATCGCACCCGCTCTCGACCACAATCACCCACTTTACTTGCATCCGTCTGATGGACCAGATTCGTTGTCGATTGTCTTGTTGTTAACTGGAATGGAAAAATTATACGCTATGGAGTCGAGCTATGAAAGTAGCCCTCTTAGGAAAGAAAAACTTGTGCTTAGTTGACTGTACCACCTCGAAAGGTGATTTTGGATCTGGATTAGCTCATTAATGGAATTGTTTCAATGCCACTGTTACTTCATGGCTGATGAGCAACGTTAACTCACATCTCCTTATTGGTGTTTTGTTCTCAGAAAATGCTCAAATAGTTTGGCCACGACTTAAAGAACATTTTGATAAAGTGAATGCTTCAAGACTTTACTACTTGCACAAAGAAATATTCACTTCAACACAGGAGATTTCGTCTATTTCATTTTATTTCACAAAGTTAACAGATCTATGGGCAGAGTATGATGCTATATTGCCACCACCACCAGTTAAAGACTATGTTGAACAATTGGAGTTTCAGAGATTGTTCCAATTTTTGATGGGCCTAAATGATAGTTTTGAACAAGCCAGAAGCCAAATTCTAATTATGCCTAATGTTCCTTCTATTAATCAAGCATATGCAATGATAGTCCAAGATGAGAGTAGGAGAACAATTTCAAGCAGCCAGTTCAACAGTCATACCGGACAAGTAAAGCCTACTGCTATGTTTACTTCACAATCAGGAAGTAGACAAAGGAGAAACTTTGGTGTATAATGTGAATTTTGCCACCAGAAGGGACATACGAAAGCAAGTTGTTTTAGGTTGACGAAATGTGAAGTTTGTAACAAATATGGGCATTTGAAGGAGAATTGTCACAAAGTAGTAGGATATCCCTCTGATTTCAAACCCAAGAGGAGAGCCAATATAGCAGCACACTTAGAGAACACTGTAGCACAAGAGGCACACAATGGATTTCCAACACACATGTTCACAAATGAGCAGTAGTCACAGATTTTGCAGCTGTTAAGCAAAAGTTCAATTGGTGAACCCAGTGGCACTATGACACCTATGTCAAGTACTTTTCTCTACAATAACATTAGTATTCCTAAGTGGATTGTAGAAGCAGGAGCTACAACCATATGATAGAAAATATAGAGTTACTTCACAATGGAACACAAACAGAAAATGCAGGACAGGTCCAGCTACCAACAGGAGATTCTGCAAAGATCACACACGTAGGAGATTGTCAATTTTCAGGAGGTGAAACTATTAAGACTGTCTTATGTGTTCCTGCCTTCAAGTTCAATCTATTGTATGTCTCCAAGGTAACAAAAGATTTGAACTATTTTGCTTCCTTCTTTCCTACATTCTGTGTATTTCAGGACCTTTGGTCTGGGAGGGTTAAGGATATTGATACGGAAGAAGATGGGCTATACACTATGATATCAGTATAGTCACACAAGGATTCAGTGTCACGGAGCCTTTACAGTGATGAAGCTAGGAGATCCAGATATATGGCACAATAGAATGGGGCATGTACCTCTGCCAGTTATTAGAAAATTACAATGTTTCAAAAATAGTTTAGATTTCAATAATGTTCATAGGTGTGAGATTTTCCCTTTGGCAAGGCAAACCAGAATACCTTTTCCAGTAAAAGCAACTAGAAGTGTTGAAGTTTTTCAACTAATTCATATGGATGTTTGGAGACTCTATAAGGTTGCTACATATAATGGAATGAAATTTTTTCTTACATTGGTGGATGATTACACTAGATGGACTTGGACTTTTTTGATAAGGTTGAAATCTGATGTAATTTTCATCCTTAAAAATTTTCTTGCTATGGTTAAAACTCAGTTTGGCATACCTGTTAAAATGTTCAGGTCAGACAATGGGAGTGAATTCTTTAATAGTCAATGTAGAGAGTTATTTCAGCTCATGGGATATTACACCAAAGTTCATGTCCTTATACACCCCAACGGAATGGGGTAGTAGAAATAGACATAGACATATTTTGGAGGTTGCAAGAGCTATCAGATTTCAGGGTCATCTACCAGCTAGATTTTGGGGAGATTGTATTGAAACAACTATTACATTATTAATAGAGTGCCATCCGCGGTGCTTGGAAACAAGTCACCTTTGGAATTGCTGTATCACAGACAACCCTCTTTAGCTCACCTAAGAATCATATGGTGCTTGTGTTTTGCTTCATTGTTGCCTAAAACTTACAAGTTTGGGCATATAGCTGTAAAGTGTGTGCTTCTGGGGTATGCAGCACTCCAGAAAGGATATAAACTCCTTGATCTTGAGCACAGTGTGTATTTCATCAGTAGAGATGTGACTTTCTTTGAAGATGCCTTTCCTTTCCAGAATCCAAAGGAGGGTACTGACCCATCCTTCCTAGATGACTTAAACATGAGAATCCTTTATGATCATAGCATTACAGATCATGAATCTTATCTACACTCTACATCTACTCCAATTACAGATTCACCTGTTGTTTCTAGTCCAGATAATTCTCCAATACTTATCTATGATCCTACACATTATGAGACATTTCCAACAAATTCTCCAACTCCTGTGCCTATTGCAGCACAAAAATTGAGTATACCACCTGCTGAGATTGTTAAAAAGTCAGGCGGGACCTCTAAACCTCTCATCTGGCTCAAGGATTATATGACAGCTGACAAAGGCACACAAAGTAATAGTTGTAGATATCCAATAGTTGTTGTCATTGGCTATGATCAGTTGTCACACAAGTATCATAATTACGTATCCCAATTTTCGTCAGAATAAGAGCCTAGTAGTTACTACGAAGCTGCAAAGTATAAGATGTGGATTGAGGCAATGCAAGCAGAAATCAAGGCACTTGAAGAGAACAAAACTTGGGAGATAGTACCACTGCTTCCTGGTAAGAGAACTATAGGATGCAGATGGGTTTACAAGATCAAATACGAGGCAACAAGAGAGGTTGGGAGGTTTAAGGCACGACTTGTAGCCAAGGGCAACAATCAAAAGGAAGGGATGGATTACCAAGAAATATTTTCACCAGTAGTGAAAATAGTGACAGTCAGGAGTGTAATTGCTTTAGCTGCTGCAAAGCATTGCACCATCCATCAAATGGATGTGTACAATGTCTTTCTTCAAGGAGATTTAACTGAAGAAGTATTCATGTCTGTCCCATAAGGCTTTGTGGGTTGTAACAAAAGGTCACTAGTATGAAAATTGCATAAGCCACTATATGGACTTAAGCAAGCATCTAGATAGTGGAACATCAAACTTACTGCAGCACTTCTTACATCATGTTTTCAACAAAGTCACTTAGACTATTCTTTATTCACCAAGAAGTCCTCATGGGAACTTATAGTGGTTCTTGTATATGTGGATGATCTTATCATCACTGAAGATAACTTAGACCTAATACAAGAGACTAAATCAAAATTGCAAGATAAATTCAAGATCAAAGATTTGGGAGAACTGAAGTATTTCATGGGAATTGAGTTTTCTAGAAGTAAGGAAGGGATTTTGATGCATTAAAGGAAATATAGCCCGGAGGTTATTGCTGATCTAGGCTTGTCAGGTTCGAAACCAATGGGTTCACCCTTGGAACTGAATACCAAATTGACCACATTAGAGTTTGATATACATACAAACTCTACAAATGATGATGCTCTATTGAAGGATCCAGGACCATACCAAAGATTACTTGGAAGACTGTTATACTTGACAGTTACTAGGCCAGACATTTCATTTGCAGTTCAGACACTAAGCCAGTTTATGCATAGTCCTAAATCCTTACATATGGATGCTGCTATCAGGATTGTAAGATACATCAAAAGTTGCCCTTGTCTGGGATTTTTTATGAAAGTTGATTGCCCAGGATCACTAACAGCCTTCTGTGATGCTGATTGGGCAGTGTGTCCCAACAACAGAAGATCCATAACTGGTTACCTAGTGAAATTTGGTGATTCTCTTATTTCATGGAAGTCGAAGAAGCAGCCAACAGTCTCCAGAAGTTCTGCTGAAGCAGAATATAGGAGCCTTGCATCGACAGTGGCAAAGATCATTTGGCTCATTGGTTTGTTCAAGGAGTTAGGTGTTGCTCAGCAAGGTTCAGTTCCTATTCATTGTGACAGCAAATCAGCAATTCAAATTGCTGCTAAATTTTCTATGAACGGACCAAACACATAGATATTGATTGTAATTTTGTGCATGAGAAAATCCAATCAGGAATGATCAACACTGTTTATGTTCATATTGCAGATCAACAAGCTGATATCCTTACCAAGGGCCTAAGCAGAGTACAACATAGCTATTTGTTATTCAAGCTAGGGATGAAGAACATCTTCATATCCTCTAGCTTGAGAGGGGTGTTGAGAGTATGAGTAGTGGTGTAACTTAAACTAGAGTTAGTCTTATACTAGTTTAACTAACTATTGTTAGCAGTTAATTAGTTAGTACAGTTGTATTACATCTATGTTAGTATATAGTGATAGTTAGTACTGTACAGAAGCAGATATTCTGATAGTGAAGATGTCTTCTTCTTTCTCTGTTCTCTCTCTTATTTTCTTAGCTCAATGTTCATCTTCGAATCACAAATTCTTCAATAATTGGTCCAACAATAACACTCATTTCTTGTCCATCCACAATACACAAGTATACAACCGTTCCACAATATCAAATGACTCAAACAAACTCTAGAATAAGGTGTTAATTACTTCATTGTAATTTCTAGCAGAAGAACACTTCCCTTTAACAAATTAATCTCTTCCTTTGATTACTCAGTAATCTAATATTGTTCATGATTGCGGGCTATATTTTCAGGGAAGGATATACACTGGCTGATTCTATAGCAAAAGAAGAAACGTACCGGGCCAATACAATTATTTTCTATTTCTCATAGAGAAGGATGGAACAAATTTTCCTAGATCTACTTTTAAGTGCTAGTAATAGCACTATGTCTATGATGAAAATTATTAGTTATTAATATATATAATACCACTCCTTGACCTATAAATAAATAGATATTTCTTCCTTTTTTCAATTAAACTCTATAACGTACATGTAAAAGCAATTTTTTATAGAAATCTCGATTTACTAGATTGACACCAATATAAACTACACCTTTCAACCTAATGACCAAAAAATAAATAATATCCATACAATGAAGACAGAGGCAGAGCCAAGATTTCAAGTTTATGAGTTCGGAATCCTAATCCTTTTAAGTTACAGTTATAAAGTAATAATTTGTATATATTTAATGAAATTTTTAAGACAAATACATGATTTGAACCAAAGCTATTGATTTCGGCCGAATCCGCAACCGACACTGTGAATGAAGATATAGGAAATCCATGGGAAAAAAATCAAAACATATCAATTTTTTATGCAGGCACCAAATCTGAAATTCACACTTTGACTAACTTAGGTTCATTTCAGGGAGGTTCACTAAGGAGGTAAAATGCTCTTTATCTATATGTTCTCAGATTGCAATACGTTTTACCTTTTTGATCGTAAGAATTTCAACAATTAATAAAATAAGAATGTTTAGCTCGTGTCTAAAAGCTTGTTTGGCCAAGCTTCTTGGAGGCTAGAAGTACTTTAGAAGAAATTACATTGTACGTCACTTGGCCCACTATTCTAATAAAATACGGTCCATATTTCCCTTCTTATCCGGTATGACCCAATTCTATATTGTTGAAATTTTTTTCACTGATTAGTCCTCGTTGACTTTCTTCCCACCCCACTTTTTCTTTCATTTTCAATCTCTTGCTCTTTCTCTGCCTCTTTCTCTCTCTATGGCAAAATAGTCGAATTCTTCTTCAGATTTTCTTGCTCCGTTCATTATCTTCCTCTTCCATAAAATAATTTTGTTGAACACTTCACATCGGATCTATCTTTTGTAGTCTTTTTTGGAATTCATTGAGGACAATTGGAAGAGGATTTGGGTGATGGTTTTGTGGCTATCAATTTGTGCAAGACTCTTTACGTGGAAATTTATTCAATATAAACGTTGGGATGTCTTTGATATTATGGGCTACTATGTCTCTTTAGCAAAAGGAGGATCTGTTATGAAATCTCCTTTTTTTTGGTAATTTTGCTTTAAATAACTTCTGAAGGGAGGAAGAATGATGTATATGTTGTATATACATATATATACTTTGTATAATCATGTATAACCATGTATATTTGTGGGTATTCTCATAGTTATACAGAATTATACATGATTATACACAAATATACAAGATTTTACATAATTATAACCATGTATTTATGTGTATAACAATGTATATAAGGTGTTTAATAATGTAAAAATAGGTTCATCTCATATCAATCAAAGAGATTTTTTTTTCTACAGAAAAAATAAAAACTTCAAAAATAATACACCATTAAAGATACAAAGACAACTCATTTCGTGCTTTTTTTAATTTACTTAATTCAGATGTTGTAGCAAAAGGGGTTCATCTAAACGATAAAGAAAGGAGTTATGAATGTGAAATCAGAAGTAAAGTACAAGGCTAATAATGATACAGTTTTGTTGTTACTACATCAATGGTTAGTTCAGTACGGGAGTATAAAATATATCTGATGTTCTAGTAGAGGTAGTGGGAAGATGAAATTGGAGTTGAGATATATGAAATTGGGGTGTAGTTGATGAAGTTGTGGGTTAGTCGGCTGGA
Organism: Nicotiana benthamiana; assembly: GCA_034376525.1. Lineage (NCBI taxonomy): Eukaryota > Viridiplantae > Streptophyta > Magnoliopsida > Solanales > Solanaceae > Nicotiana > Nicotiana benthamiana. The sequence continues at coordinate 77,913,651 of CM067334.1, read as the reverse complement.
AATTATTTGTGGTCTATTGCATAAAAACTGTATTTGTGGGTTAGGTGGCTGAAAAGCGCTTTCCCCAAGTGTACTTATGTGAAACTATCCCTACTTTTTTCTCTCAAAAAGGGACTTTTAAAAAATTTTAAGTTATTTGGCCAAGATGGAAAAGTACTTTTCGCCAGCAGCAGAAGCAGTTTTTCTGCTTTTGGGAAGAAGCAAAAAATTCTAGCTTCTTCCAAGAAGCAGAAGCAGAAGCAGAAAATTAATTTCTTCAAGACAAAACTATCCTCACCATAAATTTATATTGTCCAAATTATCCCTTATTTATTTAAGTTTTTTCTTTTTATTTTTGTTCTAGTTTTTACCATTCTTTTAAAATTAAAGATATCATATACATGAATCATATTGTAACTTTCTAAATTCTTTATTGACTTTTCTTGTTTTTCATTTTTTGTTTGTGTAATGTCTTGTAACTTTTCAATTTGTCTTCTTTTTCACGCTAAAGCAAATTATGTACATCCTTCTTTCGATTATCAATTCTTTTCCTACAAATAATCATTTATAATTTCTTCTGTTATATGCTATTAGTTTCCGAATCTTTAAAATATTTATCAAATCTAATTTGTGAAAATTACCTACAAATAGGTAATAAATTTACATTAGCATCGCATAATCTATCCATGTTATTATTAAAAAAAAGAAGAAGAAGAAAAAACATCCACGTTAAGCTAATTGATAGCCTCGGAATAGGCCATTTGGTAATTTAGTATAAAGTTAGTTAGGTTAGGTAATAATTAATTTCTTTTCGAATTTAAATTCTTTAAAACGAAATTATACATTATGTGTTGTTAATAATTAGGTACTCTTTTTGAATTTCAATTAAATAACTTTTTTTATGAAAATAGCTTTTTAAAATATATTTAAAATTATATTTATATATTACGCTTAAAGCCATCTTTCAAGTTTGACACTTAGAATTATCTAGTTATAACTACCATGGCTATACGTAATTTCATCCGATAATATTCTTTTACCGATAAGAAATTCAACTATTATGCTAATAAAGACATTACTGCAGAGATTGAGGAAGGAGTGAGCTTTCTGCTATTCTTTTAGAAATGCAAGGCAAGTTTTGTACTAATACAAAGGTGTTGTGCGATAGAAGTAGAGATGAAGTTATTGAGCATTGTTATCATATGTAAGTGACTTTATTTATTATTTTATGGTGGATTATCAATATATAGTAATTTGTGGAATAAACTTCAAATTCATACTGAAAGATGTATTTTAATTATTCAAGTCATGATGTAACAATAAGTATTATACAAGAAAATATTATATGCTTGGGTATAGGTATATATATATATATATATATATATATATATATATATATATATATATATATATATATATATATATATATATATATATATATATATATATATATATATATATATATATATATATATATATATATATATATATATATATATATATATATATATATAATTAAAATCTTTAATATGTATGTTTCATATTTTAATTAAACACAATAAAGTAATAAAAGTATCTTATGATAAATATTTAAGTTTATTTTTCTTTTTAAAATAATTATAAGACCTTTGTACTGTTCTTTTTGGTAATTTGACATTCAAAAACACTTCTTAGAAAGATTGTCCAAACACAATTTGTTTATCAAATGTTACAAAAAATACTTTTTAAATGAATTGGCCAAACACAAACTATTTTTTTTAAAAGTACTTTCGAAAAAAATACTTTTCAAAATAAGCAAATTTTGACAGCTCGGCCAAACGGGCTCTAACACTTTCTTTTTATCTGATAATTCGTGGACGCCCAATTTTTCACCCTTCGACGACCATTACATCTCCTCAAATTTTGCTTGGTGAAATTTTTAGTGCCCCTTGAATTCCTGTTTATGTGAAAATGTGAAGATCAATAATGTACATTAATATCTCTTCATGCAATTATTATAATTTGAAGAAAGACTTCGAAGAAGGAGCTAGGATTTGAGCTTTTTCTTTTTAGATTTCAGAAATACAATTTAATTATTGGGTTCTGGATAAATTATCCATACATATTTAAAAATAAGAATGAAAATATAGTGTTTCTGTCAAAGCTACTGAACTTTTTGAACAAGTAAGCTCAATTTTCACTCTGCCCGGATATATATATATATATATATATATTATAAAAATAATTGACATTTATTTTTCGTATTAATAATATTTTAGTTTAATTAATTATAAAACTAAAAGTACATATTTTATGAAAAATAAAAGTGCATATTTTTTATATTAGGAGGTGTATTTTCGAAACTAAAATAATAGCACAATTATGCTAAATGAAGAAGAAGAAAAAAACAAGCAACCACATGAAATCACAAAAAATAAAGGCTGAACAATGAGAATATTATTTAAGTATTAATTTCAAAACTAAAATAATAGCACAATTATGCTAAATGAAGAAACTAAAGAAAAATAAAAACACGAGCAACTGCATGGAATAAAAAATAAATAAAGGTTGAACAACGAGAATATTATTTAAATATTAAAAAGTAATTTATCATTTTAACATAATTAAGTTTACATATAACCTCATCTAATAACAAAGTTTAACTTTAACGATATCACTAATTATAAATCAAATTAGTGGATGACTTATTCTTTCTAAGATTATTTTCTTAGAAAAAATAAATAATAACATAGTTAAGTATAATAAAAAATAAAAAATAATTAAGAAAAAAATAAAATACAAAAAATATGTTGAAACACGTGAAGTAAAGGTAGAAAAATGAAAAATAAGGATAAAATATAAATAATGTGAAAAGAATAACACTTGAAAAACAAAGGATTTGAAATGTTAAAATAAAAAATAAATTAAAAAGAAAAGAGATAGAAATAAAAGTAAATTAGAAAAAGGAAAAGCATTCAAAAAATAACCTTGTAATTATACCATGTAATTATAAGTAATTCTCAACCCCTTCTTAAAAATTAAAGAGTGTAATTACAACCCCTTAATTATATATAACTACACATTGACCAAATAATTACTTGATTAGACAAACATACCAAAATCTGTAATTATAGTCAATTATACCTAAATTCAATTACATGTTAATTTTCCAAACACGCCTAAATTAAATTTAAAATTGATTCCGGAAAAAAAAAATTCCAAAAAGGTGGAATTCTTTTCATTATGGCCAAATGGGCCCTAAACCTCTTTCCTTTCACTCCCTCTTGTCCTCTTCCATTTCCTTGTTATATATATAGTCCAACTCATATATGTCTTGACTTCTCAATTACCGAAAACCTCCGCTTAACCGCCGATCATACGGCCAGAGTTCTCCGCAATGACTCTGTTCACTCCTCATCTGATAGGATAATAATCTTTCTCTTCATTCCTCTTTTAATTTTGCTCTATGAATTAATTGGCTTTTACTGTTTTATAGCATGTTTGGCTAATTAATTTAAAAAATACTAATTAGTGTTTGGTAAATATTTTAAAAAGTATTTTTAAGTGTATTTTTTTTAAAGTATTTCTATTCAAAAGCATTTTGTTATTTCTAAAAGCTTGGCGAAATACTTAACTTTAAGGAAAAATATTTTTGGCCAAAAAGAAGCTTGGCCAAACAGGTTGTTGCTCTAC